>CM050932.1:20000-1220000 GCA_027742785.1 Vigna reflexopilosa
AGAGATTCCACCTTTATGAGTGTCTTTTGGAAGAAGATTTTTTGTTTATAGGGCACACAACTCAGGATGAGCACCACCAATCACCCATAGATGGATGGCCAGACTGAAGTGTTGAATAGGGTGTTAGGAACTTATCTACGCTGTTTTAGCTCTGAACAGCCCAAGAGTTGGAGTTTGGTGTTGCTTTGGGCTGAGTATTGGTACAACACTACTTACCAAGGAGCATCCAAATGCACACCCTTTGAAACTGTGTATGGAAGACCTCCTCCTACATTAACACGTTACATATTGGGAGAAACGGTAGTGGATGCAGTCGCCCAGGATTTGCAAACATGTGATGAGGCATTGAAGCAATTAAAATATCACTTGGCACGTGCTCAAGATGAGATGACCCATTATGCTAATAAGAAGAGGGTTGCGGCCAAGATTAAGGAAGGCGATTTGGTATTCCTTAAAATCAGACCTCATAGACAAACATTTATGCTCAAAAAACTGCATCCTAAACTTTCAACAAGGTATTATGGGCCATTTTTGGTGGAAAAACAAATAGGATCAGTTGCTTTTCGGCTTTAGTTACCACAAACTTCAAGAATACATCCTATGTTCTATGTTTCTCAGTTGAAGCTAGCGATAGGAGACCATAAGGTGGAGGAAGCTTTACCAAATGAATTAAAGGAGGATAGGCACACCACACGTACATCCCTCTGAAGGTGCTACAACGCAGGTCATAGCTTTCTGTTTGTAATCAATTCATTTTTTACAGTTTGATGAAATTTCACATTTATTTTCTCAGTTTCTCTGAATGATTTCCCTACTGTTGTTCCTATTTTTTAATGGATGGCCATTACTTGTGCACATTATTTTAATGTTAGCGAGATACTGAAATGTTTGACAGTATAAGTATCCACATATGCTGAATCATAATGTCTTATTGAGTTATTGATAAACTGAGTATCTTATTTTATATTTCTTAGGGTTTGGGGTTTGGGGTTTAACGTTTACAATTCTATTTATTTAAAAAGTAAAAGTAAAAATAATGTATAAAATATTTAAAAAATCAAAAAATCCCATATAATATTTTTTTAATGTATTAATATAAATTATTTAATTTTTTTAAAATTAGTGATCCAATTAAAACAAAATTAGGAAAAATCATCAGAAATGATTAAACCAGTAAAAAATATTATACGAATAAATACTTCGTAGAAATTAATTGGCATAATAGTAGTAAAGTGTCGAGGAGTTGGGTTCTACACCCGTTGAAATGAAACTTGATTTTATTTTTAATTGTTGTCCTTATTTATTTTCTCTTTATTTATGTTATTTTCTCTTAGGCTAGGTTGAAAAGCCCAAAGAAATCGGCGAGAACCATATTCTCTTGCGCATCAGATAACCACCTCATTTCTCACATATTCTTGATCCGAAACACATCTCCTCTCTCTCGCTCTCGAAGAGTTCTTCATCTGCGAACTTCAGCGTAAGACTCATTTCATCACAGAATTGTCCTTTTACTTCATTTTTCACATCTGGGTCTCCTCTCCATTTTTCGAGTTCCTAAGCCTAGAACACCTATTTCTTAGGTTTTTCTCCATTTCCACCGATTGATTTCCATTTTGCATCGATTAAACTACTTTCCACCGAACAAACTAGCATTTCCACCGTTTAATATGAAGTTTGAACCGATTAATCGGTTCATTTTGAGTTTCTTCACCTTTCTAGGTTCCTTCGTGTCCAGATTAGGGTTCTTCGTCATCCTAGGGTTTTCAAGCTGTTGACCTAAGGTTTTAGAGTTTCTGTGATTTCATCCTATGATTCGAGTTCTCCTTCGAAATATCGTCATCATTCCACTGCGATTCATTCGCCAGAGGGAGCTTCGAGAAGTCAACATCGCTTCGCTTGGTGTTCTTCTCGGAGCGACTTCTATCATCTCTTCTTCCTCCTTTGTTTTCTTTTTATTTTTCTTATCCGAAACCATAGGGCCAGAGGGGAAATAGCGGCGAGTGAGAGAGAGGACATTAAATGCTCGGAGACAAAATAACTAGGGATTAAGGCTCGTTTTCAAGGTGAGTAATGGAAAAAGGGGAATCTAAGGTGGGTGTTAGGGTTCGACTTAAGTGAGAGAAAGAGGTTGCGAGAAGAGCAGTGCGGGATTTTAAGCTCGTTAGAAGAAGCTGTCAGTGAGGAAGATTAATTTTCCAGGTATTGATTTTGATTTAGTATAGTATTGTTCTGTGATTATGTTGGGGCTTTTGGATTCTCGTTTTTGTACTATTTTGTTGTATGATATGTTCGTGAAAACTTATGATTAAATTTGGATGAGACTGTAAATATTATGGAGTTTAAAAGAAATCTGGATGTTTTGATGATGTTTCTTTTCTTGGCCGAGACATTATGAATATTTGGGGTTTGTGTTTGGAGTTAAAAAAACAAATATAAGTTTGGGTACGTTGTTAAAGGAAAATAGGAATATGGTTTAAATTCTGTTTTGAGTAAGCTGATATGCTTTACAATTTTCCAGAGGAGATTAATTAGGTGCACAAGCTTGTGTGTGTGTGTGTTATGTAGATTTGAATTTGATTCTTTTGTTAGGATGTCCTCTCTTTAAATCATGCATTGTTGTAGGTTTTGCATGATGTTTGTATGGTAATTGTGTTTAAAAGGGTTCAAAATGGGGTTTAATGTTGGTGGTACATATAAGTGAAGCCTTTTAGTAAATGGATACCTGACGCAGGTATTACAGATAAAGCTTGAGGCATATACATGTAAGACCATTATTAATGAGTTATGGACATTAATCTAATATGGTTAGCAGTTTCCTTAGAATAGATCATTGGGTGCATGAATGATATGTGTGTATGCAAAACCGATAATTTATTCTTCAATATTGTAATATTTGATTGACTATGCGTGTCGTAAGGTTTTTTCCTGTTTTGGATGGAGTAAGTTGAAATTTTGTAATACTTTCTTGTAGGTTATATTACTCTATATGATTATTCATCTGTCCTGCATTTTTAGGGGTGATTATGGTACGGTCTTATTTTAGTTAGAAGCATGCATTGAGTGTGCAGTATGGGTTGAATTTGCTAAATGTTATTTGCTCTTATTTTTTATGGTAGTTCACGAGGTGACAAAGATGATTGTGATGTTATTGTAGGGTTGTGGAGCATAGTCTGATGAGGAGAAGCAGAGGCTTTTGAAGTTAATGAGAAACTACAATTTTAATGGGGAGTCTGGTTCAGAGCCATATACACCCACGACCCAATCTTTAGGTGGAGTAGCTGGGTCGGATGGGTTTTATTCTCCTTGTTCAGGGGCGATTTTGGATTTGGGCTTTTGGATCTTCATGCTATGGATGATACAGAGCTTTTGTATAAGGTATGTATATGATTTGGTGTATCATATCATAATGGTTTGTTCATTCATGAAAGCCAATTGACTTAGTTTGGTTCAAGTACTATTACCACAGTTTATTGGGAAAATATCTTGCCTATACCATATTTCTATTACAATTTGTTGATGGGTTTGGTGTTTGGGGTTCAAGGTGATTTTCCAACATTTCCCGTCTAGGCTACAAGCTTGTAGTGTGACATATACATGTAAAACTAACTTGTTAGGTGAGAATTTCCAATGTTTTATAAGGTATATTTAAGCCATACTTCTAGCTAGGACTAAATCACCATCCTCGAGGTTGCAATTAAGACAACCGTAGAGAGGCCACAAATAGGATGGGCTTGGGTTTATGGCAATTAAGACGACTTTAAATACCTTTGCAAAATTGTAATTTCTGAAGAAGTTGTTTCACTCACGTGGTCACATGTGGTGAGGGTCATGGCGTGGTAGTATGCCTTTTCATTGGAACTCTAAAAAACATTTTGTTGTATACTCCTCCATGTATTTGTCATAAATAAATTGCTTGTCCCTTGGACAATCTGGCCTATATCTAGCCTTGATAGGTTAATTAGGTTACCAATCAACCTGTAATATCCTTAGGATCAAAATAGGATGTGGTGGTTAGATACAAGCTTCCATCTATGTATATAATTTGGTTCATTCTAAATATTCATAACATACATGGCCTGCCTTTGCTGAGCTACTTCAATTCAAAGAAAATCTCTGTTGTTTGAGGCATTCAATGCCATCATGATCGTCACATGCTATCATTATGTTATCAATATAAATAAATGAGTACAAGCAAAGATTGGAAGAACATATATAAAACACAGTGGTCCACTTCACTTTGAATCGTTCCAAATTTGGGAGGAATGCCAAAATCATGAAACTGATGATGAGCTGGGAAGTGAACTTAGTGAAAGGATAAAAGTTACAGACTATTCTGAGGATCCCTTGGTTGTGCTAGACAAAGAAGATGGTGGTGCAACATTAATTGTAGTAGATTCCGAAGTTACATACCATTTCTTTGTTTTTAAAAAAAATACAAATATCCACGTCAATTAAGAAGTCAATTAAAAAGTCACTCCAGCGTTTCACGTCAATTACAGACTAACATCGTTGGACCCAATTTAATGGCAGGGGCTCAATTGTTGTAATTTTCATAAAAATAGAATTCAATTAAGAAGTCGAAAAATTACAAGACCAAATTGAGATTCTCACCGAAAAAAGACAGGACCAAATTGTAAAAATATGTAGAATGGGTGTACAAATGGTGTATAAAGGGTGTACGACGGGTGTATAAAGGTTGTACAAAGGACATACAAAGGGTGTATAAAGGGTGTATAAAGAGTGTACAAAAGGTGTACAAAGGATGTATAAAAGGTGTACAAAGGGTGTACACCAAGTCTACATATTTTTACAAAATGTGTACAAAGGTTGCAAAAGGGTATACAAATTGTATATAAAGGGTGTACAAAGGATATTCAAAGGGTGTATAAAGGATGTACAAAAGGTGTACACATAGTGTATAATGGGTGTATAAAGGGTGTACACCCATTCTACATCTTTTTAAAAAATATGTAGAAAGGCTGCAAAAGAGTGTACAAAGGGTATACAAAAGATGTAGAAAGGGTGTAGAAAGAGAGTACAGTCATTCTACATCTTTCGACAAAATATGTAGAAAGGTTGTAGAATGGGGTACAAAAGGTATACAAAGATGTAAAAAGATGTAAATAGGTGTAGAAAGGTTTTCGAAAGGGTGTAGAAAGATGTAGAAAGATATAGAAAGGTGTAGAAAGGGTTTTGAAAGGGTTTACAATGATGAAGAATGATGTAGAAAGGGTGTACACCCTTTATATACCTTTTGTACACCCTTTATACATCATTCTTCATCATTGTAAACCCTTTCGAAACCCTTTCCACCCCTTTCTATATCTTTCTACATCTTTCTACACCCTTTCTACTCCTTTTTACATCTTTCTGCATCTTTGTATACCTTTTATACCCCATTGTACAACCTTTCTACATATTTTGTAGAAAGATGTAGAATGGGTGTACTCCCTTTCTACATCTTTTGTATACCCTTTGTACACTCTTTTGCAGCCTAATGGGTGTACACCCTTTATACACTCATTATACACTCATTATACACCATTTGTACACCTTTTGTACATCCTTTATACATCCTTTATATACCCTTTGTATATCCTTTGTACACCCTTTATACACCCTTTGTATATAATTGGTACACCCTTTTGCAACCTTTGTACACATTTTGTAAAAATATGTAGACTAAGTGTACACCCTTTTTACACCCGTTATACACCCTTTGTACACCTTTTGTACACTCTTTATACACTATTTATACACCCTTTGTATATCATTTGTACAACCTTTATACACCCGTCGTACACCCTTTATACACTCTTTGTACACCCGTTGTAGACCCTTTATACACCTATTATACACATTTTGTACACCTTTTCTATACCGTTTGTACACCTTTTGTAAACCATTTATACACCCTTTGTACACCGTTTATACACCATTTGTATACCCTTTGTACACCCTTTTGCAGCCTTTCTACATATTTTTTAAAGATATGTAGAACGAGTGTATACCCTTAGTACACTCCTTATACACCCTTTGCACACCCATTGTAAACCCTTTATACACCAATTGTACACCATTTGTACACCCTATGTACATCCACCCTTTGTACATCATTTATATACCTTTTCTATACCCTTTCTACACACTTTGTATACTCTTTGTATATCCTTCTACAACCTTTCTACATATGTTTTTAAAAGATGTAGTGCAGGTGTACACCCATTTTAAACCCTTTGGACACCCACTCCACACCTACTGTACCCCCTTTGTAAAAATATGTAGAATGGGTGTACACCTTTTGTACACCCTTTGTACACTCTATGTATATCCTTTGTACGCCCTTTGTACTCCATTTATATTTACAACCTTCGTATAACCTTTCTACACCCTTTGTGTACCCTTTGTACATCCTTTTGCAGCCCTTTTACATATGTTGTAAAATAATGTAGAATTGGTGTACACCCTTTGTACACCCTTTATACATGTTTTGTACGACCTTTATACACCCTTTGTACGACCTTTTGTACACCCTTTGTACACCATTTTTACACCCTTTGTACAGCTTTTCTACCTTTGTACACTCTTTTTGTAAACCTTTTACACCATTTTTACACCCTTTCTACACGCTTTCTAAACCCTTTGTACACCATTTGTAAACCTTTTGTACACCATCTCAACATCTTTCTACATCATTGTACACCATTTTGAAACCATTTCTACGCCTTTCTAAATCTTTCTACATCTTTGTATACCCTTTGTACACCAATCTCCAACCATTCTACATATTTTGTAGAAAGATGTAGAATGGGTGTACACCCTCTGTACACCCTTTGTACACCCTTTGTACAACCTTTGTACACCTTTTACACACCCTTTGTACACCATTTTTACAAACCTTTTATACATCCGTTTTACACCCTTATTAAACCCTTTGTACACGCTTTGTACACCCTTTACAAACCCTTTGTACACGCTTTGTATACCCTTTTTACACGCTTTGTACACCCTTTGAACACCATTTATACACCCCTTGTACACCCTTTATACACACTTTATACACATTTTGTACACCCTTTGTATACCCTTTGTACACCTTTTGTAAACCCTTTATAAACCATTTGTACACCCATTGTACATCCTTTGTACACCCTTTGTACACTCTATGTATACCCTTTGTACCCTCTATGTACACCTTTTATATTTACACCCTTTGTACACCCTATGTATACCCTTTGTACACCTTTTGTAAACCCTTTGTACACTCTATGTATATCCTTTGTACGCCCTTTGTACTCCATTTATATTTAAACCCTTTGCACAACCTTTCTACACCCTTTGTGAACCCTTTGTACATCCTTTTCCACCCCTTTTACATATGTTATAAAACAATGTAGAATTCGTGTACACCCTTTGTACACCCTTTATACGCGCTTTGTACGACCTTTATACACCCTTTGTACGACCTTTTGTACACCATTTTCACACCGTTTGTACAACCTTTCTACATCTTTGTACACTATATGTAAACCTTTTACACCATTTTTACACCCTTTCTACACCCTTTCTAAACGCTTTGTACACCATTTATAAACCTTTTGTACATCATTTCAACATCTTTCTACATCATTGTACACAATTTCTATGCCTTTCTAAATCTTTCTACATCTTTGTATCCCATTTGTACACCAATCTCCAACCTTTCTACATATTTTGTAGAAAGATGTAGAATTGGTGTACACCCTTTCTACACCCTTTGTATACCCCTTGGTACACTCTTTTGCAGTCTTTCCATGCTTTTTGTATAAAGATGTAGAATGGATGTACACCCTTTGTACGCCCTTTATACACCTTTTGTACACCTTTTATACACCCTTTGTACACCTTTTATACACCCTTTGTACACCTTTTAGACACATTTTGTACACTATTTTTACACCGTTTGTACACAGTTTAAACACCTTTTATACATCCGTTCTATACCCTCTGTACACCTTTTGTACACTCTTTATACACCCTTTATACACCCTTTATACACCCTTTGTATGTCCTTTGTACAACCTTCATACACCCGTCGTACACCATTTATACACCATTTGTACACCCATTGTACATCCTTTGCATACCTTTTGTACACCATTTGTACAACATTTGTAGATCCTTTTGTACACCATTTGTACACCTATTATACATATTTTGTACACCTTTTGTACACCGTATATACACGATTTGTATACCCTTTGTACACCATTCTGCAGCCTTTCTACATATTTTTTAAAGAGATGTAGAATGAGTGTTTGTACACTCTTTATACACCCTTTGTACACCCTATGTACATCCACCATTTGTACATCATTTATATATCTTTTCTATAGCCTTTCTACGCACTTTGTATACTCTTTCTATATCCTTCTGCAACCTTTCTACATATGTTTTTAAATGATGTAGAGCAAGTGTACACCATTTGTACACCCTTTATAAACGCTTTGTACAACCTTTTTACACCATTTTTATACCCTTTATACACCATTTATACACCCTTTGTACAACTCTTCTACATCTTTGGACACCCTTTGTAAACCTTTGTATACCTTTTATATACCATCAGTACAACCTTATGCAGTCTTTCTACATATTATGTAAAAAGATTAAAAATAGGTGTACACCCATTTTACACCCTTTGTACACCCATTGTACCCCCTTTGTAAAAATATGTAGAATGGGTGTACACCTTTTGTACACCCTTTACATACATTACACATCCTTTGTACACCCTTTGTACACTCTATGTATATCCTTTGTACACCCTTTGTACAACCTTTTTACACCATTTGTGTACTCTTTGTACATCCTTTTGCAACCCTTTTACATATGTTGTAAAACAATGTAGAATTGGTGTACACCCTTTATACACGCTTTGTACGACCTTTTGTACACTCTTTGTACACTTTTTTTACACCCTTTGTACAGCCTTTCTACATCTTTGTACACTATTTGTAAACCTTTTACACCATTTTTACACCATTTCTACACCCTTTCTACATGCTTTCTAAACTATTTGTACACCATTTCTCAACCTTTTGTACACCATTTCAACATCTTTCTACATCATTGTACACCATTTCGAAACCATTTCTACGCCTTTCAAAATCTTTCTACATGTTTGTATACCCTTTGTACACCAATCTCCAACCTTTCTACATATTTTGTGGAAAGATGTAGAATCGATTTACACCCTTTCTACACCCTTTGTATACCCCTTCGTACACCCTTTTGCAGTCTTTCTACGTTTTTGGTTAAAAGATGTAGAATGGGTGTACACCCTTTGTATACCCTTTTTACACGCTTTGTACACCCTTTGCACACCATTTATACACCTCGTGTATATCATTTCTACACCCTTTGTACACCCTATCTATACCCTTTATATACCTTTTATACACCCTTTGTACATCTATCTTGGTACAAGAAGAAAAATATTATAACGTGTATATTTGTATTTTGTATCTATATATCTGTAAAACAGAGTAACACCATTATTTATAAGGGTTAGATAGCTTTGACCAGTGTGCAAAGACAAAAACAGAAACCACAACACAAAAGCTAAACAGTTGTCATATGTAACAACTTTTACAAGTTTGGCTTAACACCTGTATCTTCTAAAATATTCTAATACTAAGAATCACACATACATTCAAATCGAGGACGAGTTCTACTTAGAAAGGAAATCAGATTAAAAACCTAAACAAATGTGTGAAGAAGATATGAATGGAGTAAGAGAAGAGAAATCGGGGCACAAATGCGATATTGATGAAGAGAAAAAGAGGGGGTTAGCGGTGAGAAGTTCTTTGACATCCAGGAAGTGATGGAGAAGGAGAAGATGAAGCTGATTTATATATGTATGGAGGGAGGTGCGAACTACTGGTTCCGCTTTTGGCGGAAGAAAACCAGACACACAACCTGAAAGTTGTTTACAGAGGTGCTGATGCAGAGGTTTGGAGGTTACCGTTTTTGAGAAGCTGGATGTCGTGCGACAGAGAGGGAACGCAGATGAGTATATTCAGGAATTCGAAATAATCGTGGCGAAAGCAACCAGAGTAACTGAAGAACAACTACTGGGGTATTTTTTTTGCTGGATTGTAGGAGGAATTGCAACACTTAGTGAGACAGCACGACCCACGCGACTTGTTGACGGCGATGGAACGAGCTCGTGATGTCGAACAAGCGGGGTTGGCATCGCGAGTGAGTGGTGGAACTGAAGGAAAAGGAGGGGCGTCATGGGGAAGACATTATGCGAGTTCCGGGACAGTTGCGAGAATGGAAACTTATCGAGGCCCGTCGGAAGGGTTTGTGAACGGCAGCGGGGGGCAAATGCGAATACAGTGAACTCGAAGGTGGGTAGTAGCGGAGGAGGAAACGCAGGAAGGGGAGTTAGAACTCTGTTGTACCCAGAGTATATAAAGTGGCGCAAAGAAGATGTTGAACCTGGGAATTATTAGGCCTAGTAACAGCCCCTATTCTAGTCTAGTTATATTGGTGAAAAAGAAGGATGGAAGATGGAGATTTTGTGTGGATTATAGGGCATTAAATAGGGTAACGGTGGCAGATAAATATCCTATTCCAGTTATTGAGGAGTTGTTGGATGAGCTCCAGGGGGCATCCTACTTTTCAAAAGTTGATCTGAAGGCTGGTTTTCATCAAATAAGGATGAAGAGTGAAGACATTCATAAGACTGCTTTTAGAACTCATCAAGGGAATTATGAATTTCTGGTTATGCCTTTTGGGCTAACAAATGCCCCAGCCACCTTCCAAGATATGATGAACTCGGTTTTAAGACCATTTCTAAGGAAATTTGTATTGGTATTCTTCGATGACATTCTTGTCTATAGCAAGACATGGGAGGAACATTCACAATATTTGGTGCAAGTCTTAAGGGTGTTAAATGAGCACACACCTTTTGCTAATAAGAAGTAATGTGAATTTGGCAAAAGACAGGTGAGATATCTGGGGCATAATAAATCTACAGCAGGGGTTGAGATGGATAGCGATAAGATTGCAGTTGTGTTGGATTGGCCAAAACCCAAGAATATCAAGGAGCTACGAGGTTTCTTGGGTTTGACTGGGTATTGTAGAAGGTTTATCCGTGACTATGGGAAGATGGCAAGACCCCTCATTGAGTTGCTAAAGAAGGGGATGTTTAAGTGGTCAGTAGCAGGTTCTGCCTGACTTTGATCAAACATTCTGTGATGCATCGGGTAATGGAGTGGGAGCAATGCTGTCACAGATAAATAAACCCATAGCCTTCTTTAGTAGGGCTTTATCATAATCATCTTTAACAAAATCCATCTATGAAAAGGTGTTGATAGCGTTGGTACTTACGATACAATATTAGAGGCCATACTTATTGGGGCAAAAATTTGTGGTTTTTATTGATCAAAAGAGCCTAAGACACTTACTACAACAACAAATAACTACCCAAAGCCAGCAAAATTGGCTAGCTAAGCTCCTTGGGTATGAGTTTGAGATAAAATATAGGACGGGGGCATCCAATTTTGTAGCAGATGGACTTTCACGAAAATGAGCAGAATGGGAGGAAGGAGAAAAGATGTTAGGGATGATATCCAGACCATATTGGTCTGATTTTAAAGAGATTATGGAAGAGGTTGAGAAGGATGAGCATCTCAGAAAGGTATTGGTAGACATAAGAGCAAATCCAGATTCCCATCCTTCATACACCTTGGAGCATGGCGGATTACACTACAAAGGGAGGTTGGTTTTGTCTGAACACTCGGTTTGGATACCAAAGGTTTTGGCTGAATTTCATAGTGGGGTAACAGGAGGACATTCGGGGGTTTACCGAACTTACAGAAGAGTGGCGCAATCGCTGCACTAGGTGGGAATGAATAAGACAATTACAGATTTTATGGCTGCATGTTTAGTTTGTCAACAGCAAAAATATCTGGCAACATCTCCCCAAGGACTTTTACACCCCCTACCTATCCCACAAGCCATATGGGAGAAGATTAGTATGGATTTTGTAGTGAAACTACCCTAGTCTCATGGATTTGATATTGTTTTAGTGATGGTGGACAAACTTAGCAAGTATGGGCACTTTATTCCAATTAAACACCCTTATATAGCCCGATCCATAACGGAGGTGTTTGTGAAGGAAGTGATTAGACTTCATTGGATACCTGTGACAATTGTTAGTGATAGAGATTCCACCTTTATGAGTGTCTTTTGGAAGAAGATTTTTTGTTTATAGGGCACACAACTCAGGATGAGCACCACCAATCACCCATAGATGGATGGCCAGACTGAAGTGTTGAATAGGGTGTTAGGAACTTATCTACGCTGTTTTAGCTCTGAACAGCCCAAGAGTTGGAGTTTGGTGTTGCTTTGGGCTGAGTATTGGTACAACACTACTTACCAAGGAGCATCCAAATGCACACCCTTTGAAACTGTGTATGGAAGACCTCCTCCTACATTAACACGTTACATATTGGGAGAAACGGTAGTGGATGCAGTCGCCCAGGATTTGCAAACATGTGATGAGGCATTGAAGCAATTAAAATATCACTTGGCACGTGCTCAAGATGAGATGACCCATTATGCTAATAAGAAGAGGGTTGCGGCCAAGATTAAGGAAGGCGATTTGGTATTCCTTAAAATCAGACCTCATAGACAAACATTTATGCTCAAAAAACTGCATCCTAAACTTTCAACAAGGTATTATGGGCCATTTTTGGTGGAAAAACAAATAGGATCAGTTGCTTTTCGGCTTTAGTTACCACAAACTTCAAGAATACATCCTATGTTCTATGTTTCTCAGTTGAAGCTAGCGATAGGAGACCATAAGGTGGAGGAAGCTTTACCAAATGAATTAAAGGAGGATAGGCACACCACACGTACATCCCTCTGAAGGTGCTACAACGCAGGTCATAGCTTTCTGTTTGTAATCAATTCATTTTTTACAGTTTGATGAAATTTCACATTTATTTTCTCAGTTTCTCTGAATGATTTCCCTACTGTTGTTCCTATTTTTTAATGGATGGCCATTACTTGTGCACATTATTTTAATGTTAGCGAGATACTGAAATGTTTGACAGTATAAGTATCCATATATGCTGAATCATAATGTCTTATTGAGTTATTGATAAACTGAGTATCTTATTTTATATTTCTTAGGGTTTGAGGTTTGGGGTTTAACGTTTACAGTTCTATTTATTTAAAAAGTAAAAGTAAAAATAATGTATAAAATATTTAAAAAATCAAAAAATCCCATATAATATTTTTTTAATGTATTAATATAAATTATTTAATTTTTTTAAAATTAGTGATCCAATTAAAACAAAATTAGGAAAAATCATCAGAAATGATTAAACCAGTAAAAAATATTATACGAATAAATACTTCGTAGAAATTAATTGGCATAATAGTAGTAAAGTGTCGAGGAGTTGGGTTCTACACCCGTTGAAATGAAACTTGATTTTATTTTTAATTGTTGTCCTTATTTATTTTCTCTTTATTTATGTTATTTTCTCTTAGGCTAGGTTGAAAAGCCCAAAGAAATCGGCGAGAACCATATTCTCTTGCGCATCAGATAACCACCTCATTTCTCACATATTCTTGATCCGAAACACATCTCCTCTCTCTCGCTCTCGAAGAGTTCTTCATCTGCGAACTTCAGCGTAAGACTCATTTCATCACAGAATTGTCCTTTTACTTCATTTTTCACATCTGGGTCTCCTCTCCATTTTTCGAGTTCCTAAGCCTAGAACACCTATTTCTTAGGTTTTTCTCCATTTCCACCGATTGATTTCCATTTTGCATCGATTAAACTACTTTCCACCGAACAAACTAGCATTTCCACCGTTTAATATGAAGTTTGAACCGATTAATCGGTTCATTTTGAGTTTCTTCACCTTTCTAGGTTCCTTCGTGTCCAGATTAGGGTTCTTCGTCATCCTAGGGTTTTCAAGCTGTTGACCTAAGGTTTTAGAGTTTCTGTGATTTCATCCTATGATTCGAGTTCTCCTTCGAAATATCGTCATCATTCCACTGCGATTCATTCGCCAGAGGGAGCTTCGAGAAGTCAACATCGCTTCGCTTGGTGTTCTTCTCGGAGCGACTTCTATCATCTCTTCTTCCTCCTTTGTTTTCTTTTTATTTTTCTTATCCGAAACCATAGGGCCAGAGGGGAAATAGCGGCGAGTGAGAGAGAGGACATTAAATGCTCGGAGACAAAATAACTAGGGATTAAGGCTCGTTTTCAAGGTGAGTAATGGAAAAAGGGGAATCTAAGGTGGGTGTTAGGGTTCGACTTAAGTGAGAGAAAGAGGTTGCGAGAAGAGCAGTGCGGGATTTTAAGCTCGTTAGAAGAAGCTGTCAGTGAGGAAGATTAATTTTCCAGGTATTGATTTTGATTTAGTATAGTATTGTTCTGTGATTATGTTGGGGCTTTTGGATTCTCGTTTTTGTACTATTTTGTTGTATGATATGTTCGTGAAAACTTATGATTAAATTTGGATGAGACTGTAAATATTATGGAGTTTAAAAGAAATCTGGATGTTTTGATGATGTTTCTTTTCTTGGCCGAGACATTATGAATATTTGGGGTTTGTGTTTGGAGTTAAAAAAACAAATATAAGTTTGGGTACGTTGTTAAAGGAAAATAGGAATATGGTTTAAATTCTGTTTTGAGTAAGCTGATATGCTTTACAATTTTCCAGAGGAGATTAATTAGGTGCACAAGCTTGTGTGTGTGTGTGTTATGTAGATTTGAATTTGATTCTTTTGTTAGGATGTCCTCTCTTTAAATCATGCATTGTTGTAGGTTTTGCATGATGTTTGTATGGTAATTGTGTTTAAAAGGGTTCAAAATGGGGTTTAATGTTGGTGGTACATATAAGTGAAGCCTTTTAGTAAATGGATACCTGACGCAGGTATTACAGATAAAGCTTGAGGCATATACATGTAAGACCATTATTAATGAGTTATGGACATTAATCTAATATGGTTAGCAGTTTCCTTAGAATAGATCATTGGGTGCATGAATGATATGTGTGTATGCAAAACCGATAATTTATTCTTCAATATTGTAATATTTGATTGACTATGCGTGTCGTAAGGTTTTTTCCTGTTTTGGATGGAGTAAGTTGAAATTTTGTAATACTTTCTTGTAGGTTATATTACTCTATATGATTATTCATCTGTCCTGCATTTTTAGGGGTGATTATGGTACGGTCTTATTTTAGTTAGAAGCATGCATTGAGTGTGCAGTATGGGTTGAATTTGCTAAATGTTATTTGCTCTTATTTTTTATGGTAGTTCACGAGGTGACAAAGATGATTGTGATGTTATTGTAGGGTTGTGGAGCATAGTCTGATGAGGAGAAGCAGAGGCTTTTGAAGTTAATGAGAAACTACAATTTTAATGGGGAGTCTGGTTCAGAGCCATATACACCCACGACCCAATCTTTAGGTGGAGTAGCTGGGTCGGATGGGTTTTATTCTCCTTGTTCAGGGGCGATTTTGGATTTGGGCTTTTGGATCTTCATGCTATGGATGATACAGAGCTTTTGTATAAGGTATGTATATGATTTGGTGTATCATATCATAATGGTTTGTTCATTCATGAAAGCCAATTGACTTAGTTTGGTTCAAGTACTATTACCACAGTTTATTGGGAAAATATCTTGCCTATACCATATTTCTATTACAATTTGTTGATGGGTTTGGTGTTTGGGGTTCAAGGTGATTTTCCAACATTTCCCGTCTAGGCTACAAGCTTGTAGTGTGACATATACATGTAAAACTAACTTGTTAGGTGAGAATTTCCAATGTTTTATAAGGTATATTTAAGCCATACTTCTAGCTAGGACTAAATCACCATCCTCGAGGTTGCAATTAAGACAACCGTAGAGAGGCCACAAATAGGATGGGCTTGGGTTTATGGCAATTAAGACGACTTTAAATACCTTTGCAAAATTGTAATTTCTGAAGAAGTTGTTTCACTCACGTGGTCACATGTGGTGAGGGTCATGGCGTGGTAGTATGCCTTTTCATTGGAACTCTAAAAAACATTTTGTTGTATACTCCTCCATGTATTTGTCATAAATAAATTGCTTGTCCCTTGGACAATCTGGCCTATATCTAGCCTTGATAGGTTAATTAGGTTACCAATCAACCTGTAATATCCTTAGGATCAAAATAGGATGTGGTGGTTAGATACAAGCTTCCATCTATGTATATAATTTGGTTCATTCTAAATATTCATAACATACATGGCCTGCCTTTGCTGAGCTACTTCAATTCAAAGAAAATCTCTGTTGTTTGAGGCATTCAATGCCATCATGATCGTCACATGCTATCATTATGTTATCAATATAAATAAATGAGTACAAGCAAAGATTGGAAGAACATATATAAAACACAGTGGTCCACTTCACTTTGAATCGTTCCAAATTTGGGAGGAATGCCAAAATCATGAAACTGATGATGAGCTGGGAAGTGAACTTAGTGAAAGGATAAAAGTTACAGACTATTCTGAGGATCCCTTGGTTGTGCTAGACAAAGAAGATGGTGGTGCAACATTAATTGTAGTAGATTCCGAAGTTACATACCATTTCTTTGTTTTTAAAAAAAATACAAATATCCACGTCAATTAAGAAGTCAATTAAAAAGTCACTCCAGCGTTTCACGTCAATTACAGACTAACATCGTTGGACCCAATTTAATGGCAGGGGCTCAATTGTTGTAATTTTCATAAAAATAGAATTCAATTAAGAAGTCGAAAAATTACAAGACCAAATTGAGATTCTCACCGAAAAAAGACAGGACCAAATTGTAAAAATATGTAGAATGGGTGTACAAATGGTGTATAAAGGGTGTACGACGGGTGTATAAAGGTTGTACAAAGGACATACAAAGGGTGTATAAAGGGTGTATAAAGAGTGTACAAAAGGTGTACAAAGGATGTATAAAAGGTGTACAAAGGGTGTACACCAAGTCTACATATTTTTACAAAATGTGTACAAAGGTTGCAAAAGGGTATACAAATTGTATATAAAGGGTGTACAAAGGATATTCAAAGGGTGTATAAAGGATGTACAAAAGGTGTACACATAGTGTATAATGGGTGTATAAAGGGTGTACACCCATTCTACATCTTTTTAAAAAATATGTAGAAAGGCTGCAAAAGAGTGTACAAAGGGTATACAAAAGATGTAGAAAGGGTGTAGAAAGAGAGTACAGTCATTCTACATCTTTCGACAAAATATGTAGAAAGGTTGTAGAATGGGGTACAAAAGGTATACAAAGATGTAAAAAGATGTAAATAGGTGTAGAAAGGTTTTCGAAAGGGTGTAGAAAGATGTAGAAAGATATAGAAAGGTGTAGAAAGGGTTTTGAAAGGGTTTACAATGATGAAGAATGATGTAGAAATGGTGTAATAAAGGTATATAAAGGGTGTAGATAGGGGGTACAAAGGGGGGTACGTAGGTGTACACCCTATCTATACCCTTTATATACCTTTTATACACCCTTTGTACATCTTTCTTCATCATTGTACACCCTTTCGAAACCCTCTATACACCTTTCTATATCTTTCTACATCTTTGTACACCCTTTTAAAACCCTTCATACACCTTTTTACATCTTTCTACATCTTTGTATACCTTTTGTACCGAATTCTACAACCTTTCTACATATTTTGTAGAAAGATATAGAATCAGTGTACACCCTTTCTATACCTTTTCTACACCCCTTCTACATCTTTTGTATACCCTTTGTACACTCATTTGTAGCCTTTCTACATAGTTTGTAAAAAGATGTAGAATGGGTGTACACCCTTTATACACCCGTTATACACCCTTTGTACACCTTTTGTACATCCTGTATACATCCTTTATACACCTTTTGTATATCCTTTGTACACCCTTTATACACCCTTTGTATACAATTTGTACACCATTTTGCAATCTTTGTACACATTATGTAAAAATATGTAGAATGAGTGTACACCCTTTGTACACCCTTTATAAACCCTTTGTACACCTTTTGTACACTCTTTATACACCCATTAAACACCATTTGTATATACTTTGTACAAACTTTATACACCCTTTGTACACCCATTGTAGACCATTTATACACCTATTATACACATTTTGTACACCCTTTGTACACCTTTTATACACTCTTTGTAGACCGTTTCTACACTCTTTGTATACCCTTTGTATACCCTTTGTACACTCTTATACAGTCTTTCTACATATTTTATACAAAGATGTAGAATGGGTGTATAGCCTTTGTTCAACGTTTATACACCATTTGTATACCCTTTGTACACCCTTCTGCAGCCTTTCTACATATTTTTTCAATAGATGTAGAATGAGTGTATACCCTTTGTACACTCTTTATACACCCATTCTAAACCCTTTGTACACCATTTATACACCCTTTGTACACTCTATGTACATCCACCCTTTGTACATCTTTTATATACCTTTTTTATAACCTTTATCCACACTTTGTATACTCTTTGTACATCCTTCTGCAACCTTTTCATATATGTTTTTAAAATATGTAGAGCATGTATACACCATTTGTACACCCTTTATAAACGCTTCGTACAACCTTTTTACACCATTTTTATACCTTTTATACACCATTTGTACATCCTTTGTACATCTTTGGACACCCTTTGTAAACCTTTGTATTCCATTTATATACCATTAGTACAACCTTATGCAGTCTTTCTACATATTATGTAAAAAGATGACAAATGGGTGTACACCCATTTTACACCTTTTGTACACCCACTGTACACCTACTGTACCCCCTTTGTAAAAATATGTAGAATGGATGTACGTCTTTTCTACACCCTTTGTATACCCTTTATACACATTTTGTACACCTTTGTATACCCTTTGTACACCTTTTGTAAGCCCTTTATAAACCCTTTGTACACCCATTGTACATACATTATACATACATTGTACATACATTGTACATCCTTTGTACACCCTTGGTACACTCTATGTATATCCTTTGTAGGCCATTTGTACTCCATTTATATTTACACCCTTTGTACAACCTTTCTAAACCCTTTGTTTACCCTTTGTACATCCTTTTGCAGCCCTTTTACATATGTTGTACTACAATATAGAATTAGTGTACACCCTTTGTACACCCTTTATACACGTTTTGTACAACCTTTATACACACTTTCATGACCTTTTGTACACCCTTTGTACACCATTTTTACACCCTTTGTACAACCTTTCTACATCTTTGTACACTCTTTGTAAACCTTTTACACCATTTTTACACCCTTTTTACACCCTTTCTACACGTTTTCTAAACCCTTTGTACACCATTTATAAACCTTTTGTACACCATTTCAAAATCTTTCTACATCATTGTACACCATTTCGAAACCATTTCTACGCCTTTCTAAATCTTTCTACATATTTGTATACCCTTTGTACACAAATCTCCAACATTTCTAAAAATTTTGTAAAAAGATGTAGAATCGGTGTACACCCTTTCTACACTCTTTGTATACCCCTTGGTACACCCTTTGTATACCCCTTGGTACACCCTTTTGCAGCCTTTCTACGCTCTTTGTAAAAAGATGTAGAATGGGTGTACACCCTTTGTACACCTTTTATACACCCTTTGTACACTTTTTGTACACCTTTTATACACCCTTTGTACAACCTTTGTACACCCTTTGTATACCCTTTTTACACGTTTTGTACACCCTTTGCACACCATTTATACACCTCTTGTACATCATTTCTACACCCTTTGTACACCCTATCTACACCCTTTATATACCTTTTGTACACCCTTTCTACATCTTTCTTCATCATTGTACACCCTTTCGAAACCCTTTCTACACCTTTTTATATCTTTCTACATCTTTGTACACCCTTTTCAAACCTCTTCTACACCTTTTTACATATTTCTACACCTTTGTATACCTTTTGTTCCCCATTCTACAACCTTTCTACATATTTTGTAGAAAGATGTAGAATGGGTATACACCCTTTCTACATATTTTGTATACCCTTTGTACAATCTTTTGCAGCCTTTCTACATATTTTGTAAAAAGATGTAGAATGGGTGTACACCCTTATACACCTATTCCACACCATTTGTACACCTTTTGTACATGCTTTATACATCCTTTATACACCGTTTGTATACAATTTGTACACTCTTTTGGAACCTTTGTACACTCTTTTGCAACCTTTGAACACATTTTGAAAAATATGTAGAATTGGTGTACACCCTTTGTACACCATTTATACACCCTTTGTACACCTTTTGTACACTCTTTATACACCATTTATACACCCTTTGTATATCTTTTGTACAACCTATATACACCTGTCGTACACTCTTTATACACCATTTGTACACAATTTGTACACCCTTTGTACACCCTTTGCACACCCTTTGTACACCTTTTGTACACCCTTTGTAAACCCTTTATACACCTATTATACAAATTTTGTACACCATTTGTATACCCTTTATACATCTTTTGTAAACCCGTTATACACCCTTTGTACACCATTTCTACACTCCTTGCATACTCTTTATATACCCTTTGTACACTCTTATGCAGTCTTTCTACATATTTCATAAAAAGATGTAGAATGGGTGTTCACACGTTGTACACCGATTATATACCATTTGTATACCCTTTGTACACCCTTCTGCAGCCTTTCAACATATTTTTTAAAGAGATGTAGAATGAGTGTATACCCTTTGTACACACTTTATACACCCTGTTTACATCAATTGTAAACTCTTTGTACACCATTTGTACACCCTATGTAGATCCACCCTTTGTACACCATTTATATACCTTTTCTATACCCTTTCTACACACTTTTTATACTCTTTGTACATTTTTCTGCAGCCTTTCTACATATGTTTTTAAAAGATGTAAAGCAGGTGTACACCATTTGTACACCCTTTATACACGGTTTGTACAAACTTTTTATACCCTTTTTACACCCTTTATACACCCTTTGTACAGCTCATCTACATCTTTGTACACCCTTTGTTAACCGTTGTACACTCTTTGTACACATTTTGAACAGCCTTACTACACTGTTTGTACACGCTTTCTACACTCTTTGTACACCCTTTGTACACCTTTTGTACAACATTTCTACATCTTTCGACATCATTGTACACCCTTTCGAAAACCTTCCTACACCCCTCTACATCTTTCTACATCTTTGTATCCCTTTGTATACCATTCTACAACCTTTCGACATATTTTGTAGAAAGATGTAGAATGGGTGGACACCCTTTCTACACCATTTGTATACCCTTGGTCCATCCTTTTGCAGTCTTTCTACATATTTTGTAAAATGATGTAGAATGAGTGTACACCCTTTGTACACAATTTATACACCCTTTGTACATTATTCTCCAGCCTCTCTTCATATTTTTTAAAGAGATATAGAATGAGTGTACACCCTTTATAAACTAGTTATACAACCTTTATACACCCATTGTACACTCTTTGTACACCTTATACACACCCTTTGTACACCATATATACACCCTTTGTACACTTTATGTGTATCCTTTGTACACCATTTATATATCTTTTCTACACCCTTCGTACACCCTTCTACACCCTTTGTATACCATTTGTACATCCTTCTGCAATCTTTCTGCATATGTTGTAAAATGATGTAGAATGCGTGTACACCTTTTGTACACCCTTTGTACAACATTTCTACATCTTTGTAAACCTTTTTTAAACCTTTGTACATCTTTTTAATCCCTTTATACACCCTTTATACACTCTTTGTGTACAATTTGTACACCCTTTCACAACCTTTGTACACATTTTGTAAAAATATGTTGAATGGTTGTACACACTTTATACACCCTTTGTACACTATTGTACACCATTTGTACACAATTTGTACACCCTTTGTACACCCTATGTACATCCACCCTTTGTACATCATTTATATACCTTTTCTATACCCTTTCTACACACCTTATATACTCTTTGTACATTCTTCCGCAGTCTTTCTACATATGTTTTTAAAAGATGTAGAGCAAGTGTACACCATTTGTACACCCTTTATACACGTTTTGTACTCCTTTTGTACAACATTTCTACATCTTTTGACATCATTGTACACCCTTTCGAAAACCTTCCTACACCTTTCTACATCTTTCTACATTTTTGTATCCCTTTGTACACCATTCTACAACCTTTCTACATATTTTGTAGAAAGATGTAGAATGGGTGGACACCCTTTATAAACTAGTTATACAACATTTGTACACCCATTGTACACTCTTTGTACACTTTATGTGTATCCTTTGTACACAATTCATATATCTTTTCTACACCCTTCGTAGACCCTTCTACACCCTTTGTATACCATTTGTACATCCATCTTCAGGCTTTCTACATATGTTGTAAAATGATGTAGAATGCGTGTACACCTTTTGTACACCCTTTGTACAACATTTCTAGATCTTTGTAAACCTTTTTTAAACCTTTGTACATCTTTTTAATCCCTTTATACACCCTTTATACACTCTTTGTGTACAATTTGTACACCCTTTCACAACCTTTGTACACATTTTGTAAAAATATGTTGAATGGTTGTACACACTTTATACACCCTTTGTACACTATTGTACACCATTTGTACACCCTATGTACATCCACCCTTTGTACACCATTTATATACCTTTTCTATACCCTTTCTACACACCTTATATACTCTTTGTACATTCTTCCGCAGTCTTTCTACATATGTTTTTAAAAGATGTAGAGCAAGTGTACACCATTTGTACACCCTTTATACAAGCTTTGTACTCCTTTTGTACAACATTTCTACATCTTTTGACATCATTGTACACCCTTTCGAAAACCTTCCTACACCTTTCTACATCTTTCTACATTTTTGTATCCCTTTGTACACCATTCTACAACCTTTCTACATATTTTGTAGAAAGATGTAGAATGGGTGGACACCCTTTCTACACCATTTGTATACCCCTTGTATACCCTTGGTCCATCCTTTTGCAGTCTTTCTACATATTTTGTAAAATGATGTAGAATGAGTGTACACCTTTTGTACACAATTTATACACCCTTTGTACATCATTCTGCAGCCTCTCTTCATATTTTTTAAAGAGATGTAGAATGAGTGTACACCCTTTATAAACTATTTATACAACCTTTGTACACTCATTGTACACTCTTTGTACACCCTATACACACCCTTTGTACACCCTATATACACCCTTTGTACACTTTATGTGTATCCTTTGTACACCATTTATATATATTTTCTACACCCTTCGTACACCCTTCTACACCCTTTGCATACCATTTGTACATCCTTCTGCAGTCTTTCTGCATATGTTGTAAAATGATGTAGAATGCGTGTACACCTTTTGTACACCCTTTGTACAACATTTCTACATCTTTGTAAACCTTTTTTAAACTTTTGTACATCTTTTTAATTCCTTTATACACCCTTTATACACTCTTTGTGTACAATTTGTACACCCTTTCTCAACCTTTGTACACATTTTGTAAAAATATGTTGAATGGTTGTACACACTTTATACACCCTTTGTACACTATTGTACACCATTTGTACACAATTTGTACACCCTTTGTACACCCTATGTACATCCACCCTTTGTACACCATTTATATACCTTTTCTACACCCTTTGTACACCTTTTCTACACCCTTTGTATACCCTTTGTACATCCTTAAGCATCCTTTCTACATATGTTTTTAAAAGATATAGAGCAGGTGTACACCCTTTATAGACCCTTTCTTCAACCTTTGTACCACCTTTGTACACCCTTTATACACCATTTGTACACTCATTGTGCACCCTATCTACAACTTTTCTACATCTTTATACACCCTTTGTAAACCTTTTTACACTATTTCTACACATTTTGTACAACCTTACTACACTGTTTCTACACACTTTCTACACCCTTTGTACACCATTTTTACATCTTTCTACATCATTGTACACCCTTTCGAAGACCTTTCTACACCTTTCTACATCTTTCTACCTTTTTGTATACCCTTTGTACACCATTCTACAACCTTTCTACATATTTTGTAGAAAGATGTAAAAACCCTTTCTACACCATTTGTATACCCCTTGTATACCATTTGTCCACCCTTTTGCAGACTTTCTATATATTTTGTAAAATGATGTTAAATGGGTGTACAACCTTTGTACACCATTTATACACCCTTTGTACACCATTCTGCAGCATCTCTACATATTTTGTAAAAAGATGTAGAATGAGTGTACAACCTTTGTAAACTCTTTATACAACCTTTCTACACCCATTGTACACTCATTGTACACCCTTTGTACACCTTATGTACACCCTTTGTACACCCTATCTACATCTTTTGTACTCCATTTATATATCTTTTCTACACCCTTTGTACACTATTTCTACACCCTTTGTACACTATTTCTACACCTTTTATATACCCTTTGTACATCCTTTTACAGCCTTTCTATATAGGTTAAACTCATTTGGAGGTCCCTATTTTCGTGTTTTTGTTCCACTTTCATCCCCGTCTTTTAAGTTTTGCCAATTAGGTTCTTAAGATTGGGAAATTTAATGAATTTGACCCTGCCGTTAAATCAAGCTAACAAAGTTAAGTTTTTTATAACCTGACACCTTGACTGGCAAATTTTTAATACGTGGCATTCGCAACATCTACAGATATTTATACGTGGAATTTCATAACATTAAACATTTTAAAATTAGGGTTTTAGGGTTTGTTGGAGGAATTTCTTGATTTTGTTGTATGTAGGTTTCATGGCGACGCATAGAGGTGGTTCTTGAGGAAGATGATTCGAGCCGCGAATTGTTATGGCTGCGGACGGCGGCAATTTGCGACGAAGAAGTCACTATTGGAGGTTTGTTGAGTTAAGACCCTATTTATCGAAGGCGAAAACTTGATCCTAGTCCTTGCTCTTTGTCTCGCTTTTAGTTTTCAGGCTCCACTTCTTTATCGAAAGATTCGCGTAAATGGTCGAACCAGTTTCCAGTCTTGCTTGCTTGGTCTTGACGACTCGAACATATAAAAATGGCATGGGATCTACGAGGTCGTAAGCGCTGCGACTTCTATCGCTACTCAGAGAACACAGTTCACCATTGCTCACATTCAGATCCGCACACTTTAAAACTTCATAGTGCCTTTCTTTCCCCTGTTTTGGCTTCTCTGTCTGCACAATCGAAGGATTATACACCTCCTGTTTTGGAGAGGCCATTTCCTCTAGAATCTCCTCCTTTGGCTTTTTAGTTGTTGGTTCTTCTTTTTGTGTATTCCCATTTGGCTTATTTTTTTTGGTTCATCTTCCTTTGTCTCTCCTTCTAAATTCTCGGGCAGCTTCTCCTCTGACAGTGGTGCTGACTCTGCTTTCTGCTCACTTGTGTTTTCGGCTTCTTAAGAGACAATAATGAGAAAGACTAAACTTGGTGTGTTTTGGAATGGAGGAAATGCTCCCTATTTATAGAGCTAAGAGAGAATAAAATCAATAAAAGAGAATAAAAAAAACATTAATTTTGTAATGTTGGAGCACTTAAGGAATTTAACGTTGCCAATAAATTTCCAACGTTCTAAAACAACGTTCAAATCAAATTTTAACTTTTGCAATATAAATTAATATATTATAACAAGATGTACAATGGGTGTATACACCCTTTGTACACTCATTTTACACATTTCTACATCTTTTACATCGTTTTTAAACGCTTTGCATATCCTTTGTGCATCCTTTGTACACCCTTCTACAACCTTTCTACATATTTTGCAGAAAAATGTAGAATGGTTGTACACCCTTTGTTCACCATTTATACACCCTTTCTACACCCTTTGTACTCCTTTTCTACATTTTTCAACATCTTTGTAAACTCGTTGTCAACCTTTGTGCACCCCTTGTACACCCTTCTACACTCTTTTCACACATTTTCTACAACCTTTTTACATCCTTTCTAAACCCTTTGTATACCCTTTCTACACCCTTCTGCAGCCTTTCTACATATTTTTTAGAAAGATATAGAATGGGTGTACACCCTTAGTACACCCTTTATGCACCCTTTGTACACCCTTTGTACACCCTTTGTACATACTTTTTACATCCTCTGTACATATTTTCTACATTTTTCAACATCTTTATACACCATTTGTACAACTTTTCTACACCCCTTGTAAGACCTTCTACACCCTTTGTACACACTTTGTACACCCTCTCTACACCCTTTCTACAGTCTTTGTATATACGCTTTGTACACCCTTTTTCAGTCTTTCTACATATTTTTTAGAAAGATGTAGAATGAGTGTATACCCTTTGTACACCCTTTCTACACTCTTTCTACATGCTTTCTACACTCTTTGTATACCCTTTGTACACCTTTCTACAATCTTTCTACATATTTTTTAGAAAGATGTAGAATGGTTGTACACCCTTTGTACACCCTTTATACACCCTTAGTACACTGTTTCTACATTTTTATTCATCTTTTTACACCCTTTCTAAACCCCTTCGACACCCTTTGTATTCCCTTTGAACACCCTTCTACAAACTTTCTACATATTTTGTAGAAAATGTAGAATGCATGTACACCCTTTATACACCCTTTGTACAAACTTTCTACACCCTTTGTACACCCGTTTTAAGACCTTCTACACCCTTTTTACATGCTTTGTACACCCTCTCTACACCCTCTCTACACTCTTTCAACATCTTTTGTATATACGCTTTGTACAACCTTCTGCAGTCTTTCTACATATTTTGTAGAAAAATGTAGAATGGGTGTACACCATTTGTACACCCTTTATGCAACCTTTGTTCCCTCATTCTACATCTTTCTTAATCTTTTTACATCCTTTCTAAACCTTTGTAAACCTTTTTGTAGCCCTTCTACATATTTTGTTGAAAGATGTAGAATGGGTGTACACCCTTATACACCCTTTGTACACTCATTCTACATTTGTTTACATCTTTGTACATCCTTTTTAAACCCTCTCTAAACCCTTTGTATATCCTTTTGCACACCGTTCTATAACCTTTCTACATATTTTGCAGAAAAATGTAGATTGGTTGTACACCCGTTGTACACCCTTTATACACTCATTGTACACCCTTTCTACACCATTTGTACAACTTTTCTACATTTTTCAACATCTTTGTAAACCCTTTGTACACCCCTTGTACACCCTTTTACACTCTTCGTACACATCTTGTACACATTTTTTACACCCTTTATACACCCTTTGTACACGCTTCTGCAGCCTTTCTACATATTTTTTAGAAAGATATAGAATAGGTATAATCCCTTATATACCCTTTATACACCCTTTTGTATATTCTTTGTACACCATTTCTACATCTTTCTTCATCTTTTTACACCCTTTATAAACCTTTTCAATACCCTTTCTACACCATTTGTATTCCCTTTGTACACCCTTCTACAACTTTTCTACATATTTTATAAAAAGATGTAGAATGGGTGTACACCCTTTATACATCATTTGTGCACCATTTGTACAGACTTTTTACACTCTTTGTACACCCCTTGTAGAACCTTCTACGCCTTCTGTACACACTTTGTACATTTTCTTTATACCCTTTCTACACTATTTCTACACCCTTTGTATATACCCTTTGTACACCATTTTGCCGCCTTTCTCCATATTTTGTAGAAAGATGTAGAATGGGTATACACCCTTTATACACCCTTGTGTACCCTTTATACACCCTTTTGTGCACCCTTTGTGCACCCTTTATGCACCCTTTGTACACACACTTTCTACACTCTTTGAACACATTTTCTACATTTTTCAACATCTTTGTACATCCTTTGTACACCCCTTGTAAAACCTTTTACACCTTTTGTACACATTTTGTACATCCTCTCTACACTCGTTTTACACTATTTCTACACCCTTTGTATATACCCTTTGTACACCATTTTGCCACCTTTCTACATATTTTGTAGAAATATGTAGAATGGGTGTACACCCTTTATACACCATTTATACACTCTTTGTACACTCATTCTACATCTTTGTACACCCTTTCTAAATCCTTTGTAGACAATTTGTATATCCTTTGTGCACTCTTTGTATACCCTTTATACACCTTTGTACACTCAATGTACACCCTTTTTACACCTTTTGTACACATTTTCTCCATTTTTTAACATCTTTGTAAACCCTTTGTACAACTTTTGTACACCCCTTGTTCTTGCCATCAACATCATTGCCTCTGAATCATATGTGTTTTCTTGTGCTAGATTAGCTTGATTCTTAGGTTTATTCTTTGCGCCTTAACCTTTCCAGCATTCTTTATTAACATACCCAAGTTTTTGACAATTAATGCATTTAACCTTCTTTTTGTCAAACTTCAAGTTCTTTTCTTGATCACCAATATGCTCTGACTTGTGACTCTTTCAGTTTTCATAGTCATTGAAGTCTTTCTCTTGCTTTTCTTGAGCCTCCTTATGCTTCATTTTGCCAAATCTTTTAGACCCTTTCCATGAAACTGGGATCTAACTTGCAAGACTTGATATTTGTACTGTCTACACCCATTCAGTCTGTGTTCTTGAGCCTCTAGTGAATGTTGCAGCTCTTCCACCTCCATTTTCTCTAAGTAACGTGTTTCTTCAATGGCAACCACAATATGATTGAACCTTGGTGGCAGAGTCCTCAGGATCTTGTCAACAACATACTAATCCATGACAGTATCTCTACATGCATGCATTGCACTCACATGTTCTTGCACCTTATCGAAATAATCTGCCATAATATCATTCTCTTCCATAGCTAGACATTCTAATTGCCTCCTCAATGTTTGCATCTTTACCTTATTGGTTTTGTCTCCATCTTCATACGTTTTCAACAAAATTTCCCATATCTATTTTGTTGCTTTTGCCTTTGAAATTCTATGAAACACTTTTGGTCCAACACATTGGTAGAGAAGAAATTGAGCCTTACTATCAAGCTTTTGTTGAATCTTGGAGTTTTTCTTTTCTTCATTAGTGGCTTTGGGGCTTAACTCAAGCAATCCTTTGAACACAACATCTGCCACATCTTGGAAGCTGAAAATGGCATTCATCTTGATATGCCATTCATCAAAACATTTCCCATCGAAGACTGAAAAAGAACCTTGCATTATCCCTCCTATACCTGTCATAATTCCACTGTAACCTTCTTCTTGTACTATTATCCTTCTAGAGATCCTTCTTCTACACTCCTTGATGACCCAAGATACCTTCCTTCTTGATGACCTCAAGATACACTTTCTGAAGAATTCTCATACCACTCTGGATGCACTCTTGAAACCAAAGAACAAACTAGAGAACTAGTTTGTCTCACTTCTCACACTCACATGTTTCGAACCTTGCTCTTAATACCATAAAGGATTCCGGTACAAGAAGAAAAAAATTTATAACGTGTATATTTGTATTTTGTATCTATATATCTGTAAAACAGAGTAACATCATTATTTATAAGGGTTAGATAGCTTTGACCAGTGTGCAAAGACAAAAACAGAAACCACAACACAAAAGCTAAACAGTTGTCATATGTAACAACTTTTACAAGTTTGGCTTAACACCTGTGTCTTCTAAAATATTCTAATACTAAGAATCACACATACATTCAAATCGAGGACGAGTTCTACTTAGAAAGGAAATCAGATTAAAAACCTAAACAAATGTGTGAAGAAGATATGAATGGAGTAAGAGAAAATAAATTGGGGCACAAATGCGATATTGATGAAGAGAAAAAGAGGGGGTTAGCGGTGAGAAGTTACCTCCGAGAAATTGAAAAGCGAGTATATGCTTTCAGATCACTACCTTATAGAGACGACGACGCAGCGGTGTTGCGGATGTCAAGAGGCGATGGCGTCGACAACGTGGAGGAGATGAGGTCGATGACATGGAGGCAATGGTGCGCATTGACAGCGTTAGGCGTTTTCTCATAGGATTGTGCGTGAAAACGACAGGGTGCATAGAAAATAAAGTGTAAGCTTCGAATGAAAGGGAGGAAAATTGAAGTTAGGAATTTACACACAAGTAACCAACAATTATAATAGAGTCTTACTATGATGTGTCTTCTAAAATCTGTCATAATATGTTTTCATCATAAAGTTTGCCTGTTATAACATATGTAACTTTTATTTACGAAAATACCAATTATGACAGATTTCTTAAAGTACATCATAATATCTCTTAGTTTTATTACGAGATTGTCATCGATCAATGTATTATGACAAATGAATTTCACTTATTATAATAAATCGTCATAAAAAATTTTTTTTGTGGTGTTTTCATTAATTATTACTTCATAATTACTTTTAATAATTATTCCATAATTAATCTTCGGTATACACATTTTACTGTAATTTTATCTTTATTAACATAAATTATTTTATCTTTATATTTTATAATACTTTTTTGAGAATATAATTCTTGTAAATTAAATATTTTTTAATTTTAATAATAATTAGAATAATGAATTTTTATTTATATTTTGAACAAACATATTTTCAGTAGTATATAATAAATAATTTATTCTGTCTTATAGCATAATTTTCAATTGTTAATAACTTTTAAACAAACATTGAAATTGAAACAATAATTAAAAGGAATACATTAAAAGCGGTAATAGTTAAAAAAAAAACTAAAAATATTATCATTTTCTAATTTTTATATTTTTGCAGGTTAAATTTTGCAAAGAAAAATTAGCAGGTGAAACCTATTTAAACAAACTTGTTTTCCAAAGTTTGCTTTTGCATACTTCAATTCCTATTTTGATTCGTTCGTAGCAAATTTCGCACGTGCGTTTACTTGGAACGGTGTAACCGACTTTCTAAGGTAAAAGGATCGTTGATCGTAGTCATCTTGGTCATCTGATAATCGTGGCTACTTCCGATTCTATTTAGTAATTTCAAACGTCTGACGAGTTTGTACCATCGTCCCGGCGTTTAGGTTTGATGTAACCCATCAACTTTAGGGTTTACTTTTTCCTTACCTGTTTTTATTTGGCTTGATTTACTATCTACCTATCTACAGTGGGTTACTCACTGTAACTATTATAGTTAATTAAATTTATTTAATCCAATTTTAATATTTCAATTACCAATCACGAGCAGAGGGGGATTTGCTGTGCGGAATTTTGTCTACGCCTTTTGATAGAATTCAGCATATTTTATAATGATGATGGTATTTATTATATTTAGTCATTTTCTTCTAGATTTTGTAACTTCAGATATCTTTCTTCTATGTAATCTGGGCTTTTGAATTGTTGATTTTTTGATACATTTATATGGGGTTTTGAAACTGAGAATACTGGCAACGGTTTTGTTGTATGATTCTGGGATTGTTCCGTGAGTTATGTCAAGTAATCATATTTAGTTTTCTATTCTCCTTCAAGATTTACTTATAAGTCATGGACTTGTTTGGTTCTTACCATGACGACGTGGTTTTGTGCTACAGGCATACAACTGAACTGCTATTTGATGGTGGAATCCTGGCACAGGTTTTAGAAATGATATATTTGGCTGGAAAATCAAATGTGAAGAATAAAGACAATGAAATCACAGGCACAGTTTCCAGAAAAGATATCAGGGCAGGTACCTAATCAATCTGGGTCTCAGTTGCCTGGCCTGATTCAGCTGAATGGAAATGCCCTGCATCAGATGCCAAATTTAGGTGTTTTTCCAAATATGGACGCTGAATTTCTTAGAGCACGATCTCTTACGCTTGAAAGAATGTAAGTTTTATTTTTAATGCAATTGTAAATAGTTTATTTTTGGTTCACATTCGTTTGGTGAACTGTGCTGAGTCACATGAACACTAGTTTTATCTTTAGGGTAGGGTATTAATATGGGTAATGTATATTTTTCTTAGACAAAGCTAATTGACACAATCTAGTCAGACAAGGCATACATTCTATACATAAGTTCATATTTGGAAATAACCTGTTGAAGTTATCTAAAAACAAAACTAGAGAAATATTTTTTGATAGAGCTCAATGACATTGATCAAGGAACCTTATGTAGTAGGATAAGAGTATAAGACTTTATACTCCTCATTGTAAAATGAATGGAAAGTGAAAGAGTTTGAGAGCTTATTAATGTTGAAGCTTTAAGATATGACAATATATTCTGTTTAGTCTTTTTCATAATTTAATTGCTTAACTTTGTATTAGCCAGTTCAGTCTATCAAAGTACTGACTAGAACCCTCGTAGTTCAGGTGCTTTCTAGGAGAACTGGTTTATTGTCTTTCCATAGATGATTATATTAAGTGGCCATGGACCCATCTATCTTTGGTCTACATAGCCTTAAATTGTATAATATACACATGATAATTTTGTTTTACTGTGTGTTTGGGAGCACCTCCAACATAGGCTTGACATGTCAGCCTGAAACTAATATTACTTGCCTCTACTTTTTTTATATGCTTTTATGGTGAAATTTTTTCATTATGTGCACTTCTTAAACCAGACTAGCTCTTAGGTATAGAATAATTCACAAGCATTATTGAATTTCTTTAGCTTTCGTAATAATTATTTCCTGCGATGTGATCAAAGCCTTTATGCCTATGCTCAAGAAGGCAGGTCTGATTATGCTTTCACCTAGCAACATAAGTTTCTGGAATAGTTATTTTATGACAATCTTTTATATTTTATGCTAATTTTACTTGACAACAACGGATGTGTTACTTGTTACCTTCCAGATGTAATAAATTACTGCTTAAGTACCAGCATCCTGTTACAGAAGCACATAAAAGGAAGGTTAAGGATCTTGCAAAACGTCTCGAGGAGGGCCTGTTAAAAGCTGCTATATCTAAGGTTTTTCCATGCCTCTAGCTAATTGTCTTGTACACTTTTGGTGGGATGTTATTGAAATTTACTTTCCTCTCTTTAAATCCTGGAAATTTCTGATTCTGTCAATTACAACATGCGACCTGTACATTGTTTCCTTGTCTAATCTTAGGATCTTTGTACTGTTCTCTGATTTTATATTCTGTTCCCAACTATTACACTTTTTTAGTGATGATGGTGGTTTTGTATTTGTTTCTCAGGAGGACTACATGAACTTAGACACACTAGACAGTCGCTTATCTAATTTCCTTAGAATGTCATCTATGACTACTAACCACCACCAACATCCTCAGCTTGTTAGCTCTTCTCCAATTGCTACAATGATACCAACACCTGGCATGTCACATATTACAAATTCCACCATGATCACGGCATCTTCTGTGGATACGTCAATGATTGCTGCCAGTGGATCTAACAGCATAGCATCCCCATCTGTCAATAGTGTAAACATGTTACCAGCAGGTGGCATGCTTGGCAGCACCTTAAATAGATCTGATGGTAATTCTGGTTGCCTGTATTCCTTAGTCATTTCACTATGATTTTCTTTTCCTGCATTATTGGGTCTACTTATTGCAGGTTTGTCTAATGGTTACAAGCACTCTGCTACAAGTTTTTCCATTGGTTCAGGAGGAAATATGTCATCCGTTGGGGTGCAAAGAGTTACTAGTCAGATGATTCCAACTCCAGGATTTAGTGTCAGCAATAATCATTCATATACAAATATGGATCCTTCAAGTAACAACAGTTCTTTTTCCGGTGTTGATTCTACATTACTATTGCCATCACAGTCTCAGCCACAGCGGCACCAGAAGCTGCAAGATAGTGACCACAACAATCATGCATTGCACAACCTTGGCAGTCAAATTGATGGTGGAAGGAGATCTGATTTACTGCAAAACACATTTGCATATCCAAATGGTTCTATCAATAGTGGGCTAGGTTTGATTGGAAACAGCATACAAATTGCAAATGAACTTGGGACTGAAGACTACACTTCAGCATACTCTAATTCCCCTAAGAACTTACAGCAGCTATTTGATCAAAATCAACAACCAGTAGTGCAGGGTAATATTTCTTATTCTTTTTGTTTGATTTTATGGGGTGTGAAATCAAAGGTCTTTACCTCTTTTCCTGCCCTTCCTAGCAGGGTTATAATCTTTTTTAGCTGTGTTGTTGTTGGCTTTACATGATTTATGATAAAACTGTTATGAACCTTTGTGTAGGATCGAGTGTTGGACATATACCGGAAGTAATCTTTCTTGTAAACTATGTAAAAGCAAGAAGAGTTTTTCTGATAATGATTTCACATCAATCATGTTTCAATCAAGCCTGCCCTTTACAAGGGTTACAAAGATATCCCAAACATTTACCGTATTGGTCCTTATTGACAAAATTAAATATTTTCCTAATTAAAAGAATCAGGATTAGAAATTATTCTAATTGATAAAATAAAATAAAGAGATCCCTAATTAATATGACTATCTAAAAATTATCGTAACTAATAAAAGAAGGATCTGAAATTAGGATTTTGATATCCAGTTCTTATTAAGATAGAAAAAGCTGAAGAAACAAGATAAAAAGTAAATCAATATTTAAATATAGAGATATGATAATCCTAATTAGTAGTCCACACAGAAACGTCTTGTTTTCAACCTAATGGGAAAAGGCTTGGTTGTTGTTGTTTGTTGGGTCATATGTCTATGTGCACATCTTTTCCAGTTAGACTTTGAGGGACGGAAAGATATTTTGTTCTCTGTACCAATTTTGGATCTCATGCAAAGGGTAACAATCATTTTTTCAGGTGACAAATATGGATTGATTAATGCTGACACTTTTAATTCTGGAAGCTTTTATGCATCTGCAACATCCTCTGGCTCTATGTTGAACACTCAGAACATGAATGCTGTAAAATTGCCCTCAATACCCATTTCCAGCTCACTCATAAGTGGTCATTCGAATTTGCACAGTATGAATCATACTGCTCATCACAACTCTCAAGCAATAAGTTCATTAAAAAATTTAAAATTCCAGCCTTCCCTGACTACAAGAAATGACCGCTTAAATACTCAACATCAATATGAGCAAAGAACCCAACAATGTCACCAGTCAGATTGGTATGCTCCACAGCAATTTCAGCTGAATCAGCAAAGTCAGCAACCTCAGCATTTGGTCAACAATGATGCCTTCCCTCAGTCTCAACTCTCTTCCGGTCTAGACAATAACATAAAGTCTGAGCCTGGTGTTGAACCACATAAAGAAATTTTCACTTCTCAGCCTTCTGAGCAGTTCCATACATCTGAAATGCACAACCATTTCCAACAGATTCCTTCTAAAGACTGCTCTAAGGTTGCTCAGCAGCAGGTTTCATTGGATCAGCACAACTCATCCTCATCACCACCTCAAATTTCTCAACAAATGTTGCATCCTTATCAACTGGTTTCAGAGTCTCAAAATAATTTTAACTGCCTTTCAGTTGGGTCACAATCTAAATCCATACTTAAAAATCAGTGGCCTCGACCACAAGATGAAAATGATGTTCCTAAGGGTATGTTACATGAACAACATCTTCCCATTGATTTTCATCAAAGAATACAAAGGCAAGATGAAACCCAATGCTGTAATTTACCATTAGATGGATCTATTATTGGTCAAGCTGTTGCTTCTAGAAGCTCAGTTGAGCTGCTAGACCCAATCAATTCTAAAGAGAAGGAACACAGAAATCAACAAAAGTGGCTTTTATTTTTGTTTCATGCTCGATGCTGTTCTGCCCCAGAAGGGCGATGCCAAGAACGCCATTGTTCTATTATGCAGAAGTTATGTAATCATGTAGATAGATGCATTATATCTCATTGTCCATATCCTCGTTGTGGTCGTACCAGGAAATTGCTTCATCATTACATAAAATGCAGGAATCCACATTGCCCTGTTTGCATTTTAGTAAGGAAGTATAGACATGCATTTCAACTTAAGTCCCGAGTTCAGTCAGATCTTGAACCATGTTTGCCAGTTGCTTTAAATGTATCCAACGAAACCTTTAATGCGGTGGGCCTTTCATCTAGATTGATCTCCAAGTCTCAACTAGTGGTTGAAATTTCAGAAGACCTACCAGCTCCAAAGCGTATGAAAACTGAGCAATACACCCAGTCCACTAATCCCGAATATGATAGCGCTGCCTCATCTGCTCTTCCAAACTGTGAATTACGAGATTCAAAGGATACTCAATGCCAGTCCTACTCATGTGGGGATATGTCTGTATCAATTAAATCTGAGCTTAATGAAGTTAAAGCAGAAGTTCTGGCGCATTCAATGCATGAAAATCTCTGCGAGACAAGAATGGAGGAGGATAATGCACATGACAAAAGGCCCACTGCTAAGCCTGTCACATACAATGAGCCTGCTAATATAGCTAGGCTGGAGAATATTAGAACTGAGAAAGAAAGTGGTCAAGATAAGCAAGAAAATGTGACCCAGCCATCTGAACCTGGAGCTGCAACCAAGTCTGGTAAGCCAAAAATAAAGGGAGTCTCAATGACAGAGCTGTTTACTCCTGAGCAAGTCAGGGAACATATCACTGGCCTCAGGCAATGGGTTGGCCAAGTAAGACTTTTATTCTGGTGCAATCTGTTTTCAATTGAAAAATTACTTTATAGCCATTAATTTAATGATAGCATGAACAATATCTATTATAATTTTAAAATCATGAAATGCAGGAATCTCATTGAGCTTTCCCTGCCTTTGTCTTATATAAACCCCCATCCCCAGTTTACTAGAACTCTTAGCCCAGGATTCTCTGAAAACCTAAAAATGACTAAATGCATCAGATGGAAATCGTGAACTATGCTTATCATTCATATGCAGAACTTGAGTTCTTAATCATCATTTCATCTTGATACTTATGTTATTTGTGATCTACTGAACTTTGTGATTATTCATGCATATAATACGACATGTCTATAATTTGTTTGAGTGTTTGAATCTTTCCCCTTATTTTGTCAAGTTTATGAAGATGTAATTTCCTATGCTTCTTCTGGAGGCTGAATTTGCTTAATGCAATCAGCTTTATTTTCATTTTAGCTTCTCTTCATCTTTGTGAGGCATAGATTTTGCATGAAAAAATCCAGAGTGATAACCATTTTATTTTCCTATAGGTGTTTAGGGAATTTATTGAGTTAAATGCTCACAAACTCGTTGAAAGACAAAATCCTATCATCCCAATTATTTAAAAAGGGTAGGATGTTAGTTTTGCTAAATGTTACAAATAACCTTTTGAAGGTTTGCCTAATAATTGTATAATGCTTGTTTTTACTTCTTCAGTTGCTTTATCTCATTCTCATTCTTCTTTGATTGTGTGGATATCCTTATTTTTCCTTGATGCGTCTATTTTATTGTACCAGAGCAAATCAAAGGCAGAGAAGAATCAAGCAATGGAGCATTCGATGAGTGAGAACTCCTGTCAGTTGTGTGCAGTAGAGAAATTAACTTTTGAACCACCCCCTATTTATTGCACAACATGTGGTGTTCGGATTAAACGCAATAATATGTATTATACAATGGGTACTGGTGATACACGACACTATTTTTGTATACCATGCTACAATGAGCCTCGTGGAGACACCATTGTTGTTGATGGAACTTCTTTTCCTAAGTCAAGGTTAGAAAAGAAGAAAAATGATGAGGAAACAGAGGAATGGGTTCGTATCATATGTCTTATTTTATTTATCAATTAGCAGTTTAATTTGTTCTATTAACCATCTACTTTATCTGCAGTGGGTTCAATGTGATAAATGTGAAGCATGGCAACATCAAATTTGTGCCTTATTTAATGGTCGAAGAAATGATGGTGGACAAGCTGAATATACATGCCCTAACTGCTATATTCAAGAAGTAGAAAGAGGTGAGCGCAAGCCCTTACCCCAAAATGCTGTTCTTGGAGCCAAGGATTTACCCAGAACAATTCTCAGTGACCAAATAGAGCAACGATTATTTAGGAGACTAAAGCTTGAGAGACAAGAGAGGGCCCGACTTCAAGGGAAAAATTATGATGAGGTGATTTATTTCTTTGTATATTGCATATGTAGTCTAATAATGGCTTGAGATATACGTAAAGTTGACACTTGGCATCATATATATATATGATTAAATTGGATAGAGCTCTATTGATGTAACCTTTTCCTACAAAGTATTGAATTTCAACAAAAGTTAGGTTGGGCTTTGTAATTATCCGTGCTTCAAGCCCAATGGACTCCTGTGTCGGTGTCTTGTGCCATTCACTAGCCTTCACCTAATAGCTTTAGCTTTTACAAGAGTTAAAACTTGATAGTTACTGTTGGTAATCTCACAATAACTAAAAATATAACCAAATTATAGCATATAAATGGTTGTAAATTTCACTTTGAAAGTCTGATAAGGAAAATTAAGTTAAGTTAGATTTAAGGTTCACTGTCCAAGAGTTACCATTTCCTTATTTAACATCTATTACTAAAACCAAATTGCATGCTGAATTTTCACCAGGTTGGCTGCAGATTATTTATTACAGTCATAAGAGTAATTCTAGGGTGGACCACTTCTATAAGTTGGTGTATGAAGGACCATTATTTGTAACACTTGGATTAATCTACAGTGTTATTATACATCCTCTGCATCAAATCTTTTTTTTCTTTACTCCTCTTTTCTGAGAAACTCCTTCACCTGCTTCTAGTGACATCTCTATGCCTCCGAGATGCCCCAGTGCATCTGGCACTATGCTTCAGGCACATTTCTGACAACGTATCTGCATTCAACACCATAAATTCAAAGACTGACCTCTTTCTTATTTTAGATGATGTGAGTCTTCTTATTGCAACACCAGATACAAATCCTTTCTTCTGGAGTACTTTCCCCTTCACCAAGTTCCTTATTTGCTGATGTGGGGCTGTCCATGGCACTTTGTTGTTTCCTTCTCCGTATTTCAGTCTCTAAGCTCTTTGCATTTTGGCCAGTTAAATTGAATACACTACATTATTGTTTTTTTTATTTATACATGTGATTTTTGTTTTTGTTTAACCTCATTGGATTATCAAATACAAAGAGCTTGTTCAGGACTGAGGCCTCCTCTGCCTTCAGTGTGTTTATACTATAATAACAAGTTGCAACTGTGGTGATGGGGGGCTGGTACCTCTGTCTGATGGCATTTGGATGTGTTGCTATGTGGGTGGCATGGCTGTTGAGGTTGGAGATGTGGTAGTTGTCAGCATGTTTTTGTGTCTGTAAATGGGATGCCAAAGGAAAGGAAGAAAAAGCTTACTGCTGCTGCAGAAATCACCTTCGGCAACGGCAAATGGTGGCCTGTGAGATTGGGGAGGGGACAAGTATTTTGTGTGGAGAATCCTATAATTATTAGATCAATGTTATGGTTAAAATTAATTGTTGACCTAGGACCACTAATCTAGATAGTCAACCCTAGTCTTACTCATTGTCATAAAATTTCATTTATCACTTTTGTATTATTGTATGCTTTCATCTGAATTTTGTTTGATTGGAGTATTGAGCTTATAATTTGATCATTTAATTTTTTAATACACATTCTTGTCATTCTGTGTTATTGTGTTTTATGTCAGTGGCATATTTTTATTTGAGCTTGATGACTCCTAACTGGTTTTCTGCAGAGAGAATTATGTTTTTGTGTGTTTATGCTGGATATATATATATATAAGCACTTTTTAATTGATGCTCCCAGGTGCCTGGAGCTGAATCTCTTGTTATAAGGGTTGTGTCCTCTGTTGACAAGAAGTTAGAAGTTAAACAGCGGTTTTTGGAGATTTTTCAGGAAGAAAATTACCCAACAGAATTCCCATATAAATCAAAGGTAAGGGAAGGCTGCTTCATATTTAGTTATGTTGGTAATCAAGTCGCTATTGATTATGTGAATTTTTATGACATTTGGTTTTCATTTCAGGTAGTTTTGTTGTTTCAGAAGATTGAAGGGGTGGAAGTATGCCTCTTTGGCATGTATGTTCAAGAGTTTGGATCTGAAAGTAAATTTCCAAATCAGCGCCGGGTTTATCTTTCATATCTGGACTCTGTTAAGTATTTTAGGCCTGAGGTTAAAGCAGTGACTGGAGAAGCTCTTCGAACATTTGTTTATCATGAAATTCTGGTAATCTTTATTGCTGATTCCTTGTCCTTGTGTATGATGATCTGTTATACAGCTTTGTGGAACCCTTTCTTTGATACATTCAAGTTCTGATTTGTTTTCTTCTTATAATTTCTATGATATAGAAATATTTGAGTAGTTTTAATTCTGATTTTGTTTTAGATTGGATACCTTGAGTATTGCAAGAAACGTGGTTTCACTAGCTGCTACATTTGGGCTTGTCCGCCACTAAAGGGTGAAGATTATATTTTATATTGTCATCCAGAAATTCAGAAAACACCAAAATCTGATAAGCTTAGGGAATGGTAAGTTTGAAAGTTCACAAATGAGAAAGTAAAGTAGCTTCGATGTTCTATATGTACAAAATGCAAGGTATTCATCTCTAACACTAATAATTTGTTTCATAATATATTTCTACAGGTACCTTGCTATGTTAAGAAAAGCTGCCAAGGAGAATATTGTGGTTGATCTCACCAACTTGTACGACCATTTCTTTGTATCTTCTGGTGAATGTAGGGCGAAGGTTACAGCCGCAAGGCTCCCATATTTTGATGGTGACTATTGGCCTGGGGCGGCCGAGGATTTGATTCATCAGCTTCGCCAAGAGGAAGATGGAAGAAAACAAAATAAGAAAGGAACAACTAAGAAGACTATAACAAAAAGGGCTTTAAAAGCATCTGGTCAGTCAGATCTTTCTGGAAATGCCACAAAGGATCTTCTCCTGATGCACAAAGTAATTTGGCATCTTAATAGTTGAACATATTATTCTTCATTTGTTCTTTTCTGCAAATTAAGTCCATTGCTAATCATGTTTTTGACATTTATATGGGGTTAACTTCTGTGGAATTAATAATTTCTTTATTGTAAAATTTTGATCCTCCTCCAGCTTGGCGAAACCATTTCCCCAATGAAGGAAGATTTTATCATGGTTCATTTGCAGCATTCATGCAGTCATTGTTGTATTCTGATGGTGTCAGGCAACCGTTGGGTTTGCAGGCAATGCAAGAATTTTCAGATTTGTGACAAGTAAGGATTCTTTGATAAACTTGTTCTGTCATTTAGTATGACAATTTAAATATGCCAAAATATACTATAATAATTCTTTTTTGTTTTCCTGAGTAGAGAGAAAAATGTTTTTTTTTTTTTTCTGAATTTGCAAAGATTGCCTCTATTATTACTATTTTCAGGAGACCAATAAAACATTTAAAATATCATCACTTCCTAAGGTACATTGAACTCAACTAGACCAAATAACCAATGCTGTCAAGACGTGGCACCTTTAGGGGAGGTGCAAGAACATGAAAAGTAGGCACTAGGACTCATAAGATCTTACCTAAAATAGAAAATGTTTTAATACAAATGTATTAGCTAGTACCTTTAATCATATCACAAATTCGTTTAATAGTTTAAATAATTCGTTGGGAGAGTACAATTTCCTTTTTCACTTAGCCACTTCCATTCCAAGAAAATATCTTAACTCCAAATTCTATTTCAAATTTTGTTGAGAGGAACTTCTCAATTTATTTATCTCTAATGCTATCAAGCACCGTCTTAGATACTAAACATGACACTGTCATGATATTGGGACAGAACTAATGTCCAAAGTATGACACATTCCCACTAGTAATTTGATGACAAAAAATAGTTTGGTATGAAAATCTCAATTGAGAATTAAGATTTATATAATTCTCATTCTAAAAATAATTTGCTAAGTGTTTTTACAACTTCCCTATATTAGAAGCGTTTCTCTTTATAGTTAAAATAACTAATAAAGTCTCATGAAATAAACCTAAAAAAGTGTTGTGTGCCTTAGGTTTTTAATAATGTAAGTTGTTATAACTTCTTTTTACTTTTTTATGATATTAGTGTCAAGGAAGTTCTTAACCAAAAATTGGTGTCTGTTCATTATTCATGCTCATGCCGTATTGAAGAGGTGTTCAATATGTGTCAAAGTTGAAACAAAATATTCTTTTATTGGACTTAAAGAAATGAGATGGGAAAAATACAATGTATTCAATTTATATTGTTAGACGTTTATTGATGTATTTATAGGATACAATGAAGAGGCAAGGCACTTGCCTAAACCCTAACCCTAATAATGGCTTCACATACAAGAAAAATAATAAATAAAAAACATTATATTTGAACACTTCCCATCAAGCCCAAGCATATAGATCATATGTACCAAGCTTGGAACATATAAACTAAATCCTAGGTTCCCTTAGAGATTTAGTTGGCATGTTTGCGAGTTGTTCACTAGAGTTGACAAACATAATAATAAGATCCTTGGACAACAACTTCTCTGTAACAAAATGTCAATTAATCTCTATATGCTTTGTTCTCATGAAACACCTGGTTGGAGGCAATATGAAGAGCTGTCTGGATGTAACATTATGTTAAGTGGACTTTAAGCCTAATTCAATTTCACAATGACTTGTACGGTGATGTTTACACCCACTTATATATTGTAAATTGTTCTTATCTCTAACTGATGTGAGAATTCTAACACACCCTCCTCACGTTATACTCAAATACTCGAGCTAGACTATGGTGAAACATTCTCTCGAGTCACCAAGATGACCTTTGGTAGATTTTTATTAGCCATGCCTACTCATCAATGTTGGCTCCTCTACTAGTTGAACGTTAAAAGGACCTTCCTACATGGTTATTTGCCAGAGGAAGTATATATGGAGCAACCACTTGGGTTTGTTTCTCAGGGGGTGTCTTTCGGCTTAGTAAGTTGTCTTTGCAAATCTTTCTAAAGTATTGGAAGTATCACATCGACTATAGATTTGACCAATTTAGAATATATATGTGGGTGTAAACCTCACCTTACAAGCCGTTTTTGTGGGGTTGAATTAGACTTAAAGTCTACTTTTTAACATAGTATCGAGCCATGAGTTAGAGCATATCCTAGCGAGATTTGTATTTGTTGGGAATATTATTCCACTGTTATCGTGTCGCTATTGGACCACCCATTAATGTTTAGTCTCATGCACAAGATGTATATACCTCAGCGTGAGGGGGCTGCTGGAAGTTTCACATCGACTAGAGATAAGGTCAATTTAGAGTGTATACGTGGGTGCAAACCTCTCTTTATAAGCCGGTTTTGTGGGGTTGAGTTAGACTTAAAGTCTACTTCTTAACATGGTATCAGAGCCATGAATTAGAGCCTATCCTAGCGAAATTTGGGTTTGTTGGGCATATCATTCCACCCGTTATGGGACCACTCATTAATGTTTAGTCCCAGGCACGGGATGTATATACCTCGGTGTGAGGGGGTATGTTGGAAGTCCCACATTGATTAGAGATAAGGTCAATTTAGAGTATATATGTGAGTGCAAACCTCTCCTTAGCCAATTTTGTGGGGTTGAGTTAGATTTAAAGTTCATTTCTTAACATAAGGTCTCATGCATTTTCCCGAGGCATTGTTGGTAGATTCAGTTAATAATCCAACAATTTGGTATGACTTGAAGCGATGGTAACCGTTATGTGTTTATCATTCAATTGTTGGGTTCATCTACTTGATAATGTATGTTGATGATGTTGTTCTTACAATGGTGTCTCATATATAAAGCAACACTTTTGTCATCATTTTTAGACAAAAGATCTTAGCAGACTCGGGTACATCTTGGGGATTGAGGTGGAACAATCTAATAGTGCATTAGATATTTTAGAGATGGGCTAATGTACTCCAAACCCATTGACACACTTTTGGATCCCAATTGTTAAACATTTATTAAGTTAGGAAAGCCACTTTTAGATACTAGGAAATATAGGAGACTAGTTAGAAAATTGAACTACCTTATCGTCACTTGTTATGACATATCATTTGTAGTCAATTTCTTAACTCTCCATGTTTAGGATTGTTAAAAAGTGGAGCCTAACTCAACCCCACAAAATCGGTTTGTAATGTGAGTTTTGCACCCACTTATATACTATAAATTGGCCTTATCTCTAGTCGATGTGAGACTTCCAACACATCCCCCTCACGTCAAGGTATATACATCTCGAGTGTGAGACTAGACATTAATACGTTGTCTTAGTGGCCCGATAGTGGGTGGAACAATATATCCACACAAATCTTGCTAGGATAAGTTTTAACCTGATTCTGATATCATGTTAAAAAGTGGACTTTAAACCTAACTCAATCCCACAAAACAGGCTTGTAAGGTGAGGTTTGCACCCACTTATATACTATAAATTGGCCTTATCTATAGTCCATATGGGACTTCCAACAAGGATGTTGGAATGTAGTCATTCACATTCCAAAGTTCGTTGAAGGGGCCCTAGGAAAATGTTTGTTATATGGACACAATAATCATACTGGAGTTTTGGTATACTTAGCTGCTGATTGAGTAGGCTTACGGAGTTGCAAGAGATCCACTTTTAGATATTGTGTTTTTATTGGTAACAACATTGTCTCTTGGAAAAGTAAGAAGCAAAGTGTAGTGCCAGGATCTAGTGCAAAAGCAGTGTATAAAGCCATGACTTGTGTATCTTGTGAACTGATTATGTTCAAGTTGTTGCTTAAAGAAATGTTGAGATTTGGGGAAGTTACACAAATGTCTGTCTTTTGTGATAACAAAGATGCTCTTCATTAAAGAACTGTTGAGGTTTGGGGAGCTTACACAAATGTTTCCCGTTACACTGTTTTGTTTATTATTTTATATTAAGTTCTCTACTTGCATCTGGCCCCTTCTATTCATATGCTACCACTATCTACATTTTCTTTCACCTTTGTGAAGTTGTCATTGTTTTCTAGGAGGATTTTGTGATTTGTATGTCATTGTCTTGGTTCCTTTTCTGGAGAGCATTGGAAAGGCTGGTGACATTGTCTTATTTGCATGCACATCTTAAAATTGCATTTAGTATTCATTATTGGCATTTTTTTTATGATTTTTCTCCTTGTCTAGGATTATCTGTTAACTAAACCAGTTCCATACTTAACCTAGCAATTTTACTTGTCACACTGTCTTGCTTTTTCCCTTTATATTCAATGATGTTCAGTATGTGGGTAACATTGTTTTCTTAGGTGTTACGAAGCAGAACTAAAGCGTGAAGAAAGAGAGCGGCATCCTATTAACCAGAGGGAGAAACACATCCTTTATCCTGTGAGTAAGCTGGCATTTTTAATGTTCACATGTAAAGTGATTGATTTTTCACCTGTTTTTTGTAACCTTTACAGTTGTGAAAAATTGTTACCACTTGGCAGCTATGAGTCTTACATACTTCCATAATGTTAAGGATATTGCTGTCATAATGCAACCAATACTGATACATATGACATACCTAGACATATATCCTGGGTGTATAACACATGTGACAAGATTTATGAGCTAATACATTTGAGATTCAGACCCAGCGCTTGAGAGGCTTGGGTTATCCTACAATCTCAAATTTAGAAAGAATGATATAGTTCTTCTGTATTACATAATGAGGCCATTGGATCTATAAATACATGAACCTGCTGGTTATTTTAGGAAATATAGAAACCTAATTCTAAGGAAACAAATGCAGGTAATTATGGGATTGAATCTGATTACATAATCCTATTATTAATAGCAAGATACTATTGTAATGAAGAATAAATTTATAGCTAGGATAAAATAAAAAACTTCCTAAAATGCATAATGTGTATCACGGTTTTGACATACAACAATCCAAATTCCCTTTCAAATTACAAGATCCTATCAACCCTTTTTTCTTATTTCTAGGCAACTTCCCCAAATGACTAACTCTAATAATCAGTCTCGTCACAGATAGTGTTTATATAGATTTTTCTTTTAGTGTATGTTAAGGTTTAGGGTTTCCCATGTCATATTTTCGTACTTCAACTTGGCTTTGAATCACCCTGGTTTCAGCATAACTAAGTCAAAATTATGGAGCTCGAAGTTTGATTTTATATTTTCTTTGATGAGTTACAATTTAGAAAAAAAATGAATTTGGAATTTTTAGAACCCTGTATGTCCTTTGCAGGTGGAAATTATTGATGTACCTGCCGATACAAAGGACAAAGATGAGATTCTTGAGAGTGAGTTCTTTGACACTAGGCAGGCATTTCTGAGTCTCTGTCAGGGAAATCATTATCAGTATGATACTCTAAGGCGGGCCAAGCATTCCTCTATGATGGTTCTCTATCATCTTCATAATCCAACTGCTCCTGCATTTGTTACTACATGTAATATTTGCCGTCTTGACATAGAAACAGGCCAAGGTTGGCGTTGTGAAGTCTGCCCTGAATATGATGTGTGCAATGCTTGCTATCAAAAGGATGGTGGCACTGATCATCCTCATAAATTGACAAATCATCCATCAATGGCAGATCGTGATGCTCAGAACAAGGAAGCTAGGCAACAACGAGTATTACAGGTTTGAATGAGATTATATTTGGCCCCATCCGTGTCATTTTAATGATCATGTTTATTAGTTGGTTATATGCATTTCAAATAAGGAAATCATGCATCTAGTGAAATTTGAGTGTGAAGAGGAATGTGAGAATTATGATTTTTTCTTGAATTTTGTGCATATGTCGAACATACATCTTTGTTGGAATGTTTATTTGGTTACTATCAATGATAACAGCAGCCGCAACAAAGGCCGCATGAACTCTAGTTAGTCATCTTCCGTGGTTAACTTTGTTAAACTTTTTCTGATTATTATCAATGAATTGGCAATTTGTTTTTCGGGGAGGAGAGGGGAGGTTTACAAAATACGTTGTTATTTACACTGGATAATAATTCAATAGTATTTACAAATACTATTGAATTCTTTATGGTGTGCACCGATTCACCTCATTGACGATATCGCTCTTCTCTTCATAAGGTCTGATGTAAATGGATTTCATAATTTGCAGTTACGAAGAATGCTTGATCTTCTTGTGCATGCATCTCAATGTCGTTCTGCCCATTGCCAATATCCAAATTGTCGGAAGGTGAAGGGGCTTTTCCGTCATGGGATGCATTGCAAAACACGTGCCTCTGGAGGTTGCGTTCTATGTAAGAAAATGTGGTATTTGCTTCAACTCCATGCTCGTGCCTGCAAAGAATCTGAATGCCATGTACCACGTTGCAGGTTTGTGGGTCAAGCGCTGCAATTTCTGTAGTCACTGTTCATATAATTTGCTTGTATAACATTTTTCTTTTGGGTGAAATCAGAGATTTAAAAGAACACTTGAGGAGGTTGCAGCAACAGTCTGATTCACGGCGAAGAGCAGCTGTAATGGAGATGATGAGGCAGAGAGCTGCAGAAGTTGCAAACAATTCTGGATGAGTATTTTTTATTTTTGGGCATGTACATGTGTTGGAAAATGCTCTTGGCAAATATTAACTGCTGGAAACCGTATTCTGACCAGCTGTGCGAAGATGGTTTGTATGACTAGAAGATATAGCCTCTCGAGATTTGCTTGTCTATATGCATGACCTGATTGATCCCATAAGGATCATTCAGCTCTGCCCACTAGTAATGCCTTTCTCTAAGCGGGTCCAGCTGGGTATAACTGTGGTGGTGCCTTTGTATGCGAGTCGATTTGATGATTCTTTGATATTGCCAGTTTCTCCTGTCATCTCTAACGATCATTCTGTGGCAAATGTCCTATATTCTTAATTCCTCAAAGTATCTTACGTTGTTATTTGGCGGGCGGGGGGATTGAAGTCGCATTTTGTCCTCTTCGCAAAGATCGACACTTCCTGTAGTAGTTTTAATTTAAAGATGAAAGAATCAAACAGTAGTTACAGAAATTCGTAGTATATGTTCTCTTCTGAGATTTAGAGTTTGGAAATGGGTTGCATGGCAAGTAATTCTATCAAGGTGTCTCTAGCATTACATTATGCCTTTTTTAAATTAAATCGATTTCAAACTTGGTTTATTGTCCGTTGAAGTCTAAATCGTGCATTTGAATCGATGTACGGTAACAGATTATCCTGCTGCAATACCCAGCTTAAAATATATTGAAAATCATCTTGGTTTTTTCCCACTTTGATAATATTGTAAAATTTGTAATGATTAATATTGTAAAATTATGTACATTATATTATAGTTAGTTCATAAAAGGAAACGCTTTTAATATGTTATTTAGTAAAAAAATGAAATCTACTGTAAATTCAAGATTAGACCAATGTGATGAACTAACAAAAGAATAAAAGATAATCTCTTGTACTTTGGTGAATAATTATTTCTATTAACATCTCTAGTTTTACGAGACAACCAACTACTAGCTAATTAAAAATTAGGTTTAATCAAGTTGGAAGTATATTTTTAATGAAATTTTCATTATTTTTTTTATTTATGAAGTATTTAAAATTTTCAATTGAGTTCTTATTGTATTTTTTGTAATTTTTCTATTAATTAGAAAAAATATGAACTCTGATATAATTGTTATTTTGTTTTGTTATTTTTGTTTATTTTGTTTTCACATGTAAAAAATATGAAGTTTAGCTTACTTGTTTTCGTATATAAAGAAATATGATATTTGATGAAGAAATAAAATGATATTGGTATTAATGTAAAATAATAAATTATTTTTCAAGGTGATTTTCACGATATTACCTAAGTGTATTCCTCATTGCCACCATTAATTTAAGTGCAAAGATTGTCATGCTATCGTTGACTTTTATATCATCAATCATGGGACCAACACCGTTGCTGTTGAAAGTTGTACATTATTATTCAGTATACTTTCAATTAAAACAATGAAAGTAAATTATCGATCTCCATACCAAATACTATTTTGTATTAATTATAAAATTTTATATTTTTAACATATGGAAATAATTAAGTAAGATGATATAGTAAGATACTAGTTATACAAAAATTAAATTATAAATACCCATAAGTTAATAATATATTACATATACTTTCTTGTGGAGACAGTAAGTTAAAAAAGTTATTTTAAAATTGTAAAACATTAATATAAACTTAAATGTCAAGTTATTCGTGCACTCATGTACTAGAAAGTCAAGTTCTTACTTGTATTATACTTGTTCATAGGAAAGCAGACTTTACTCTACTTATTGAACTACGGTACGTGGATCCAAAACATCAAGTTGATATTGTACTCAGGCAATAGATTATCGAGTTCATTTTTGTACTCGAATGTTTAATGTGATTGTACTTGATAGCTTCGCTGGTACGAAGATATCAGAACACTGAGGTTCTATTGAATTGGATTACATAATCAAGTCAAACATTTTTTTTGGGTACTCGTGTCATGTTGTTGAAATGTCGAATTGGTTCATACTTGTCGAAGTTAGATTTTCCATTTTTCTGGGTTATATGAAACCTTAGGAATTTTTCAACACTTACATGAAAAAGCATTTTTCTTGGATTCAAATCCTACCTTGGTAGCTAACCTTGCTAAAGGAGTTTATATATTCTATTGGTCAAGCTCTACGATCGGGTTGTGTTCTTTAGTGGTCAGACTTCATGACTAAGTTGTGTTCTCTGGTGGCCGAGCTTCGCGATCGGGCTATGTTCACAAGTGATCGGGCTTCGCGGGCGAGTTGTGTTCTCTGGTGGTTGAGCTTCATAACCACGCTATGTTCTTTTGCACTCGTTCCTTGAAAATCATATTCCGTCCTCCTCTTATACTCGGATATATATCTAGTTGATTTTTGTGATCAATTGATGTTTTGCCTTAGAGGTCCTCTTGATGAACGTTGTTTGTGGGATTTTATTCTTGTTACCATCTAGTAACTTAGATCTTTTTGAGTGCCACATTTGTGGTCTTGTGGTGAAGAAATGAACGCATAAAAAAGGAGGATTAAGGTGTGCACATCTTCGAACCATGAAAGAAACGAGTACATAAAATTATTCAATTGTGATATTTGCATGGTGTTTCGAGCTTTCTTCACAACTCCTTTATCTTATAGGCATCACTCGGGAGAGAATTGTCACGCCAAGTTGGTCAACATGGCTATTTTCAACCTCGTAGCTTAGCAAGTTCTTGCTTCTTTTGGGTTTGCCTGTAGAATGATAATGGTCGAACTGTCCTTGGCTGGGAATTTTATTGTCCTATGAATCAACTCGATGCTTTATGAGATTTCAACACTTCCCAATGCTTTTTAGGATGGCGCGTTACTTGTAATGTTAACATTTATTCAACATGTAGATAAATTCAGTTTTATGCTTGTTAATTTTATGTTTGCAGCATTTGTAGCAATTTATTTCTATCTTGTGTTGTGGTAGGACTTAGGTGTGTTGATCTGCTGATATTCCTTCGTGGCCAAGCTCATGCTCTACAGGTCGAGCTTCAAGGTTGAGGTCTTCCTATATAAGCTGGGGTAATCTTTCGTGGGTCAAGCTTTAAGACTAAGTTCATCTTTTGTTTGCCGAGCTCTAAGGTCGAGTTCATCTTCCGTTGGCTAAGCCGTGAGGCTAAGTTCATCCTCTACAGGTCAAGTTGTGAGGTTGAGTTCATCCTCTGTAGGTTGGGTTGTAAGGTCGTTGTTGTGAGCTTCACGAATCAACCCGTAACATGGTTGGTAAGAGTGTAGTTAAAATTGCCTTCTGAAGGTCGGCTTGCCATTGTGCGGGACCTCAATCATTGTGTGCGTTGTTCATGTTTCTATATGAGCATTTGTGCTTATTGGTGGAAGGTCACCTTATGAAAGAGTTGTGCAGACCTTTGAGTGGTGACTATAGGAAAGTGGGATCAGAAAAATGTTTTATCGGAATCCTACAATGGGTGTCAAATATTCTTATCAAATTTGAGAGTATGACTTTTTAATGAGTGGTAGCATGTGAGTGGACTATAAATGGACTATAAGTGAGTATATGTTTCAAAGTATCTTCCTCATGAATATGTATAAGTATGTAATTAGAATAAGAAATGTTTCTAATAGAAACAAACAATGACAGCTTAAAAAATAACAAAATTGCTGAAACTATAATAATGAACTCTTGATGCGCCATACTCTCTTAACTATTTCAAATATGTACAATTTTCATTTTGTTCATATTTAAAATAGCAATATTTAAATATATCCTTAAAACACATATATGTATGTGTTTGTGCGCACGCGCTAATGAGAGAATTGGTCACAGTGGATAATTTTTTTTACAGCTTTAGAGTCTTATTATGCACTTTTTCACTACTGATGAAAATAACATTTTTAACATCTTTGAATACGTTATGTGGAATGTATACAATTTCGAAATTATATATTTCAGAAGAGGTATTAAATAATATATGCTCTAGAGTAAGTATTGTAAACTATATTTAGATACTTTTTAGTTAAAATTTACAAAAATTGTATATATCTCAACTTATTTCATAATTATATCACATGTTTTCAATCATTTCAATAAAAAGTGCGTATAAACAAGTGTCACAGAATGTGGCATCATCATTTCTATTAATTTATTTTTAAAACAATTGTAAAAATAATTAAATATTTTAAAATTTGTTTTCAAGTTAATTTTTTAATTTTTAAGAGATCCAAAAGTTTTATATGAATGTGTTTTTTTGTGCATAGGTATGGGAATTGACATAAAATGATTTCTTTCCACGTTTATTCCGGTTTTATCTTATGTGCTTAGTTAGTCACTCAGAATTTGTACATGTCAATTATTTTTTTGAAGTACAATAAACATGTTATTATTGCAATAATATTAATAGGTATTAATATATAATTCTAGTATTTATAAAATGTAATGTTTAGTTTGAAATTTCAGCAAAATTATCCACCTAAACTGCAATTAATTTTGAAAAAAGCATCCATTAATTATTTTGTCTTGCTCTCCACAAAAGCGCAGTGCATACAAAAGAGAAGAGAAAATAATTGTGTAGTTGGGGAGTGCCTAAAGATATGGTAATTTATGGCCCTTGTTTATCGGAGAACTGTGGTTGGTGGGTACGTGCCGGGGGAATTCAGAGTGCGACTGGAACTGGGAGAAGAAGCATGGTCACTTGCAAAATCCAGAGTGTAAGACTCAGTAGAGCATGCAGTGTGGCACTGACTACCTTGCTCACGACCGCTGCTGTAATAGCTTCTGTGGCTGCAGCTGATGAACCGGAGACTCTATCTAACATACCTCAAACATTGTCCGGTGAGTGCACGCTGCCCAAAGACTGTAAGAAAACTAGAATACAGAAACCAAAGTCGAGGAAAGCGGAATCGTGCACAATCAAGTGTGTCACCACTTGCATCCGAGGTGGCGAAGGCTCTCCTGGAGAAGGCCCTTTTAACGTTATAAGGTACAACAAGCAAAATAATAAACTTCCTGCTTTGATATTTTAAACATTACATTACCTTGGTTTGTGTAATTGTCTAAATGGATACATACCATTTCGTTGGATTGCTTTTTTTCAGACCTCTGGTTGTTTTTAAGCAAGGGTTTCGAACTCGACAATACTGGTAAATCACTTCAACTCTTTGCTGTAGTTTTTAACTAGTGAGAGCTTCCTGCCAAAATGATGGGTTCCCTGCTAATTTTATGTGCTGGTTACTGATAAAATTAGCAGTGGACTTCTATACCAACTGAAATTTTCTGAGGAATATCGAAACGGTATTTTAATAAATCCTCCCCTTGAAAATAGAAGTTTGATATCCTTAGGCTAAAAAATATCTTAAAAGATTCTCAGAGACAGAATCATTCTCTTCTGTCATTCACGCTTTGCACAGACACAAATATGTATATTAGAGTTACAACATAACACCTAAGATTGGGCTATCCAGATTGATTCCCAAAATAAATAGGATTATTCCAAAATATAACTCCCAAAATCACGTCCACATGATTGTTGGCTAATAATGTGTGGTCATATCAATAATCTTTTGATCATCAATTATGGTATGATTTAATCATAACAACTTGTCTTGTAATGATCTCACCATCCCCCATCAAGTTAGAGTATGTAGATTGTAGGATATTATATATTGAACTTCTCTCTAAGAGATCGTTGTTTGGTTTTAAATTGCGTCTTAACAGCTTAGTGTCTCATATGAGCGTATATTGGGTTAGAGTTGGTTTCGATCTTTGTCCTTTATAAGTGATTAGTTGTTGAAAGAAAGAAGGGTATCATTTCCAAGATCAAGAAATCCAATTTGTAAAATAGTTTCAACCCTTGAAGAATTAAGATGAGAGTCCTGCCTAAGGAGCAAGAGGTGTGGGCACCACACTTTCTAGCAACATGGCAAACATAGAAAGGCATACCCTGAATCAGTTGGAGGAGAAGACACATTTGATGATTCTCCCATCTTTTTCAGCTGAGGTGCTCTATGAGGTTGTAGAGGAAAAGACCTATGCAACTTTGTGGTTGAAGTTGGCGAAGTTATTCATGACAAAGTCCATTTGCAATGAGAATTTAGTATGTCTCTAAAAGCTCATCTTGATTAGCTCAATTTAATCTTGATGGAGCTTTGAGACATAGATATCAAGGTATATGATGAAGACACAATCATGTTTATACTAGCCTCTTGTCTACCATCCTACATGGATTTTGTAAATTCTTTGAGCGTAGGAAGGAATTCACTATTCTTTAGGGTTGGTGGTCTTCAAGAAAGACAAGTGTTGGAGATCTCACATCAACTAGAGATAAAATAAATTTATAGTATATAAGTGGATGCAAATCTCACCTTCCAAGCCAATTTTGTAAGATTGAGTTAGACTTAAAATTCACTTTTTAACAACAAGAAATCAAACAAGACAAAGGTTGATGTTATGAACGTTTGTGGATATTGCAAGCACCCAAAACATTGGAGGAATTGTCCAAAATTGGGGAAATAGGAACATTTGTGATGCTTTCATGTGTACTTAAAGGAACTTGTTTTCCACATAGTCATTTGATCAGTCGGTGATCCTTTCATGTGTCTTTAAAGGAACTTCTTTTCCACATTTGATGTGTTGGACGATGAAAACATATTTATGGGAAGTGACACTTATTGCAAGACAAATGGTATAGGATATATACAGATAAAAGTGCATGACATGACATTCGTGCATTGACCAATGTCATATATGATATGGAATAGAAAAATACTTATATCCATTGAAGCCTTGAATTTGAAGGATCTTAGATGTAGTGTGGAGGATGGAGTGATGCAGATCAGGGGAAGGAGTGCTTCTTTGGTGATGCAGGGATTTGGGGAAGGAAATTTTGTATTTTTTTTTTTAGGAATTATCTTTAGTCACATCTGAGGCTGGCTCCATCTAAGTATCACTTGATTCCTTGTTTGGTAGTGTCCTTTGGCATATGCATCCTGAACATGTTTGCCAAAGGGTTGAATATCTTATCCAAACGGGGAATGCTTAGAGACCAGAAGGTGGAGACTTTATCGTTTGGTCACTCTGAGTCCAGGGAGCAGCACATGTAAAGTTTCTACAGGTTTGCACGAGATAAAAGATTAGATTGCATCCACGTGGATTGTTGGGAGCCATCTAATGCTCTAGTATTGGGAGGATACTTTTTCTTAGTAATCAATGATTGGTCCAAAAAAAAATGAATGATTGGTCCAAAAAAGAATGAATGATTGGTCAAGATTCACATGGGAATTCATGATGAAGTAAAAATCGAAGGCCTTTGACAATTTTAAGCATTTAGTGCTCCTAATGCTTAACCAAACCAGGAAAGTGGTCAAGTGTGTTAGCCCTAACAATGATTTGAAATTTTTCTCTTACGTGATTAACAACTATGAAATAGTAGAGAAGATTAGGAGAAATCTCCCTTATGTGTTTAACATACACATAGGGTAGTTTATTTATAATGTAAGATAAGGGTTAAACCCTAAATACAAAATGGGCTGAGCCCAATTAACATAAACACACAACTTAACATCTAACACTCCCCCTCAAGTTGGAGCATATAAATCATATGTTCCAAACTTGTTACAAAGATAGTCAATTCTAGGTCCTCGTGAGGACTTGGTGAACATGTCTGCCAACTGGTTGCTTGAGTTAACGAACTCAGTCTTGATATCCCCGGATATGATTTTTCTCTAATAAAATGACAATCAACTTCAATGTGCTTGGTTCTCTCATGGAAGACAGGGTTAGAGCTAATATGAAGAGCAACTTGATTATCACATATAAGTGTCATGTGAGTGACATCTCCAAATTTCAATTCACTAAGTAATTGTTTAAGCCACACAAGCTCGTAAGTAGCAGATGCCATAGCTCTATATTCTGCTTCTGCGCTGGACCTTGCCACAACACTTTGCTTCTTACTTTTCCAAGATATCAAGTTACCACCAATAGAGACACAATATCCAGAAGTAGATCTCCTATCATAAGGGAATCAGCCCAATCAGCATCTGAATAGCAAACGATTTTTGTATCGTTGTTAGGACCATATAGCAAACCTTTTCTAGGTGATCCTTTAATATACTTCAGTATGCGAACAACTGCATCCCAATGGTCTTCACATGGGGAGTTTAGAAATTGACTCACCACACTAACTGCAAAGGAAATGTCAGGGCGCGTAACAGTAAGATAGTTTAATTTACCAACTAATCTTCTGTACCGTTCAGCATCTGAGAAAGGCTCCCCCTGATTTGGTAGGAGTTTGATGTTAGGATCCATAGGTGTCTCAACAGATTTACAGTTCATTAACCCTGTTTCCTTCAAGATGTCTAACGCATACTTCCTCTGAGATATGACAATACCAGCATTGGATTGTGTTACTTCAATACCCAAAAAGTACCGGAGTTTGCCAAGATCTTTGGTTTGAAAATGGTGACAAAGGTGTTGTTTCATCTAAGAGATGCCAAGATAGTCGCTTCCTGTGAGAACAATGTCATCGACATACACTATTAAGTAGATACATTCAGCACTTGAGTGGCGATAGAACACTGAATGATCCGTTTCACTGCGAGACATACCAAATTGTTGAACAACACAGCTGAATTTACCAAAACAGGCCTGAGGAGACTGTTTTAGGCCATATAGGGATTTGCGAAGACGACATACCAATCCAGATGACTCCCCCTGAGCAACAAAGCCGGGCGGTTGCTCCATATAAATTTCTTCATGCAAATCACCATTAAGGAAAGCATTTTTGACATCAAGTTGGTAAAGAGGCCATTGTCGAAGAGCGGCCATGGCAATGAATAGACGAACAGAGGTCATTTTTGCCACTGGAGAAAAAGTATCACCATAATCCAAACCAAAAATTTGTGTGTAGCCTTTGGCAACTAGTCGAGCCTTCAAACGATCAATTGTACCATCAAGGGCAACTTTGATAGCATACACCCACCTGCAACCAACAACAGACTTTCCAGGTGGTAATTGGACAAGCTCCCAAGTTCCACTTTTCTGTAAAGCACTTAATTCATCTAGCATGGCTTGACGTCAGCCAGGATGAGTTAGGGAATCACCCACAGACTTGGGAATTGACACAGAAGAAATGGATGAGAGACATGTGTAAAAAGATGGAGATAATCTGTGGTAACTAAGAACAGTATAATGGGGGGAAGGGTTACGAGTTGAGCGTATACCTTTACGGAGGGCAATAGGAAAGTCAGACTCATTTGTTGGAGCCGGAGGAGACACAGGAGGCGGCACTGGAAGTGATTCATGAGGGAGACGATTGCGGCGACTATAAACCTGAAGGGGTGGAGTTGAAGGACGATCCTGTGGGGAATTAGAGTCTAGAAGGAGAAGGATCACAGAAAAAAGGAATATCAACAATAGCAGGTGGAGGTACAAATCTAGGAGATAAATGTGAAAAGTAAAACGAAGATTCATCAAAAGTGACATCAGCAGAGATGAAATGACGATTGAGGGAAGGGGAAAAACACTTATAGCCCTTTTGTGACCGTGGAAATCCTAAGAAGACACATTTGTGAGATCTAGGAGATAACTTATCAAGACCAGGACTAAAATCATGAACAAAACATGTAGACCCAAAAACACTAAGAGGTAATGGATGTAAAGGGTCTTGAGGAAATAAGATAGAGTGAGGGATTTTGTTATCTAGGACAGAAGACGACCTGTGGTTTATGAGATAACATGCAATGAGAACTGCATCACCCCAAAAAAGCGAGGGCACTTGACCATGGATTAGAAGTGTACAAGTTGTTTCAATAAGGTGTTTATTCTTGCGCTCAACCATCCCATTTTGTTGAGGGGTATAGGCACATGAGGTCTGGTGAAGAATGCCATGAGAAGCCATAAAATGTTTAAACGGTTGAGAAAGGTATTCACGGCCATTATCACTGCGTAAAGTGCGAATAGAAACCCCAAACTGAGTTTTTATTTCATTGAAAAATGATTAGAAAATAGAAAACAACTCAGAACGATTCTTCATGAGAAACAACCAAGTACATCTGGAATAGTCATCAATAAAGGTAACAAAATACTGAAATCCTAAAGTTGACTTAACACGACTAGGTCCCCAAATATCAGAATGAACCAATGAAAAGGGGGATGACTCTCATTGTGAAACACTACGAGGAAAGGAACTACGAGTATGTTTACCTAACTGACAAGACTCACACGACAAACTTGATAATTTCGACAAACTCGGACAAGTTGTTGCAGTTTGGCAAGACTGGGATGACCTAACTAAGCATGAAGAAGGGATGGTGACTCCATGATTACGCCAGCATGTGGAGAAGGGGGAGATGATATAGGCCATGAGACTCACATCCTATGCCAATCATGTGTTTCAAACTCCGGTCCTGCAACCAAACAGAATCTTTGGTAAATGAAATAACACAATTAAGGGAACGAGTTAGACGACTTACGGACAATAAGTTAAAAGGAGACCCAGGGACATAAAGTATATTATCAATGGATATGGACGGAAAAATATGAACAGTACCAATACCATGAGATGAGACTCTAGACCCATCAGCCATTGTTATCGAGGGTAAATTATCCGGACATGACAAGGAAGAAAACAAGGACTTGTTACCAGTGATATGATCGGTGGCGCCTGAGTCAAGAACCCAAGATTCGAGAGAGTGAGTCAGACCAACAAAAGGAGTACCTGTGCGTATAACAGAAGCAGATGTAGTGGAACTAGAGTGCTGACGGTCCTCATACCATCTGAGAAATTCCTGAAAAAGTGCAGGGTTGTTTATGGTATTTGATGAAGTAGGATGGTCTGCAGACGGTGATCGGGGAGGTGGATCAGAATTAGCCATTGCTATAGGTCAAGGAGGACGTCCATGAAGCGCATAACATCTATCAATTTTGTGGCCTAGCTTGCCACAGTGGTCATTGTTGTAATCTGGGATAATATCTGTAGAATCTTCCTAATTAGAGGAAATAGATACATAATATTTTATTTTATTTTATTTTTTCCTAAGTTTCCTAGTTTCCCTATTTCCCTTTTTAGGAGAACTAGATTATTACAAATAGAAGGTTTGAGAATGTATTTTTCATTATTTGAATAATAAATCAGTCTTATTTAATATTTTATTTTATTTTATTTTTTCCTAAGTTTCCTAGTTTCCCTATTTCCCTTTTTAGGAGAACTAGATTATTACAAATAGAAGGTTTGAGAATGTATTTTTCATTATTTGAATAATAAATCAGTCTTATTTTCCACATGGTATCAGAGCTTGTCTGATCCGCTTCCGCTATCTTTGTTGTCTGCCGGCGGCCGACTGCCATGGCCGCCGGCAGCCCCTAAAAGTCTTTTCTTTAACCCGTGTTTTTAATGGGCTTCAATTGTCCCAGTCAAGTTCTGCCTGCCTTAGAATTCTGGCCTTTTTTTCAGTATTGCCAAATATAGAGTTTGTTTGAGTATCATTAGAGTGGGATTCGAACCCATTTCCTTTGGGACCGAAAGTCTCTTCTTCGAATAATCCAAGAAAGGTTAAGGCTACTGCCTTCGCTGCTTTTTCTGCTGTGTATCGCCGCTGTCCATCGTCCGCCGCCGGCCTTCGTACGTCGCTGCCCACCGTCCACAGCCGGCCACCGGCCACCGTCATAGTTCCGACCTGTGACCAGCGGATCTGGACCGTCTCTTCAAGCGACGGCCAACCCCTCTGGAGTCAGGACCCGACTCCGCTCAACGAGCCTCCACGCGCAGCCAACATTGCCGGTGCATGCAACCCACGCGCCTACCTCCGGCGAGACCCACTCGCCGCCGCCGCAGACAGTGTCGCCGGAGCCTCCTGAGCCCATTCCTAGGGTCGGTGACGACTCGTTTGGGCTACTATATTTTAGTATATCTGAGTTTTAGTCTCTGCTCCTTGGTGTTACCCACTCTACGGACCTTCCTCTCGTTGTTCTGACCATCCATAACAGCCATTGCTGTCATCTTCGTTGTCTTCACACCATCTCCGTCATCTCGCCACACACTTCCGTCGGACCTCGCTCTCGTGTCTCGGTTCTGATTTAGTCCTTCTGTGTTTCGGTTTATGCCTCCACTAATGGGTTTCGCCTCACGTTTCATGACCAGGACCTTTCCTCCTCCATTGGGTTTCTCCCTCTCATCAAATTAGTTTCTGATGGGTTTCTCTCTATTCTGCCCCTGATATGTCACAGTAACGCCATCATTTTGCCACTGCACTGAATCGCTCTCGACAGGGTGACCTCTTTAGACGCCACCACGTCACTTCTTTCTTCTCCATCGAGAAGGGTTCTCTGCCTTCACGAGATTTCTGCCACCACCAATGGATTTCTTCTTCCTCTTTCTTGTGTGGCACTGATGGGTGCTTCTTGCCGACGTATCCGCCGCTTGTGCTGCCGAATGCATCGACACCTGTGGCCAAGCCTGTCTCCTCCATCTGGTTACAATTATGTGATTCTTTCTTGCAAGTGTGATGTCTCGTTGGCCTGTGGCATAAAGGGGAGTCTATTTCTGTTAAGTGCACTACCCGTTCGTTTTGGTGATGGGTGGTGGAAGATCGTCATCTTCTGCCTCTTCTCCGGAGGATTCTTCATCCTCTTCTTCTGACGAAGCTTCTTCCTTTTCTTTTCCATGCTGCAGAGAAGATGTTTTTGTGTGTTCCTCGGAATCTGAAGAAGCCATAATATTTTTCAGCCCCTGTAGAGAACTTCCTTCTTGGGCTAGAGTTTAGCCCGTATTTTTTGTGATACAGTGTTAAGTATCACCATTTAGGAGTAGTCCAGCAGAGAACTTTGGACCTCCAACCTGTATTTGGCCTTTTTGATGCCATGGTGTTTTTGGTTTCTGCCAATGCTTTGTTATAACAACTCACTGAGAGTTGTTCTTTGGGACCGCCCGCTGAATTGACTCTTTCAAAGTTATGGGATTCAGATTTATCCCTCGTACGGATCGGTTCCCTCCAGTTCTTCCACCTTCACGTTCTATTGTTCAGTCGTGAGGAGGAGAAAGTTCCAACCGCTGCAGGGTAGTGTAGTCCCTATAGGTTTGTTGCTATTTACCTCTGCAAGACAGTTGTTTCCTGAAGGCCTCCCATATGTTCAGGGCAGTTAAGTCCCTGAAGGATTGTTGCTGTTTAGGGTGGTTAAGTCCCTACAGGTTTGTGGCTGTTAGCCTTTTTGTTCCAGCCGCTACAGGGTAGTGTAGTCCCTGCAGGTCTGTTGTTGTTTGCCTCTGCAGGACAGATGTTTCCTGAAGGCTTGTCGCTGTTTAGGGCAGTTAAGTCCCTTGAAGTTTTGTTGTTGTTTGCCACTATTGATGGCAATCCAATCCCTGCAGTTTGTTGCTATTTGCCACTGCAGGCCCTTCATCTGTTCTTGCAGTTTTTTTGTTGTTTGTTTCTACAAGTCATCATCCATTTTTGATGGAAATCTCTCTCGTCCATTGCTGTCCAAGTTGAAGTTTGCCCTCGTCCATTGCTGTCCAAGTTGAAGTTTCATTGTGCTAGTTCGCCTTCGTCCGTTGCAATCCAAGTTGGTTTATTGACGTTCGCTACAATTGAGTTTGTCTATTCCAAGCTTGGTTCATACAATCTCGTATGATCTAGCTTGAGGAGGAGTGTTGTAATCTGGGATAATATCTGTAGAATCTTCCTAATTAGAGGAAATAGATACATAATTTTTATTTTTTCCTAAGTTTCCTAGTTTCCCTATTTCCCTTTTTAGGAGAACTAGATTATTACAAATAGAAGGTTTGAGAATGTATTTTTCATGATTTGAATAATAAATCAGTCTTATTTTCCACAGTCATATTTTGGACGTCCTTTACCTGGCTGGCAAGACCGACTTCGATCATCACGTTGGACAGCCATGGAGAGGGAGAAACCCTAAAAATCCAAAGTGCTCCGATTGACACAATGACAATAGATCCAGAAAGAGGACGAGGAGGCGATCACGACGGTCTTGGTCGGCGGTGGATCTCGCTGGCACGCGCGGCGGGAAGCGGCGGATCTGTTGACTGTTGCGGCTGCGCGTGGATGGTCCGTTCGCCGCGATCTTTGCACCACGGTGGTCGCCCGGCCGAGACGATCTGGATGGTATGGTCGTCGGTCGATTCTGGAACTCCGGCGATGACAGCGGCGGCGATGGGTACCAGAGACTGTGGAACTGGCTGGAACAAAACCTAAGCTCTAGATACCATATGAAATAGTAGAGAAGATCAGGAGAAATCTCCCTTATGTGTTTAGCATACACATAGGGTAGTTTATTTATAATGTAAGATAAGGGTTAAACCCTAAATACAAAATGGGCTGAGCCTAATTAACATAAACACACAACTTATCATCTAACAACAACTATAAATATAAAAGAATTGTTAGAGATCTGATTGTTCTCCATACTTCACAGTAGAATAAAGTCATTGACAGCATGAACAAAACCGTGTTGGAGAGAAAGAGGAGTACGTTGTCATACTCCAGTTTGGACAAACACTACGAGGTAAAACTATACTTAAGATAAATAAACTGAAAATAAAAGAGAGACAATGTATTTTAGAGGGTTGAAAAACACCTCTCTTATGACTGAAAGTTCGGAGGAACTTCAAAAGTAAGTGGAGTTTTCTTTGAAATAGTCATTTGATGGACCTATGTGGTGGCATTTGTAGACAACTCACCCAACTGTCTGGGGCAACACAAAATGCCTCTGATAATCAAATCTCTATACTGATATCTGAATGTCAAATATGTCAACTGGAGAAATATGGATTTAGTTGTACCCTTGCTAGTTGCGTAAATGAGGTGGAGTCTGTTGGGTTTGGAGAATAAACTTAAATGTATTAGCCATTAGACTCTTATTGGTAGTTAATATATTAGCCATTAGACACTTATGGGTAGTTAATGTATTAGTTATTGGAGTCTTATGGATAGTTAATGTGTTAGTCGTTTTTAACCGTTTTTGTCTGTTTTAAGTACAACTGTTAGGAATATGTGAGTATATAAATTATATTAGTGATTGCATGAATAACAACAACAAGAAGTGAATAAGTTTATTCATAAAAAAACTTGTTTTGCTAACAGAATCATCTAAATAGTATGTCTCGTGAAGGAGTTGCTTGTGTTGAGAGTGACAATTAGATTTTGACCATGCACAAAAAGATGGAGTCGGTGCAGAATGATGAGACTTGGGATCTGGTAAGATTATGCAAGAGCACTGTTGGTTCCAAGTGGATCTTCAAGAATAAGATCTCAAAAACATTTAAAGGTAGAGCCCCTATTGGAGCGCCTGTATCTAGGTCTAGCAACCGTGAATCTTGTGAAGCAACTACGTCAATGTCTAATAGTAGAATGGGTGGTAAGGTGTCTATAGTAGAACGGGTGGTAAGGTGTCTAAAATGGTGCATTTGATAAACATCTATATCAGGATAAACATCTATGATAGAACATTTGACGACCCGTCTACATTAAATTGTGTTCAGTTCAAGGCTAGTTTGGTAGTTAAGGATTCTGGCCGGAAGGAGGGTATTGATTACATTAAGATATTCTCTTGAGTAATTAGCCACACGTTCATCAGGGTCTTAATTGCACTTGTGGTTAGTGAAGGTGAATGTATGGAACTTGAACAACTAGAAGTGAAGATGACCTTTCTCCATGGTAAGGAGATGATTTCTGGAAACGAAGAGGTCATTGCACAAATTAAAACAATTTAATATAAGAGGTTTGATTGGTTCTCTGTCTCTTGGGGATACAACAAAATTTCTTATGATTCATGCTTCTATTATAAGAATAAGTAGAATAATGCGTTTATCTACATGTTATTATATGTAGAAGCTATGCTGATTGCATATTGAAAAGTGAGAAAACTTAAAAAAGGGCATTGGCAAGCCATGAAGCGGATCATGAAACCTAAAATGGAGCAAGGACATTGAAATTAGTTTTAAGGGTGATTAGTAATACAAAGGGAAGGGTGCTCCTAATCACCCTCCTCTCCAACTCCCTTAGATCCCCCAACCATTGATACCAAAGTTCCGATATGCTATTTAGTCCCTTAATTTTGGGCCAATTTTGTTTATAAAATTTTCTTCCAAATTATTTTTTTAGCCCTCCCAATTTAGACGGTGTGTATCATTGAGTTTTGTTAGAAATGTTGGAATAAGCAATTTCATTGAAACCCTGAGCTAGTTACAGCCCAGGTTATTTGTCAAGCAAGTACAGTATCTGGTGTAAAAGCTGATGCAAGTCCTGCATCCTTCCGCGCTCGCCGTTGATGTTTGTCAGTGGAGGGGCCTATCGTCTGGTGATAACGTCATGGTGGGATACCCAGAAACAGATGACTGGCTTAAAGGAGATACATTGCTGGATGAGTGGCCCCTGGGTCTAGGTTTAGGTTGTTAAGACCCTTATTCCTCTTCAACACTGTCCTAGTTGTAGTTCCATCAGATTTGGATGCTATCGGCGCAATTCTTTGTACTTGGGTTTTGTTGGGTTTTGTTTTGTAATGAAGCAGTTTGATCCATTTGCTGCTCTGCTCAGTGACCAACCTACCACGGAGACTAAAAACAAGGAAATGAAACAATAGAAGTGAGTAATTTAATTTAAAAGCCTTGCCATTGCAACAATGAGGCAGAGATATAACAGAGTCAGAAACTCTTCTCGCAAAGAAGGAACCAATCATCTCTTGGGTGTACATGAATGATAGACTTAAAACAGCTTGAATTTGAGTTTTTAAAGTTAAATTGAAACCAAACTTTGGCATGTTATTACTGAGGGGAAAATGACATTTTGTAAACTAAGAGATTAAAAGGACAGTTTTTAATTGAAGCACAAAAACAAAATTCGTTTAAAAAATTAAGGACTGAGCATATTTAAGTAAAAAAATAATGTTTTATAGTTGCTTTTAAATAATTAAAAAAATTGGCGTTAAATAATTTTGTTATGTTTTTACAAAATGAATATTTTTTTACTCGGGTACTTTCGATTACTGATTAGCATTTATTTCCTTGGTCAGTTTGGTGGAATGTTCAGAAATTTGTAATTTGATAAGCGATGTTGCAGTAACGAAAGATAGGTAGGCCCTCCTCAGTTAACGCCTACTTCACCCTATATACTTTCCTTGTGTAATGTTCAAATATCTATAGTTTGATGACATGATAGACATTCAACTTATGTTTGGTTTATAGCATTATAATTAATAGTTGAGTACTTCTTTGATAATTAATAATAATGTGTATTTTGGTAATCATTTCGTGTGGAATAGACACTTACGTAAAGGTGGATGGATCCCTCTATTCTCACTTTACAGTAGGGGTTGCCTTCCCTTCGCAATATTGCAAACTTATTGATACAATATATGTTTAGTATATGGCTAACGAGGGCGGAAATTTGGGTGGATAATGTTTTTCCAAAATATAAGTGAATTTCTTATTTATTTTGATTTGATGTTAATTTTACACATCATTACTATACATTAGCTATTTATAAATGGTATTACTTATAAATTAAAACTGTATAACAAATTTATTGTTAATTTTTGCACAAAGAAGAGGAGAGAAAGAGATAAAGTAATTATGAAAAAAAAAAACAGTGTCTGATGCAATGTTTATAATAGTGTGTCGGCAAAAGGTTTAATACATTGTGAGTTTGATGTACTCTATATTTATAAATAAAAAATAAATAAAATTGAATTGCATCTCAACACTTTCTCTTAATTCAGTTTCTCAGCATTAAAAACATTTTATTTATCTCAAAATTTTAAATCTTTCGCTTCTAGTCTATTTGGTGAAAACATCTACAACTTAAAATATATCCGTTCTAGTTTTCCTTCGTTAAACTAATCTCTCAAATAATGAAATAGTAAATTTTAGCGTCTGATATGCTTAATCTTTCCATGAGTTATAGATGGAGATAACAATGGGTCGAGATGAATATAGACAATGTTTACTTATTATTTATTTCGTCTAAAAATATTTGTTGCATTATTCGTCGAATATTTATGGATATTCACAAATAGTTTCATATTTCATATTTTATATTTTAATAAAATTATTTTAAAAAATCATAAAACTATAAATTTAGATAAAAAAAATAATGATTTTCAAGTATAATTCAAATAAATTACTCAAGGGAATATTAATGTGAATAATTTTAGTCTTCTTAAAATGTAAATTTAAAGAGTTGTGTTAAAATATAAATTTTAAAAAATTAATCTTTTACATAATAACTCTAGGCCTAAATAAAAAAATAAAAATAGAAATATACAAAGTCAAATATTAAACTATTATTCTATGGTTAATATTTAATTCACTGATAATTTTATTTTGATTACTTGAATTAAAAAAATTCATATAAAATTTACTAATAATAATATTTAGCAGTTAATGAGTATTCGTGGTGGGTTGAATAATATAATACTTGTATTTATCCCATCAATAAGCAGATAATTAAATATTATTATCCTTTATCTACAATATTAAGGATATATATATATATATATATATATATATATATATATATTCAGTATAGGTATGGATTGGGTTCTTTGACAAATTTGTTATAGACTTGTTGTCAATGAATAACTTCATTCTTATACGGTACTTCAAGTTCAACTCAATCCACACTTTGTTTGGCCATGTAGCTTGATATGTACACATTGCAACAACTGTGTATTATGTATTATGCTTCACACGTGGACAAAACAACTACATATTCTTTCTTCAAACTCCCTGAGGTCGAGGCTTCTTCTACAAAGAATACAAAATTGCACTGCTTTTAATCATCCTGATGACCTTCCCATTTCATATTTATATGGACCCAACAACTTCAATTGCTTGAGTTGAAGTGTTGTTTTTGTGAAAATAGAATACCATTTTTCACGGTTACTTTGATGTATCCAAGAATCTTTTTGGCGGATTGAAGATGCGATGCCTTAGAATTTTGCATATATTTTGATATAACTTCTATACGAAATTCTATATTAGGTTGTGTATGACAAAGATATAGTAAAGAATCAATAATTTTGTTATACTTAAGTTAATCAATTCATTATTTTTCTAGTATTAAACCAATCTTCGACAAAGTGCATATTGAATTATAATTAAGCATATTAAATCTCTTTAACACCTCTATTACATACCTTTTTTGGAGCATCACCATTCTTTTTTTTTACTCTAGTGAACTCAATGCTTATAAATCAATCTCACCTTCATGATTCTCTCTAATTAGAATATCATGCATGTACAAACACATTATAACTAGGTTCTATATCTGACATTATATCTCACGTTACATATGCATATGGCGTTGCATTTGCATCTAATGTTGCATCTATGTTTAACGTTGCATTTGATGATAAAATCCAATTTATTTTTCTGAAATTAAGTCAATTAACAATTATTCTCTTGTAATTAAACTAATCAATAATAATGTAAAGATGTAATTGATTAAAATGTTCATAGTTAAGTCCGAAAACTAAAATTTATATGTATCAATCAATTATATTAAATATTTAATCGATTAAATGTGTAAATATTTCTCTTATTACTTTGTTGGATTAATTGACTATGTGAAGCCTTAATTGATTAATACCAAAATGAATCAAGGTTTAAAGTTATATTAACATAATCAATTGATGTTTTATTTTAACTGATTAATTTATTCGTTATTACAATTTTCTTTGAAATTTGATTTAGTACGTGTCTAAACTTATAATAATGGGTTAAATTTAATTAATTAAGTTGTTTATGACAAATATATCATAAAAAGCCAACGATTCTCTTATACTTAGGTTCATCAATTCATTATTTCTCTAATATTAAACAAATCTTAAACTAAGTACTTATTGAATTACAATTAAGCATATTGAAGCTCTTTAACACCTCTATCACATGCCTCAATAGAGGCATCACCATTCCTTCTTTACTCTCATGAATTCAATGCCCAAAAATCAATTTTACCTTCATGATTCTCTATAATTGAAAAATCATGCATGTACAAACACATTATAACTAGGTTCTGTATCTGACGTTGCATTTACATATGACATTGCATTTGCATCTAATGTTGTATTTATGTTTAACCTTGCATTTGATGATATAATTCAAATTATTTTTCTGAAATTAAGCCAATTAACAATTATTCTCTTGCAATTAAGCTAATCAATACTAAATGTAAAGATATAATCGATTAAAATTAAATGTTCACCATCTGAAAACTAAAATTTATATGTATCAATTAATTATATTAAATATTTAATCAATTAAATATGTAAATCCTTCTCTTACAAAATTTGTTAGATTAATTGACTATGTCAAGCTTTAATCTATTAATACCAAAATGAATCAAGACTTCAAGTTATATTAACCTAATCAATTTGCGTTTTATTTTAATAAATTAATTTGTCAGTTGTTAGAATTTTTTTTGGTATTTGATTAGTGTGCATCTAAACTTATACTAATGGATTAAATTTGATTAAAATGGATTAAGAGGATCTTTCTTGATCATAAATACATGTTAAAACACACATACCAAGACTAATACTTAATTATATAAAATACATTCTTCTCTTTAACACTTGGACATCATAAAAAATACAAATTATTCTTAATAACGGAGTTCTTTTCTTTGACACAGTAACAAATTGTTATAGTGAAATAAAAGTTTTTTAAATGAAATAAAAAAAAATAAGAATCACAGATAATAAAAAAGATAAAATTTGTACATTATCTAATAAATAAATGATTTATACAATTGAACCCTTCAAATTGATTCTTATGTAGAAAAATAATAATAAATAAAAATATTTAAAATAAAAATAAAATAATGCTATTTTGAGTTGTAAAAAGTTGGTTTCTTTCTCTTTTTTGAAAGAGCATGCGAGAAAAGGATATGATAAATTTGGATGAGAATGGGTGGTTTGGTTGAAATTAGAAAAATGCATTGCAATGTAATCTAATAATGGAAAATGGAATTACAATGAAAGGCAAATAGGACGGTTTGGCGTCTTAAAATACATGGGCTGAAAGAAAGAAGGAACAAAATCAGAGGACCTCCTTAGACCTCTCGCCCAAAATGAAGCTGTAATGAGACGCAAAAAAAGAATAGCACATTCTAAGCCTATTCCTTCTCATTTCTTCTCAATCTCTTCTTACTGCCCTCTCTGTTAGTCCTAACAGTTCCATCACCATTGGCCTCTCTGGCCACTAATGATCAAAGATGGTGCTGTATAGTAATAAAAAAAATTAATAATAAAAAATAATAGTAAAAATGATGGTGATACAACTATCATTGTGATTCTGATTGGGAGGGTGAAAATGGGGGCGCGCCCTGCTTCGGTGGTGCGCGCACCATTCATGAATGTGAAGCTGAAGCTGTGGTTGAGCTTGGTTAAGGGTAACGTAGTTGTGTTTGTATTGGCATCAATATTAATATCATCAAGCTGGTGCACATCAGCGAAAGCCATGTATTCTGATGCGGAGGCGCTGATGAAGTTCAAGAAGTCGTTGACAAACACAGTGGCCTTGGAAAGTTGGGATTCAACTACAAACTCAAAGCCACCTTGCTCTGGAAACATTCCAAACTGGGTCGGGTTGTTTTGTTTGAGGGACAAGGTTTGGGGGTTGCGACTCGAGAACATGGGCCTAACAGGCACAATCGATATAATCACTCTCGCTTCCATCCCCGCTCTCCGCTCTGTTAGCCTGATGAACAACACCTTTGTGGGTCCCTTGCCTAGCGTAAGGTTGCTGCCAAATCTCAAGGCCCTCTACCTCTCCTACAATCATTTCTCAGGACAGATTCCCGATGATGAATTTAAGGGTTTGCATAAATTGAGGAAACTTTATTTGTCCAATAATGAGTTCACAGGTCAAATTCCTTCCTCCATTGCCACCTTGCCTTCTCTCCTCATCCTCCGTCTCGACTCAAACAAGTTTCAAGGTCAAATCCCCCTCTTCCAGCACTTTAATACTACTAGTTATCCTTTGAGGATCATCAACTTTTCTAACAATCAGTTGGAGGGTCCCATTCCGCCCAGTCTAATCACCTTCGGCGCCTCCCCATTTAGCGGTCGGTACCTTATAATGTTTCTCATTCATTTCATTACAATTTCGAATATGGAATAACTGAATCAATCTATCTATCTATCTAATAGGTAACCCTGGACTATGCGGGGCGCCCCTCAAGAATGTGTGCCAAGAGGTAGCCACACCGTCCAAAATGCGTCTTCTAAAAATTTTACTAGCTATTGTCACGAGTGCATTGATTGTAGCCATCCTGGTTATAGTATTGGTGATATATCGGTTGAGATCACTGACATCCCAACTGCAACAACAATCTTCAGCAGAAGATCATATGGCCTCAATGTTGCAGGGCCAGGGCCAGGTCCAGGTCCAGGTTCCTCCCATTTATGTCAAAACTAAAAGCCTAGCGGATCACTACGATGCTAGTCCCAGGCAAGCGTCATCATTTCAGGGTCTTGGACGTGCACGTTCCAGGAGGGTAGAACCAGGCAAACTCATATTCCTCAGGCCTCAAGAACCTATGTTTGATTTGCAGGATTTGCTAAGGTCCTCCGCTGAAATTCTTGGAAGTGCAGGATTTGGCTCCTCCTACAAGGCCGTCATTTTAGATGGTTACCCCGTTGTTGTCAAGAGGTACAAGCATATGAACAATTTGCCCAGAGATGAGTTCCACGAGCACATGCGAAGACTAGCCAATCTCAACCATCCCAATCTTCTCCCTCTCCTCGCCTATTATTATAAAAGGGAAGAAAAGCTTCTCCTCTCTGCCTTTGTTCACAACGGTTGCTTGGCCAGTCATCTTCATGGTAATTATTACTTTGTTTAACTCCCTCTTTGCATCACTTTTCAGCTTGGGTGTATATGTAGTAACAGTGTTATTGTAATTACTAATCATGCAGGCAATCATAACTCTCAAAAGCTTGGACTTGACTGGCCAACTCGTTTGAAAATCGTGAAAGGTATAGCCAGGGGTTTGGCTTACCTATACAGTGCACTCCCAAGCGTAATTGTGCCTCATGGTCATCTCAAATCTTCCAACGTCCTTTTGGATGAATCCTTCGAGCCCCTGCTCACTGATTATGCCCTCAGCCCCGTCATCAACCTTGACCATGCCCAAAAAGTGATCTTGCCTTACAAATCTCCAGAATATGCTCAACTTGGGCGCATTACAAAGAAGACTGATGTGTGGAGTTTTGGAATTCTGATTCTGGAGATCTTGACCGGCAAATTCCCCGAGAACTATCTCACACTTAGGCATAATACTGATTCTGACATAGCCAGTTGGGTCAATACCATGATTACTGAGAAACGCACCAGTGACATGTTTGACGTAGAGATGGGAGGAATTGGAAATTGTAAAGCTGAATTACTCAAACTCCTGAAGATTGGCTTGAGTTGTTGTGAGGAGAATGTGGAAAGAAGGCTTGATATCAAGGAAGCTCTTGAGCAAATTGAAGAGTTGAAAGAGAGCGAAAATGATGCTATTAATGGAGAATACTCCTCCACTCTCATCACCACAGAAAGAAATACTTATAGAGCTGTCTGATTGACACTCACTTTTTTTTCCGCTGCTTCACTCCGACTTTATTTGGAAGCTACCAATTTGTACGCGTGGAAGGTGGCTTTCCCCATGAAGATGAACATATGCTATTAATTAATCTTAAATTCTTTTCAATTAATTAATTAGTTGTTCTGTCTATGTGGTTTTTTTGTTAACATAACTAGGCACTTATAGTTATTCCTCTAACTGAACCATCTTGTAATGTTACTTTGTCCATATAGAACTAGATAGGATTAGTAACCTCTTTATTAATTTCACCAAACTCTGTATAAAACATTATCTCACAATTTTAAATAGTGGTAGTCATTGTGCAACACATATGCACATATTAACAAAAACTATTAGTGGCTCGTAGGTATATATATATATATATATGCACAATGAGGTTAACAGAAGTCCTGAAAATATTTCAACATCTAAGACAAAATTTCTTGTCATCATCTTATATTTGTTCAAACTTTTATTGGTCGACTTATTTTTAATTACTGTATTTTTTTTTGTATATTGTTTATGCTACAGAATATGTTACTAACAAAATAAGTTATAAAAAATATTATTCTAAATTCATGGATGAGGTGCGCGAATCCCCTCAGATATAAGATTTACCTTAAGTGCATAAAAATTAATCCGTCAGTCATATAAAAAAGCCAACTCAACAATATGTTTTGCTTGAAGTATCATGGTAAGTCACTCTGGCACCAATCTTACTTGGATGGTCGTATTTAAAACAACCAGTTAAAGACTTTAATTAAGAGCAAATATTTATGAAAGCAAATATATATATATATATATATATATATATATATATATATATATGACTTAATTAAATTTTAATTATCTCATAAATTTATATATTTTTAATTAAATCATAAATATATAACATGGATCAAATATTTGTTGCTTTTCTATAACAGTTCATTGATTGATTAATGTCAAATTATGCATTATTATGGAGACATATCGTAAAAAGTTTTTTATGTTATTGAATGGATAAAATAACAAATATTTGCATAATCATAAAAGATTTTATCTTTATTATCATTTTTTTTCTCTTTTCACTATTTTCTTCCTTTTTTTTATTTATTCTATATATTTTTCTTGAATTTGTTTTCTAACTCATCTTCCTTATTTTTTTTCTCTCAACATCCCATCTTTTATTTCTTATTCTTTATTAGTTTTATTTTTTTTCATCTCTTTCTTTCATCATAGTATGAATATGCTTTTTTCAATATTCCCCAAACATTTTATTTTTATTTATACCTTAATATTTCTTTTCTTTTTCTCTCCTCAACATTATTTTCAATTTCCTTTCCATCCGTGAAATGTGAAATAAATCGTCAATAAAACAATTTGTAATAATCATTAAGTTAAAGGACATCTTTAACACCAATACTTGCCATAAATCTAAAAGATAATATAAAAATTGAAAACATATATAAAAAAATTCACTGAATATAAATGGTGAAAACTTTGATACCGAGAAATCAAATAAACAGTACTGATATTCAGTTTGAAAAAAACATATTGATACCACACTCAATAAATATTTTGATAAGATCAAAATTGAAAAATAACTTCGAATTCCACAAAACTCAGTCAAAAACTCAATTTTTTTACATAATTCATATATATATATCTAATTGTATTATAAGTGTGTCATTTTATAAAATAAATTATACAAAATCTTCTATATTCCATAATAATTCTCAATAATATATTTCATAATAATTCTCAATAATTAATAGTTAATATCTACTAATACCGTATTTAATTATCATTATACAAATAATTATTTTATATATTTAATTAAAAAGATAAAAATTAAAAAAAAAAATCAAAACACCTTCCAAAATAGGATGAATCTTAACACTAGAAAGAGATAAGATAGCGGTGCGACTTCTTTTAAAAGTCATAAAATTTGAGAAAAAAATTTACCTGAGCCCACGATCGAAGTCAAATGTCCATATCTGAAGGGAACATATTGTCTTTCTAAGTCATGAAAGGGTGAACTCTCCTTTTCTTAGTTTTTTTATTAATTGTGGATGAGCTATAACTTGCTATTAAAGATCAAAAGAAAGATTTACTTACAGACAACACAAGTTGGTAAAAACTTTAAATTAAAAATATAATGTATAACCAAATATTAGTTGTGTGGTACCTTTAATATTAGTATGTATTTATAAACTTTTTAGACATATGATAGTAAGATTAAGTAAGCAAAATTATATTTGATTGTAAATAGTGGTTAAATATCAACTTTCGACCATTAATTCACTACCAGTGTTTGAATCGATGACTAACTATATGAAAGATTCAAACTACATATTAGTCAAAATTTATAATAGGTTGGTATGTATGATATTGATTAATTTATAATAAAAATTAGTAACAATTTAAATTTTATATATTTAAAAAAACCGTGTACTAATAGTGTTGACAAGTTTTGTAAAAAAATAATAAATAGTCTTTTATATGAAATAATTAATATTCTTCATAATGAGAGCTATATAAAATGAAATAAAATATTTATTAAAAATAAGAAAAAAAATGTATTTAATTCTACCATTAAAACTTTTAAAAAGAGAATAAAATGTTTTGCGATAAAAACTGACACTTAAATGCCATTATTTCTAAAGACAAATTCCACTTAATAGATGGAGATTACTTTAACATAAATATAAAAATAAATAAATGAGGAAATTAGGAAAAGTTAGGGGTAGAAGAGCGAAGTTATTCTTTGGCACTTGTATTTTAAGGCAATTGTATTGAATTTAAGGTTTTTGTTTCATGTGTTTATCTCTAAAACTAATAGGATAAGAAAAGAAAAATTTGATTGAATGGGCATAAATTAGGGATAGTTTTTAGTTTTGTTACTTAAAAAATAGGATGGTTATAGAAAAGAATGAGAAGGCAGATGAAGAGTAATTTTAAAATTAATTTGGAGGATGAAATGAAAGCTGCACGCGTTGGCTGAGAAGAAGAGAAATGTGGCTTCCACATCCTAAAGGATCAGGTATTAGAAAGGGAGTAGGAGGAGGAGGAGGCAATGGAATAGTAGCAGTGGCTATAGACAAGGATAAAGGAAGCCATTACGCTCTTAAATGGGCTGTTGATTGTCTGCTTGGCAGAGGTCAGACTTTGATTCTCCTCCACGTTTTGCACGGGACATCCTCACATGTTTCCAGTTAGTCCTATTTCTTCTTTTATTCTCTCAAACACTAACAAAATCAATTTCGTAAAGAAACTCGGGTTCTTATTTCAATCTTGTTATTCTTTTTTTCCATCGCAACAGGGGGTAGCGAGGCCGTTGTTTGTAACATCGCCAATTCATCTGCGTCTCCACAGAGATACCAACTTGATACCACTACCAAGGATTTGTTTCTCACTTTTCACTGCTATTGTACACGCAAAGATGTAGGTGTTACGCTTTTGTTTTTTGTTTTTTTTTTCCGTTTTACTCAAATTAGTATGATAACACGGTATTCCATTTTTCCCCCACATTATTCGCTTCTGTACAAAATATTTCGTTAGATACACTGCCTTGATGTCCTACTTGAAGACAATGATGTTGTGAAAGCAATAACGGAATATGTCTCTTATGCTGCGATTGAAAACTTGGTGATTGGTGCAACATCCAGGCATGGGTTTATTCGGTAGGATTTCATGTCTGCAAGTTATTCTTAAAATAGGATTGAATTCGTGACTATTTTTTAAAAGGATGATAATTTTGAAATTTGTGGACAGAGACTCGCAAAAGGATGAGTAATTGTCATATAGTATTATCCATCATACATGTCGTTGCACCTTTCTTAATTTAGTCTTTCCTTTTGCAGATTTAAGTCGTCATCATGTGCCTCAACTAGCATATCAAAGGGGGCGCCGGACTTTTGTACTGTGTTCATCATTTCAAAGGGAAAAATCTCTTCAGTTCGGAATGCTACTCGTCCAGCCGCGCATACATCTCCACTTCTGATCCATATACGTAATCTAAAGAACAAGGACGAAAATCATCAAGAAATACCCTTCAGAAATACGAATACGAGAGGTTTGTTTCTGTTTTGTGTGTGTGTGTATTCGGCATCTATCGACTCTTGCTTGCACTTATTTTTAATCATGTGTATATATGCTGCAGACAGGACGCAATTCAAACCTCAGAACTGGCACGATGAATCTATTCAGTAAGTCTCTAGTCAAACCATTCGAAGTCCAAGCCCATAATAATATAACACGGTTTCCTTGGTTCGGTTGGGTTGAAGCAGGTCTCCATTTCCAAGAGGAAGAGGCACGAATAGATTGTCATGCGTGGACTTCCCAGACTCAGATACGGAAATATCATTTGTAAGCTCCGATAGGCCAAGCAGTTGTCTTTCGTCCTCCGTTTATGACTATATTGACGCAAGCCGAACTCCGCGGGCTTCTACCAGTTCAGATCATAGCTGTGGATCAACCCGATTGGGACTCAAGTTCAATGACCTCGGTTCACCCGATACCTCATTCTCTCACGAAAGCAGTAGAACATCATTCTCATATTCATCACAGAGCATGGTGAGTGAGTAAGGACATGTGTTTTTCCTTTATTCTTTATACGCCACTTCTATTGATTGATTATGTATTGATATTATCTTAGTAAAGCAAGCATTATCATTACATTTCAAACAAATAAATAAAATTGTTTAATCACATTTGAGCCCATCAATACGTGACCATTGAAGGTATCAACTTCCCTTTGCTAAAATAATATAGGATGAAGAAGCAGCAGAAGCTGATATGAAGAGGCTGAAGCTTGAGTTAAAGCAAACGATGGATATGTACAGTAAAGCATGCAGAGAAGCACTAACAGCCCAGCATAAGGTATATTCTGAAAAGTATACAGTCCCTTTTTCTACAAATGTGTTATTGGGATTTCAACTGGTACCACTATTTTGGTTGCTACAGTTAATGGAGTTGACACACTGGAGAATTGAGGAAGAAAAAAAATTGGAAGAGGCACGATTGGCTGAGGAAGCTGCGCTGGCAATTGCAGAGAAAGAAAAAGCAAGATGTAGAGCAGCCATGGAAACTGCTGAAGCATCGAAGAAAATTGCTGAGGTTGAAACACACAAAAGAGCGACTGTTGAAGTTAAAGCTCTTAAAGAAGCAGAGGACATGAGGAAGCTTTTGGACAATCTAGCCCAAACTGATGTAAGATATAGGAGATACTGTATAGAGGAGATTGAAGCAGCCACGAACTTCTTTTCTGAATCCCAGAAAATCGGAGAAGGAGGTTATGGCCCTGTTTTTAAATGTTTCCTTGATCACACTCCAGTTGCTGTCAAGGTTCTACGTCCAGATGCTGCTCAAGGGAAGTCACAGTTTCAGCAAGAGGTGATCAACCAGTGGACATGAGTAATTCTACACCACTTTTTTGGTATTTAACTGCATAACATGTTTCCATCGCGTCTAGTTTACGTTAGGCTTGGCCTTTTATGATGAATGAGTATGAGACCTTGAAAATCTGATGAAAACACAACACTAATATCCATATAGTTGGATAGGTAGCCTCTCTTCCACAACCTTATTTTCTATCTCAAACTTCTCGTCACATCTCTTTCTTCTTTCCATTTCTCTTCACTTTTTTATTCAATCCATTTCTTAAAACCCAAAATTGGGATGAACGCACCTCCATCACTTCCCAATGAAATCTAGCCAATTCCAAAACACATACACGCACAGAGAGTGGAGAGAGAAGGAAAATTTTGGATCTCAAGGGTAAACCGTACATAATTTAAAGTCTATTTTTATAGTCTTCTGGGTTCTGATTCATACTGCCTGGAACGGAATTGTAGGGTATACCAATCGGAAATACTAGCCAAATTTGTTGTGGGAGAGTGATATTTGTTATCAATCCTAAATATATAAATGTGCCTATGCAGGTTGACATTCTGAGCTGCATGCGACACCCAAACATGGTGCTTCTTCTGGGAGCATGTCCGGAGTATGGCATATTGATATATGAATATATGGCTAATGGAAGCCTAGAAGATTGCCTGTTTCGAAAAAGGAAGAACAAGGTTCTGTCTTGGCAGCTGAGGTTCCGAATTGCTGCAGAGATAACGACGGGCCTTCTATTCCTGCATCAGACCAAGCCTGAACCTTTAGTGCACCGTGATCTGAAACCAGGCAACATTTTGCTAGACCAGAATTATGTGAGTAAGATAAGCGATGTTGGATTAGCAAGGCTTGTCCCAGCAGTTGCTGAAGACGTGACACAATGCTGCATGACATCAGCAGCTGGAACATTTTGTTATATTGATCCTGAGTATCAGCAAACAGGAATGCTTGGGGTGAAGTCAGATGTTTATTCTCTAGGAATAATTTTTCTTCAACTATTGACTGGCAGACCTCCAATGGGTTTAGCTCACCATGCCGGGCAGGCTATAGAGAATGAAACCTTTGAGGAAATGCTGGACCCATCTGTAACCGATTGGCCTCTTCAACAAGCCTTGTGCCTTGCAAACATAGCAGTCAAGTGTGCGGAACTTAGGCGAAAAGATAGGCCAGACCTTGCCAATGTGGTGTTGCCAGAGCTCGATAAATTGAGAGACTTTGCAGAAGAAAACATGACACTGCGATTGTTTCCCATCAATTCAGGATGCACTGCGCCCTCTCCCTGCCACAGTGAAACTTCTGTGCAACAGGTTTTTACTTTATTGTTCCCAAATCACCTAATATGCATAACAATTAATTATTTATCATAATATGATGATATGATGACATTTACATACATACTATAGCAGCCTTCCAATTCCATGACCTTGTTGAGGTCCTATCGCAGGATGTGATAAGCGACCCGCGCCTTGTACATTCCGTAGGCTCATCAGCTCCATCAACTCCTACAGAAGAAAAACATTAAATATATGCATATATTTATTAATATAGACGAGACTGCTTTATTCTGCAGGAATGTCAAAATCTGTTTCGAATGTACATGCATGCAGCGCCCAAACTCAAGCAGAGAAAGATATAAGTAAAAAGTTTTTTCCGGTTGACAGTGTACACTTGTAACAATGACTCATTTTTGTTCTAGGATATGTGGGGTGCAAACCAAGGTAGAGCCAGCATTCAATTTTTGTATTATGTAAATATATTAGAATGTAAATCCCACAATTTCTATAATCTGACAAAAGAAGTACGACAATTTGGTACTACAATCCTATCGCACATTTTTTTCTTTCTTTCCTTTTTTTAATGCAGCAATATGTCTTTTCATTGCTATGATCATAAACCTATTCTCCGTTATGGTTTGCAATGCAAATTGAAGTTACACAGCACTCAAGGAAATGAATTGAATGATTCCTTGTATTGTTGACTTGAGACAATAAAGGATAATCTATCCTTGAAAACATTAAACAAAAACATTAAAATTAATATGAGTAATAATGTATAATGTGAAAGGATAATATATTTTGTAATATGTAAGGACTATCAATTATCATCACTTTAAATTGTAATGTTGTAGTGTTTTAATATTAATATGTTTATGTATTATATTATATTTGGTGACTTAAATTTTTGGACGTAGATTCTCTCAATACTTTTAATAGTTTTTTCTTTTTTATATAATTTTCAGATACATTTTTGTAGTTTTTAGAATCATCAAGCATATTGTTGATGAAGATGACTTGTGCTTATATTTGCAATAAAAGAATGTAAGAATATTCTACATAATAGGTAATTTTAGAATACAATTTTTTTTTTCTGAAAATCATTGAAACTTTTTATACTTATACTTCTTTTTTTACAATATTTATTAACCACGTTTTCAAATGAATCTAATGAAACTGAATGCTTACAATGTTTTAAACAATTATATGGTAGTGTGCTGCTGATTAGTTAGTATGTTTTTTTTTCTTGATAATGTTACATGTTTCTCATTCATATGCATAATTATATTGATATTAATGATATTATAACAAAATAAGTTGTGTATTCTAAAAATGGTCAATTCTTGATTGTAAAGAATTTAGACAATAATAGCATTGCATTACATAACCTGATTTTTTACTACGAAATCTATAGGTATTCAGAAAATGGTCAACTATTCACTTCAAAGCATTCAAGTAATGATAATTACTCTATTGACATTGCAAAAGTATTGTAATCATTTTACCAGCAATCAAATATAGATTTTTATTTTTAATGTTAAGAGATACATTGAGATTGATAAATGATCAATCAAATTTATAAATTAATGTGTTTATTTTTTAATTTATCTCTGAACTTTTTTCCTTATCGGTATGTAATGTGATTGAATGCTTTCATTTTATAACATGTTTGAAACATAATCCTATATCTATTATTCAATATGTAATGTACATATTTAAGCTAAGTATTTTCTTAAATAAATTATTTATTATTAAATAATTAAAAATTATTGACTCTTATGAGTGTTAAAACAAATTATTTTTTCATTGATAAATGTCTATCATCTAAAATAAAATCATCTATTTTTTTAATCATTTAATTTTATTAGAGACCTGAATTTTATTATTTTTCTTTTAATGTGGTTTATTCTCCTAAACTAAATTTATTTAATATTTGAATTTTAATATTTTTTACTAAATTTTAGTAATCTCTATTACATATAATCGAATTTTATTTTATTTTAATTCTTTTATTTTAATTTTTTTAATTATTCAAAATTATAGTTATTTTATTTTATTTTTAAATAAAATAAAATGTATAAAAATTAATTTATATAATGTGTAAAGTTATTATTTAATTTATATTTAACATATTTTGTAAGTAATTTAAATTTAAATTTCTACTTGTTTCTTTATGAACTTTAAGTCTCTATGTATAATTAGAAAATACATCCAATTTTATCCATAAATATACTATTATTTGTATTAAAATTATCATATTATTAAAATTATTTGTTTTTTTATAAAATTATATATAAAATAAAACATGTGAATAAATAATATATATACATTCAATTAATGGAATAAATCTTTGATTTAAAATCGCATTATATCTATTTTCTATTTTTTATAATAGTATTTTTAACTTTTATATTTAAAAAGGATAAATAAACTTTGTAAAATTAATTAAAATTATAAGGATATGAATATTTGAAGTTGGGCTTTGGGATGGGAGTCAAACGGTTTAGAATGAGAATATATAGAATGAGTGGGTGGTTTTAGGATATGAGGGGGGTGAGTAGAGTGGTTATCTGAATGTGAAGATGTTGGTTAAAATTCAAACAAATTGGTTTGTGCCTGTTGCAGTTCCATTCTCAGTCCCACACAAGCTCGAGGGTTGTTTTGTAATGAGTAAGTGCGTTTTATCCACGCATACTCGTACTCTATTTGAAGTCGATAATGATAAAGCAAGAAGAAGAAGAAGAAGAAGATCAAATTGGAGTTGTGGTTGTGGTTCGGAGGAGGCACATGTACAGAGACAGGATCTCTCTGAATCTGAATCCAAACGGGAATTGGAAGTGCAGGAAGCTCGCAGGGCCATTTCAAGTTATCTCGGAGAATTGGGAGTGTCAGAGGAGGAATCGTTGTCCATCGCGTGGAATTGCCCGGGGTATGTGAAGATGTTGGTGGAAGGTGTGAGGGATTTGGACGAGTGGGGTTGGGAGACAGATGAAGAAATTGCGGGATTGAGCTTCAAGGACAAGATTCTTCGTGTTGCCGCTCAAAAAGGAGACAAGGGGAAAATTGCCTACTTAGAGACTCTTGGTCTCACTCTCTCTTGGTCTATCAACGTCGCCGGATATCTCTCCGCTCACACCCTCCCCTCTCTAATACACAAGGTTAAGCGCATCAAGCAACTCTTCTTTTCTCCTCCCGATAGCGACGGCGATAACGATCACTACCCCTCGTTGCTCATGAGAAACATTCGCCTCACTATGCGCCACTTGTCCATTTCAATTGACGAAGACCTGCAACGCACTTTCTCCTTTTTCGAAAAGCTTCAAGCAGAGCCTGGTGGCCTAAACATCTTGGCTTCCCAAGATTCTGCGTTCTCTTCCTTAATCCAATCCTTCCCTCGTATGCTTCACTTATCCTTAGATAACCACTTAACACTCATTCTGGATTCTCTCCTCAACTTTGGAATCCCCACATCTCGCATCTCACACATAATACTGGCTTTCCCTCCTCTTCTCTTCTGGAATCTTCAAATCCTGCAAACTAGACTCCTCGCCGTCAAGCAGGTACCAACCTACCGTCCCTTCTATCTATTCCTCGTTACCTGTTTGCCTTATAATTAAATCCACACATCATGTTAATCTCAATTTCTACCTTTTCAACTAATAAAATACTATTATGTTATTTTCTAGATTAACGTTGCTGATCAAGATTATGCCAAGTTTCTGCTAAAATATCCTTGGTTTCTGTCGACAAGTATTCAAGAAAATTATGCGGAGCTCCTTGCTTTTTCGTATTCTATCAAGGTACAATTTTGTTCTGTCATGATTCCGTGTATCCATTTGATTTCGGATGCATATGTAACTGGATATATCATCACTGAAAGGAAACCAAGGACATTTTATTTGAATTGTTGTTTTTCAATAATTTACCTGAAAACATATTCTATAGTGAAACGGAACTAATGAACAACCTTTCGTACCACCCTGGTTGAGGGATTTATGGAAGAACTGAACTAATAATAGAAGGCTTCAATATAGGTTCCAAAGACACAGATAGACCGTGCAATTGAAAGCCACCCTCATCTATTAAGCTGTTCAACTAGCAAGCTCGAGTTGATGGTAGATCAGTTTGCTAAACTTGGAGTTCGGAAGAAAAAGTTAAGTCAGGTTATTACTAGAAGTCCTCAATTGCTACTACGGAAGCCCAAAGACTTTCTACAGGTATTTATTTTTAGCTTCAATAAAGTGTTTAATTTGTAACAAATGACATAGATGTATAAATCCATTGATGTGAATTCACTTAACAACATAAGCTTTTGAGATTGCATGCTTTTGGGATGTTATTAGAGCCTCTACCACCAAGTGGTCTAGAGTTCAATCCTCGCTTCACCCATTTTTCAATTAGATAAGGTTGACATTTAGCACAAGGTAGGGCTTGTGCACTATCTTCTTGAGACCAATAGGGTCCTGTGTGAGGGTGAAAATTAGAGAGGTTATAAAAGAGTTAAAATATTTAGGTGATGCATGTTGGTTGGCTTCTCAGAACTTGTGAAGTTCATGATGGAGTGGTGACTTGGGCCACAATAGTTTGTTGAGATTGCGAGCAAGCTTTGGTGCGAAATTATTCTTTAATGTGATCACAACCACCACCACATCCTCTACCTTGATCACCACAATGAGAGGAGTGAGAGACTGGGGCAAGGAATCCCCGACCTTGATCACCACAATGAGAGGAGTGAGAGACTGGGGCAAGGAATCCCCGAGAGACATTGAAGTGCTTTCAAAAGACTCGAGAAAGATACAAAGGAATTAGAATGAATTTGAGAGAGTTTGTTTCCTTCTCTTACTATTTCATACTTATAATCATTTTGGATACTCAGGTACAATGTCTGAGAGGGAAGAGGAAAGAATTTGAAGAGATATATATAGGAATTAGTTCCAGCACAAAACACACAACATCTTACAATAATTCCTATTTAAGACTATTCAATCAAAAAGTATATGGAGTGAAGAGATGCAACAACTGCTCCTGAACCAGATCATTTGTTAGGTTCCTAAACTGGGAACCTAATTCCAAGACGGACTTCCTCTCCAAGAAACACAGAAAGAAAGGGAAAACTGAATATTATTCACAAGTATCGTATCTGTACAGGCAAATGTAGAGGCATAACCCTCTTCAACAGGTAAAAACCCGTGAGCAACTCAACAACCAAAAAACTCCCCAATCCCTTCTACCCAGCCTTTATTTATACTAACGTACAATCTCAACAAAACTGTCCTAAACCGTTAGTTAGTTATATTCAGTTCCTCTTATTTCTCCTTTCGTAAACTAACCATCTATTGTTATTCTTATCCCTATCAATACCCTCCCCTTGATCATCAACCTTGTCCGCAAGGTTGAAATCCGGGTACTGTTCTCGGATGTTGATCTCATCTTCCCAGGTGGCCCCTTCTGGTCCTCCTTGTTGCCACTCCACTAGTAGCTGCGGTACGTTGCCTCCTTCTTCTGTCCGCTGTCTTCTACCCAAAATATTCACGGGCCAAAACGAAGGCCCTTCTGCCTGCAAACCAGGAGGCAGTTCCCTCTCCACTTGGTGCTCTCCTACTGCCTTCTTCACTTGTGAGACATGAAACACAGGATGGATTCGAGCTGTCTCCGGCAACTGTAACTTGCAAGCTGTCTCCCCCACCTTCTGAATCACCATGAATGGCCCAAAATACCTAGCTGACAGCTTTGGGTGGAGTCTGGTTGGCATTGAAGTTTGCCTATGAGGTCGTATTTTCAAATACACCCAGTCCCCCACTTCCACGTTCGCGACCCTTCTCTTCTTATTAGCTTGCTGCGCCATCAGATTCTGCGCTCGCCCCAAATGGAACTTCAACTGCTTTAGAGCTTCATCTCTAGTTTGAAGTTCTTGATTGACGGCCTCCACTAAAGATTCTCCAGGAATGAATCTGTGCAACGAGGGAGGTGCTCTCCCGTAGACGACCTCAAAAGGGGTACACCTTATTGCCCCTTGGTAGGTCGTGTTATACCAAAACTCCGCCCAAGATAGCACCGTCATCCACCCCTTAGGCTGCTCTGAACAGAAGCACCTGAGATACCCCTCCAAAATACGGTTCACCACCTCCGTTTGCCCGTCCGTTTCCGGATGATACGCGGTGCTCATTTTCAGCTGCGTCCCCTGGCTCTTGAACAATTCATTCCAAAACATGCTCAGGAATAATGGGTCCCTGTCTGTCACGATAGATTTTGGGATCCCATGCAATCTTACCACTTCTCTCATAAAAATCTCTGCCACTGACCTTGCCGAATACGGATGTTTGAGCGGTATGAAATGAGCATACTTGCTCAAACGGTCCACCACCACCAAAACAGCGTCGTACCCCTGGGACTTAGGCAATCGCACCACAAAATCCATGCTAAGCTCCTCCCATACAACATTTGGGATTGGCAAGGGCTGTAGTAATCCTTGCGGTGATGATGCTAAATACTTGTGTTGTTGACACACAAGACATTTCGCCACAAATTCTGTGATATCCTTCTTCATCCCAATCCAGAACAAGGACTGCGCTACCCTCCTGTATGTCCGGTAAACTCCCGAATGGCCCCCCGTTTGAGTTTGGTGGAACTCTGCTATCAATCTAGGTAACCACGAAGACTTTGCTGATAATACCAACCTTCCTTTGTGGTGCAGTCTTCCGTGTTCCCCGTGTACGCTGGGTGGGAATTTGGATCCTTCTTAATCTCTTCCATCACCCTTCGTAGTCTCTCGTTCCCCTCAACTTCTCTCGTGACTTCTTCGAATTCTTGCCAGTAGGGTCTGGCTATCACCGACAATTCTTTGTTCTCTTCGTTTTCACCCTCTGCTTTCCGGGATAACGCATCCGCAGCTCGGTTGGTCGCCCCTGTCTTATACACAATTTCAAAATCGTACCCCAACAATTTAGCTATCCAGTTTTGTTGGTTCTGCGTCGTGATTCTCTGCTCCAATAGATACCTGAGGCTTTTCTGGTCGGTGTGCACTATGAATCTCTGCCCCAGTAGATAAGGTCGCCAATGTTGGATTGCTAATACGAGAGCCATTAATTCTTTCTCGTAAATGGATTTGCTGAGGGTTCCTTCAGATAATGCTTTGCTGAAGAAAGCTATCGGTTTCTTCCCCTGCATCAGTACAGCACCCACTCCTTTGCCCGACGCGTCACACTCAATGTGAAAAGGTTGCTGAAAATCGGGTAGTGACAACACCGGAGCTGTCGTGACGGCTGTCTTCAGTGTTTGCCATGCCTCTTCTGCCCTTTCGTTCCACGCAAAGCCCCCTTTTTTTAGCAGTTCCGTTAGAGGTCTGGCAATTTTGCCATAATCCCTAATAAACCGCCGATAGTACCCCGACAAACCCAAAAATCCCCTCAAACTCTTTACCGATTTTGGCCGTTCCCAATCCACCACCGCTTTTATCTTTTCATCGTCCATCTCCACGCCTCTCTGCGAGATAATATGTCCCAAGTATTTGATGTGGGTTTGCCCAAACTCACACTTCCTCCGATTGGCCACCCACTGTTCCCGACCCAGCATTGACAGCACCTTCTCTACATGTTCCAAATGTGCATCCCATGTTCGACTGTAAACTAGTATATCGTCGAAGAAGACAAGCACGAACTTTCGTAAATAGGGCTGGAAGAGGTGGTTCATCGTGCTCTGAAACTTCGCCGGCGCGTTGGTGAGTCCGAAAGGCATTACCACGAATTCGTAATGCCCTTGGTGCGTGCGAAACGCCGTCTTCTCTATATCCTTCTCAGCCATGCGTATTTGGTGATACCCGGCCTTCAAATCCACCTTCGAAAAATAGGAAGCCCCTCCTAACTCGTCCAGCAACTCTTCTATCACCGGTATGGGAAACTTATCCGGCACCGTGGCTCGATTTAGGGCTCTGTAGTCGATGCAGAAGCGCCAGCTGCCATCTTTCTTCTTGACTAAAATCACGGGGCTCGAGTACGGACTATGGCTTGGTCGGATCACCCCCGTTCGGAGCATCTCCGATACTTGCTGCTCGATTTCGTCTTTCATCGCGTGTGGGTACCGGTACGGCCGGACATTGATCGGACCCGTGCCCTCTTTAAGGGAGATATGATGCCCCTTCTCTCTGTTAGGTGGCAACCCCTCCAGCTCTGCGAACACCACGTCATGACATTTTAGTAAGTCTTCCATCTGATATTTTTGTTTTTCAGTAAGGCCCGAGTAATTTGGGCTGCTCTCATGGGTCTCACACGGGCCCAATTCCCAGACCAGTAACCACGCTGCCACCTCATCTATTTTCTGTAAGGCTCTGGGGCCCACCAACCTCTGTTCTAAAGAGGGATCTCCTTTCACCGTTATCTCCTTATCACCTTGTCGGTACTTCATCGTCAATGCCCTCCAGTCCACCGTCACTTCCCCCAACTTTTCTAGCCATTCCACTCCCATAATGACCTCAACTCCGCCCAACTCAAAAATATAGAAACGTTCCACCACTTCGACTTCCCCCATCTCCAGTGCCACCTTTTTACAGCATCCGCTAACTCGTTTCCTCTGTCCGTCCCCCAAGCTCACCATATACGGTGGGGTCTCCTCCACCGTCATCCTTAATTCCTCCACCACCCGTCGACTTATAAAATTGTGGCTAGCGCCACTATCAATTAGAACCAACACCTCACGTCGACCAATTCTCCCTTGTAGCTTCATCGTTCGGGGTGGCGTGAGTCCGCCGGCAGAAAGAGCCGATAACTCCATCTTGGCGATGTTCACTTCATCTTCCCCATCATTTTCAGTTTCTTCCTCCTCCGCCGCCAGAATCAGCGTTCTTATCCCCCTCTCCGTACAACGATGACCGGGGCTAAAAGGTTCACCGCACCCGAAGCATTTTCCCTCTTCCCTCCGTTTGATGTATTCAGAGTAAGGAAGTTTGCGGACACTCCGCTCATTTCCGCTGCCGCTGGCTCTCACCTCACGAGTCGCTCCTTTGTTTACAGAACCGACACTTTCAGCTGGTCCCCCTCGTCCAGCCGGTTCGCGTTTCGTCTCCACCTTCATCACCGATCCAGAAGTTCTTCCCCAAGAACTTTGATTCTTGGATATCCACCCTCCTCCCGTCTTCGTGCACAGTTTCTCCACATCTCTTGCCACCCGCATGGCTGTCATTAAATCCGATGGGTCATGTGGCTGGACATGATCGCCCACCTCTTCTCTTAAGCCGGACAGGAAATACCCCATGATCTGCTCCTCGGGTATCTGGGTCGTTTGCCCCACCAGAACTTCAAAGTCGCGTATGTATTCCTCCACCGGCCCCGCTTGTCGTATGGTCGAGAGCCTCTCGTACACCGTCCCTCTCGTTCCTCCCCCAAATCGGATACCCAGAGCCCTCTTCAATCCCTCCCAAGACAAGTTCTTGGTTTTCTCTCGCCAGAATCGGAACCAGCTTCCGGCGTACCCATCCATGCTAATAAAGGCCAATTCCAACTTCTCCTCCTCTGCCACTTTCTGGACTTCGAAAAACTTCTCTGCTCGGCCTATCCATACCCATGGTTCACCCCCCTCAAAGACGGGTAATTCGACCCGCTTCCTCCATTGACTCACACCCCCTTGGTTACCTTCTCCCCTTTTTCCTCCTCCGTCGTTCGGTCCACCCCCATTATCGTTCACCGACGACTGACTCTCCCCCTGTCGCTGGCCTTGATTAATGTGTTTATGATCTCCAAGCGCCTTCAAGATTGCTTGGACGTCCTGGTGTATCGCCGCCGTCTCCTGTCACAACGCCCCCGTATCCGCTTTCGTCTCAGCAATAGCCACTTCGACCGCCTCTAAGTGCCCTTCGACCACCACCATTCTTCCCTCCATCTCAACGCGTGAAAACCCTCCGATATGTGATCCGGCAGGTCGGACCAAATGTTAGGTTCCTAAACTGGGAACCTAATTCCAAGACGGACTTCCTCTCCAAGAAACACAGAAAGAAAGGGAAAACTGAATATTATTCACAAGTATCGTATCTGTACAGGCAAATGTAGAGGCATAACCCTCTTCAACAGGTAAAAACCCTTGAGCAACTCAACAACCAAAAAACTCCCCAATCCCTTCTACCCAGCCTTTATTTATACTAACGTACAATCTCAACAAAACTGTCCTAAACCGTTAGTTAGTTATATTCAGTTCCTCTTATTTCTCCTTTCGTAAACTAACCATCTATTGTTATTCTTATCCCTATCATCATTCGTAGGAATACTAGAACTAGAGAGAATCTAATTACAAATGACTTCAAGGTCCAGTGAAAGTCTAGCAAAAGGAAGTACCATTGAAAATTGATGGCTTTTTTAGTAAAATGAATTTGCATCAATAATAAAGGGCATAAGAGTAGAAATTGTACAATCAAGTGATCAAGCTTTCGAAGATATGTGACACAACATACTCTTGAACTGCAGGTAGGAATAGTAGAACTAGAGAGCATCTTATTATAAACAACTTCAAGGTCTGGTGGAAGTCTCTAAGAGCAAGTAGCAGTGAAAATATTTTGTAGTGTTTCTACATCAGCGGTAAAAGGGGGCATAAGTAGAATATTTTGCAATCAGGTGATTAGGCTTTTGAAGATACGTCTGCATGTCTATGTTCTCCAACTGTTTATCAAACTGGTGAGTACATTGTAGAAATGATAACAGTGTTTTGAATAAACTTTCTTGGCCTTTGTCCATACATCATATCAGGTAGTAAAGGCTTGGTACTGTGCCTGAAGATTGGGGGTAAGAGAGAACGATAGGATGCTACATAAAGAGGTGGGAATTGCAGAGGTAGTATTGGTTAAATGACAAGTCCTTCCTTGGCCTTGAAACCATAATTGGACAACAACAACCCAAGTACTGAAATTTGATGTCCTTATGAGCTTTTGCATAGGATTAGTAGTATGTTGGTGAAAGTTAGGAGTCAAACAATGTCAAACAAAGCACAAAAGTGGTTTGCTCAAAGAAGGAGAAGAACAATAGGAAATCATGGAACTGTGGGTCACTGGAAAATATTGTCACGTGCTGATATGTTTGGGTTGTGTGAAACGAATTTATGCAATGATTCTTGCACGATGGTGGTTGTTGGGAGTTGGCAACTTCGGTGATGCTTGATTCTTGGAGAAAGGAGCACTCGTTGGTGAATGAGAATTGCAGCAGTTTGTGTGAGCAGTTCACTGGGGTAAAAAGGAGAAGATGAAAAAGGAAAACCTAGCCCTATGATACCATAAAAAGTTTCTCTGTTGTTGTGAATTGTTTAATTACAGATGTAAATCCTTTATTTATAATCATTCAAAATATAGAATAGGGAAACCTAATAATACCTAATAATGGAGAATATCTTTGATTATCAGTTGTACATATTTCCTAAATTATTAAGATCAAATCATATCTTTTACACAGATTATGTTTCAAGCTTGGTGCATATAACCTATACCCTCCAACTTGAAGGGAAGTGCTAGCAAAAGCTTTTGATTGTCATCTAGATCATTTTGTAAATGCTGTTTCGGCTGTGGTTGTCAATCATATAGGGTTATAGGTGTAGGTTTTCTGTCAGTCCTTTTGTATTTCTGTTCAGACTTAATGATAGGATATAGGGTGATGGGATAGGAGGCAGGGAGCCAAATGGTAGGAGGCAGGGGAGCCGAACGGTAAGAGGCAGGGTGAAGCAAGCCGAATGGTAGGAGGCAAGGGGAAGCAAGCCGAATGGTAGGAGGCAGGGAGAAGAGTTGTAACTGATCGGTTGAAGAGTTACTATCCTAACTGGTAGCGGTGAAGATGGGCGAGAAATATTTATAGTAAATAAAGATATATTCTACGGAAAATATTCAATATAAGATATTTATATTAAATAAAGATATATTCTAGAGAAATATTCAGTATAAGATGGGCAAGAAATAATTAATATAAATAGAGCTAGAGTTTGTTGTTAGGGTTAGGTTTTTTATTATTGAGTTGTTAACCGGCGACTGCGATTACAGTCCTGTGAGAGAGGTTATGCTCCTATACTAGGGAGGTTATACTCCCAACTATCCTTTGTTTACAGAATTCTATTATCATTAATAAAAGAAATTCATTAGTTCATTATCGTTCGTTCATTGTTCTGTTGCTTGTTGTGAGTGTGTGAGAGGTTGTCTAGTTAGGTTTCATACTCAGATACCTAACACTAACATGTATGAAAATAGATATGCTGAGAGTTCACAATCAAGATTTTTTTCTCTAAGACACTTCTACTCTAAAGAATTTGGGTTTAAAAGGCCTAAATATATCCAGTGAAACTGACTAGTAAGAGCCCTATATTCAGTCTCCCGAAACCAACTAGTAAAGTGAGAATTGTACAAACTTTATATGTAAACTTTATCTCTTGGTTATGTGGGATTAAACCAACACCCTTTATGTTGCAATTAAGGCAGACTCCAAAGAGGCCACAACTGAGGGAGCCGCAATTAAGGCCGTTTTTCAACATGACCAATAAATGCAATTAAATCTTGGAATCAATCCCTCTCAGAACTAGGGCTATCGGCTGTAGTAAATGCAAGTGATTCAACAATGGATCTAGGATAAATTTTGATACTATCTAAAAATTTGGGTTAAGAGCCCTATTCATCCACCTAAAACTAGCTTGTAAAATGAGAATTGTCCTAAATTTCCAAGTTCTATGTAAACCTTATTTTCAGGCTATGTAGAATAAAACCAACATTCGAGGTTGCAATTAATTCCTAAATGTCCACATTAAGGGAAGCTTGGGATGATCACAATTTAGGCAGTTTTTCAACATGCACCTATTACTCGTTGCTGATTTGTAGGCCTCAATCCCTCTTTTCTTCTGGCGTGTGCTTTGTGTTCAGTTCAGATTGAGAGATAAAGCACAAATGTTATCATCTTTCAGATAGCTGTTACTTTGCCTCTGTAGATGTTACCTTTCTGGAAAATGAACCTTTAGAGGGAGAACATTATTTTGAAAGCTTATGTCTTCTTTCCTGAGATAGTATTTCCTTGTTGTCCTTTGAAATGTCATTTGACAAATGTGTTAGCTTTTTTGTGTTGGCATCTAAACTAAACGTGCTGAGACCAAGGCTGGTACCCTACATTGGTGTATCAGACGAAAGGAAAATAGAAACTGACTCAACAACAATCATCTAAACCTACTAAATGTTCCTTTGCTCATTCCTTTGAGTAATTTTCTGAGTCAGATAGCTTGTCAATCAGCTGGTGTGTTTATGAAAGCACTACCTATGGAGATTTTCCATGACCTTATTGGCAAGTTCGAAATAATAGACTTTCATTTCTATCCATAGCTTCAAGGGAAATGTTGTAATAGTCCCACTAATTACTTTATAATTATTGTAATGATTAGAAATTAGGATAATTAATTATTAGAAATTAGGATAATTGTTTGTCACTACAAACCTTTTTAGGAAAGTATTTAAGCTGTTTAGTCTATATAATGCTTCATCCTGTACAGTTTTATTATGGAAAATAATGTTCAGAAAATTTCTATTCAAGTCTCTTGCTCGTTGTTGCCTGCAGATTGTTCTGTTGTTTGAAGATATGGATTTAGATAAAGAAACTATTGGAAGAATACTTGCCCGCTGCCCTGAAATATTTGCTTCCAGCATTAATAAAACTTTACAAAGGAAGATTGAGTTCCTTGGTAGGGTTGGCATTTGTAAGGCTTTCCTACCTGGGGTTATCAGAAAGTATCCTGAATTACTTGTATCTGACATTGACAAAACTTTACTACTAAGGTATTGCTCTGACTCATCTATTTTATATTTTTCTTACCTTTGTTTCAGTATTATATCTGTTTACTCTTACCCAACTAATGTTTATACATTCACTATGCACCTTGTGTCATTTTCCAGTAGCAGGTGTCTTCTATTTTAAAATAACCGTTCGTACGTTAGATTTTTTAATGATATAACCATGATATTGTTCAGATGCAAGTTTCAGTTTTCTCTTATGAGAACTAAAAGCAAATAATGATTTCCTAATTTCTTCAACTGTATCATGAGCACTCCATAAATGTTACATTTCATCAGCAAAAAAAGTGAAACAGGAACCTGCTTCTCCCCTAGGGATTAAATGATTGAGGTGTCATTTTGTTTATTATCTAGAAATTTTATTTGTTGTTGATGCTTGCAGGATAATTTACTTGATGAAGTTAGGTCTTTCAGAAGAAGAGATAGCATTTATGATACGCACATTTTCTCCTCTTCTTGGGTACAGTATAGAGGGGGTTCTTAAGCCAAAAATAGAATTCCTGGTGAACTCAATGGAGAGGCCAGTAAGAGATGTGGTGAGTTACCCTCGGTATTTTAGCTATTCACTAGAGAAGAAAATAAAGCCAAGATATTGGGTGTTGAAAAGAAGGGATATCAAATGTAGCTTAAAGGATATGCTGGGAAAAAATGATGAAGAATTTGCCGCCGAGTTTATGGGTATTGGAAGGATGCCCGTCTCTCATCCCGTTTCTTCTAATGATAGCCTGTAAATATCGATAGTTGTATTATAATTTTAGGTTTCCCTTATAGAAATCGAGGCTATATTATAATTTTAGGTTTCCCTTGTAGAAATCGAGGCTAGCACATCAGATTTGTAGGGCTAGCTTGTAATTATTTTCAAAGAGATAGAAATTCTTTCAAAAAAATTGAACACCAAATGAGAAATTGACGCTCAATATGTCTAATTACGATTTTATCATCCATGCACGGTACTACAAACTAGTTCTATTCATTTATCTACGATTTTATCATCCATGCACGGTACTACAAACTAGTTCTATTCATTTATCTTGAGATAAACTTAAATTTTAGGAGTTTATTAATAATTTTGTTTGAATTTTATTTTATTTATTTGAGTTTAGTAATATTTATTTTTATTTTGATTGAGATAAAATAAAAATGAGTAGTTTTGATTTTCTATTTATTTAGATGCAATATTATTTTATTTTGTTGATATAAGATAGAGATAAATTAAGTAATTATTTTTATTTTGAGTGAGTTAATATTTTGTTTTTAGTATTTATTATTTGTACTTAGTCCAAGACTTATTTACACTTATTTAAAAGCTGCCAATAAAAATTATCATAGTGATTTAGAGTCAAATACTCATTTGTGTGTTACATTTATTTTCTATAAAGTGGTATCAGAATTTTATGTTCTAAGTATCGAGAGAGAAAAATAAAAGAGATGGGAGAGTCAAACACTGTGAGGGAAACAATAAATGCTTAAGTGTTTTTTGAGAGTGATGAAAAAGGTTGTCAATGGAATGATTGTACCACAACTAACGAAAAAACCAATTATAATAATTAGTGCCTACAAATGAAGGTGTTGTTTAGATCCCAGGACATTTGGGATATTGATGGCATACCCCTTGTCATGACCTAGCACATTCATAAAGAGTTGGAGACATCTATGGAAGATGGACCTAGACTTTTTCTCTTGGGCCATCTTAAGTCATCATGAAGATTTAGTACAATAAGAATAATTTTGAATCTTGTATTTTGGGCCAAGTAGTCTAGATTTTATTTGGGCTTTGTATTTTGAGCCAAGTAGTCTAGATTTTATTTGGGCTTTGTATTATGGGCCTAGTAATGTAGGACTTCAATTGGGTCTTGTATTTTGGGCCAAGTAGAATAGGATTTTGACCAAACAAGTCAACAAAGGGCCAAGGCCCAAAGTGGACTATGCTTGGATGTCCAAAATGGGTGTGTTGACCAAGGGGTCAACATTTTGGCTAAGCTTGGAGGACAAGGGAGCAAGATTTCGTCCTAGAGATATGGAGGCTTCCCATTGGAGAGTTTTCCTCCTAGTTAGTGACCATGTGTCACTCTAGGAATGGAGAGTTTTTCCATAGGTAGTGGCCACATGTCACTCTCTCATTTGAGAGGATTTTTGTCACTTGTCTCTCTCTTATTGGAGAGGATTTCTCCTTGCTCTCCAAGACAACCAAGGTAGCTCTTTTAGGTTAAAGTTTCAGCCCATTTTGAGACACCTTAGCCTATAAATAGAAGTGTTCTCCATTATGTAATCACCTTTGATTTAGAGTAAAGTTATGCTGCCATTTTTATGCCATACTACTCTATTAAGGTCACCCTAGGCTAGAGCAACCCAAGTGGCCTCCTCTAGCCACCTTCCTCCAAGAGTTGGCCCAACCTCTTTTAGAGAACCCTTAAACACACATTCCATCATCATACAACTCATCAAAATCATGAGCTATCAATACCTTTCAGCACCACCAAATTCCGCAATCTTCATCCATGAACTTATGGCTTGATTTGCTTCTAGATTTGGCTTGTCCTAACTAGAGCATTTGCCATCAGATATGGTGGAAGACGGGTACAATGAATCTGATGGTGACAAACATTAGACGGTGGCACAAATGACCGCGTTAAAGAAATCAAAGATGGGTCAACATTGTATTTTCTCTACAATGCAGTAAGGGAGTCAGGATTTGAAAAAATAGCAAATGTCGCATCAACAAAGGAAGCCTAGGAGATATTGAAGGTTGCATATAAAGGTTACAACTGTGTCAGAAAATTCTGAATACAAGCTCTTAAAAGGGAGTTTGAATAGTTGACGATAGGGTTCAAAGAGTAGGTAACTGAGTACATAACTCGAGTGGAGAAGGTGGCCAACCAACTCAAGAGCAGAAATGCCATCTAGCTGGGTTGTGGAAAAAATCTTGAGATCCCTCACAAAAGATTTCGAAAGTATCGTGTGCGCCATCGAAGAATCGAAAGACTTGTTCGTTCTCATAGTAGATGAATTTGCTGGGTCATTAGAAGCCCACGAACAAAGGAGAAATAGTTGTGATGATTAGGTTGAGTCTCTTAACCAAGCACTATAGGCATAGTTTGACTCGAATAAAACTCGAATTGCTCAGAGTCGGGGTCTTAGAGGCAGAGGATGACGGGGTTAAGGTGGACGTGACCGAGGTAATTTTGAGGATGATAGTGAAGAGCAACCGGTCAGCAGAATTCGTGTGACCGAGGACAATGGAAAGGTTGAGGAGATCAATCAGGAGTGGAGTGTTAGTGTGCCAAGCATGACCACTATGCAAACGAGTACAGATCGAGAAAGCCTTACAAATGTTGTAAGGCTGGCCACAATGTAAAGTATCTCAAGGTTGAGACAAAGGGGGAGACAAATCTCCTTACTCAAGATGTAGAAGAAGAGTGCGAAATCTTGTTGATGGCAAAGAGCTTAGATGCAGTGGACATGGAGAGCTCGGTCCCAACAATGGATGAAGTGATCTTGGTAAATGATGCGACAAATGTGGAAAAGGCAAGCTAAAGAAGCTAATAAGATTATAAATAAACAAATGATTCAGTTTGAGAAGCTAAAGAAGACAATGGTTGACAAGGAGGAAGAACTATCTAGTGTTCTTAAACCAAATGAAAACGGGAAAGAGGAAAATGTTGAGAAGAACAGGGTTTGGGAAGCTTGGATACTAAGATAACAAAAAATATGATGAGTAAAATTTCGAATGAAATCAAGAAGTCGACCAATGTTGCTGAGAGGTCAACCAAGATTATTGAGAAATCATCTAAACCATAAATGAGTTGGTCGAGGTTTTTAAGAAGTTGGACAGAACAAAGAACAAGTCGACCAAAGAATTAAAGGGTTAAATTAAGATGAAATACAACATGACCAACATGAAAAAGATGAAAAATCCAAATCTGGTTGAAAGAAGCAAGCTTGATGTGAGGTGATGCACATGAAAAACCGAATAGAGGATGGAATATTTAAGTATATGGAAGAGTTTTGTTTGGATATACTTAAATTTTAAGAGTTTATTAGTAATTTTATTTGAGTCTTGTTTTATAAGTATCGGTATAATAATATTTATTTTGATTTTGATAGAGATAAAATAGATAGAGATAATTTTGATTTTCCATTTATTTAATTACAATATTATTTTATTTTATTGATATAAGATAGAGATAAATTAAATAGTTATTTTTATTTTGAGTTAATATTTTATTTTTAGTTTTTATTATATGTATTTAACACAAGACCTATTTGCACTTATTTAAATATTGTTAACATTCAATAAAAAAACATCACAGTGATTTAGAGTTAATTACCGATTTGTGTGTCACGTTTATTTTCTACATTTATGAACATCGAGAATAAACCAAGTGTTTTGATACTAAGATCTTCGAAATTCGTTGGCAAAGCTCGTTAGTGAGCTAGGTAAAAAGGAATTTAGATTTTCTATTGAATTTTTCTTTATTGTTTATCGATTGTGTTTTCAAAATATCCCATTTTAAAGGACAACCTTAAACAATCCAATAGAGAAATTAAACTCTAAATTAACTGTTTTTAGTTTTTAACTCTAAAATTTAAAATTTATTCATTCATGTGTGATTCAGTTATAGAAAGTCATCAGAATGATCATCATTGAAAAAACAACGTCAAGACAAACAATCTATGGTACGAGATGGATATATGCTAATTCTTCGGGGCACGTGGCCACTGAACTATGGCAATGATTATTTTAGTCTGTACTCTCACCCATTTCTTAAAAGACTTTTTCTTCGTAGTTTCTCCATGTTCCATGGAGTGTAAAAAAAAAGTTGTCTGAATCAAATTTTTAGATTACATAATGGGGAAAAATATCTTAAATTATACAATTTGAAATTTAAAAATACGTCCCATTTATTCTTCTCCCTCTCCTATACCAAATAAATATCATTTCTCCTTACCCCTTTCTATCAAACAAGGGCTAAATGATGGCCCTACAATTGTCGTCACCTCATTTTATGTAATAAAACTATTAAATATTATAAATATTATGATTTTTTAAATATATCTTATACAATCCTTGAACCATTTAATCTTTCTTCTTTAGGCATACGGCCCATCCTATGAAATCGTGATCAACACTAGAAGACTTCACCAAACAGTAAGAACAAAGGGAAAAATAGGCTCAATCCTCTGGGAGTTAAATTGTGGTCGAAAAGATTCCAGCTAAGAAAGCCCGTGAGACACACACACCAAGGGCAGATGTGACGGTGACCACCGGAATTAGGATGAGCTACCGCCAAGGTTGGGTTGCACTAGTCGAGGCGCACAAGACCCAAGCATCGAAGGATAAAATTTCAACAGTGGACGGCAACCAACCAACGACATAGACAGTGACCAATTAACAATTTCTTTGTCAAAAAGAGACAAACAAAGCGGAATCGACCCTACCAACTTTAGAAAATTATAAAAGAATACATAATGAATTTGAGAGAGCTTAATCACTCCTCTCACATCTTCTCATATTTATATTAATAGAATTATGATACAATGAGTATAGAGAAGAGCAAAGATCAAACTGCAATCCTGTGTACAAAAAGATAGGTACAGCTCATATAGCAGTTTTCCAACATAACTATATCTTACCTATATTTAATACTTAATTCTAACAATTGTAAAGATAAAAAGGTAACAAGACACCCAATAGCAATATCATATGTTGATTCAGTAAAATGTGCAAGAGGAATTTCAGTAAAGATAGAAAAATTCCCTAGCAGATTAGCCTTTGTTATCAAGGATATAGAATATTACTTTCTTAGCATCCTTGTATTCAAATCAACTAAAAGATAAATCATACTAAACAAGTCAAGGCAGAAGTTTACCACTTTTGCTCTTAGACGGCTTGATACTCCTACTAGCAACAGATGAGGAAAAGGGCCTTTTTGCAGAAACTTTTGTCACAGTGTCTTCCTTCTTTGTAGATATCAAAGATGAGTAAAGAATAGCATCTACAGCTTCACGCTGCTGTTTCCTTTTTGAAACTTCATCAACTTTAATTTTATTAGAAGCAGTACCTTGATCAACTGCATCTTTCTCTTTGTGACTGCCTTTCATTGAGGAAACAGAAATTTCAGTAGAACTGCTCCTATTCCCTCCAGAATGCAAAGTTGGTCTTTTTGATACCTTTTGCCCACCACTTGCCTCTTCAACTGGAAAGTCTAAATTGTTCCTTGATTGTTGAAATTTTAATTGTCTTTTACCCAATGTTTTATTTCCCATATCCTTAGTAATGGAGAAATGCTCATCTTCAGATTTCCTTCCCTTACATGGAGCATATTTTCCCAAAGCTGAAGAACAATTCTCATCCCCATTACCCTTATTCCTGTCCCAGACTTCAGAGGCAACACGTTTCTTTTTCGTCTCAACAGTATCTTTTCCATGAAGCAAAATTTTGTTTACAGTCTTGTCACTATCCTTAACCTTCTTCTCATGCTTCAATGGTCTTGCGTGATTATCAAAATTTTCAACAGAGCAGTTATTTTTATCTGTTTTGAACATTGAATGATATGGCATCTTAGCCCTCATTATCAAGTTTCTTTTTTCAGCATCCTTCACAAGAGCAGCCCAGTTCTGGTTAGTCTGTAAAGTTCTAGCATTACCCAGAATCCAAAGTGATAACTTGGCCCTTGTCATGGCAACATTCATCCGTCTCACATCAGCAACAAATCCAATAGAGGTTGAGTTTACTACGGAAGCAGTAACACCTGAATGAGCTGCTCTTACAGTAGAAAGTAACAATATATCCACCTCCCTACCTTGAAAACCATCCACAGTGTTAAATTCAATATCCGCTGCACTCAAAGATCCAAAAGCATTAAGAAACCGAGATCGCAGAAGGGAAAGTTGAGACTTGTATGGAGTAATCACACCAATTCTTCCACCAACAAATTCAGCAGGGTACCTTCAGAGACATTCGTAATTTCGGAAGTAAGCATCATGATAAGCTGAAAGTAAGAGAAACAGAAAGTAAATGTAACCTTTTCTTGAAAAGCTTTAGTACTTCAACTGCAGCATCAGCTTCATGCTCATTACAAAGTGACATTACACCAGAACTTTTCCCACGAACCTCCTGGCCATCAATGATATCATAAAACACATATGGCCCAAGACCATTGATTTGATGAAATGGTGCTGATTTGTTAGACATTTGGCTTCCATTCAGTAATTTGTTGTCATAGAAATGCAATGATGGGAACTTGCAAATCTCTGGATGCATCCTATACTGCCATTGTGAGAAAAAAAATCATAAAGAGATTCAGCTTTGAATCATAGAACAGGACAATGTAAACATAAAACCACTCCATGCCTACCAAAACACATAGAGAGGACTGCTTGCAATGGTGTGATTGTAGATACATAAGTGCTCTTATTTATAATGAAAAAGAAACACTAATAAAGAATAAAATCAATACATAATGGAAAATATTTGATGAGAAATTACCCACTCAAATCAAATCATATAACCTATTTAATGCAATCAAATCATATTTTTAGTACCCCTTCAAGTTGGATCGTACATGTCACCCGAACCATGTTTGTTACATATGTTATCAACACATAATAGGTGGTAGGATACTATCCTGATTACATTTCCTATGAGACTTTTTAGGATGGATATCAATTACCTTTTGATAGGTTTGTCCCTTAAGTGGGTTTGGTTGGATCCTCCCACTTTTTTTAATGTTTTCTTTTTTCTTATGGTATTTCAGCATGCTGCAGATAATTGGTGTAACTTGGTGTGTAACCTAGTTGAGATTACAAGTTATATAGTGATGTCATGGCATACTTACCTTTATGAGAAACAAAAGTTGATCACGGGAATTATCAAAGTCTGTGTTGATTTCTCTTGACCACCTTCTCTCTCACAAAGAGACAGTCAATCCCTATGTGTTTGGTTATCTCTGTATTTGGTTGACTCATGGAAGACTGCACCTGACAAACTATGAATAGCGCTTTGAATGTCTCATGAATTTAGTATGCTTCCACATTTTAACAATTAGAAGCCATACAATCTCACAAGCATCTACTGCCATGTTTAGCAGATAATATGAGTTTCCCTGTATCTAGAATATTATGTTGTTTGTTGTGAGCTGTCACAATTTATTATCTATTGTTTCAGCTGTCATTGTTTGTTATCCATCTACACACATTTCTATCCTAAGGGTAGCTTCTATAAATGCTCCCATGAGTTTTTGTTTTCGGTGGGTTGACGTAATGAAAAACTCCATTTGCAATTAGTCTTCTACTAAGATTCATAGCACTACAAAAGTTTCATCTAACACAAGAAAACAAATTCCATGTGGAAATGGCTACCAAATAATGCAAAAATAAATGAGCATTTGTTGCAAATAGCTAAAGCACTCATCACTTAAACCTATCCAAAAATAAGTTTTCTTGAATCTTCTTGTGCAACTCTCATCAATCCACATTCCTTAAGGTCAAAATATTTAATAAGTTTCAGATTTTATTCCTATCGGTTTGGGTGTATATTGGTTTTATTACTAGCGTATCAATCCCACAATCTTAGGAATTTGTTTCCTAGAATAGGTTGTGCTTATTTCCTAAATTATCTAATCAATGTATATGATTAACTAGAATAAGAGAGAAATTATTTTCTTCTAAACTTGAGACTTAATAAGAAATAGTGTTGCCTCTCACCATTGTCTAAATTGTTTGATCAACAATAAAAAGGTAGTTTTCCTACTAGTTAAGGTCAGCTACAAGGATCAAAGAACACCTATGTATTCTGTCAAAAACAAATTAGAATTGATAGCTCTCAGATCCATCAAAATCTATGGCATAGAATGAAGCATTGAACTAACAGTTTCTAAAGTATATTTTACTCATCTAGGCACATACAATGTACCTGTTCCGTAAGCATAATAACAGGATGCCCAGCCTTTTGTAAGCGTTCAAACATGCTACACTCATAAAGAAATTTACTGGCAACATTTGAGAGGACAGTTGCAGGAAGCTGCTTTGGGTCACCAACCTTGAATAAATTACAAAGGTCAGTTTTACTATTTACCCTACATCAGTATAAGTTTAAAAGCTTTTGGTTAGTACTCTTACCATAATGCATCTGGTTCCACTTGACTTTAAAAGCTGAAGAGGAATCAGAGTAGCTGGCTCAAGAGCCTGCAGCAACAAAAAAAGATCAGAAGGTAAATATAGTTAACTAGAGGATTGTAGATAAATTATTTATAGCAGAACAAAGATGTGTATACTTGGGCAGCTTCATCAATTACAACAGCATCGAAAAGGGTATGTTCAGATGTCCCCCCAAACTTGGAGTTTAACATTCTCTCAGAGCATACCCCATAAAGATCCCCACCACAGCCACTCAATGTAGTTACCACTATTTCAGCTTCCTTTAGTATAGTCTTCCGCAACTTATTCCTAAGAGCCTTGGTTTCTTCATTGGCTTTCTTCTCCTGAGTCTGAACACTACAAAGATCTTTATATATTTGTCGTTTTTTATCATACAGTTTCCGTAACTCCATTTCAATTTCTGTCTCTGACATTTCCTTCTCATTTGTCCTAAGAGAGTCATTATACAGATGACTTTTAACATTAGAATTCTGATCCTTTGAGTTAGCACGCTTGGCTTCGTAAAACCTAATAGAATCAACTAGTTTCTCTAATTTAGACCGCAGCATGGCTGATGAATCTACCCCTAAATCACTATTCACAACATTTGAATGCATCCTCTCTTCAGCTACACGTTGATCAACTAATGTATCAATAAAGAATGGCAATGAGTTTGAATGAACTGTTTTTGCATTTCCAACCCTCACGAGATAAGGCTTGTACATTTTCCCATTACTGCCATAAAGACCATGGCTAGAAATTCTTGCCACCAACTCATCCACTGCAGCATTAGATTGAGCACAGATAAGCACTCTCTGTCTCACATAATTTCCAAAAGATGTTGAAGAATTTTGCATATCATTGGCCAACTGTCTGGCCAATGCTGCATCTTGCCATGCCCTTGCAATGGCAGCATTCTGACTAACCTTCGGTCTTGAGTATGTAGAAGAATTTTGGTACAAGTTTTCACCCGAAGGATTTTTTAGACAACTCATCTTTGGTTGAGAAGCTAGAAGAGCACTGACAATTGCAACAATAGTCCGAGTCTTCCCAGTTCCTATATTTACATCAGCATACATGCAAATTAACAATTTAAAAAGTTTAAGCAGAAAAAATGACAAGATCTTCATGGTTTAAGGATAATCGAAGTGGATCAACTACCTGGAGGACCCTGAATTAGACATAATTCAATTGTCTTTTTTGCTTTGGCCCTTCCAATAGCAACACTTATTGCTTGAAGTTGACTGACATTAAATGTTGACCTCAGAGTTTGCTGCAATGACTGGCACAAATTGGTGAGATCTACTTCTTTAGATTCGTTGAAACAAAAGGAATTGTTGACAGGATTCAAAATGAGAGGAAGCAAAGGGATGTCTTTTATTGATGACAGTGCATGAAATTCTCGCATTTGTGGGGTAATGCTCATTATACGACAAACATGCCATTTACTTCGTTCAGTGAGATTCCTTCTAGCTTGATTTAATCGTAAAGAACCATTTTGAAAATAGAATTTGATGAGAATAATACTTGAACCTCTTTTATTGTCTTTCTCACGCCTTTCAACCTGCAAAACACAGACTCTTTAACATGACAGATTTATCCACACTACTTCAGGTTTGGTGCATAAGTGACTTGAGGTTAGCTTTTGCCACATTGGGGAACCAGCACAAATTTTGTTCAACAAAAAGGTAACCCAACGCACAGCAACTTTAAGGTTTAATGTAAACAGTTGGCAGGCTTCAAAAATCAAATTAACATTCGATGTTATTTGCCACTAAAATAAGATAAAAATATATATATTTCTGATGAAGGTTGAAAAAGGAGCAAATTAAGATAATAGCAGGAAAATTCAGAGTTCAACCATCTTTTGGATATTGCAATTTTCAAGCATGCTCAAGTATAGAATTAGCAATCAATTATCAGCAAAAGGGACAGCAGGCTTACCAATCATGAGCTCGCAAATCTTCATACTCAACAAAACACAATATGACATTTAAGTGGCTCAGCATGCTGATGATATTATTGAAAACTAGGTACAAGACACTAGGAATTAAGCCTGTTTGAGTTGGTTCAAAATCAGAAGAGCCAAATTGGTAGATATTGAAAGCTTTTAAACTTTTTCAATATGAATTAAGATAGAAGTGGAAAAAATATGAGTTGGACAACAAAAGTGTTACATTATGCTTTCAAGTTTAGTATGGAGTAGTTTTCCTTAATTTTCAATCTTAACATTTTCCACCTACTCAAGCATGCATAGCTTAAAACAATGAATTGTAAGACATTATAGGCATTGGAGAAAAATATTTGGACGATAGCAATCACACATTAATGAAAGCATACCTTTCCAACCATATGAACATCATGAGAAGATTTTTGAGGAGGATCTTTTGTTAGCAAAAGAAAGTCATTTTCAGCAAAGCTCCTACATTTTGCAGAATCACCATCATCATGGACACAGCGTACAATATGGAAATCATCAATTCTCTCAATTGACATCACAGAAAGGACTCCATAAAGCATCTCCTCCAATGAAGACATTTCAAGAAAAGAATTTTGTAGCTGTGCTTTGAACTCCTCCAAAACTAATGGCTGAAATATCTCAACATACTGTTCAGGAGATTGAAAATATACAGGAACTTCCTTTAATTTGTTAACAGTTTGGTTTTCATCTTTTCTCTTGGATGACAATCCAATTGTTGCAAAATAATCTATCTCAAGAATAGCTTTATACCAATCATCCAACCTTGGTGGCCTGAATCTTTTCATTGGATCCTCCAATTTACGAAGATAACCAGATTTGTTTTCAAAGGGTGTTTTGAGTTGAATAACTTGTCTTTTTAAAATTGTAGGCTTTGGTACATGCAACTGGACACGTCCCACAGATTTTAATGCAGTCTCTAGGGGATCACCATCTGCACCTTGATCACATAACGTTTTACTACAAGTACTTGACACAGTGTCAACAGTTTTGGGAGCCATGCTGCCACGAGTTTTATTCAAATTTTTAGCATTGGCACCTTCATCCGAAAGCTTTGTCAAATTGTCCATATCCTTGGATTTTGAACTTGCTTCTTTCCTACAACTGTCTGAGCCTTCTGAATCAATAAACGAAGTCACCACAGGCTTATCATTTAAATTACCAAAACTGGCCTTTTTCTGGAAGGACTCCTTCCTTTTCTTCAAAGTTTTAATGAATGAAACATTCTGGTTTGAAGGGTCAGCAGCTGGTAAGCTAGTACCAAAATCATGGGGCACAATATTGCCATCAGAAATGTGATGAACATCATCACCAACTGATAAAATGTCTTTCTTGGAAGAAACTTTTGGTTCCACTTCATCATCGGAAAGAATAATTACACTGTCAGTGCTTTTGTTGCCAATCACAATTTTAGAGTCCAGATTTTGTAAGTCTATATACTCCATGGATGAAGAATGAACATCTGAAGTAAAACAGCCCTTCTCAAATGGCAATCTTTCAGATACCAATGATTCAGAGTTCACAGTTTCCTCCTTAGAGTTATGAGATCCTACCCTAGATAAAGAAACGGACAGGCATGACAGTTGTTCTGTCAATTCTTCCAAAGTATAACCATCTAAATTGACAATGCAAAACATTAATAAAAATATACTAATGTCATAGAACTCACAGAATCATGGAGGGAAAATTGACTACAGAAATTAAACTCACCATTCAAAATAAGATTTTCTATGGTCATGATTGTTGACAGAGAAGTTTTATCACAAGAAGCTTTCAACTGATTCAGGATATCAGTAACAGCACGCTTCCAATATACAATTACAACTTTAAGTGATGACTTCCCCCATTCCATAAGATCATGAAGCCATTTGAAATTCAATTTATTTTGTACAAGCATTGTGAGATTCCCCATCTCTTTATCACCAGATAGACAAAGTTTATTGACAAGAACAGGGAGAATCTCAAGTAATCGTACACAAGTCATCTGAAAAAACAAGCAATTATATTGTTCACAGTTGTACTTATATATATTTAAACTTAAACTTTAAATAAAAATAATAGAATCTAGTAAAGAAAAAAATAAAAAACTATTGTTAACAGTTGTTAGGAAATTTATTTTAAATTTCAATTTCAAATAAGGACTTTAGGTAGTTAAGATCAAGATTTGATTATTCAAATCTCATTTGATTCTCCTTTACTTTCTCCCTTTTTTATTTTGTAATCACTAATCAGGGCAGTTAGGGTTTCTCCTGACCATCTTTGTCTATATAACTCATGTAATTTTGATCAATCCATAGAAAGAAAAATTATTCTATTATCCTAAAATTACATGGTATCAAAGTTTTGGCCCTAATCATGTGTTTGCCAACCATGTCTTCCACAAATTCTACAAGGGTCAAAGTTGTATCATCATCTGTGATCAATTTTCTTCCCTCAGGTTCCAATTTATAATTCCTTTTACTATGGAACAATTAGAGAACTGTTATAAGTTCTTTTGATAGGAAGAAAATCTAACTAAAATTCAAACTAAACTATATAATTGGAGGACAGCCCCACCTCCCAAGCTAGTTTTTGTGCAACATTTAGTTAGGCCCACAATGGCAGTTAATTCATCCTCCTCTCTAAACAAAGAAGATATTTCCTTTTCTATTGTTCTTTTTTAGAGCCAAACAGAACTCCAAAGCTCCATGGATCATCAATTCTAGAGCTACAAGCCTGATGAAAAATTGCTTAAAAGAGTTCTCTGCATAAAGTCTTTGCACAGGTTTCATACATAATAGGATAAGAATTGCAAACGGTACCTTTTCTACTATAGCATGTCCTGGTTCCATTCCTATATCTAAACCTCTAACTCTTTGAGAGACATCAAGAAGAGAGACCTAACACCATTGATGCCAATGCTAACCACCAACGGTTCGTGTACAGGAGCTCACCATGATGGGACTTGGAACAGCTGAAGCTGTCAATTGACCTGTTAATCTGGGAGAAGGAATTAGAGAGAGGACAAATGCAACTACAGGCACCATGCAGTTCATTGCTGTTGGAGAGATCTTGATTGTCCTAGATTACGAGATTGATAGGCTGGAGGTCAATCTAGCTTTCGGGTTGGCAATGTATGATGGAACTATGGCAAGAACACAGCTAAGTGCCACTGGGTCTATATTATCCATCCTTCAACAACTTTGGATGAGTCTTAGATTTGGGATTGACATGGTTAGTGCCAAGTCAGGCATCCGATTGTTGTGAGTTAATGTTCCTTCTGATGCTGGAACTTACCTTGTATCCTTAGAGAATGTAAGGAAGTTCCCTGCCGCTAAAATGCTTGTAATCAGTGGCTACTTTATGATGTTGTTCTTTAAAAATTTATTGAATAATAACTATGACCAGCTTTTTACCAAGAGAATAGCAACTATGAAAGCTCTGGTAGGAATACCAAGAAATCAATAACTATTACCAGTGTTTCCATTAGAGCGAGCTGACGCAGTTAGGACATTCCTAGGAGCTAACACGAGCTTCTGCAGATCTGTAATTGAATGCTTGATTGAACAAAAGCCCAGGGATGACCAAACGGGTAAACTTGTTGATTATGTGCTTGACATAATATCATGGACTGGGATGAGCACATACAAATGGGTCTATGAATGTTTAATGCTAACAGACTCACCAGTATTTGTACATGAGACGGTAAAGGCTAAAACATTAGCTCTTGTGGAAGTGGTAGAATTTTTAGCAAAAAGCCAATATCCACATTTCTTCATGTATTTTGGTTCTCCTAAAGAGTTAAGTAAGTTGAGGAGGTCACGGTTTCCCATTATATTGTCATTAGCCTGAGTTGTGAAACAAAGAATTAGGGGCAGGTTATCTAACACTCAACCCCCTACCTTAGACATAATGATTACATAAATTTACTAATTATTTCAGCACTCCCCCTCAAGCTATGAACAACCTTCAACCCATGACTTGGTGGTGAAATTCCTTGACTAGCTGCTGGTAGCAAGATAAGACAAACCTAGAGTTGCATACTTTCAGGATTCAACTCTTTTCTTATAGCTACCATGACTCCAGAACCAGCTTTGGTTGGTGTCAGATTTTTCTCAGGAGATACCACAATAAAAAGCAGAAAGACCTAGTGGACCAACGGTGGTTGTTGGATGATGAACACCGACAATGGAGCTTCAATTTGATCCATTGAAGGATTATGGTGGCGCTGTGTGCATGCAGCTGACTCTCGCATGACCGCTATGGAGGGTCAAAACAGAAAGAGGGGCCTTCGGCAAGACGACCGGCAGTCGCACAGTATGATTGTAATGCCGGGAAGGTGGCAGTGCATGGACTGGAGTTTCTCCTTGGTTCCAGTGGGGTTGGCCGTCGCTCGAGTAAGCGATCCAAATCTGGTGTTTGCCAAACAAAACTATGACAGTGAACATGGACAGACGGCGGCGAACGATGGCTGATGGTGAACGGAGGCAACGGACAGTGAAAACCAGCAAAAAAAGAACATAACTGCTCATTAAGGTGCTCAGGTGTTGAAAGACAAATTTTTTATGGCTATTGGCGGGCAGAAGAGACACTACTGGAAGAAAACTTAGAGAACCTGTTCTGATACTATGTTGAGATTAAAACAGAGAAATATATTTCTAGAAGCCCTCTCATAGTTCTGTATTTATAAATATGAAGGTTGATACAATAGGAAGACTAAAAGGCAAAATGCTCTATCCTAGTCTACTTGGACAGAGAACTAGGGGCAGGTTATCTAACACTCAACCCCTACCTTAGACATAATGATTACATAAATTTACTAATTATTTCAACAAAAGTATTTCAAAAAAACTGAACAAAGCAAATAGCCAGGGAAAACGAAGACCAGATAGTACCTGGCAAAGATTGTAATCAATGAAGTGTTTTCCATTTACCAAGCATCTACAGAAAATATGCCATGCCTTTTCACATAGCAAACATCCAAATTTTTCCTTTGTTCTTTGTTCAACATTGGCAGCATTTTTAACAACATTCTCAGGCAAAGAACTGAAAGCTGGCTGCTTTAAAAACCCACCCTGTGAGGAGAATTTTGGCATTCTTAAGACACTATGTGTATTATCTGGCAACTCTGGGGCAAGTAGACCCTCATCTTTGAGTAATTTGCACAAAAGAAACCAAAAATGATGTAGCGTATGAAACTTCAACAGAACAGAATCCAGTTGCACCTAACAGAGATACACGCTCAGATTAGTAAAAATAGAAAAATAAAGGGAAACAGTCAAGACAAAATTCATTTAACACCACCAACTAAATATTTCACAGGTATGAAGAAGCATGTCCACAAAATCAGAACACCAAATTCTTTGGACATAGAACAAACTAGTCGCCCCAGTACAATAGGCATTTGTAAGAATAGAGACAGAATTCTGTTCCAATTAAGTTGACTATTGCAGTTGCCTGGTGTATTTGATTAAAGGAGATTCTATGAAGAACTAAGCCACTAACATTCCTGCTTTAGATGCCAATATGTCAGTATTATTAGATATAATATTCTTTTGTTAATAGTCTGCTAAGTTTCTGTCAGCTATAACTGTGTAACAGACTGCCGAGTATCACTCATCAGTAGTCCATGGATACATGTATGTTGCATTTCCATTAGTAATCCATTATACAAGATTCAGAATCACGTTCCTATCTCGGCTCTCTCAAAACTCCACTCATGGTCACACATTTTCAACACAAATATGAGAATTTCCAGATATTTCTCATTGCATGTCCAAGATATATATTTTTTCTAGTCAGCTAAAAGAATAGAACCAACACCATTCAACTTGAATACTTGAGCGAACACTTCCATAGTGATATACACTTAAAGGACACTACTGTGTGTGTGTGTGTGTGTCCAATTATTTTAACATTCAAAATACCCATATTATACATAATAAAATCATAGTAGTAAAAAGCATATACAACATAGACGATGCCTCAGAAAGCTATACAAGGATAGAAAATAGTATATAACAGCCACTATTATTTTACACAGTTGTCTTATTATATAATATAAATATTTTTTATATAAAATTCATGTTAAGCATCACTCTAAACTACGACATCTCAACTAGGTTGACACCTCACAGTTCAACAATCATTTATCATCACATGAAACAATTTATTGAAAAGAAAGAAAAAATAAAACAAAAACATGGGGAGGCCAAACCAAACCCATGTTCAAAAAAAGTACAAGGCAAACTCCCTTAAAACTTATGCAAAACGAAAAAAAAGGGAGTTGGAATCTATTATGAAAAAATTCTAGCCTAATAATCTAAGGAAGAGACTCAAACCATTGGATCTCATATCTGTTATCAATACCCAAATTTGTGAGCTTATCCACACAAGAATTTTCTTCGTGAATGGGTTACTTTGAACTCCATAGCATCATAACTCTTCATGCATTTTCATCATCTCCCTCAAAGCGACTATAGAACAATTTGAGGAGATGAAAAGGCTTGACAAACCAAAGTAAAATCACATTCCAACCAAACCAGCCTATAACCATCAAACCAAGATTTCTCAATAGCCCAAATAACACCCATAATATAAAGAAGTTTGAGTACCCAAATAAGAAAAACTTCCAATAGCAAAGAACTTCAAAACAGAAAAACCAATCATATCATAGTTATTTTAGAAGAGTTACCAAACAGCCAGACATATCCCTACATAGTTTTTATAGCCAACTCTAAATCTATACTTTTTTGAAATCTAGAATAATTTCTCATTCTCCACATGATCCATATAGAATATATAATAAAAATTTATGTATTAATATTTTTCTATTAAATATTATAATGTAGTCATAGTTTTATAATAGCATAATCTATGATTATTTACAGAAAAATAAGCAGCAAGAGAGGCCCTCCTCCCCATTGTAGTTCCGTTTGGGGTGCGGAGCTTCAAATTTGGGGGCAGGCCAAACACCCACTCACACCCTAAAAAAAAAAAAAAAAAAAACTAGCCACTTTATCTTTATCCTATCTCCATCATCTTCTTTCAGAAAAACAACATTATTGCTACTGCAACTACAGAAAACGGCAGAAAAACCTAACTATATGTTGTCATCCAAAAAGTTAACACCTCTCCCTTGCATGCAGTTGCAGAACACTTTTGCCTTCCAAGAAAACTATAAAAACTCAACACCTCAGCAAAGAAATAATTCCACATGGTATTGGCTACAAAAACGGCTACAAAATGTATCATGACAGCTCTTTGGGGAGAAATAGGGCCTCACTCAACTACACTACCTTGTGATAATGGCACTATGACACTCAATAGACAACTATGAATAAATTATCAAAAATAATGACTTCATTATCTTGCTGTGAATCTAGCTATCAAAAAAAATATAAAACTTAGAACATTGTTTTGTAAAGGAAACATTACCCATCTGTAAGGATACAACTCATCTTTTTGTTTTTAGATTTTTTTTACAAAAACAAGGTGCTTACATTTATAAAAGAATGGCTCTTCGTACTTTTAGAGAGATTTCCAAATATACAAATCTAAGCTATGAATATATATATCATAGTATGTTGCTCATATTTAATTTTAACTGAGTTTCTATATGTTAAATACACACACATACACAGTGTCTCAACTGCTACGTGACCCATGCTGGAGTATCAACATCCATGTGTAGGAGTCTCTCAGCTTCATAGGAGGAGAATGCCGTTGAATGCATCTATTTGGCCCACAGTAAAAACTACAAGTGATACCGTTTCTCTCTAAGGGACCATTCATGGTTATCTTAAGGGAGTTTAGGATTAGGTTCGGTATGCAGAGATAATAGATTGCACTGTTTCTGTTTTCAGCCATTTCGCTCCTGTTTTAGGGGATCCTTATCCTTCTCCTAAATCGTACTTCTCCACTGAAATTGCCTTATGCACAAACACACAGCAACAAACGGCAGACATTAACTAAATTATTATCAAGAAAACATTTGCTAAAATTACCAGTTCCATAGCATGCTTGAGGCCCTGAATAGTTGCATACAAAGAGGTCTTGTGAGAACAAAGAAATTTCAATCCACTTGAAAGACCTCGAGTATCTGAAATTTGTTCTAACATAGACTTTCCAAATTGTCTAACATCCTGCACGGGAAAAACAAATAAGAAAAAACAATAAGATGATTCATCACGTTCTAACAAGGGTAAGCATGATCTTCAAGTTTTAGGAAAATTTTACATCATTCGGGTCTAACAGTGAAAGGATTAAGCTTTCACTCATCAATGGTTCCCAAGTCCACTGACTTCGAAGTTCTCCATGTCTTATCTGAACTAAAAAATGTGCAGTTAACCTGATGTGCAACTCCAGACAATTAGTCAAGAAACTAAAAATTAGCTTTTAACTTAGAACCAGAAAATGCACAAACTTTATAACATAATATAAAGATAAAGTGAAGTTGGCGTTAGGAACCTAATAAATGTTCTTAATAAAGGACGAGACATAGTCAAAACTTCAACTGAGTTTTTTGATTTGTTTCCATCTCCACCATCATCAGATCCAGTTGGAACCTTCCACTCAAATGAAGAGGAAATTTCTGGAGCATAAGATGAAAGGAAAGATCTGTTTGGAAGCACCATTTCTGCACTATTCTCATATTCTACCAAAGGAAAACGAGATCGTGCCCAGAAAACAGCTTTGGAAAATGAAATTGGAAGGACTGAGGGATTAATATCAACTAAAACATCAACCCATAACATGGGAATGCATATCCACTGCCGGCAATCTTGAGAAGTTATTCCACTTTGAACTTTGAAGTGACTCCAAGAACTACTATTATCATTCTCTTTGCTGTCTGGAAAAGATGGCTGACAAATATCATTTTCATCATCCAACTCAATGACCTCATCTGTAATGCCACGACCAGTGCTCAGAGTTGTGCAGCAATTCAGCACTGAATGCAGTAATGCAGTAGCATCTGAAACTATGATGGTCTGTATAAGGTCAAATGCAGGTTGCCTTAAAGAACTGTGGAGCGAGGAGTCCTTCAGAGATAATACAAGGGAAGGCCCCCTGTCCAATACAAATATTGAGAAGTGATCAGGAAACTACACTAATGAAAAAAACAACAGACCAAGTACCAGGGCACTACCTCTGGTCTTGTATGAGATATACACTGATTTCCCATGAAAACGAATGCCTTTATTGGGCTATTAACAGTATAAGTCACACAAAAAATTATTCCTACAATTAAAAGAATGTCATTAAATATAATCAGCACTTGAACCATTCAATTCTATTGATATTTTTTTAATAAAACTTAAATTAATATTAAATATTAAAATTAGTCAAGTTAACTACTTTTGTTGATTTTTGTAAGTAAGATATTTGTTACTTAAAAGATAGATATTTGTTTCTTATATATAAGACCAGAAGTGGTGTATCATAAGTACACAGCTTTCCATTGAATCTCATTCATAATATATGTTGTGAATAGAGGTTTTTTAGAATAAAAATTATCTCTTTGGTCTTCTTAATATTAGTGTTGGAAGTCTCACATCGACTAAAGATAAAATCAATTTATAGTATATAAGTAGAGACAAACATTACTTTACAAATCAATTTTGTGAGTTTAAAATTCACTTCTTAACATAGTATCAAAAGCTATGGTTTAGAGTCTATCCTAACGAAGTTTGTTGTTGTTGGACCTATAGTTCCACTCGTTATCAAGCTGCTACTAGACCATCCATTAATTTTTAATCTCACGCTCAAGATGTATATGTCTCGACATGAGAAGGGTGTGTTGGATGTTCCACATCAACTAGTATACCATGGTTGACTTGTATAGGTCACTTTTACTTCATAAAGATGTGGGTTTCTCACTAGTGTACTAATTTCTCTTTATGTACAGTTGTCATTTTCTGTTACTCTTAACAGAAAACTAATCTCTGTAAAAAGTCAATGTACATAACATTCAAACTATTCTGAGATTAATAAAATTGTTTAGTTCCTTGTTCATTCTTTCTCTTTTCTCTCTCTTCGTGTTATTTAAGATGGTATCTATAGCTTTTTCTTCACTGATCCAGACTTCGTCTCTATTTAAATTGACCATTGCTTTCACTTGCTTCCGCATCTGTCACAAGCACCGTCAATCAGTGAATTGATTGGTTTGTATTCGTCTTCTCCATTCAAAGTTGTGTTTGTCGTCACACTCACGTTGTTTGTCTGCTCAATCAGTTAATTCTTCTTCAAATGACTTCTACCTTGTTCGCATCATCTAATCAAAAAGTTTAATCGGGGATTTGAGTCCTTTTTTGGTGAAAACACTGTTTCTTCGGTCAATAGATAAGGGATCTTCAAGTAGTATGAAATTGAGGATAAATTCTCTTTAAGAAGGGTATGATAAAGGACTACATCATGAACATATGAGAAGAACTAGAGGAAGAATATTTGCAATTCAAAGAATCTATGACAAGATCAAATATCAAAACATATATCCTTGAATCTTATAATGTTTCATGAAGGATGGAATTTAAAGAACATGAAGATCATAAGCACAATTGAAGAATAATTTAGAAAATTAAATAAATTGTAATTTTATTTTAATTTTACAAAATGTTAAATTCACTGGACGAACCAGGTTGTGTTCGTTGGGCGAGTGAGTCTCGCTAGACAAAAGTCTGCATCTATAATTTTTATTTTTTGTTATTTTTATGTGTTTTGAGTTTTAGGCTTTACTTTTAGGTTTCTAGGTTTTGTTAAACTTGTGTACCTATTTATAGAGGTATTAAAAACATAATGTAAATATTTTGAGTCATATTACATACATTTGCATTCTTTGAGAGAGGAATCTCTTGGTTCTTAGATTAAAACTTTGATTCTTATCAAAGATTAACATCTTTGTGGCGAATCTTCACTTGACTTGTCAATCTGCTAGATTGTGACGTTGTCATCCCTATCTTATTCTGCATTCTTCTCTGATTTATTTTATTGTGTCTCTTGAGGATTCAAATTCAAAAAAGACCATACTCTTTCCTGGACAAGATCATATCATCAATTCTCTCTGATTTTATGTATGTGTTCAACTTATGTGTGTTACTATTTAATCGGTGAACTCCTTGTGTTCTCTCGTCTTATCAACTTAATTGTCTTCATTTTGATTATCTAACTTACAGTTGAGGTTCATCAAGTTTCTGCCAGCTTTTTCTAGTTTGCTGGTTCACTTTCACTCAAGTGTATTTCTGTTTCTTGCTTAGCGTATTTTATATCTTGACATAATAAGATGAATCATTCTACCCTAAATTATAACAACTCATGGTTTTACCACTAGAGAAATAATTTTATGAAAATAAAAATCGTGCACCAACCTTGCTTTGTATTTGCATCCAATAACTTGTCTATAAGGAGGTTAAGAAACTAAATCCCATGTATTTCGCTTCAAAAGTGCATCATATTCTGGATGCGTTGTAGCAAGCCAATTAGCATCCTCAAGTCCTGTCTTAATTGTTTTAGGTTCTAAATGAGCAAGGAACAAGGAAGAATGAATTCTGGACTGATGAACTCCAGAGATAGACTGAGTCTGCATAGGAGGGGATTGACAATTGGAACTCGAATAGGGAAAAAAGCAGACTCATAAGAGGATGTATTGCGGATGATAGGTGGTGTGTGGTTCAAATTGTGACAAGATATTTAACAATGCTTGCACTCAACAACTTCGTTTAGGTGATGTGTATGGACCTGTGGGGCTAGATAAATCTATAAACAATGCCAAAATCATTAAAATGATGTGTTTAAATTTATTGCCCAATTTGTTTTTAAGTGCTTTGATTGGTTTGTTCGGTTCTAGATCAATTAGTGATTTGACTTGTTTAAACATGGAAATTATTTCAAATTTATGTTTGACAATAAAGATACACGAGTTAACTAACTCTTACAAGTTGTTGACTCCAGAATTTGAGTGCTCAACACTTATACATGAGTACAGACAACTGTCTAATACTAAGTTCACATTTAATAAGTTTCATTTGAACACATAAAAAAAAGGGGTTCTGACTTCTTACCACATATGTGCACACTCAAAGGGAGGACAAGGCGGGTTCATCTTGTAACCTCGGTGTACAATATGAAGCGCTATCTGCAAAGACAATCTTATATATAGCATTATACCAATGGTGATAAGCCAAAACAATTTGCAGCATCAATTAAAAAAGCCGAATAGATCACACATTTATGTTCATCCATCATGCAAAAATCTAAATGTAATAACCTGACATGCCAATTTTCTTGTTAGAACGCTGAAGTTGCTGCTCACTGGCACTTGATGGAGCAAAAAATAGAGAAAATACCTACGCTGCTTTTCAAGCTCTCCATCTTGCAAAGCTTCAAGAGACTGTAAATGGGATGAAATATCTCAATAATGTCAATACAAGAACAACCCTCCTTCTCCCAATACACGTACAACAAAGAAACAAATCAAATCACCATCCATACATGCCTGTAGAAAAGGTTGGAATAGACCAAAAATATCTTTATGGATTTTCTCATTGCGAGTATGGAAGCATTGACCAATTAGAGTGTTGCGCATTACACTTGGAGATAGGGTAGACCTTAACCAAAGCTTACAACCTCAAACCAAGCCAAAATAACAAAACAAAAAGTCAGCAAAAGAAATATATATGAATTAAAGAACATGGAAATGGAAAGGAAAAACAACATACCAAGCATTTCAAAGAGCAGTCTCAAGCAAGTAACGGCGTGTGAAAATTCAAGTGAATCACCACTAATATGATTGAGTACAATATCGACAAAAAATGGATACCGTTCCAATATCCCTTCTTCAAAAGTTGAAGGGTCCAAGAAGCCAAGCCTTCACAAAGCATACATAATGATGTAGCATGAAAATATTAGTGAAAAACATACTGAGCTAAAGATTGATGCTACCAAATTCAAAACACACTTCTTACAGTGATTTGATACCAATCCATAAAGACACACGATCCAATTGAGTTCTTGGTGCTGAGGTCTCCAAAGCCACCGGTAAAGCGTCTGCCTCTAAACAGCCAATAAATTTCTTAAGCAATGGCTGCAAAGGTTCCAAGTCTGTTGCTCTCCTACACAGAAGCAAACATAGATCATATCAAAATGTGAAAAAAAAAGGCTTTTGACACCAGAAAACTCAATGAGAACATGGTGATGAAGAATGGATAAGTAAAGAGGCTCATATCTATGATTTCAATAGTGATATGGCATATGCTACTATGTGCCTTCCATGTCTTTCTCTATAACAGAACAGCCTTGTTTTTAGACAAGATAAAGATATCCATATGTACTTTTAGGAGGAATTTACAGATGCAGAGAATTTCCTTTTACAAAACCCAAGTTCAGTGGAACATCATCAACTTAAACATGAAATCACAATCTGTGAAACTGAAGAACTTTCAGGCCAACCAACAATAAGTACCTGATTTTGCCCATTGATCCTGCTAAGCGATATCCAACAGAACGAACGCTTCTCTTGCAAAATAGTAATGCATAAACTCCCTAGAAGAAAATGGGTTCACCATTTAACACGCTGTAACAGAGAATCTGCTAGCAGTAATACACAGTGAGTACCAGAAATAAAACACACCGGAAATTGTTGATGCCCAGACAAAGCCAACTCATGCTTATTGTCGATAGCTTCAACAAACAACTCAAACTCGGTGAATAGAGGCTCAAAATCTAAGAGGAATGGGAACATCAACACCTGTGTGAAATGATGAACAGAGGAAAATAAGCAGATAAACTCTAAACTTCAATTTAGAAAATCCATTAATAAAGAAAGTAGAATGAAACTAGTTATAACTACTACCACTTAAAATATCATAAGAGAAATACTATTTTAGCAACAAATAAAACTCACCATGTGTTAGGGACCTTGAAAAACCAGAGATAAACTCACAAACTGAACTAGTCACTATAAGAGCCGCAAATGGCAACATTTACAAAGGAAAATCTCCCTTTCTCACAGGGTTCTCCCCGTTACAAACACCAACTCAAAAAACTCTCCCTCAACACCCCACAAGATAAGAATATACAGACTTCCTCAGAAAGTCTCCCCCTGTAACAACTAACAATTTTACTACTTTTATCTTTAAATTTCTTCCCAACCCTCTCGTTATTTCCCTGCCTAACACTATGTCCCAGTACAAAAATAAACAATTTGCTCTTCCCAATGAGATTTTCAATTCATCTAGTAGTGAAATTTTCAGCACAAAAACATATATGTAATAAAATACCATGGAAAACAGAAAACATATTAAGATGAAAAAATACAGTTAAAATATTTCTTGTACTAATTCAGAAGCAACAAAAATATCTGCATATAAAGAGAAATCGTCAGATGCAGCCCAATAAATAGAATCTAAAACATTATATCAACCATAAGGACACAGAAAACACACCTCATACAAAACATTAACAACTTCTGCATTATCGCAGGCAGGATCATACATTTCCCCTGCTATTTTTCTATTCACATCCCTCAGACGTAATGTCACCCTTTCACAATCAAGCTTCTGCAAGACATCGAGAAGAGGACCAATAGAACTAGACTCATACTCCGTGTTATACATGTGTTGGGCTTGATGATGCTGAGAAATGCATTGAAGGCAAAGACCCATTTCATCAGATATTCTCTTCCATAACAGCCTCAGAGGTGAATCTTGACAATCATTTTTGAAGTAATTGTAAAAAGTCTCCAAAAGCGGTCCCATTATATCCGAAAAGCCACACCAAATATGACTTCCACCGGGCAAACATATTAGAAAATTATATGCATCTGCAAACCTGGCAATAATTACAGTCATTGTGGAAACTACACGAGGGCTCATTAGATATGAAACCAGTTAGGCAACACTGCCTCAGTAACAGCATAACTAGTTTTTTTTTTCATGTAGAATAAAAGAATAACATAATCTAAAGATACTCACAAGTATGACTGACGATTATGTTTCATAATCATTTATTTATTTCCATAATTGTTCTTTAAACTCACCGTGTTTATCAAGTGCTTATACTGAGGATGTGAGGAATATGTATAATGCATAAGCAACAGACACGGTAAACATCTGCTTTGGTATTATCACTCTAAACCTATTTTGCTTTCAGCAACAAGTCAAAATAATTCCCAATAAAACTAAAGTCGAAATTCGAGGGGAACCAAACATCGGCATTGCAATTCCATTATAATTAAAACGAAGAACCGATTGTTGACTATCGTTCTGGCGCTGAAAATGAAAAAGGGGGAAAAAGCGATAACCATTGTTGTTTGAGGAGGTGGAGGTTACGACTCTTGGAGGAATCAACATGATCGTCATCGTCGTTCTCCTCTTCTTCCGCGATGCCTCTCCAACGGTCCAGTAGCTCCCCCCTACCAGCAAGTTTGTTCGCCATTACCATTGATATGGCAGGGTTTATCCTGCAGATTTTAAATCATATAAATATTAAGATTACGATGATGTCTATCACGCTAATTTCAAAACGAGACCTCCTTGCGACTGGACTGCAAAAGATTAGGGTGACGGCAGGGTTTTTTTATCTTCACTTGTTACATTCCATTCGCGCGCTTCGTAAATGAATTGCGTGTTCTCATTGTTCAATTGTTGAATTATTAATTTTCTTATTCAAAAGAAATATTAAATTTATTATATACTTTTGAAACTTTTAAGTCTCGCAGCTAAAAACAATTTAACCAATGCCTTTTCATGTGAATATTTTGGATTTTGTTTTAGAAATTGCCGCGTTGCACGATTTGGTCCCGTGAGTTAATTTTGTTGGCTAATTTTGTACAACGATTAGTTTGCGATTAAATTTACATAAACATAAACTTTATATAAATATTGTAGTAATGATTGACATTTTTATTTATCGGATTAGTCTGGTTGTAATAAAATCAAAATCAAATAAATATGTGAAAATTAAACATTTCGTTAATAAGAAAATATATAAATAAATGATTGTGCAACCTATAGAAAAATTATAATCATTAGTCAATAATAAATACAAATAATATATAAAGTAAAAATAATAATAAAATTAAATAAAACTGTTTGAAATAAACTACGTGGCATGGTCTCCAACTTTTCTTTAAGTACTCAAAGGTACAATAACATTTAGCATGACAATAATAGATAGGATCAGGTTTGAAATTTTCAATTTCATCATATATGATTATTAGTTTTGTGAAGTATTCAATTACCGTAAAATCTCATTGTTGCCTTTGAGTTATTCCGTTTTTCTTCTGCATCCACAATATGCTCTGACAAATGGAAGGTGAGATCATGAAACAACCATATTATTGGATCGTTTCCAAACCTAGTAAGAAGCATTTTTATCATTGAACGACTCCATGGATGGTAATGTTGGTATCACTGGCGAAACCAGGGGTGTTGCATCCCTTTCACTTGGAAGAAGATATAGGAAACTATACTAACAGAAAAAACAAGAAAGAAATTTGGAAAAGAAAGAAAGGGAAAGAATCAAATATATGCGCAGTAGAGCACTTCAAAAGAAGTGTTTTTCTACCATCTTAGACGCCTTTTCAAGCCATGAAACATCAAATACGAAATGTTTATGAGGTATAGAGAAAGAAACCAATGCGTGAGAAAAGAGAAAGAATGAGAAAAGAAGATGAAAAGGAGAATATATTATTTAATTTTGTTGAATGTATCTTACAAAAAAGACAAGAGGTATATATAAACTAAGAAGGAGTTGCATGAGATAACAAAAATTACATGTATAAAAATAAAAAAAATTGTATCTTTAATATTTTTTTTATTTGTAATTAGTTCGTTTTTAAATATAACTAATAAAATAATAAATTTATTTTCAAAAAATTATTAAAAATTGATCAAATATGATGATCCTAAAATTAATACTTTGGTACGCATTAAAATTACCATTTATTACTTTTTATTCTATTTTTTATTAAAAAAAATACAAAAATTTATATGACCATTTTATTTTTGTATTGAATGTCAAATTAAATATAAAAATATATCTTCGTAATATTAATCCAAACGCTCGCACTGCGTTGAGGTTTATTAATTACCAACCTTTTGTGTTCAATATTTTGAGAAGCCTATAAATATTTTAATATTTATTTCCAAACTTCATTTTATTATTAATCCTTGACAAAATGTTGTACAATACAAAAATATAATAAAATATAATAGTTATTAGAAGTCAAAAGTTGTTAAAGGAATTACCAGAGAATGTATTTTGATTTCATTAGATAAAATGTTTGTGATCAAATTATAATCTATTATTTGCAATATAATAATTAGAGGTTTTGATTCGTCGTTTTAACTTTTACACCTTGTGTCATAAGAAGCACTATTATTAAAAAATGGGTTAAATATGATTTTAGTTCCTATATTATCAAGCGGTTTTGGTTTTAGTTTTAGTCTCTCTTTTAAAGTAAGGTACATTTTAGTCCTCCTTCTTAAGGAAACTTTGATTTTAGTCTTCCAAAACTAACACCGTTAAAAATCAGCTGACGTGGCTAACAGTGGACTGACATGCATCAGTGTTTTTGTGTTTCTCACCTTTTCTCCCTCTCTCTCTTCCTTCCATCTTCTACCCTTCCTTCCATCTTCCACTCCCAATGCACTCAAACTCTCTCTTCCAATCCCCATCTTCTTCCTCCTTTTTCTTTCTCCAGATTGACGACATTTCTATGTGCCTTGCTACCAATCACGGGTCATCCATTTTTGGAACAAGATTGCAGGAGTGTCGTCAATATGTCCCACCACCACAGCCAGCCATGTCTACTACTGCTTTGCTGCAAAAAGCCGCCCAAATGGGTGCAACTGCTACAAATGCCTCTTTTCTTCGTGGATTAGGCATAGTATCTTCTGCGTCAACCTCATCAGGTCAGCAAGATAGTTTACAATGGGGTCAATAGCCAGGGGAACCAGAGGGTGCCTCAGTACCTGCAGGTCTTGGACTCGGGCTTCCATATGACGGCAACTCTGGACTAACCGAATTTGTGAACGATGAATGCAATCGAAAACGTGTTCGTTTGTGCTGATTGCCAACGATGGAAAAGCGCAGATTTACGGGATCGCACTATTCAGAGCATCATCGTTGTTTCGAAAGGATTTCCACTGATTTAGATGTTAATGACTGAAATGCCCTCTACTGTTATTAAAATTACAACACAATCTTCAGCCACGCATAACATTTGAAATGTTATTCAATTCTTAAGTTTAAGAATCAATTCCAACAAGCAACTGAAAGCAGATTATAAAAATGTCATGCACTGTACTTTCACGAGTAAATGCACTGTGCTTACACGAGTAAATAGTGTCGTTGCCCATGTGATGCACTGTCCTGGCCAGGCATAGATTGGCTTTTGCAGCCCATTGTAGTGTGACTGAGGAGCTTTGCGCGAGTGAGAGTTCTGTGTGTGTGCTCAACTTTTTTGTTGAGAGTGAGGAGCTGTGGAGATGACAATCTAAGGTAATGTTTCTTGCACACTATTCTATCATTGTTGCAGGTTGAGGACGTCTCATTCTCGTGAAGACGAAGGCACTTGCTTGATGATGAGGAGGCAACCCGATGAAGAAGACGAAGCTTGAAGCATAAAAGATATTGATGTATTCGGTTCCACTAAAAACTGTATATGGTTCTAGCTTTCACAAGGATTTGCGAAGGAGGTGTATTCGGTTACAGGCTTCGCATATCCGGTTCCCTCAACATTTAAGCATCAAATGGTAGAAAGCAGCATGGCTGAGAGTAATATAACAGTCATGAAGGAGACGCTTCGTGCCCCCAACAACAACTTTTGCAGAAGTTGTATGCAGAGTTGGATAAGGAAAGAGAAGCCTTTGCAATTGCAGCCAGTGAAACCATGGACATGATACTGCGGTTGCAAGGAGAGAAGGTTGCGGTGAAGATGGAGGCGAGCCACTACAAGAGAATGGCAGAGGAGAAGATAGGTCATGCTGAGGCCACTTTTGAAGTTTTTGAAGAGCTTATGTATCAGAAGGAGATGGAAATTGCTTCTATTGAGTTTCAAATATTGGCTTATAGAAACAAATTTCTCACCCTGGGGTATGATTTCAATGTCAGTGATCTTGAATTCACTGAAGAACTGTTGTTGAGTAGAAGTGCATCGAATGATCAAGGAGAAAATGATTAAGCGATTAGTAGCACGGTAAGAAGGCTGACTTCATTGCCCCTATTCCGTTTAAGAATAACTTGAAATATGTTCAGAAAAGAGAAATATCACCTAGCCCTGTTCCATTTCTAGATACGTTTCCTAAAATACTGGAGAGTGATGGTGGAGAAGCCACTTCTCCAAGCTTGGATTTGCCCACATGTTTAATTTTCTTTTCTTCAATTATTATTATATATTAATATTAAAACTAATTTGTTTAATTTTTGTTAAGATATTATTGATCTTAATTAAGTTTTTATTATTTTTAGTTTTAAAAAGTTATTTTCGTCCGTTAGAATTTTTCAAATTATTTTATTATATATATATATATATATATATCGGAACAAAAATATATATCTTATATAATTAAGAATGTTAATTATTTATTATTTTTCAATCATATAATTTTTTTTAAGATGTTTAATTTTAAAAATAAATTCAATCCATTAAAATTTAATAAATTATCATGTTGTATAGGTTTTTCAAGGTTTAAACAGTTTTTTTTTTTCAGAAAAAATACAATTTACCGTGATGGATAAAATATTAAACGAAAACATTCGTCAATGGCCATAACTGTGTATATTTTGCAGTGAAGATTTTCTTATAGATTTTTTAGTTTTATGAAGTGGCCACGTGATGAAGAAAGTTTTTCCATACATGGAGTCCATTATTGACGGCACTCCTGCAATTTTGTAATCCTGTTCCAAAAATGGTTGACTTGTGACGGGTAGCAGGGCACATAGAAATACCGTCAATCTGGAGAAAGAAAAAGGAGGAAGAAGATGGGGTGAGAGTTTGAGTGTATTGGGAGTGGAAGATGGAAGAACGGATCGAAGATGGAAGGAAGAGACAGGGGAAGAAAAGGTAAGAAACACAGAAACACTGTGTCAGTCCACCGTTAGCCACGTCAGCTGATTTTTAAAAGTGTTAGTTTTGGAGGACTAAAATCAAAGTTTCCTTAAATGAGGACTAAAATGTACCTTAATTTGAAAGAGGTACTAAAATCAAAACCGTTTAATAGTATAGGGACTAAAAAAACATATTTAACCCTTAAAAAATTATATTTAAGAAAAAACAACTTTTAAATTTTAGAATTCAAAAGTCAATTTTGATTTTTATAATAATTGGAAACCACTTCACTAGTTAGAGGTTTTATAGGACCGAGAATAAGTCACAAATTAAAGGTTGCTCCATACAACTTCATATTTATTAATATTTCACGAAAATATTTTACGAATTTTCAATTGTTTTAATTTGTAGTAAAAACAAATTAATCAATAAAAGGAAAACATTTTAAGTAGTATTTGATAAATACGTAGTTTTTGTGTGTGTAATTTTTAGAACCATACAATAGAGGATACCGCTCTGCCATTGAGACGGTTGGTGGTGTTGTTGTAAGTGGAAGTGGAGCGGTGAGGGTGAGCGAGCTCTGGTGATGATCAGAAGTGAATAGTCTGAGTGAGATTGAGAGCAGATGTCATATTGTTGGCACAGTTTGGGTCTTGTGCCAATTTCACAATCCCAAACCTTGTTTTCTTTTTCACAAACACATGGTATCTTCGCGAGGCAGAGGGTTCCTTGTTCACTGCTGCAGGAAATGTCCGTGGTGGAACCATCCTCACAATACAAGTATCAACAACAGAACAACCTTACAAGTATAAGTAGGAATCCCAGTGTCGGAGGGGATGATGATGGAGACGAAGAAGAAGGAATTTCGAAAATAGGAGTGCCAAGGCAGAAACACATCCCTGTTTCCAAGTCCCAGCTCGTGGATGCCATCCTCTCTATCATGTTTAACCAATCCCAAGATGTTGCCCATCACTTTCGCCTTCTCACCTCGTAAGTCTCAGAACACATCACTTCTATAGCATCCTTGTCTTTATATCTATCCGCTTCTCCATGCATCTCACTTCATTCTCAACTGGAGAGCCAGCGGAGTGAAACATGTTCTGTGTTTCTTCACACTTTAATTCTGAACAGATGCTTAGACTCCATACTTCACGCTGAGCACAAAAGCATTTTAGAGGAGATGCGTTCCGATTATCAACTTGCCAATTCACTCCAAACACATAGTTCACTGACACAACTGGTGAATATACCCAATGTGAATACCAAGGACTCAGACATGCTTACTGATGACAATGACATTATTGCAATTCAGGAAGACGCCAACCTCTATGACGACCAGCAGGATCAGCGGGAAAAGTCTGCTCTCCCTTACCCTGCTTTGGACCTCACTGCTCTTTTACGATCTCTCGACATAGCATCTACCAAGAAAGATTATGATAGAAGCTCCAGGTTTGTCTCAACACACACGCCATTATCATTATGCTCCTTTCCAATTAATATGCGCCAAACATTCACTTCATTTAATTCAATTCACCATCTATTAATCAAAATAGAATGAAAAACTGTACTACCAAGTTCTGCTTTGTACAGTTGAAACCTCTTAGGAGAATCACAGGTTGGAAAAGATGAGTACTTGGCGTCTCTCAAATGGCTTAATTTTCATTTTACTCATCCTATTTTTTCCCCTAAAAGGTTCATTCTAATTTCTAATTAGGTGCTATTCCAAATTTGCTGACAGGGTCACCATTGGTACTCGTTTCCAACATGCTTTCATGAAGCTTCTTTCAGATGCACAATTTGAAGAACTATCAGCTAGGGACCTGATGTTAACGTCTGCATTGAACTCAGATTATCTCCTTACCTTGCCAATATATGTTGATTGGAAAAGAGCATATGAGTCTAATGCCATAATATTTAGGTAATTACTAAATTTCATATTGAATTTTGTATCAAATTTTAAAATATTATTCTTTAATACTCTATGTGCATATTTATCATTTTAGCTTATAAAAGGGTTATATCAAGCATGGCTATATAATGCTAGGGATTTTTAAATGATAGTTTCGAAATAAATGCTTCAAACAATTAAGTGACTATCCTTCTGTATGATTGATTCCTGATGGGCTAAATAATAGACTTACCTTATGTTTGCTTTATGTTTTTAAATTGTAGCATAGTTACACACTTCTCATCTTCTTTAGGATCCCAAGTCAAAGGTTGATTGTTGCAATTTTTTTTATTGTTTTTCTTCAAGCTCAAAGGGCCCTTGCATGAAGAGTTGTGTTAGAAATATAATATAAAACATTCATGTTTTTTCTACAAATACCTTAAGCTTTTGAGGTAGTTGACTCATGAAAAAATTATTATTATTATTAATATTTTTGTGATTATTTTTTAGTGCATATTGCCTATCATATGTTTCCAATTGGTCGCTAAAGCTTATGGATGAGAATGGGATGGTTTAACTATATTGTCCTTGTCCGAAGTAAAAAACTTATACTCATATTTGCTTTTTATATTTGACAAGTATGCAAGGAAACATGTTATCAATAATTCAATGCCAAAAGGACACATTTTCATCTCTTCATTGATAGACAACAATGAAGAAGTTATAATTACATAAATTTCAAAATTGAGTACCAAATAAACCAAGAGTGTTTTTGTAATTTAATATGACAATGTGTATGAGATCAGGGAGAGGGTAAATATATACATACTGATCCCGTACATGATTTAAAAAACCGAGTATTACCTATGCTCAAACCCATGCTAGTCAATATGGGTATTTCATGTCAACATCGAAACAAGTTTGGACAATACTTATACAAATTTATTTGTCATCCCTTGTAGAGCTTTTGGCTTAGGTAACATTTTAGATGGAAGGATTAATATCTCTTTTGGTGGATGTGAACTTAAGTAATGCAAACTATATAAATTAACATATTTCTTGTGTTATTTAATAAAAATGTATTATATTTTTTTTATTGTAGGCGTGGTTATGCAACTGAGAAGCAAAAGGGCTTGTTAATTGTTGAAAAACTGGATTACTTACAGTCTAAGATTCTGCGAGGAACCTTCTTTGTTATATCAAAACCACTAACAAAACTTGGCTCCTGGATCAGTGAGGTTAAATATCTGTGGTAGTTCCTTCATTTACCTCTTTTGTATTTGTGTGCAGAAATATAACAGTTTTTATTCTCCATGTATGCGTGCAACAGTTTTCATTCTCCATGTATGCATGCAACAGTTTTCATTTTCAGGATAGAATAGAAATTCTTGCATTTTCTAAGGATCACTGTTTCCTTTTACGTTTATGAGCTATAAACGGTTTTCTCTAAACTTTTTCTGAGCAAAATATAAAATATTTTGACATTGTTCATCTGTGAAATGTGTTTAATCAATTTAATCCTTGAGACCGATCTATCTATAAAGCATGCCTTGTGGCTACTTAAGTAATGTCTCTGGTCAAGTATGGTCATGTTTATGGTTATGCATGAGATGATGACTATATCTATCTGATCAACATTGTCTTTAAAATTTGCACGAAGTTTAGGTATAAGAGTATAACATTTTTCCTCCTCTCTACAGCTTTACGAAAATGGGCGTCAGAGACATGAAATACAAAACTGGACAGAAAGCTTGAGGCTTTGGCTAAAGGAATTGTCAGTATTTCAGAAATCACTACTCTATAATGACCCTGCTTCAGATGAGCATATAGGTATAAATCAAGAACCAAATGCAGAACTTCCTATTTGGCTGGCAGCTCAGAGGGCAGTAGCTCGATATGAAGGGATTTTGTCACAAGTTGGTCCTCGTGGAAGGCTCCTGAGGAGAATGCTTTCTTGGATAGGACTTATGCCCCCTTTGCCAGAAACTCCTTTTGAAGTTCACAATGATAATAATACTCCTGAACCTCACCTTAGGTTTGATCCACAAATCATCATTTTATTATAATTAGTTGTTAGTTCCTAGGTTTGCTCCACAAGTAATCTTTTTCATTACAATCTGCTAGTTGTTCCACTTATCATAAAAAACCAGATTGATAGAAACTCCATACATGACTTCTCTAGGACTCTATATACTTGCTCAAAATTAGATTAAGGTACTCTCAAGTTTCAACAAGTCTTACATGAATAGAATAAGGTGCCACGAAGGAAAGACCTTTGATAAACCAGATGTTCTTGTGAGAAACCAATTAACTAACAAGTAACAACTTTAAAATAATTGAATTCATTGAACTCTTGACTTTTGGAGTACATAGGCATTCCCTATATTTTGGCAAAGTAGGGTTATGCTTAATCTAACTTAAAACTGGGCTATAAATACTATGGATATTGTTAGAATCCCTTGACTTATGCTGCAGTTAATATTTACTTGTGTTGGAAGTCCCACGTCAACTAGAGATAAGACCAATTTAAAGGATAAAAGTGGGTGCAAACCTCACCTTATAAGCTGGTTTTATGGAGTCTTAATTACATAATTAGGCTGACAATATATTTTATATTTATTGTGCAATGATCCTGAATTGTTATTAAGTCTTTGTATTCTATTTAAGAGCAATTGCTCCTTTATGAATGATATCCCAAACAGTTTATATCCAAGATTTTGTGCCATTATAATAAGATGGAGAAAGGAAAAAGAAAATATTTTGTCAACATCTTTAACGGACACGTTCCTAATTAATGTAGTGAACATGTCAAAGATTTGGTGACATTATAGCAAAAGTTAAAAGGAAACTAAGCAACTGAAATAAATAGCTGATGTTTGTCCATTAAATAGGGAAAAGCATATTCATACTTGACTGGTATGTGATTTCCTTAATAGGGCACCATCGTGGTTGAACCCAAGTTGCTTGAATCAGGCGCCACCAAGGGTTCCTTTTACTTCTTTACAAAGCAGTCCTTATGATCGGACAACCAAAAAATTGAAGGATTTAATTACTTCTCCTTCCATGTACATATGCTACCCATTCTCATCAACTTGGAACTAATATTATTGATTGCACTGATTATGGCATTGCAAAATCTAAACAATAAGGGCACAGTGTATAGAAATAATATTCCACATTCAAAATAAATAAACAAATAATATAAGTACTATTTATATTACTTTTTCCTATTATAAATACTTTTTTGTTTTTTTGGGAAGAGTGTTTCTCATTCATCTTTTATATAAAGAATCTCTTTAACGAATTGAAAAACCTCCTAAATATTCTAGTTTAATATATTTTGTTTAGAAATTGTTGGTGCCAAGTTTCTGCCTGTTCCATTTTCGGGACATAGTTGGTTCTTTCTAGAAGGTTTGGTGCTTTATACCTTGCAGTTAAGTTCAAACAGTATCTTAACATAAATTGATGTGATGTCATCATCACTCCTGCATAGTACAAACTTATCACACCATAATACTACAAACTTGGGCAGGTCAATTGAGCTACCTGTTTTTTGACCTTGTTTATATGCTAACTCTCACTCTGTAGTGGGTAATTTATTTTAAATGTCTGTCTTAGTTCATCAATTGAGGAATAATTGTTCTAAATCAATGTTCAGATTGCTAGTTTTAATTTAGGATAAACTTAATTGAAGCATCATTGTTTGATATGACCAATCAAGAGATGTCTCCTTCCAGGCCTACTTTTTTATCAAGGATATCACTTAATGATATATGGAGACCTGCAACAAGGAAATACTGTGGAAATGATCCTTGGAAAATGTTGAAAACTTCCATTTCCATACTTTTCTCACAGTCAGTCCTGCAGGTATTTCCCGATACCTACAATTCTTTGTAGCGCTGTATGAATATGTATTTAGGAGATCCATTCTTACTTGACCTATGTGTATGATTTGAGGACATGCCTTATATTTGTCACCTTCATGTCTTCAAGATTTCATTCCTTCTGCATCATTTTCCTAAAAGGATTGGAGATAGATTATACATCTATTATTAGCTATAAATATAGCAGTATCATGATTTTACTAATGGTTGACATTATTTTTCACCTTTTTAGTCTGGTATTGAGTTTATGTTCCTAGCTGTAAGAGTTAATAAAGTTCTTTGCTGGCATTGATTTTTCATCTGTCGATTATACTAGAAAAACTGATCCAAATCTTACATGTTCTGAAAATAGGAGCCAGCATTTGAAGAATTAATTCTACTATATACCAAGGAAGTTGGCGAAACAAATGGTGATGATAAAGCTGACGTTTCATCATTGCAGTTAAAGATCTATGAAAGAATTCCTATTCCAGATTTAGCGGTAATCATTTTGCCTCTACAGGGATTGACAGGTCCCAAATGAGAAGACCCTTCTTAATGTTGTTCCTGTTGTAACCTTCTATTTCTATGTGTAATTCTTCAAAGGATATTGAATTTATTTTCAGGTAATATTCCCTCACAAAAAGCTATCATTCCGTATCATAGACACAGTAAGAAATCTGCTAACATTCTTGTTCTTCATTTCAGAATTAGTTTTAAACTCATTTGAACTTACATGCTGTATTTTAAGTATTTTATATTCTTAGTTTGTATATGTTGAATTGTGATGTAATTTGAGCTTCCTCTCTAAACCTTTTATTTACAGTATCTTTGTATTAATTTGTTTATCCATGTAACTGTTAACTATAAACTTACAGGTGCGCTTGGATATTGCCACAATTTTGGGACTTTTGGCATACTTCATAAACTACAAATTTGAGAATGTCTTATCTTCCCCGTATGTACATTTCAGTTTCATGCTCTCATAAGATAATATTTTCTAAATATTTTGCTGAATATCCATAGGCTATTTTTAATTATAGTTCTAAGTTAAACATAATCCATTCAAAAGGTATTGAATGGTACTACATTTGGTAAAAGTTGTGTAGTTTGATCTCTCCCCCTATATAATGAATTCTTTATGATATAGAAACAACTCATTTCTACGTTCCACCAGCAACTTTCCAGCTTAAAAGTTACACCATTTGAAAACTGATGGTAATCAATATTTACTTTAATTTTTTTCAGATCAGCAATTTTACTTGATGTTGTCGCCATAAGTGCTCTAATAATATATGGGAGTCGTGTGGTCCTTGGTTACAAACAGACATGGGATCGGTATCAGGTAATTGACATTCTCCTGTGCTATCAGAGATTATGGTAGAACATTGTGAAAGCACAAATCTTTCTTTAACATTCTGTGGAAAGGAAAATATCTGAATTGTCATGAATGTTATATTGCAGCTGTTAGTTAACAAGACACTCAATGAAAAAACATTGGCAAGTGGCTTTGGCTCTGTGCATTTTCTTCTAGATGCCTCTGAACAGCAGCAAGTGAGAAACTTCCTTTGCTGTGCTTTCTGTGCACCCTGTGGATTAGTTTGAAAAGATTAGTACTACTGATTTATTATTTCATAGAGTGGTGCTCAATGTTTTTGGTTTTAATAAAGTTATTGTAAGGTTTTGAACGATTTTCTTTGAGAAATTTAAGGTGTAATCTCTTTCTAAACTATTGAATCATGCGAATGTTCTTGCATCAACTAGTCATCATGTAAATGTTTCTCGCATCAACTGGCCTGAAAAACATCTTAGAATCATTTAATGGTAAATTTGAAAATATGAAAATCAGATCACGAAATACTTAGTAGAATTAATTCAATTTTTTTGTAAATACAAGCAATCATGAACGTATTTTGTGGTTTATGTCGTGAAATCGAACTCCTGAACAGTAGCCCCAGTCATACTAAGTGGACAGGGTTATGCACGGTATCTATATTGTAAAATGGGGGACTGCTCTTCCAAAATAGGGTTTCTTCTTTACAACCTCGTTGTTACGTATTCTGATCCCATTGACATCAATCTCTTTAAAATTTACATGTACACTTTTGCAGTACAAGGAAGCTGTTTTGGCCTATGCCATCCTACTCAAAGCAGAGAAGGGGCAGGTTTGTCAATTACCTCCTAATTAAGTTACTCTGCCTTCAGTTGTCTGCAAATTCATTTTATGATATAGCATTCCAAGTGTAACATTCTTGGCTCCAGGTTATTTCTCGGCAAACTGTTGGAGAGAAATGTGAGAGATTCTTGTATCAAGTTTTTAAAGTAAAGGTGATGCATATATAGATATAAATTTTTTTGGGGGGTGCGTCTGCTCTCTATATTATAGTCTGTTGGTGCTGCTGATCTTAATCATTGCATAATTGGCAGGTTGAAATGCCAATTGACAAGGCACTTAATACATTATTAAGGCTGGGCCTAGCAACTGAAACTTGTATTGATGGGAATCGGGGATTGTTGGCTATACCTTGTCCTAAGGCTTATGAGGCCCTTAAAGAACGATGGAATATTTTGCTCTGTTAGAACATGCACGGCCCATAGAGTACTGGAAACGACCTTCACGTTTACCAACAAAGGCATTGTATATAGTAACTTAGTAAGTACATAATCCCTCGTTTTATCCGGTAATAGTTCTCTGTATATAGATGAGGCTAGGCATATTCATGCTGCACTGTATTAAAAGCAGTTCTTTATTTGTTAATATAGTTGTTAATACATTATATATGCTACTTCCAATTTTTCTTTATTTGTTTTTTCTTAAAAGTACCAAATTCATAATGGTAATTTGAATATTACAGGAATTATTTCAAATACTTTACACCCAAGTGTTGTATATGTCTATTTCGTAGTTCATTACATACTAAAAATGGAAACGTGACCCACAACAAATAGTGTATTATGAAAATTTTAGATAAAAAATGCAACAAAATAATATTTTAAATGTTTGACACGTTTTTTTGTTAATGTTAACTAAAAAACATGTAACATAGTTGAGTTGAAATGATTATATTAATTTATTTTTAAAGTTTGGAATCAGAATAACATGTAATATAATTGAGTTGAAATGACTATATTTGAAATCAGAATATTTTAATGTTTCGAAAAAAAAAAGGAATTTAAACTTTGCATTAAACTTAAGAATTTAAAAACATATTTAATCTGAATAATAAATATAAAAATTTAATTGAATCAAAATAATAAATATAGACAATAATACTTGACACTAACATTGACACATGACATCATATTAACTTAATACATGATTTCTTTTTAAATTAAAAAAAAATAAAAAACAAAAAAAAATAAAGACTAACACTTAACATACATTTTACATAACATTAACTATTTAAACACGATTATCCAAATATAAAATTGACAATAATTAAAACATTATTTACAATAAAAAAACTGAATCACATTAAATAAAATCCAAAGATACCAAATTAGTATTTAAATATTTTTTTATTATAAAATTACCCTAAAAATATATTTACAATAAAATTATATTTAAATTTATATTTATAATAATAATTATATTATTTTCTAATATCAGAAAAATATAAAAAAAATAACACACGTTCACACATGTGTTTTACAAATATAGTTTGACTATATTGTAATTTGACAATCATAGTCAATAGTTCTACAAATATAAAATACATTTTGTTATTTTCAACTTGTTTTAAGATATTTTTTTGTATTATCAAAGTTAATGTATACAAAATAAATTATAAGTATTTTAATAAATAGACATGTAATTATTCAATAAAGAATAAGAACAATAGATATAAATACCTTATTTATATTAAATAATAAAATGTGTTATTCGGTTAAATTATATGCTTAAAAAATCCAATTATCTAAATTTAAGATATTTTATCACTTGAATGGACTAATTATTATATTTCATTTTTAGTAATAAAGTAACTATACATAACATTTAAATGTTTAGAAAAATAATGATTTGAACAAAATAAATATTTAAAATTGAGAAATATTTTGTGTGTGGAGAAAATAGCATATAAATCGAACATCAACTTAGAAATATATTTAAATTTCTATAATAATTTTTTTATTTTAAATTTATAGTGTTTTTCTACTTATTTGATGTCAGCATAAAATATATATCTAACTTTAGTTAGATTGATTACTATTTTTAATATATAAATAATTTCTACGGTAATTTCATGAGCTAGTTTTTTTTTTTTCTTTAATCAACTATTGTTGAATTGTTTAGTATATATAACCGACTTTTTAAATTTTATTCCTCTAAATTAAACATATAGAAATGGTGTTTTCTTTTGAACTGAGAATCCCGAAATTAATTAAAAAAATTATGTAAAAAAGTTGGCTATTAAATTTTAATAATAAATTAAAATTAAGTTACTGATAAAAAAAAAAAGACCGAGTTTCATTGAAAAAAAAAGTATAGCCTCTGTATTGATTTGTTCTGTTTATCAAAGAAGAATAGATTATTGCGTGTTAAAAATTCAGGAACTGAAGTGAGAGTAGAAAGAAAACATGATATCAAAGAATTATTAGGGTTTAGAATTGTTTTTGAGGGAAATGATATGGAATTGGATGTGCAGAAGAAAGGGAACAGGAATAGGGTGGAGACTCAGACTAATGCAATGCCATTCTTCTTCTGCTTGGTGCTGTGGGCAGAAACAGAAGCAGAAGGAGAAGCAGAGAGTGGACAGCCAGAGTTTGAAGCTTACAGTGTCAAGATGTCCATCTGATTTGATTGCCCTCTCCTTTTTTTTGTGGACAGCCCAACGGCGCCGCCATGACATGGTGGCCATCGATCACATCGTCACTGTGCTCCGTCGCCTCACTCACCGCTATAACACTGTCTCAGCCACGCTCTCTGAGCTGAAGAGCATTGGATGTGCCTCTCTCACAAACCCTAAATCTCAGTTGGTGTTGTTGAGGGTTTACTGGCGTGCAGGTATGTACGACATGGTTGTTGAGGCGTATGAGCACATGCAAAGCGCCTACGGATTTGTCCCCAACACCTTTGCTCGTAATTTGCTTATGGATGTTCTCATTAGGACAGGGCACTCCCATGTGGCGGTCTCTCTTTCTCTCTTCAATCACACCCATCCCCCTAATTTCTTCACCTTCAACATTGCACTCTTTCATCTCTCCAACATGAACTTGAAGAGGCAATGCCACAACACTCTCCCTTACATCTCTCATATTTTCAGACTTACGCTCAGGGAAGGCTATTCTCCCTCCCCTCTCACATTTCGGATGCTTCTCCATTCCTTCTGTAACATTAATGCACTACCGCAGGCTTTTCAGCTTTTGGCACTCATGACTGTTCTGGGCATCAATTTCTCTGTCAATATTTGGACCATTCTCATCCATAACTATTGTAGGTTAGGCCGACTTCATCTTGCTGCCAACCTCTTCAACAATATGCTTCAAACCGGTTGTTCTCCTAATGTTGTAACATATACCATCTTAATTAAGGCTTTTATGAAATACAGCATGCTAACTCATGCTTTCCGTTTGTTTAATGGCATGTTATCTACAGGCCATATCCCAGATTTAATTTTATCTAATGTATTAATTGATTGTCTTTCAAAAGCTGGAAGGTGTCGTGATGCACTCCAAGTTTTTTTAAGTTTATCCCACCAAAACTTAAAACCTGATTCTTATACCCTTACTTCATTGTTATCCACGATCTGTCGTTCCAGGATGTTTTACCTCTTACCCAAAGTAGTTATAGCCTCCAGACATATAGATACTGATTTAGTGTTCTGGAATGCTCTTTTAAGCTCTCTTACTAAGGCCGACCTACCTTCTATTGCTGTTGGATTCTATGACTACATGATTGATGTCGGTTTTGTGCCAGATAAATATAGTTTTGCTGGACTGTTAAGCGCACTCTGTGCTGCGGGAAGAGTTGATGAAGCTGTTAATATGTACCGTGTTGTTGTTATGAGTTCTCATGATACTGATGCTTACTTACATACTGCAATAACAGGCGAACTTTTAAAGGTCCAAAAGTATCGCAAGGCTGTCAGTGTTACCAGATTAGCAGTAATGAATAGATATCCGCTTGATAGTGTGGCATACTCAGTTGGGCTCTGTGCACTTCTTAGAGATGGGAGAATTCAAGAGGCTTGGACATTGTATTACTGGATGAAGGACAATGGTCTGAAACCTAGTGTTCATGCCTATAATATGATGTTTTTCACATTTTGTAAAGCAAAAGATCTTCCAGTGATAAAACAAATACTGCGTGAGATGATTGAGTCAGGGATACAGTTGAATGACAGAAATGTCTTCAACTTATGTAAATATTCATGTAGATTGGATATATATCTTTCTGTTTTAAATTTGTTGGCTGAAATGAGAGATCTGAGGTTGTTATCTGCCAAGGCATTGCATGCATTAAACTTTGTTTGGGATGAGGAAGGAGTACAAGCAAAACATAAACATCAGGCTGAAGTTAATACAGAGTGTAACCCAATTCTAGATTCATCCAGTTCTGAAGATCTGTCAGATTTAGCTGCTTCAGTTGGTTGAACACTTATGCTTACCATGTAGCGCACTTCTGCTTGAAGGGTTCATTAAATTTATATGCTGTGAAATTCATTAATTCATCATACCCCGGTAATAGTTACTAATCTTATACTTTTTCTTTATATTTTGTGAAGGGATGGAGGGGGTTGGGTGTTAGCATATTCCAGCTATTAGTAGAGTACTTGTATCTTCTTGGAACTTATCAGTGGCAGAATTCAATAACATATTTTATTGGAACACTTCAGATTTGAATACTGCACTGTATACTTGAAAATATCTTTTATATGGCTAGCCTCAATTTTGTAACTTTGTTTCACATCCCTGACTAATATTCTTCTATGTTTGTTTTTGTCAACTAGGTTACCCTTAAGAGAGGGAAGATTCTTATTCCAGGCATGTTTACCCGCCTTAGTGAGCATGGCCGACATGAAATCATTTATTTCTTGCATATGGTTTGCACAAAGGAAAGACTACAAGAAAGTAGTTGTATTGTTTACGGACCCAACATCTTCCATATGTGGAAACAAAGTGCAGTGGCAGTATTTTTTTACGCTTGCACTCTTTTGTTACATATTTGCAAGCTTTGTCACACTATCTTTTATACTTTTCTTCCCGGTTGCAGCAAAGCTTCAATGCATCCACACTATCAGCTCCGACGCTTGTAACAATTGGGACGTATCTTCTCCAATGCGTCTGAGAACAGTGTTGACACCATGTCGTGCACGTCCCGCATGTCCATGTCCACAATGCATGGAAGCGGGGAAGTGCAACCTCCTAGCCATGTCAGAGCTTCATAGCTCATGTATGATGTTGGATGGGATACCTTCAATATTACCATCTTCATTGACATTTGTCTCTTTTTCAGGTACAGTCTGAATTTACTCGTGATGAATAAATTAGCTATTTCCTTTAGTGCTGATTTTAATAGTGCTGATTTCAATATTACCATTTTCATTGACATTTGTCTCATTTTCTGGTACTATTTATAATAGTGCTGATTTTACAGTTACAGAGGCTGTTGTCGATGATCTTACATCTCCTATTTTACACATTCAGCCACTTTCATTGGATGATTAGAAGGAGTTGCTGCTGCTGCCACAGATTTCTATAGACAACCAGATCAGTATACACTGATTGGACAGAGTCGAGCAGAAGAATAATGTGTTTCAATCTTTGCTCCCAGTTTTTGTTTTTCATAATAGGCGTAGAATTTTGATACTTTCTTTAATTAGTATAATTAGAAGTTGTAAATAAACTGTACTACATCAAAATAAAGAAAAAATAATAATTTATGGTCAATTTGAGTTAGGCCATGCTGATTAGTCTAGTTTTCTTTCCTTGTTTTATATATTTCCACCAAACGAAAAGAGAGACGGGGACAGAAGCTGAAAGTCAATCCGAAGCAAGGCTGGTCAAGCAAAGAATGAGTAGCTAGCTCGATAGCTGATGGTTGGCGCTTACCAGGGAAATTTGGCATGCGTATGACTGTTAGGTTGGTTACACCTAAAACTCCTGCATGCCCTTAACCTTAAGATTATTGTTGCTGTATTGTTTTATATTTAGTCCAGGAAATGACTTGACAGAGGAAAGAAGAATGAAAGTGAATTGGAAAAGATTATGTTGAATTAAAATGAATTTAGGGAATGAGTCTCCAACATCATCACCTCCCACACCTCCCTCTCCACTTCCCATTAGTTTTGGACCAGGCAACAGGACATACTCCTTCTCAGTATCTTCCACTTCATCGCCACCTTTCTCACTAGCTCCTTCATCCCACCCATCTCATGACAATCTTCCTCTTCTGCACAAGACATTACCAACTACTAATGTTCCTTACGCATTTTCATTGGATCACCAAGAACTGGAATCCAAGAATACATGCCTCAAGGATTTGTGAGTCCTCTCTTAATTTCATATGCATTTCTACATATGTAACAAACAATCTTCATTTCAAAATTCATTTTGCATTCGCTTCGTTTAATTATCGAGTTGAACTTTTGATTGGATGCTCCATCATTCTGTTATACTGAGAGGGGGGATGCTAAGCAGTGCAAATTATTATGTGGGGACTGGGGATGCTGAATTGTCATTTTACCGAGTATGAATCATGATAGTTTAGGATGTTGTGCTTCCTTTTGTTCGAGACTAGCACAAGTAATCCACATGACAAATTATATCTCTTGGACTGGTAGGTATGCAAAGAGCCCCCTCTTTGTCATCCACTATTCAAAAGCAATTAGCTAGGTCTTTTCCCGCCATTCTTGATGGATGTAAGGCTGAATGACGCTGACATTTTTTTTTCTCCCCTTTCTAAGAACAGGTTAGAATGGTTTGTAGAAAGATGTTGCAGTTGCCGTGACAAACTTCCTTGAATCTTCCAAATGACACAACAGCTTAAGGAATAAGGAAATCAGTATTCACCAGAATTTGTTCCTATATTACTGAGGCATTCGATTAAACTCTGAAGTGTATACCTAGACACCATCTAACATCTTTGCTGAAATTAAACGAGTAAATATATTTCGGCAAAATTAAATTTGAACAGAAGTAATATATTTTTGATTTTTTTTCTTGTAAAAGTAAATTTGTATTTAGTCCAAATAGTTTATTCTGCAGTGAGTTGGACTCATAAATGACCACCCGTGCTCACGGCTTGATTATTCTAACAGCGCTGCTTATCTTAGAATCACCTATTCTCCACGAATAGCTCACATCCAATCAAATGAAGAATTGGCAAAAATTTTGCTTAAATGATCGATCAACTATTACAATATGATGTGCTTGCACAATTGTAATGCATTTATAAAAGCCTGCCTTATAATTTCAATTAACCTGACAACCTAAATGGACTAACCAGATTCTTTTTACAGTTTTACAAAATTAGAAACAATTTGGACCCAAAATATAATAAAAAGTTAGGTTCAGTTTTTCTAAACCACGTATCTAGGGCAACAAAGTTCGGTTCAGGGTTTCAAGCAAAATCATCCATGCCTAGCCCTCATCACTGCGGATTTTGCTGTCTCTGTTGAGAGAAATTGGGGTGATTCTGTTGTGTATTTTGAAGTGTCACCATCCCCGATTGAAGATTCTGAGCATTCGATGCCATGCTACCAAATGCCTGTGAACCATGTTGTTGTTGCTGCTGCTGCTGCTGTATGGGCATCATACCACTGGGATTGCCACCTCCCATGTTAAACACTGCAAGGTAAACCTCACAGTGATGATTTAAATAAAAACTGGCACACAAATAGATGGAATAAATGACACACCAGGTTGCCTCAACCGTTTCAAGGAGGACAGACCAGTGAACAAGGTCCATAAATAACCAATGAAAAAATAAAGATATAGGATAAAGTTCATACTTTGATCACTCAACATTTGAGAAGTATGACTTCGCTGAGGATTGTTTCCAGGTAATCCGAACTGAGGAAATAATAAATGTAGAGCAAGTTAGAATATTTTATCCTCATTATTTAAGTCAACCAAAAGCAAGTAGAGACAACTATTCATTCTATACATGTGATGAAAAACCAGTGAATGCATAATACAAACAATTTATTCAAGAAAGCTGCCAACTGAAAGCGAGTCACAAGGAGATGATGGGGTATATAAAGAGAAGCAGAAGTGGTTAGAATATTAATGAATTAGTTAGTTAATTGAGACGTTAGTTATATGTAGATAAGGGAAGAAGGATAGAAAGATAGAAAGAAGGAGGGAAATATGCTCAATGGTAAACTAAGCATTAGATCTTTGTAAAACGAGAAATCCTTTAACAACGGGAAAGAGTAATCTATTATTTCCTGTTCCTTTCATCCTATTCAATAAAGATATTTCTTTTCTTGGTCCCGACAATTAACTTGCTGAATTTTTGAGGGAAAGCCAATGTATAGATGGTGGAAGCACAAATTTTGGCCAAGGGAGACCTGCCAGCCTTTGCGGGGGAAGATTCAATTGGGTGAAATGCTAGGGCCGAAGCACAATATGCATTCATGAGCATAGAGGGTGTACAAAGACCACTCAAAGGGAGTTGTTGTGAATAGGCCCACCACAAGAACAAAGATGACAGTGATGCAAACAGAGAGAACAACTTCCGCCAGCCAGGGGAGGGGAATCACAAACCAATTTTGTGCTTCAAAGTCAAGTTTACTTGCAATTCAACTTGAGCAGCAGGTGTGGGATCGTAAACTTGTATAACACTTGACTTTGATAACCATGGCTACAATGAATTAAAATTCATTATTGACCAAATTTCAATCATGCAGGTGATTGGAACATTGGGTATTGCAATCTTGGAATTTCAACTTAAAGGGTGAACCTTTAACATTAAACTCTTCTGTGTTTGGCTGACAACTCGAGAATGGAGCCACAAAGAAAGGGAAGGATCAGAAGCACTCATAGAGGTTCATGTGATACAAAGTACACCTTAATCCCCACCACCACCCAAGCTGCAAGACTTGGTTTGTATGCAATGACCATTGGGTTCCCATTCCTACGGCAGGAAAGCATTGCAATGCTTTGAGGAGGGCAGATGAAGATCATAATGATGAAGTTGAGCCATGTGATCCATCCAAATACCACAAATCCAACCTTGAGGACAAGGTTGCTTTTTAGGGGTGGTGTATAGGAGAAGGAAATGTTAGATCAGATAGTTAAAATGAGTTAGTGAGTTAGTTGAGGTGATAGCTAGATATAAATAGAGGAAGAAATATATGAAAGAGGGAAAGATGTTCATTTGCAAATTGAGTATTAGCTCCTTGTGATGGAGAAATCCTTTCTTTTCCTTTTCATTTCACTTCTTGGTTCCTAACAGAGACTAGCCAATCCATATGTAGAATGAAAATCATGTTATAAAATTCCAAAAAGCTAAAGAAATTAAAAGCTTCTAAAACCAAATTCATAAGTTTGCAAATCAGAACAGCCCCTAAAAGTCACCAATCAGTTTTTATAATAGTTGCAATGATGTACTAATGGACTTGAATCATCATGAAGTATAACATCAATGGAGTGAGTCAAACAAAACACTGACTAAATTTTTCTACGAATAAATAATACAGTTCAAAACATGTCAGAACACCATACATAGATCACCATAATTTCTGGACTTCTTTCTTGTTTCATTCTAAAAACTAATATACCCCAAATGCCGAAGGCTCCTTACAATGCAAAAGTATAGGGGAGGGTTATTGTAAGCATGACCCACCAGACAAGAAGACACAATTTTACAGTAGCACCAGTCACCCTCTTGTGTCATTTGAATGCGACAAAAATTTTACTTCTATAAAACCAATGAGACATATTGGGATTATCCACATGGCGGAGAAAATAGAAGACAAACCTGCATCCGAGGATGAAGAGTCTGTGAAGGCAATGCACCAGAAATGTTTGGAATCTGAGATATTTAAGAAATAATGGTCATAGAAGTAATTGTTGAAGGAAGGCACATTATCAGTAGGGGGAGCACAAAGAAAAACAGCAACAGTAATCTTTTTAAATAGCAAGACAAGAAATCACTTCCCAAAATACATAAATCATGTCCAGGAAAACATTATTATATTTGATCCCAAAAGAACTTTACTATGTTCAGAAAGCTCCACTTCAATTAAAATAAGGAACTTTCAGCAACACTTTTTCAAGCTAATGTTCGTAGCTGAATAGAACTGCTATTTTCTGTGGCATTTCAGGCCAAAAAATCTGTACCATTAAATGTAACTACATCATCAACAGAATTCTTGCTCACATCCCATTTTCCCCACCCAAGAAGCCAACAAAAATCCCTGTGCCCAAGGGAAGCTCTAGCACTAAAGGAATTATCACAAATTACCCATAACATACTGTAATAGGGAAAAACAACAAGGTTATCTGTTTAACATGAAACACACCATTTCATTTATAAACATGTTCAATAGAAAAGAAAAGAGTTGAGTGAGGTTTTCATCAAAAAACGCATCCCCTATTTGTCATTTCAGCATCTCTCTCATCCATCCTCTCTTTCGTTTTCTTTTCATCACGTTGTCCCATTTTTTAGAACCTATCCATTGAGTTGTGGTGGTACCTTAGAACCCTTTCCACGTTGCTTTTCTCTCCAGAAACTAAGTTGTGGTAAATTTGGGGTATAGGGATGGTGCTATGAGGAAGGAGGAGAGTTCCACACCAAAAAGATTGCTTATTTCACTCTCTAAGGTATTACCCACAACTTGTAAATTTAAAGAATAGGCTATTGGCATGTTTTAGCTTTGGTATGATTAATATTTCTGAGCTGTGAGCACCAGTTTTAGTGATTTTGTTAACTATGGTGCACATAGCTTCAAACAAATTTCTAAAACTTCGGATATTTTTATTGGTGCTCCGATGTGTTAATTTCTACCTGGCATGATTTGTTAGGAAGCAGTTTGGTTCACTCTCGGTGGTTAGTATTTTGACACTCAATGTGGCCTACTTTAATATTTTTATAAATTCTACTTTAAAGTATATTGTTGTATTTCAAGGATGGTAATAAAATAAATATTTGGAATAAATATAAAAGAAGTGAGATTATATTACTAGGACCTATGTTAGAACCAGTACGTCATTAGCGGATGATAATAACCCAGGCTTGTATGATTCCAAGAGGAGAGGGTTATCTGTTACATCCAGCTGCCACAAGGGAGATATCACCCATCGAGGAGAGGGAATCAACAAGATGTAGCAGCCCCAGGTAATACTGAGACAATGATATATTTTAGTGGAGAAGATAATCCATTAATTTCACATAATTTACATTTTTTCTCTTGATAAAATTTATTTTAAATTTTCTTATTAAACTTATGAATGATAAATCTGTTACTACTTTGGATATAATAAATTTGAACTCTTGAATATTGGATATATTGTGGATTTTATTGAACTCACATGTTTTATAAGTTTTATTTGAGGATTAAGTGCTATATTGAAGTTGTTTTACTGAATAACTCGTGTGTTGGTGTGTTTTCCTTCTGGTTCATAGTGGTTGTTAGCCCCATACTAAGTCTTTTTGTTAGTAGATTGGGTTCTTTAGTTTCACTGTGATTGGTTTATGGTAGGCCTCCTTTGTGTTGGTGGCCATTTAATGTTATTTTGGGACAATATGCATATTCTGCAGCTATAAGGAGTTTAATCATGGTTTTATGTTGAGATTGTTATTTTTTTGTGTTGATTGGATAGATATGATGTTGCTGAAAACTCTGGCTGGTGATCTACATTCGTAACAAGTTTTCTGTAAACTTTGGGATATAAAAAAAATAAAATATAGGGAAGATTCTGTCAAAATTTCTATAAAATTGTATATGTTAATTTTTTTTGGGTGAAAATCATTTTTCAAGTAATGCTTCACTGTTTTAGATTGTTTTAGACTTGCCAGGCGAAGGGTACTGGCCAGTGCCCAGTCACAGCTTGTTAGTTTGGGTCGTGACATAATAATAACACCATATATTGGTCAAACCACAATCATGGAAGCCATACCTACTCTATACTGGAAGCAATGCACAACTCAAATAATTACAAGCCCAGAACAGGATCAATACAAGCATACGATGAATCACCCCTATCCCTCCAAAAAGATTTCCAAGAAATAAAAACAAATAATATTAACACAAAAACACAAAGGGCAAAAAAATGGAGTCATGGTGAAATTTACTGCAAAAGGGTAAAAAAGCACACAACTAAAACAGTAAGTTCACATCTGTGTTGGATGTGGACTACAAAAAATTGCCCTCCTTCAAAGAAGTTCGTGCCTCCTTCAAAGAAGTCCGTGCCTCCTTTTAATTTATTTAATTATTTATGGTGCTGGCTTTCCCTTGAAATAAATACCAATAGACAATTAAAGAAATTTCAATAAATTAGCTATGAGATCCTTCTGCAGTTAGTCGTTCATGATGTAAATAATATCATAGAAAAATACCCGCTACTTAAACAAATCAGATTGCATAACTAGCATACCATTTGAGTATTAGGTGTTGTTTGAGCAGCACTGAATAGTGCACTATTAGCAGGACCAGAAAACTGGCTTAATCGAGTCATTTGATTTCCTTGATTGAGTTGGCTTTGACCAATGCCATGCTGAACATGTCCTGAAGGCAGCTGTCTACCCTGAAATTGCTGATGCCCAAGTGGTTGAGAAAATTGCATCTGGGGTTGTCCATGCAACTGATGGCAAAAGCAGGCTTGTTACCACCAAAAAAAAGAGAAAGATACAAAAAAAGAACACTGATTTAATTTCTGCTTGGCCATCAATCAGTCCATGCGTGTATTCATGGTGTTTAGACTACCAAACAGAATGTATTCAAGCTATTCTTCTTTTTATTTTATATTGATCACTCAAAATTTACTAGTGTCCCGAAGCATGCAAGCAAGCACACAGATAGACAGAAAACAGGGAACAATTTACTATCCAAAGGACTGGTTCGTGGTTCGTGGTTTTCCCTTTAAATAGGACAAAATTTGGTATCGAAAGCAGCTTTTAACACATGGAAAACTGAGAAGCTAGAGCACAAAAAGATTATACAACCATATATATAGCGTACTCGAACCAATGTTTAAGGTTAAATGAAGGATGCATTGAGCAAGTGAATACATAACTTGAAAACTTACCTGTCCCAATCCTTGCATTGCTGATTGCCTGAGTTGTTGCTGCTGAGCAAGCATTTGCTGCTGTTGAGGTAACTGCATCAGTTTCTGACGTTGCTGTTGCTGTTGCTGCTGCACTGGGGCTTGCTGTTGTGAGGTTTGCTGCTGAGGGGATGGTGTGTTCATGATATTTGTAGAAGACCTAGGTGAATTGGCATATGGCATGGGTGAAGGTGTTGTATTGTCAAAAGAAGTGGTGGAGGTTGGGGCGGAAGGAAATGCTGCTGATCTTCCCAAAAGTTGTGACGCCGAGCTCTGTAACAAGGGATTCTGTGGAGGCATGGTGTTGGAGGAGAGAGGGGTATTCTTGATGTACATAGCTGGAAGAAGTAGTTAAAAAAGGGAGTTAGTGGGAGGAGAGAAAGAGACTGATAATAAGTAATAGCACATAAAACCTTAACTGTTAGGAGCAGAAGATGCATCGTGAGAAGGAGGGTCAATGAGTCCTGGAAGTGCATCTGCCAAATGAATGGGAGGTGCGGGAGTGATCTGCCTCTGGTCAGGGGGAATGCGTAATCCATCACCAGCATTGACAGCAGCTCGGAGTAGATTTTCTTGTTCTTGGATTTTGGCAGCCTGACCTTTGTCGAGAGTGGGGGCAATGGGGCCCTGACGTGTTCCGAAACAATAGGCTTTGCGGGTGTCGGCCAAGACCTTTTCAGCGCCTTCGCAGGCTGCGGCGATCATGTCGAGTCTGGCCTTCAGCTTCTCAATCTGAGTGGGAATTGGGAGGTTTTGGTTTTGCATGCCCTCTAGCAATTGCTCTCTCTTGGAGTTCTCCTCCGCCTCCATTTCGGGGAGAAGTTTGGAGGAAAGCATGACAGGGAGTATGGAGGCGTTCTCTGCATTCACGTTCTTGGGATGGACCACGAATGCCTTCGAAACCTTCTTCATGTCGTCGACGATGTTGAAAAGCTCGAGGTTCACCATAGAATACTGACCCAGGATGTCTTGCCATTTGGGCGTGGTGTTGGTGCGTCCGTATGCCTCGAAATCTTCCAGAATACGAGAGATGGCTTTGAAGAGGCTGATGGCGCGGGTCTTCACCTGCTTCAGATTCAGCTGCTGCTGCACTGCCTGGTTCAACCGATCTTCACCTTCTCCGCCTGCACCAGATGCTCCTCCTCCTCCTGTGCCCTCCATTCCCGGCGCTCTCTCTCCAATTATTTACATCTTGTATTTAAATTTATATTTATATTATCTTTTAAGCTAAATCATATTTTTAATCAAAACCCATCTGCATTTCTTTGCCAAATATACTGATAAAGATAAAAATAATAATAAGAAGTTTAAAATGATAGATATTCTTAAAAAAAATAATTTGTTTACCAAATATATTGATAAAGGTAAGTGGTGTGTGGGAAAAATATCAATTTGGAAAAGAGAGAAACTCTACTTGAAAATGATTTAAATCCTTATTTATATATATATAATTAGCAATTTTAATTGAATTTCTACTAAACTTTTAAATATTTATTAATATTAGATTTTTCAATTAAGTATACAGTAAATATTCAATTATTGTTAATTGAGAAATTATAAAAATATATTTAATGACAAATAACGGGAAAAAATAATAATTACATTTCTTAATTAAACAACAATTAAGTGGTAATTAATTTTTTTAATATTTAATAAATCCTAAAAAAGCTCAATTAATCTTTTTTTAAAATTTATCATATATTTAAAACTTAATTAAGTTTAATATAATAAATAAATATAAATGTTTATAATATGACTTGGGCTTATTTCATTTGCTGAATTGGGCTCCTTCGGTCCAAACTTCAAAATAGGAAAGCAAGGAGAGAAGAGAAGGGATTGGGGTTGGTTGGTTGATTGGTCGTTTTGTTTGTTTTGTAATGTTGATATCTTGTTAGTTCGTGCTTTCGTTAAAGTTAAAAGTTGAATTTCGATTCATCTGATTCTGATCTAATCAATGAGATCAAAATTGGGGTTTGATTGCGATTGCAATTCCACTTGCAGGGATTTCTCTTTGTTGCTTATTACTATTAAGGTAAGGTAAGTCTTGCCTTTCTTTCTGCAATCAATCAATTAACTCAGCTCCAGTTACAGTTTCAGCTATGTCCTCTTATTAATGCAATGATTGAAGCATTGTTATGATTCACAATCTTCTGCTTATTAGATCTTGTTGTTATGAATATGGCTGCCTGTTATTATAATATAATATATAATAATAATCTACACTTTGTTTTTCATGTAGATATGGCATCAATTGATATATATCTATATAAAATATGATGTTGTTGAACGTTATCCAATTAGGTTTAGAAGAACTTACCCTAACTATCTATCTTTCGCCATTGCAAAATTCTAATTCTGTTGCTATTTCCTCTCCATTTCTTTCTCATCAATTTTCAGGTTTCTTTCTTCTGTTGAAATGATCTGTAGTAATTATACTTCTTCCAATGAATCTCATCGCTTAATCCTGATTATACGTTTCCCGAAATGCAATTAGCGTCGAATGGCGACATCGAAGCATGTTCAGAAAGCGAACCCATCTTGAATCACCACCATCTTCATTTGCAACCACCTGGAGAATCCTCCTTGTCCTGTGAAATTATTCCTATTGCTCCAAACCATGATGATGTCGACCATGATTTACCAAGTATTCGGGTTGATGAGATTTGTCATCTCGTAAATGCAGATCAGCCACAATGCCGAATATGCCTCGATATTGGAGGTCTCTCTCATACATACATATATATATATATATATATATATATATATATGTCTGTTTGTGTATCTTCTCATCATATTTCCATTTCATCATATCCTTTCCCTGAATCTTCTTGATGATTTCACAAATTGAGATATTCCCAGGCTAACCAACTTGCACCCCGTATATATCTTCCAAATAATTTTTCAGGAGAAGATTTAATTGCACCATGCCATTGCAAAGGTACACAAAAGTACGTTCACAGATCATGTCTTGATAATTGGAGATCCACCAAGGTAAATTCTTTTTCCTTCTTGGTGTCTCTTTTTGATCAAAATAATAGTATTTTCTGATTCAAAGGCTGTAGAATTATCTATTTTCTATATAAATCTAGTGCTGATCTATTCTATGTTCCTTCCATTATCCTGTGAAGATGTCCGGGTATAGTTATGATCCTGCGATACTTACTGACTTTTCATTTGTGTTCTACTAGGAGGGCTTCGCCTTTTCTCACTGTACAGAGTGCAGAGCTGTCTTCATATTACGTGCAAATGTCCCACCAGATCGGTGGTGGTTGAGATTAAAATTTCAGTTCCTTGTTGCTAGGGATCATGCTTTCATTTTCATAATTGTTCAACTGGTACGCATATTTATATATTGAAAAATAGGTACTCATCTCTTGCTGATGCCATACTATATGTAGTCATCACTTGTTTCATTTTCTGATCTGCGAATAGTTGCAATGATGTTAGGAAGAAGTCCTAGCTACAATTTTTCCTCTCTGATGCGACAAATTATTTTTATGAAAACTCAATTCAATTTGTTTACTTGATTCATAGTAGCACTGTAACTAAGGAAACACCCGTAAGTAATTGAATGTCTTTAGCATCTCTAATTTATTCCAGAAACATAACCAATACATCTAGCATATTGCAAGCATTTTAGTTTGGTTGAATGTAAATAAATTTTAGTTGGGATAGCCAGAGACAGAACATGATTGAAAGGATTATGTTCAAGAACTTTTTGAAAAAATTGCATGTAAATATTTTTGGATCAATTGCATTTTTACTCCCCCAATATTTTAAATTGTGCAATTTTTGTCTTTTAGGTTTCAATTGTGTCAAGAATCCTTCAAGTTTTTTATCATTTACAATTATGTCCCTGAACCTTGATTTTATCTGACATTTTCAAGCAATGTTTTAAATCTAAGGGGCCTGCAGTTGATTTCCGAAGGCATAACGGTTTTTGTATTACATGACTGATTCCTATTTCTGATAGCTTTCACGGAAACTGAGTCCTGGTTGGTTACTCTGGGTTAAGTGTCACCGTAGAAGGCATGTCTTTGTTGATTCTAATATTAAATACTCAACCTAACCCAACTCAAATCTGCATGCAGAGAAAGTGTAAAAGGAAGTAATGGTGCAGGAATTTGTCTTGAGAGTTTTATGGCAGTTGATATGATAGACTTTGAATATTCATGCCCATCCAAAGAGATTATTTGATGAGATACTGTTCATGTGTATTTTAAATTTAATAAAATATACACTTGAAAGATTATCTGTTGCTTTACCTTCCCTAACTTTAACAGGTTGTTGCTTTCTTGGGAGTGCTTGTGTACAAATTTTATGGAGATGAACTAAGGGAAATGTTTGGTTATGAAGAACATCCATATGGATTTTATACAATGGCTGGTATATACCCATTGCTTACCCGCAAGAAATTTCATGGGCAATGTTAATAGCTTTTTCTTTCACTTGTGACCAATTCATGCTAGGATGTTTAGTTTGTCACTAAGTTAGTAAAATTAATGGTATATATGAACGGTGGTAACTATCTTAACCTAAAGACATTATTGTATGATATGGGAAACTCATTGTATTTCTCTATTTTGCAGTTCTAGCCATTGTTTTGGTGGGATTGCTCTATGGCTTTTTCATAGCGATAATATGTGGCCAAAGAATTAATGAACGCCACTATCATGTTCTTGCTAAACAAGAATTGACTAAGGTATACTTCCAGAAAACTGAAGTTTGTCATGTAAAACTAGTAATATGACTGCATCTAAACAAGTCTTTTGGTCCGAGGATATTTATTTTCAGAGAAATGCTTCATTTAAATTTTTGTTCCTAATTACAATTGACTTTTATGATATAAGGAATATCCTTTATCTTTTATGAAATTTTGTGGGCATTCAACTCTTCACTTTATTCTTTATCTCTTCAATTTCAGGAATATGTGGTAGAAGATCGAGAACATGTAAAGAATGTGCCTGAACTTGATCCTAGTCACGTGACAGAGCTAAGGATGTTGGGCCTTTACTAGTTGGTATATGCATATCCCATTCTTTCTCTTTAAAATTTCAATTCTTCATTTTTTAGATGTTAAGTTTGAAACTGTCCGGTTTCTTCTTTACCCATATCATACTTGTACGTAAATGTTGCAAGCTTTCTGTTTCTATTTTCAATTTCTAATCTAACCTAAAAGGCCGATGTTAGCATTCTAAATCATCCTTCACAAACATTCTTGTGCATTATTATGTGTACATCCCCATTGTTCGAACCAATATTCTTTGTTCTTTGCTTACATTATTCTCTAGAATTACTTTCATTGCATCATTACTGTCACGGGAAACTGTGTTTCTCTTCTAACATCTTCTGCAGAGTCACGTTGTTGAATTTGTTGTTATACAGGCTCGTCTCCATGGTTCCTTCCACATTTGTAGATCACATTGGTCGGTTTAGAGTGATCACCCACTAATATGGCTGTTTGGGCAGTGCGCAGCCACGTGGGTGTCGTTTGTGTCCAATACCATGTACTCTATTTTGATTCTTTATTTTTAATTAATGCTTTTACAGCAAACTTATGAAAGAAATATGCTATACTTCGGCTAGAAAATTTGTGAATCAATGTTGTTTGGTGGAATGTAAAGGAAAAAAAGTGCAGATCCTATAAACCTGTAGCTGTTACATGGCTATGTTTGTACTTGTAACTTATAAGTCCCTGATGTAACCCACAATTCACCCTTATTTTGCCTGTTTTTTTTTTCTCAATTTTATACAAAATATTATTAATCCAATTTAGATTTTTCCTTTCCAGGTTTTTAAACCTAATATTGATCCGGGTATGTTTGGTTATCATAATGTATTATGTCATAGAAAACTCTTAATTGTGACAAACTATATGGTCGATGCATTGACCTACTCCAAAATCTAAAGGAAAAACGCAAACCAGTTTTTGGGAAGAAAGAAGACTGAAAAAAAGAACATAAAATTAATTTCTCCTTAAATCATAAAATAAATTGTTACTGGTGGAATGAATACATTTAATTTTTATAAAAGGAAGCTGCTAGTTATTCCCATTAATTTTTATATGTTACATTTAGAAACATTTTCAGGCTAGATAAACGAAGAATTTAAGTTTTTCTTATATGATAAAATTAACTTTTGTATAAATTAATTTTGTAAAACTGTTTTTATACAACTTGTATTGATTTTTCATTTATATAAAGAATGATTTTGATTTATAAAGAAATTTATTTTATTTTTTCTCTGAGAATATTTATGAAGAATTTTGTTTAAATTTCTTTTGTTGTTGGAATAAAGATCCAAAAAGAAATATGATAAAGTAGAGGAATTATAAATAAAGAGCAAAAACGGGATTATTAGAAAAAGTTAGAAAGCATGGTATCTTTTCTAGAAGTTCCAATTTTTTTTTTATTTGTAAGTCTATTGGATATTTTTTTATGTTAGATTGTTCTAGAATCTTTGAAGCTGTTTAAAATAAGGTTTAAATCTTCATTTGGTCTTCATATTTGTGTGTCAAACTTAATTTGGTCATCGTATTTTTTTTGTCTCAATCGGGTCTTATTACTTGTAAAAATGAGACAATTAAGCCCTCCCCGTTAAGTAATCAGTGATGGCATTAAACTATGCTAAAATGTATTTTTTATTAAATGACATGACATTGTGTATTAAAAATAAATGGTGATACGTTGTAAAGTCAACAATTCCACGTAGAGGGGTGATCCTTCCCAGAATCGCCCCATTGGCCATGGCGACGTCTTCTCCAGCCGCCAAACCATAAACCCCTCTTCCACACCCAAACAGAAACCTAAACCTTTCAATATCAGAGGTTGGGACCCTCATTTCCTCTCCAACCCTTCTCCCCCCTCGTCTTCTCCTTCCCCCACCATCCGCCTCTCTCCGATTGAGCGTCTCATCGTAGGCACCTTCCGCAAAAACGACAACAAGTGGTGTCTCAGCGCTCTGGCCTCCAAGTTCTTCCACTGGGCGGATAGAAGAAGGAGAATGGAGGACCCGACGCCACCCGACGCCATGACCGACGATGCCTCTGATGGTGAACAACGGTGATGGCGACGCCTAAGCTCACTTTTCCTTCCTCTTCCCCTCGTAACGTTGCGCTAATTTCTAGGGTTTTTTATTTCCAGATTGCGATTTAGAGATTCTCGGTTTAGGAACATCTCTTACAAGATTTTATGTTTGTGTGTCCGTGTGAATTTAATTTGGTTTATACATGTGGTGTGTTTTGAATGGATTCCAGGAGGCCATGGCTTTATTGGGGAGACTTGAATACCAAAGAGGGAATTTCGATGTTGCACTTCAAGTGTTTCAGGGTATAGACATCAAGGGTTTGACCCCGAGAATGATCAAGGCTATTGCTGAAAGAATCAAGCAAAGGAAACCACGTTCTAAGGCAGATATCGTGGTTTCAAATGTGATGTCATTGCACTTTGTTAGCCTGCTTCTTGAGGCAATTTTGCTTAAAGCAAGGTCACTGGAGGAACTTGGGGAATGCATTGGTTGGTAACTAATTTTATATTATATTAGCTTTTTCCTAAGAGTACTTTCAATACCTTATATGTTAAATTGTGCAATTTAATTTTGCATATGAGATCATGAACGTTTCTCTATTTGAATTAACTTCATTATTAAGGATGAGAGGTTTCGGGTGCCAAATCCGTTGAGTTTAGTGCTTTATTAATTTGCCAGAGGCTGCAAAGGAGTGCAGAATAATTCTTGATACAGTTGAATATGCTCTTCCGAATGGAATGCCTCAGGGTACCGGAGAAGATTGTAAGTTGCAAGAGATGTTTCATAAAGCATTGGAATTACATCCAAGGCTTTGGGTCAAAGCGGAATTTCTGGATGTTGCGAGGGGATTTAGGGATTTCTGGACAGTGGGTTTTTAATTTCTAGGGTTTTCTACTTCCCTTCGTTTTGATTCGGGACGCAAGCTTCCTTTCCCCTCCATTTTTCTCTGATTTTTTATTGGGTTTTGTTGGGATTTCCTGTTAATGTATTGCGGTCTTGAAATTGGGATTTATGGGATATTCATTGGATCTTCTATGCAAGTTTTTTATCATTGGAGTTGAATTGGGATTTTGATTCTGTGTTCGCATTTGTTAGCTTAAATTTGTGAGTTTTCTTTTTTTTGGATTTAATTTCATGTCTGTATCGTTAGATTGTGGTTGGACTGTGGTGGTTGTTGATGGTTGTACCGGTGGAGCAGTGACGGGGGAGGACGTAGAGGGGGAGAGAGGAGAAGATCTGGAGGAAGGAGAAGAACTCTGTTTAGGGCTAACAACATAACACGTGTTTGCCATGTGGAATACTTCATTATATAACTAACACCCATCTAATTTAATATATATTGCTACGACAGCTAAAACAAATTACAACTCATCACAGACAGACGGCGTTACTGATTACTTAACAGAGAAGGCTTAATTGTCTCATTTTTACAAGTAACAGGACTCGATTGAGACAAAAAAAATACAATGACCAAATTGAGATTGATAACCAAATGAGGATTTAAACCTTAAGAAATAATTAGTCGATGATTAAGTTAGTTTATGAACTTGGTTATTTTATTACAGCTAGTTGTAACTCCCCTCATAATTCAAATAAGTAATTTGTCTCCGTACTCTTCAATACCTATCCATATTCTGATTTTGAATTACTTAAACATCTTTATTTAAATAATACAAAAACTTATACCAATTTTTCTTTGATCTAGTTTCTTAGTTTTATATATATTTTAAATACGCACTGTTGAATTAGGCCACTGCTGAATTGGGCCAATGCTGAATTGGGCCACTGCTGAATTGGACCGCTGCTGCCACGCTGTTGGGCTATTGATGAGTTGAAGCCTGCTAGACTTTAGTGAACGGTGCTTTGGCGTTCTGAAGCTGCTGATAAGATTGAGCCATGACAAGAAATGGGCCAGCGCTGTTGCAATGAATGGGCTGAAGTTTTTTTTGCTGAGTAAGTGAAACGCAACGTTTTGATGGCAAAAGTGAAGGGAATCTCCTGTTTTACACTTCATTCGTGCAAAGGATCGATCAAAAGGTGGATTTTCCCCAATTCACAAACCCTCGACTTAGGGTTCTTCAAGAGCAGAAGAAGAGAACCAGACGTGAGCCCCAATTCACAAGACGTTGAAATTCTGGTCTGGTATAGTCCAATTAGCCTTTCCTTTGATACCACGTCTTTATAGTCATGTGGTGCTTGATAATTATACATTGCTAATCCATTAAATCTTGATTTTGGAACTGATTTTCAGTATTGAAAAAATGCAAGGAAAATTGACGTTGCTTTATTTCCTGAACTTTATCCACGTGTTATTTTGAAAACAAAAACTGACTTGATTGGCTGCTTTAATTTATTTCTTGTGGTGATGTTTCTATTGGTTTCTTCTTTTATTATGTTTCTATTGTAAAAAAATTATAGATTTCACTTTTGATTTCACAAGTCTAACGTATATGAAATACCCAAAAATAATTTAAAAAGATACCTTTTGAAATACAAAGTATATGTATTATAAAATGTATTTTTCTCTTTCATATTTCGTGATTTAGGGTTTGTATTAGATTAAATTTGGGGACTTTTTGTTTTTTCATTGGAAGGGCAGAGAAGAGAGGGAAAATGGGTTTCATCATGGAATTTGCGGAAAACTTGGTATTGAAGTTGATGGAAGACCCGAAGGAAAGAGATCGGAGGTTCAGGGAGCACGTTTATAGAGTGAAGGACAGGTGCGAGAAGACAAAAGAGATGTGGAGCTATCCCATGCGGCCCTATGGTTTCTGGACATTCGAACGCCACAATTCTCAGCTTGCATGGGATGCCCAAATTAGCCAAGTTCCTGGTAGGAGGGACCCTTATGATGATCTCCTCCAACATTACTCCGCTCCACCTAAATGAGGTATTATTCTCGAAAACCCTAATTTCAAGTATGCAGTTTTCAAATCTAAAAGCAAAAGTAAATTTTGTTTTAGTTTTTTTTTTTTTAATATTCGTTTCCTTTTCTTTGGTTAAATTTTGTTGTCTCTTTGATTGTCGGTTACTATATAGAGGTTATGTTAGTACTTCGAGGCAGACAATTAAGCACGCATTAACAATTAAGATCGGTACACAAAGGCAAGAAAATAGGGAAAAATAATGCCTCGTGACTCTTTGAAGGTGAAGGCCTTGAAGGAGAGAGAACTTTCCTATTTCTTGTTCTTTTCATTCTATTCAATTAAACCTTTTCTTTTCTTTCTCTTTTCAATTCTTGATTCCTAACAGATTTGGAGTACCATTTATTGTTGGGTAGTAGGGCTTTGTGTAGAGAAGACTTGTAAATACCCTAATAAGCAGAGTGAATTAGATGAAGGGTAGTGCAATATTGGAGACAGAGGATAAATGGAACTTAAAACAAAAACACTATACGTCCCATTAAGAAAGTTTAGATTTAAATGGTTCATCATTAGATATGATTTAGATTTAGACATTATCCTGTAGGAAAAACACTTTTGTTGTCCCTTTAAATTTTTTGCTCTTTTTTTTGTGAATATTTTCTATTATAGTCTTTTGATAGTGTGATTAGATCCGTTCTTCTTTAGAATTGCAGTACTTACCATTGTTGTTATGTAATCATATTTTGTATTCTCTATTAATGCAGTGTTGCTGACCTTGCCTCTAGCATTATTGGTGGAAAAGGATGAATTTGTTAATAATTTCCGCTTTTAACATACTGGTTTGTGCTTTTTTATTCCTCTATTTTGAATAAAGGTTCCATATAACCATGGTGCTGGCAGGATTTTTTCCCTTGAGATTCTTGCATTATTTTGCAGTTACTGGCTATATTTCTATTTAAACAATGTTTCATCTCTATTTAATGGTCTATTGTGTCGTAACAGAATGCAGCTAAAGGTTAGGTTTGTAATGGGAGTGCATTGTCTAATTTTCTGGTGTCAATGTTACTACTTAGTTTGGAGCGTTTCGTGCAGTGCATTGATTTTTGGCATAATATTGTTTAGCCAAAAGGATATTTGTTGAGCTTTTATCTTCTTCAACTCCAGAATCTTTATGTTTCCCCATGTTGACCTTGATAGAGTGTCCTGTTCACTGACTTCTTGGTATCAGCATTCCAGTTTCTTCTTCACTGACTTCGTGTCGGATCAACATTAAGAATGAATTATTCACTGGATAAAACCTCCCTTATCAAATAATGGCTGTCAAAACCAGTAAAACATAAAAAACAGACTCAACATATCTAGAATCATCTGAAATTATTGCATTGGAATAACTACAAACATTCAAAGGAAAAATTAGAAAACGAGCGTGGTCTTTGTATTCAGCCTATCCATAATATTTAGGTTTAATGTATTCGAAGGTTTCTATTTATGAGGATTTGCATCAATTGGATATTTGTATTATGAAAGTGTTCAATTGGGTCTTTATTTTCATAAAATTGAACTAATAATGTTTTTGTTGTTAATTTTAGTGAACGACGTTAATTTTAACTTTAGTATATCGTGATATGCTAATCCAGCAATTAATTATGATGTGACGCATGTGATGGAATTTATTTTATTTCAAGTTTTAAATAAAATCTTTTAAAACAAATTAGGGATTACCTCTTCGTCGCTGTCCAGTCACATGCTTATGAAACAAATCAAGTTCTTGCTCCATGCTTGAACCCTCCATGGAAACCTGAACCCCACAGATTCAGAACAGAACCTTGAAATTCTGCATTAGGTATAAAATATATCTTAGAAAGTGAGAAACTTGGGCTTTTTTTAAAAATTGGGATATCAAATGGCATATTGATCCTGTATCCCTGCCAAGGAATATTGAGAAAATTGATGTTCCTGGATATTTGGATATAAATGTCGGACATTGTCCGTCTAGTGGGAATGGCACAGGGTCTTCAGAAATGTCGAAATTTGCTAGGGAGGTAGATGCATCTACTGCAAAACTTAATTTGGAAAGAAACAATTCTTCAAAGGAGAACAAGGATCCCGTTGAACATACTGGTAGTGATATTTCATCCTCAGTCGCAGAGGCTTTTGAAATTCCAGATCCCGAGTTCTATAATTTTGATGCTGGGAGGTCCATAGAAAAGTTTCAGGTTGGTAAGAGAACTGTCTCAGATGGGAAGATAAAGACATGCTTATTTCCATTGGCAGCTTTAAAATCAAAACGTGCGCTAGTCCCTACACTTATACTGACACCCATTCTATTTCACATCAGTTATAGTTTCGCCACGATCCTTAGCACTACAAGAAATTATGAACAAAAGCGAGAGATTCAACCAATTATAGCAACTCCAAAAACCTTTTAGGTTCTAACCAAAATCACGATCGGATAGTTTTTCGTAACCTTGCTTACCCACACAGGAAGATCATAGATCCAGTTGTCATAAAACAAATTGAATCGAAAAGTATGGCACTTTCTCTCCAAGTTTTCAGCTTTAGGTTGTGTTCACTTGGACCTGATTTATTATTCACAATAGCCAGCAAGCGATGAATTAAAAAAAAAAAAAAACGTGTTCACTTGTTGTGCTGAATTGTGAGCGACGATTTAAACAGTCACCCGCAGATAAGAAGATTTGGAGAGATGAATGATGCTTTCTCTCTGAAATGCCCCTCTTGATTTTAAATAATTCCCAGTTGCCATAAACAGCGAGGACGAAGGTGTTGGTGATGATGGAGGATGCTCTCCGTGTTGGTGGACGATGCAGCGCGCATCACATGCAGGTTGATGGTGGTGAATGCACAGTAGCTTCATGGTTGTTGTAGCAGTGGACGAAGGATGACGATGGCCACACAACAGGATGTTGACAAGAGTGCAGATCTCGCATTATGGGTTGAAATATCATATGCCTAACCGGTTGGTTGTGATGGTTTGTGATACAGGTATTGTGAAGGTGAAGAAGACGATGAACAGTGCAAACTGACGAAATAGAACATAGCGTATTTGGTTACAAACCTTTTGTATTCGGTTCCAGACTTTTGACCCAAGCACACATTACTTGTATCCGGTTACATAGATGGAGTATTCAGTTCCACAACTTGCAAGCATTCACAGAGGAGGTGGATCTGGTTCCATAGTGCGAGTATTTGGTTCCAGAAGCTTAGAACCATTGACACAGCAGCTGTATCTGGTTCCAGGCAGTAGTATTGGGTTCCCCAATCTCGCACACGTCGCACATTCCCGGTACCCATTATGGCAGCAGCATCGTATTCGGTGGTTGCATGGAGCGTATCTGGTTCCATGTTTGTGTGCCCAGGCGCTGTATTTGGTTCCATGATGGTGCGAGTTCCTTCGACCATTGCAGGGAAGCTTGGCGTGGAGGGGGATGCCGCCTGAAGTGTGACGAACCTAGAGCAACGTCCACGAACCTGGACCATTGCAGGGAAGCTCCATTCCAGCATTGGAAGCTTTGCAGGAATTGCGGAGAGCAGGTATTGCAGCCATATGTTATTTGCACTCCCGGTGCAGGGAGTTCATCAGCCATGGAAATTTGAAATGTGAAAACGTTATGTTGGATGAAAACTTGGTGGCAAAATGTGAAAATGTTTCAGTTTGAAGTGTAGATGCTAGCTCAAATTCTAGGAACTTTTTTTCAACAGTGGCACACTCACAAACACTCCCTTCCAGTACAAATTTTAAATTGCAAGAATGACTGCAAAGCACCCAAAAATATTAAAAGAAATAGTAGATTTATTTCCCTTTTGTAAAGCAACGCGTTTGTCACAAATACCATAATATATGTTAACATTTTTTTATTCTAAATTATTTGACAATAAATTATATATTATTATTTTGTTGGTGTATATATTTGAAATAACACTTTATCAACTAATTATTTTTTATTTTAATAATTACTTTTATTTTTTTTAAATTATATTTAATAATTATTTTTAATTGTTTATTCTTAATAAACATTTTTATAATTAAATATAACATTAACAAATATCATTTTATATTACTTTAGTATCTAGGGGTATTTTAATAATCTTCAATTTTTACTAATTAAACAAACTTTTTAAAATTGTCACATCAATCAAATCTTACACTAATTTTCACAAATTTTATTTTTAAATCCATCCTAATCATCTTCAAATCCATCAAATAAACATAAAAAATATCACCTCCAAATCCTCTGAAATCCAGTCAATCAGTCTCTCTCAAATGATCTCCTCCAATCATCCCAGATAAACACACCCTTAGTGAGAGACAATGGAATTGAACTTGCCAGGAACGAGAAATTCCACTACAGAAAGGGAAAGTGCAAAACTTCAAATTGGAGAACCCAGAAACGAAATTCGAAAAGGAATGAGACCCAATCAGAAACGAGGGAGTGGATTGAGAATATGGGAAAAAGTGAGAAACTTGGGAGAGGAATGAGACAAAGGATCGAAAGAAGAAAGGAAATTGAAAGAGGGTTTTAAACTGAAGATGAAAGGGTTATATATTGAGGATACGGTGATTGATGAGTTAAATTTGATGAAGATGATGGACTACTGGATTTCATTTCATGACATGAGAGAAAGGTAATAGAGATTTTATTTAAAATTTAAAATAAATTTACCCTTAAAATAAATCCACGTAATCAATTCTTATTTTGTCACATACTTTTTTAATACCAGCTCAGCATGTCACATCATATCGTAAGGACCCATTGATTCAAATCTACAGAAATAGAAACCTTCAATACATTAAACCTAATATTTATTCCACAGGTTAAATAAATTATTATACGTGTGAATTTGGCTCAAATTTGGGCTGCATTTACCTTTCCTGCGTTTTCCAACAAAACAAAGGTAGCTATTTTGCAGCACATAAAGCAATGGTTACAATCAGGGAATAATCAGCATTTAAATTTGGTTCAAGAACAGTGAATGATGATGTTTTTGGATTATATGACAGCTAATTGAAATGAGGTTCGTAGCAACTTTTTAAAAATGGAAACGATCGACGAAATTGCATCAAGGTTTTGAATTGATATTCAATTGGGATCGAACAAAAATTAATAAAATTATTATATGATTAAAGAAACAGAATGATATTAAAAATATAATATCAAAAAGCATGGTTTTATACTTAACAAGTAAAATATGTAAATAAAACATGATTTTATGCTTGAATTAAAATTTTGATATAATAAATATTTTTTAATACTAAAATGCGTAAAGAATGAAAGAGAAAATGACATGCTTAGTTTATTTTTATCTTTTAAGAAAATAAATTAAATGGTGTACTGTGTTTTCTATTAGATTTTCGGTTTTTCTCGACGATTTTGTGATTTAATTGAATTAGTTTGTCAATTCCCCGCATTTCTGTCTAATCGATTTCTTCAGTCCCGTTTACAGTACGTAAGTTTGTCGGGAATCTGTCCAAAATGCTCTTATGTATTATTTTCTCTCGAGCAATCCACCGCCACCACAACCGAATCAATTACACACATTAATTACAACGTTGATTGTTATTTATCTAAGTAAGATAAACTGACTTTAATATCAAAAAAACCTTCATCAGATTTTATCCAAATGGTTTATTTGCACAGAAGACTTTTCAACCAAATGGTTTAATTACACAAAAGACTTTTCAACCACATTGAAAACCAGACAATTGATCTTGACCCACACTTAAAACAACCATCATCTTTGATGTTAGCTAAAGATATAAAATTTAAAAAATTTGTTTAAAAGAATCATCCCTAGGGAAGTGATGAATTGAATGGTGATTGTGATTGGGGACCTCCAAGAGAAGGCAATTATAGCCCTATTTGCATCTGCACTACTATACTGCACATTACATGCATCATAGGGAATCAGGTTCACTTCCTCTCTCTTCTCACCGTGTCTAAAATATTATAGTCATTGATTCAGAAATTGTCCCTCATAATCTCACTAGCAATCAAATCAAAATCTTTTAATAAATTATTAGCTCATATGCAAACTGGTCTGAAATGGAATGATATACCTTTTCTCCAAAAATTCAATACATGCGAGATCACTATACCATGAAGATATCAAACAAAATACATTATCTTTAGTTTCACCATCACCACCACTAATTATGATAGATAAAAATGAGGCAACCAGAATTTTACAAACAAACTGTGATGAACAGAAAACGCTCTGTACACATTTGACCGTGACTTGAATAGAATAGCTCAACCCTTTTGGTGAACGCAAAAAGCCATAACCGGATCCGTGTGACTGTCTTGAAGCATAGCAAATAAATGCACAGGTTTTGTTGCTAACAGTAACAAGAATAAGCAAAGTGGTTTTTGTTGGAGACATAAGGAGAGAGAAAATTGGAGGCTGAAGCAGATGCAGCTGGAACCAGTATGCGTGTTTTTCCAGAACCTATTCTCTTTCCAACTACGTTAGCGTAGAACAGACCTGAAATTGCTGGTACGAACACGTCACTCTCTGCACCGATATAAAAGTCAATCACTTTCTCAAATTCAGAATCTAGGAACTTTTTCTTCTTATCAGCTGGCATAATGGCTTCCTGCACCAACCAACAACCAACAACCAACAAAGAGTTCATGTCTACTTTCAAGTACAAACAAAACAATGGTTCTAATTTGAATGATATGAGATTTAAACAACTTATCTCACCTTTGTATACGTCTTAGGGAACAAATCCTTGAGAGAATCAAGGCTGCTATCCCACCTTGATTCAGTCACATAAACTGTGGTATCCTTGTCAAAACCAATCTGCCTCAAAAACACTGCGATCTCTTGTGCATTGTAGCAGCTTTTCTCCCCATCGTTATCACTATTTTGGCAGCCCTTCTTATCCAACATCTGAAGCCTCAAGTCCACAGCTATAAATTGGCCGTCTGAATTTCGGCTTAAAGTTCTTAGTCTTTCAACAATCGAGTCAACCACTTCATGCATTTCTGGCTGCAAATCTAAACTTCCAAACATTGCTAAGCATGCAACAGAATCAGTGTCCCCCCTTTTCCCTGCCTTTCTCATGTTTATTGAAGGGAAGTAAGTTGCAAGTCTCACACTTCCCTTTGTTCTGTATATTGGTTCCACATGTTCAGCTATGTAATCTTCTGTAACCCGATTCGGGACTTTCACAGCAGCAATATTCCGTGTTGATATACGAGCAGGAAGATCCTTTATCACTCTGACCACCCCTTCCATGCTTTTCATGAACACATCAACATCATAAATGTCCTCAAAGTTCCTGATATTTCAATTATATTAGTTACCAACATCTACACCATTCTACACTCAAAAAGTAAAATAGACTGAATAGAAAATAGAGTTCAAGAGCTATTCATCAACGACATCTACAATTAAGTATGCTCAGATTGGCCCTTGTCTACTGGAGTGCACTAAGCCATTTTCTATTTTACTTTTAGTCTACAACCACGGCATATTAATATGTTTTGAATAAGGGTGAGGATGGAGGGCATAAAAATGAGTCACAACTATTAGTAAGTAAACCTTATATACAGATTATATGAGAAATTTTCTAGCCAAGCCTTTCAATCATGTGGTTGATATAAATCACAAACAAAAACCATCTTCCTACACTCTTCCTCGTGATGTTTTACTTCCATCATTTCACTAGTACAATGTTTCTTAATAGCCAGAAAATCACTAAGGCAAGATGTCTAGAGACCTATCAATTAAAATAAAGTAGCATCACTTATTTCGAGGACCAATGATCCAAAAGCCCAAGTTTTAAAGAGAAAGAACAAGGTTGGTTTCTGAGAAGATTCAGACCCCAATCATTTACAAACAAAAAGGCATGAAAAGAAAATTTATTCGGCAGTTGAGAAATAAGCCTAATTCACTTTCAGCTTATCGTTTAAAATTACCGAGGGAGAAGGGAACCCTTTATAGAATAAGCAAAGCAGAGGTTAAAATATGGACACGGGATTAAAATAAATGCTCTCATCCGTGTAGATTTTATAGAACAAAATTCAGCACTAACCTTCTGTCACCAGGTTGGCTTCCTCTGATGTCAGGTATCACAAGCGTTGCCCCCAGACTTCTAGCAACAATCACTGCATCTGCTATCTGATAACCATCACTATAGTGTTAGAGAATAAAGAAATCAGGCATATCTATATCAGGATCTGAGTACACTTTTTATTGATGATTTGAGTACATCTTAAGCTATGACCAACAAATAAAGCACTGACAAATATAAATGTCAGCAACTGGCATCAACAAACAGGAAGGGGGAAAAGAAGAGGCAAAGCAGATCATCGTCACTTTTCGAAAGTGTTCATCTCAATACTTGACTTCAAGGATAAGTTCTAGATTGAAAGCACAGGTAAATGAAAGAATCACAGGCATCACGATCCACCAATTTATGAATGAAAATGCTAATAATAACATCAATGTACAATGATGCCTTTTAATAAAGGGTGACATGAATAACATTGTAGCAAAACATAAACTTCACGTAATCATCATCACACGATGAGCACAATAATGGAACCATTTATTTTCGTAGGAGAGGGATGTCCATTATGAAAGGGAACGTATTTTTATCGTTTGCATAACTGCTGCAAGTACTTGTATATGCATAAGCAACTTCAATAAGTTAAGCATAATGATTGAATAAGTTACCTGAGAAATATGGTATTCGGGGCCATTGGTTAATGCAAAAGTAACAAATCCTTCAGTCTGCTCTACATCATCTGTCACCCATGACAACACAGGTGTCAAATATTTACTATTTGTTAGCATTTGTATGATATAAGTTCCTCAACAACTCCTGTGAGTCTTAAAACAAAACCTTACCAGCAGATGGCTTAACCCAACACGGTTTTAGGTCATCCACGTCTCCCTTCCAGAGTCCTATATTCTTTCTCACATGAGTAGCATCAAACTTAGCAGTCTCAAAGTTGGAATCCTCCGATCCTCCAGGTAGCTTTTCCTTGCAAAGTAAGAGTAAAAAATATGAAATCAGTGTCTTTGAATGTGATAAGAATAAAAGTCGAAATAAGCCAGCTCTGGAAAATACACGGAACCGTATTAGGAACTGGGTTCCTGAGAAAAGGTAGAGAGATACAGCAGATGGGAGAAGGGTGAAATAGAAATCAGAGACTCTGGGATTTGTTTACTTAGCTAATTAACCTATTTGGGCAGTGCTCACTCTTTCTTCCAAAATTATATCATTAGAGAATACTAATTGATTACCAATAGGAATTCACACTCCTAGCCAACTGGAAGTTCAGATATTGAAATATGGTCTAAATAGTTAATAGTTTGACAATCATTGTAAAACACAGGCTTCTGTGGTGGAATTGAAGAGAATGGATGAGCAATGCAGAAGATATGGTTGAACTACATAACATTCCTGTGAGTATTTGATTGAAAATGATCTATAAAACAAGTGGGGTCTTCTCTCCTGGCTCAAGTTTGTGAATGAGAACAGGGGATCTATAAATAATGTATGTGAAAGAAATAGAAGGGTTATGTTATGTGGGTGTTGTGATGTGTGTGAAGTGTGGAAATGGAAATGGAAATGAACAAGTAATGGGGAAGGGAAAGAAAGATGGAGAGAAAAAGGGGTTACTTGAAGTGAATCAAAATGGTCTCTTTTGATCATATTTCCAAGCATGACAAACATTGTGAGGGTGAGGACTGCTGCAACCACTTGTCTCAAATCTACTCCCATATCTTCTTTCTTCTCTCTTCTGCTTCAATTTTTCACCTTTTTGATAAGCCCTCTGAAAACAAAAAGGAACCTCGAGACTCTGATATTTGATGAGATGAAATTGCAAGGTTGAGCACATGAAAGATAAGAAAACTCACTCAACAAGTACAAATATGCTAATGCCTTGTACCAAACTTCCTCATTCTAAATATTATTTATTAACAAAACTTTCCACCTTTTACACCACCGACACTTCCGCTGCAAAAATCAAATCTTCTCCAACATCCTTAGCCTTCTTCTCTTTTTTCGTTCAAATAATGTTTTTCTGATTTTTTCAACTACTGCACAACTTTTGTTGACCCTTTAATTCTCCTATAGACTGTATTTTTAAAATCTATGCATATAAACTAACTAATTAAATGCATACATTATTGCATATAATTTCAAAAATAAATGTCAGTTACTTTACTCGTAAATACTTTTTTTTTTTCATTTTAAATGTTTTCCTCCAAACATAATATATTATTATATTTTGATTTTATAAAGATATATGTCAATACCTATATTTTATATATTTACAGGTATAAATAGTTGTGGATACTAGTATATATTTACAAATGTATTTAAAAAAACAATAACTTTATGTTTAAATAAATATGTACATAAATTTTATAAGAGGCAAGGGATGTTTATAACAGAAGATATTTTAACTTACCTATGAAAAAAATGTATATAGTGGATGTTGCAAGTTGCATTTGCATTAAGACAGGTGGTTCAAACTGCATATTTATTTGTAATTTATTTCTCTTTTATTATAGATCACCTATGCTTTATTTTTAAGAGCACCTAATCAATTAATACAAAATTTAAAAGCATAGGTTTAATATAAATACATGCATGATAACAATTTACATATGATACAATTATTTTATTTTACAAAATAAGTTATTTGGTGTGGTTAAATGTCTTGGTACAGAAGATGTTGGACATCACAACTTCTTCAGTCTAAAGTCAGAGACATCTCAACTTGTTCAGTCTAAAGTCTTGACCTTTCTGAGATGTGATGTTAGTAATAGAACACAGATTACTGAAGAGGTATTTGGTATTTGTTATTTTCATATTGATAGGTAAGAAAGTGAGTCTGCTGCAAAAAAATCATAAAGGGTGTTGTTTTTTTGTGTGTGTAATGAGTTATTGAGAATGAATACTACCTACAAACAACCACTGAAACAAACAAACACCTTTTTCTTTTACAAATATAAATATGTGTTATAGAAGCAAAGAATCAAATAGGGTTCTTTATATTGAATGGGAGGAGGAGTTAAACTATTATATCAAATTTTAAAGATTGATGAGAAAAGTACACTTCATCGGTTAATTAAATTTTCAAGCTCAGTTTTCAATTTAGATATGACATTATAATTCAACAAACAATTTTATCATTAATAATAATTATATCACATGATTGATTGTTTGATTAGTAACATACTAGACGATTAATTATAACTCAGACCATCAAGTAAATGATTAATGAACTTGATCGGTTACTAAACAAATTAATCGATCGTGAATCAAAATATATTAATTTTAATATTGATTAACTTAAAGGTAAAATATGATTACCTGCAATTGAATCATGATTAGAATAACACTAATTAAAAGTTTATCATAAAATTTATAAACAGAAATTTAAGATAAAGAGATTGTAATTTGTATTTATTGCGTCACTAATTGTTAATTTGTTAATTGTCAATGTTGAATTGACTTTGACATTAAATTATTTTTGTCAATACTCTCGCAACAATTTAAACCAACAAATTGATACAACATTTAGATTTCAAGACAACATTTAGATGGGATTAGATGAAATGTCCTAATATAACGCTTAATTGTTGTTTACTGTGATAGATTTGTGTTAGAATGTTGTGCAGGCAATTACCTCTACCAGGATTTTTATTTTTATTTATTTTTTGGCTAAAATATCTGTAATATTTCTTTCCTTGGAAATTTTAGGTGTGGTTGCCCTAATGAACGCAATAGGCTCATTGATTTTTTTCTAAAATATTTTGATATTATGTATTCAATTATATATGTATTTCTGAGACTAGTTTTGATATTGACTGGGAGAAATTTATTCAATATTTGTATATACAATAATAATGTGAAGAACAAGAAACAAATAAACACTTAAACATGATAGACGGTTAATTTGTCATGTTGTCTACAAGTAAAATACTAAATAAAAATAAGATACATTGCTTTTAAAAATTTAGAGAACAAGATAAATATATACATGCATGTAATTAGTATCGTCAAAATGGGTCACAACCCGCGAGTCAATCTGGCTCACCACGGGTTTGGGTCGGGTTAGGTTTGAAAAAATTAAATTTTTTTATGTGAGTCAGATTTTAACCCGGCTCATTTAAACCCGTCTCACGCGGGTTGAATCCGTGGTGGGCCAGGTTGGCCCGCCAACCCGCCTACCTAATTTTATTTTTTTAATTTATTATTTTATTTACGAAACCCAAAAAAATAAAATACTCTCTTCACTCACTATGTATATCAAAAAAGTAACCTCTGCTCTCATTTACAGTGTTGTCATTCAAGAGAAAATATTGTAGATTTATCTATTCAAAATTCTAATATTGTAAATGGATAAGGAACACAAAAATAATGAATATAAGAAATTTATTTGTATGTTTTTTGTGTTTGTTTTTGGATGACATTTGGATTACGTTGTACTTTTTATTATTATTTTGAATTGTCTCAGTTTAACATCATTTGTTGGGAGTAAAATTTGCTTAAATTTGAATATAGAAAGTTTGTAATTTTTTTTATTTAAAAAAAATTGTAATTAAATGGGCTAGTGAGCCAACCCGTTTATCCACCAATCCGTGATAGGTCGAGCCAGGTTCAAAATTTTCTGACTCGCTAATAAATGAGCCAGATTGGATTGGCTCACTAAGTGATCAACCCGTGATGGACCGGGCCGGATCGAGTCGGGTGACCCATTCTGAGAGTTCTACATGTAATGTAATGAGTTATGGTGCCCTTAAAATCTCTATCACTAATTTGATATATAAAATTTAAGTTTTAATTATATTGTACATGTATTTATTTTATTAGAGTCAGTCCCACTTTATCTCTTCTAAAACCAGTGATTCACGAGTTTAGAGGAATGAAATTAAATAATGCCAATTGTTAATAAAAAATTAAATTAAAAACTAAATTTTGATAAATTCATGATTTATTATGAATATACAATATAAGTAATGTTTTGCTTTTTTTCCTCGTTAAACCGCGCAGTGTATGTATTATGTATTTCACATTATCTACATTATTATTTAAGTTTAATCAATCTTCATCAAAATATAAAGTAATATTAAATTCTAAGATATCATATAAAATAAAATAATGTATTCTAAACACTGACATGAAAATATTTTTATTAGGGTTTAAATTATATTATCGCTAGTTCAAAAAAGTGAACTACTTAAAAATAGTCATTAACATGACTTTTAGAATAATTAAACAGATTATTAATTAAAATTTATGATTAAGTGAAAGTGTAAAATTATTGTATACTATTAGTGTACAAATTTTACATTTATAAAAACATACTTTGTTACAAATTAAAAAATAATGATACTTAGACAACATTTTTTTTTTACAATATTTAAACATAAAATTATCTAAATATCATTATTCTAAATTTAAACGCGTAATTCTATTATTATTTAATAATTATAGATTTTCTCATACAAGTATTTCATTATGAGGTGAAAGGGTTAGGTGGGGGCAAAATGTGATAATACATTAATTAAAAACAAATTCAAAATTTAGATTCGTCTATTTATTTCTTTGATATTTCTTCTAGTGTTACTTACTTTTTACTAAAAATAAGTGTTTTTATAATTTTAAAAATAAAAAACAGCATTGGAAATCAATATGAATGATTGAAATGACATTATAATTTGAAGTAATAAACGGTTGTATTAAAATAAGTCTGAATTTTGTCTAATTATTATTTAGTGAAGATAATGGAGGGTGGAGTGGAGGAAGGTAAGCAGTGAGATCAATGATGATAGTTTAGCAGAGCAGTAATTGTACTAATTATTATTGCTGTTGCTTCTGTGTGCAAGGCTCTTTGATCTGATGGATAGCGTAAAGCAGAATACGTTTTAATTCATCACAAGTATCAAAAAAGACTGTTTTTCTTTTTCACTAAACAGCCCTTTTCTAGTTTAACTTATTAATAACATCTCTCATTGTGGGTCTCTTGTGTGGATCCTTCTCAGTACATCTCAAACCAACCATAAGCACTTTGGTAAGGTTTTCCATTATATGGGTATCAGCAAATTCTCCTGAAAGTATTGAATCAGCAATTTGATGAACTTGTCCTGTTTCCCTCCAAACAGACCTAACCCAATCCACCAAAACACCATCCTCGTACATAGGATCTGTGGCTGCCTTCTTTCTTGTTATCAGCTCAAGGATAACAACCCCGTAACTGTACACATCAGACTCCCTACTACTTGTTGTAGCATAAGCATTCTCTGTCCATGTCACAAACATGCCAATGCATAAGAAGATTTATTAAATCTGATTTGTAAAGGAAACACACATCCAATCAATAATAATGTACAAGACTTACCTGGAGCAATATAACCAATTGTACCCGGCACAGCAATGGAAGTATTTGAAGCAGGAGAAGACTGTTCCAGAAGTTTGGCAATACCAAAGTCAGCAATGTGAGGCACCATGTCAGAGTCTAGAAGTATATTGCTGGGCTTGATGTCTCGGTGCACGATGGGAGGGTCACAGTCATAGTGGAGATAAGCTAATCCATGAGCAATTCCAACAGCTATCTTATACCGGACATTCCACTTTAAGGTTGGTGTTGGAGCCCTTTCATGCAAAACATCATGGAGACTTCCATTTGCCATGTAGCTATACAAAATTAGACCACAATCTTTTCTCAACCAAAAGTCTTCCCATTTGACAAGATTTCGATGCCTGATTTTCCCAAGGGTCTGAATTTCTCTTGCCATGCTTGAGTTCTTACCTTGACTCGCAGTAAATCTTATCTTTTTCATCGCAAAAGCTTTGTCTGGACCTATCACAACTTTATAAACAATTCCGTGGGCTCCTCTACCAATAATATATCGATCATTTAGGTTTTCTGTAGCCTCCATGACTTTGTTAAGAAGGGATGAAGAACCCTGTTCAGAAGAGATATGGTTTTCCTGCTTAGCTGTTCTTCCAAAAACAATAACACAAACTAATGCCAGTAACGACAAACCAAGAAATATGGACAATCCAAGAAACATCTTCACAGTTTGAACTTTACTCAAGCCTTTCCGTTTAGTAGATTTGTCATCGCATGATTTTAGAGAGCTTCTTTCCGAGCAAGCCAAGCAATCTGACGCTGAACATCTGATGCATAGGCCAGGATTGCCCAGGAAAGATGACAAGGGACAATTAAGCAACGTCATCAGCGTGTTTGGTACAAGACCACGAAAAGAATTGTATGAAATATTGAGTTCCACTAAGGAGATGAGTTCACCAAGAACCTCTATGCTTCCTGTCAAATTGTTATGAGACAGATCCAGTGTTCGCAACATTTTCAGGTTCCTAATCTCTATAGGAATTTCACCAGTCAACCTATTTGAACTTAGATTCAAACCATAGATCAAGTTCTGCATTGCTCCAACTGATATGGGAATTTTGCCTCCGAACAGATTGCCACCAAGTTGTAGCTCAGAAATCATTTTGAATTCCGACAGGAAAGATGGGAGGCCCCCACTAAAGCGATTCTCGCTCAAAATTAATGTGGTTAGCCTTGTCCAGCTCTGCAGACTTGATGGCAATGAACCATTTAGGAAATTGAATCCGACATCAAACCTGTCCATTTGGGTGCACTTTGATAGCTGAGAGGGCAAAGGACCTTCTAAGTTGTTGTGAGCGAGATTCAAAGTCCGAAGATTCACCAGGTTCCCTAGCTCTGATGGTATTGGCCCTGTAAATTTGTTCATAGACAGAATTACGTCAGTGATACGTGTGCAGTTTCCCAAACTTGATGGAATTGTTCCATGAATTTTGTTGTTGCCAATCTCCATATAAACGAGATTTTGACAGCTCTTAAAATGAGGAAGAGGCCCAGTAAAATTATTCTGTTTGAGGATTAATCTTGTAAGGCTTGTACAGCTCCCAACATTAGGAGGTACGCTACCTTGAAGTTGATTGATGCCCAAATTCAGGATCTTTAACTTCTTGCCAAAACACAGATTTGGTGGGATGTTGCCAGTGAATTTATTACTTGTGAAATCCAACAGAACTAAACTGCTGTTAATTCCCAAGTTTTGAGGTATGACACCGGAAAACTGGTTGTTAAACAAAGTGATGTTTTTCAGCTGCCTGAGCTCTGCAATCTCCAATGGCAATTCTCCAGAAAGACTGTTATTATACAGATGCAGAGATTGAAGACCTTTAATCTTCCAGATGCTGAGTGGAATTTCACCAGTCAATTGATTTGAAAACAATTGCAAATCCACCAGTTTTCTTAGTTTTCCCAATTCACTTGGAATGTTTCCCTCAAGTCGATTGGAATACAGCTGTAACTCTGTCAGAGAGTTGCAGTTGCCAATTTCTGGAGGTATTTTTCCAGATAAACGGTTTAGTGGAAGGTATAGAATCGAAAGCTTGGTTAATAGGCCAAAGGAGGGCGGAATATTCCCTACCAAATTGCAGTTCACGGCAACAAGTTCGGATAAACTACTACAGTTCCCCAGGCTTGAGGGAAGGCCACCACTAAAGTCATTGTCTGAGAGATCCAAAACTACTAAATTTTTACAACTAGTTGAACCCAAAGAAACAGTACCCGTAAGTCTATTACCGGAGACATCAAAATGATCCAGAAGACCGAGATTATTTAGACTCTGAGGCAGGACACCCTCCAACTGATTCCTATCCAGATACAATTCTAGCAATTTACTGCAATTCCCAATGGATGAAGGAATTTTCCCGGACAACTGGTTACTCTGAAGATACAACAGCAGGAGCTCAGACATGTTCCCAATGGTGGTGGGGATGGAGCCCCTTAAAAAGTTATATGATAGATCAACAAGCTGCAGTCCAGGTATTTGAGACAAGGAATGTGGAATTTCACCAGATAGCTGATTTTGAGCAAGGCTGAGAAACTGGAGGGTGTGCAAGTTTTTTAAGGAGTGAGGTATTGGGCCATTGAGGTTGTTACCTGTAAGGTCTAAGTACTGTAGGCGAGAAATGTTTCCAATTTCAGGACCTAATTGACCAGAAATCCCATAACCTGTGAGGTTAAGGTAGATGACATGGTGGGCATGGTCACATTGAAGTCCTACCCAGGAGGAGCATGGAGTGGAATCAGAGGCAAGCCAGGTGTTGTTTATGGAAGGAGGCACGGATTTCCAGTGCCTCATGAGTGACAACAGGGTGACCCCATCGGAGCTGAGTGCAGAGACAGCATAAAAGAAGCAAGACAAGAAAATAAGCCACATGGTGAAGATGATGGAATGCATTGCTTCAGCGGTGAAGAAGCGTAAAGGTCTCACCTTTGGAAAGCACCGCTGCAATGGGAAATCAACTCTTCTGTGCTCTGACTCATGGTTGAAACATCATTCATTGTTGTCAGTAAACAAATAAATGGTCTCTGTGTTGTCTTCATGCTTTCACACTAGTGGGATTTTGAGTTTTTTATGGTCTTTCCGTGTCAATTCAACTAACTTTTTACTTTAGAATTTGTGCTTATGGAATGAATTTATTGTTTCTTGATGTAACTAAGTATAAAATAAAAGCATTGGATATATAACTATCCGAGAAAGATTTGGACGACGACGGACGAAGAGAAGAGGTTTTTTTATTACATTTTTATTTTTGGAGTAAAATTTTATTTTTGTCTATAAAACTTTATTTCATTTTCATTTTATTAAAAAATATATATTTATAATATTATTAGATATTTAATATTTTGATATCAAAATGAAATTTGAAAAAAAAATGAAAAAGTTATATAAATATTATACAATACATAAATAAAATCTCATAATAACCAAAACATCAATTAATTTTATAATAATAAAACAAAATTGATAATGTTAATAAATTAATTTTAAAAATTAGTAAAAGAGCAAATATTTAAATTTAAATGTATAAGAAAACATTCTTTACCTCATTAATATGAATATTTCCTAATAACAAGTTTATTTGTTGTGTATAATAATATTTTTTATAATCTTAGGAACATTGTTCTAGAAAAAAAAAATTACTTTATTATCATAAATATTGATGTATTTTAATTTGAGTTGAATGAAAAAATTATTAGTCTTGATATAAAAAATTTAATTTCATTAAGTTTATTTGAATTTTGTTAAATAGTTGAAGTAATTGTTAATTTTTTTCACTTTTAGTAATTATTAGAGAGAAAAATGATATTATTATTATTATTATTAAACACATATAATAATTACTATTAAATATGTTTTCAGTTATTTAATAATTAGTAAATTTTAAATAAGATTAATAGAATTAGTCTTTTAATTTATATTTTTTTGTTATTAGAAACTAAACATATGAATATTTATCATACTGAAGGAGGAGGATTTGAACATATCTTTCCACTAGAAGTATATTGATAGAGATGAATCGTTTTATTCAGATGCAACATTGTTTATCGAAAAATAAATTTATATATAATAACTATAAAAAAAAAGTACATATAACATTAAAAAGGCATAAAAAAGTAGGTAGATGAGGTGACAACCATTAATGATGAAGCAGTTTTATACCTCTAAATGTCAGAAAATTTGTTTTTTTATTTCTTTTTCTATTTTGGAATACAGCATCGAATGAATATATTATATAATATATGAAAATGTACGTAGTTAATGTGTGAGGAGTTTTTGAATTGAGTTTTTAGTTGTAAAATATTATTATTTACCGTAATAGAATGTAAACTTTTGCAACGTTCATTTTGAATATTATATTATATTGTTTTGTAACGTTGATTTTAAGACGTTGGATAGCAACGTTCATAATGCAACGGTTAGAATTTTTCCCAACGGTCTTTTTTTTTTATGTTTATAAATATAACTCCATACTGCAAGAAACTCCATCGCTTCTCCTCCAAATATCTCTTACTTACCCTCTCCCTTCAATTTCTGGAATCTCCTCGCCACTCTCTGGTTTTCTTTCCTCTTTGTCCTCGACTTTATCCTCAGGTGTTTCTGGGTTCGTGACCCCAGATCCTCCATCACCGGTGGCGCTGGCGTTGAACTCTGGCCCCGCAAAATTGCTACTGCCACTTTCTCCCTTCAAGACATGAACACCGTCAAGACTGCTGTTAATGCGGTAAATTTTCCTTTTCTTGTCCCTCTCTCTTTTCTTCTTTTATTTTTATCACCATAGACCAAATCAAATTATTCTTCCTCACCCTCCTCATTTTAGGCATCCTAAATTGACAACTCCTACTTTTCCATAACTCGAATTTCTTCACGGAAACAATATTAAAACATCATTCAATTTAGTTCACCTTTCTTCATACTTTTTTTTATTTCTGCTTTATATTACGGGCATCGTCTTTTTTTTTTTTTTTAACAGTTTCATAGTTACCTGTTCCCCCCTCCGATGACCAATTTCATCAATTTATTTCAAACAGATCAATATTGTATGGTTATATATTATTTTGTTGAAAATTGACAAATTTTATATTATTGTCCAATCTTACATTTTGACTTACCCATACCAGAATATATAATGATTAGCTTAACTTTGACAATTATGGTGAAAAAGTTGTTCGTTTTTTTATCACATGTTTAATGATCCCACTTTCCCACAACCCCTTTTCTTGACAAAAATCAAATATTAGAAAACTCTAGTAAATAAAAAAAAGTCAGTTTATCTTTTCAAATTTGGAAGTTTTCATTCTGGTTGTAGGGAACATATGTAAGGAAACGTCAATTGTTAAAATTTCTTCCTGATATGGTCAAACCCCAAATCCTAGCTAATGTTAGGCAGCTAGTGTAGTTTCTTTCATATGATACTATCCTAAGTAATAATGTCTTCCACAAAAAAGATGTAGTGGAAATGTACTTGTAAGTTCTTCATGAGTGTTATATTTTTATATGTTGGACCCAGATCTATCCTTAAGATAATTAGTCTTATTGTTAAAAGACTGTGAACTGTGGCGATAGGTAGGCTATCCTTAAGATAATAAGTCTTGTCTCTCAAAAACTAGAAATATTCTAATGATAGATGGAATTTCAAATTACTTAAAATAAGAATTATCACATAAGACTAGTTAAGATATTATAACACTAATATTAACAAATAAATGAGAGTATCTTTGTGGTATTATTACAACTAAATGGAAATAAATACGTAGTTTAGCATAAATTACAAATCTGCCGATTAATAAAACAAATCCTAATATGAGTAAGTAGGGTTAAATAATCATCAAATAGGTGAATAAACGATAGATACAAAATAGAAAAAATTAGGGATATGAACCATAATTTTAGCATCAAAATTTGGTTAGAAAAAGAGTTGATCATGACCTAGAAAAAGAGTTGACAAGACTAGTTGTAAAAGGTGATTAAGGAAAGAGATACATAAGATGTTACGGAGCTTAGTTTTTGAGGGATTTTCACATTAATGAGATTAAGGTCTAGAGCCAAGTGTTGAGCGGCCAGGTGATTTATAAATGTATATGTGAGTTTGAATAACCTTAAATTTATGCAACAAAATGCTTGTATAGAATGTAATTGGAGGAAAATGTGGGAGATTCCAATTGACATCTTTTTGATCCAAACCAAATATTTTTGGTGACACGATTTAACCTTGTAAAAAAAGGTTGCAAAACATTGTGATTTCTATCGTGTGTTTTCTATTGAACAAAGCTTGTCTTTCAGGGCTGCGAGACGGTGTTCAGCTGACAGGGTTAGCTAATTTAAGAAAGCAAACCCTGGGTAGGGTTGCAGAAAGCAAACCCTAGGGTAACCCTGGGTTAGGGGTTAGACCCTAGGGTGGCAGCAGAAAGGGGTGGAAAGGGTTAGGGTGGTGGCAGTGGTGGCAGCCAGGGGTGGTGGCAGAAAGCAGAAAGCAACCTAAGCAACCAGCCAGGGGGTTGGTGGCAGAAAGCAGAAAGCAACCAGCCAGGGGGTGGTGGTGGCAGAAAGCAACCAGGGGGTGGTGGCAGAATGCAACCCATGGTGGTGGCAGACCTGGGAGCAACCAGGTGGGGAAGCAAATAGATATAGCATATAGAGTCTACCAATTTCTCCATAACCTGCTGCTCCTGAAGCAATTGTCTTGGCCCAAGATATTCTCTACTTTACCAGGACAGGATAGAAGGATTGGGAATGTGATTACTCTGGATATGATTACTCTGTTGTTATATCAGCTATATCAGCAATCAGCGCTGATTAATACAAGATTTCCTAGTGTGTATTGAAAGGAAAACTAAAGGAAATGTATGGGTGAGGGCACACTTGATCCCAATGGATGAGGGCAAATAAACTACAATATAAACCTGAATTAAAACTACCATACTTTTTTGTTTTTAAATTTTAATTTTTTTTAATTGTTTTTTACTTGCATTCTTAAAGAACCAAAGTCAAATTTCTTTGGAGATTTTTCCATGATTTCGACGTTTTATTAGTTTTCGTAAGTATAATAATAAGTATGTAATAAAATAAGTGTAAATGTATTTACATTTAGCTTTTTTTTATTGGTTATGCGCCTTGTCTTTCTGAACCGATTACGCTACTAAAACTGACGGGGAACTGTTGAAGGCAATCAAGGAATCCATTTCGCAGAATCCATTTCGCAAACAGCTTTTACGAATGGAGCAGGTTGTTAAGCACCATCATCCAATGAAGAACTCAAGGAAACCCATCTACTAGTCATTGTATAGAATTAATATATTTCTTTGAAATACTTTTCATGGACTTCAAAATATCCGTGTAATAATCACTGCTATATCGTCAATTCATATAACCCTGAACCAACTCGATCAGTCATTTCTGTGTGTAAATATATTCTTCTTAAAAGACTTATTGGAATGCCCGTTACATCATTGAACAAGTTGTATGTAAATATTCTATTATTTAAATTTACCATCTTCTCTAAATACCCAAATTTTGAAAAATAATAATTGTAACATCTCAATAAATATATAACAATCAATAAATATATAACAAGAACTATATAATTTTATTTAAGGAGTTAACATGAATAAATTGTACATAACGTGGTAGTTGTACAATTTACAGAATTAGACTGAACGGTCTTGATACACTTTAAGACCGCACGGTATTATAAAAAAAGATATCTATACTGAGCGGAAATAAAAACTAATCTAAACCGAACGGCCCACCGGCACATGTATAAAACAGGAAAATAAGGGTAAGTTTATGTAAATTTAATTAATCATTTTCAATATACTTGTCAAGCGTACACAATAAGGGTAACGAATGTTCGGACGGTATGAACCATGTAGTTCGTCGCTCTCTGTACCCCGGTGGATCTGGCTGGGATACACTCAACAGACTGCCACCCGAGGTTAATCCAGTGGAACCACCTCGGTATAGAAATACCCTGAGGCTAAAGGACCTCCTGCCATTCCCACGCATGAATTACCCTTCTCTACCTGAGAAGGCGTACCCAATTCATGAGGTATTCCTCCCTGGAATACTCTTAAAATCATAAGTAATTCAACAATTAACCGAGCAAGGATGAGAAAACCAATCATCAAGGAATTCACAAGTTACCGAACGGTCGAATAAAGAGGAATACCGAGTGTTTTATAATTTGAGTCGAATGCTTTAGATAACAAAAGTTCAAGAAAATGAGTGTCAGTATCAGACCGAACACTCCGTGGTTAAGTTAAGTGTCAGTGTAAGACCGAACACTCCCGAACACTCTTTAAAATAAGAAATATTAATTTTAAAACCGAGTACTTTCAAGAAATATTATCAACGTGTAAGGCCAAACGTTCAGTGTATGACCGAACGTACTTCCAACAAATAATAAGAATCTGAAACCGAATGCTTCATAAGTTAAGTGTTAGTCTAAGACCGAACACTTTATTAGCCGAAGGCTAGTATATGACTGAGCACTTCTCAAGGCCGGGTACTCTTTAAGACCGAGCACCTTTCCAGGGCCGAGTACTCTTCAAGACCGAGCACTTAATTATAACTATAGTGTGTAAAATTCGAACGCTTTATTCAAAGGAAAGAATTAATATAAAACCGAGCACTTAGTCTATGACTGAGTACCTTCTCGGGCCGAGCACTCGATCTATGACCGATTACTTGAGTTATTGATCATTCGGTATGAGACCGAACGTTCTAAAATAGGGGAAATCGAACGGTCCTAATGACCCTTTGATTACAGATTCAGTGTTTCTACTAAGTTACATAATCTTATAAACTAATTTTATACCAAAGATCAAACATACAATTCTCAACAGCAGGATCATACATTCAACAAACAGGTACTCATAAAATCATTCATACAAAATACTCATAATTAAATTTATAAGCTTCTCTTACCTTACAATCCCAGCTAAGCTTCTAAATCTTCAAAAATCCAAAGTTGTCCAAATGGAATTCTAATCGGTGCAAAGTGAAGAGCTTGACATCGGGAACATAGGTTGATGATCGGAGGAGAAGAAGTGGTTAGAAATCTAGAGGGAAGTTTGGAGGTTCTAGAGAGAATGAGGAGAAAATGGTGTTTCTGGAGGTTGAAGACCAAGAGTTTGCATGCAGAAAGTGGTACCATTTTCGAATTTCAACTTTAAATATCGTCTCCACTAAAATCGTTCGGTCCACTCTCTGCCTGCCACTTGTCTTCCATTTTCTAGAAACTCACCATCTCCTTGCCGCCACACGGTTCACGATGGCGGACAATTAAATGCGGCTGTCACTTTGTCTTCCACTAACATAGGAAAGCTCCAAAAACGTGACACATGTTTCCCACTAAAAAAGAAAATTAATGGAGTGTGACAATAATAACAATAATAAAAATTTATTAATAATAATATTATCATTATCATTTTGTAATAACTCAAATAATACAACTAAATTATTGTTATAGCATGTTAAAAATACTTATAATAATAGCATGCAAATTATTATTTAAAAAATGTAATTAAATACAATTTGTCTTTTAATTTTATCTTTCCAGTTTTTGTTTTTTTAACTATAAAGAACAATTTTAAATTAATGCTGTTATTATTTTCACTATTTACATTTAAATTTATATCACACTTATCTTAAATGATAAAATTATAATTATCTAATTTTATTTATTGAAACATTTTTTAATCAATCATATGTACCATCACAAACAAACTTTAATCTCAGATCTATTTAAATTATACCATATTTTCTTTTTCTTTAGTCTCCTAAAAAAATTATCAATTCATACTCTCTCAATTTCTTTTTGTAAATTCAAACACTTGTATCCAACTTAAATTTATTCATAAAATCGAGTTAGACTGACTAAAAGATTAATTATAAATTTTTGAATATTTCACGTAAATGTAATGTGAATTTTTATAATTTATAGGTTTTTAAATGTATTTAATTTTCTTTTTGAAATGATACTTTTTTTATTAAAATTATAAATTACTTTAAAAATAATTATTATTTTTAGGATTTAATATGTTTATTTCATCTGTTCAAAATTAATTCGCAATCCAACAATACAAATCCGACTAATCAATTAAAAAATTAAGTGGTGTTAGAGATAAGAGTTTTCGACATAATTATCTATATTTAATTAATATTTGTGTTTGGAAAATGTTAGAGATAAGAGTAACAAGGATCAAAAGAGCGTAAGAATTGAACGAACAAAGCTTAGGAGCCTTTTTCTTATGCTGGCATGGATCTTAATGATCTTAACAAAGTCTGGGAAATCAAGCCGCTAAAAAGAATCGGAGAAGATGAAGCAAGGAAGATTCTTGAAAAGGTAGCAAAGCAGGTTCAACCGATAATGCGAAAAAGGAAATGGAAAGTCAATGTTCTTTCTGAATTCTGGTACTTGAGTATTGAAATCCCTTCCTTTTACTTTTTTAAATGTTCTTGTGCTAGTATTAATCGTCTAAAATTTTGGTTTGCAGCCCTGCCAATCCATCACTTTTAGGGTTAAATATAGGACCGGGTGCAGAAATAAAGATAAGACTGCGGAGGCCAAACTGCGATTGGGATTTCTTCTCATATGAGCAGATTCTCGATACCATGTTGCACGAGCTTTGCCATAATGAACATGGTCCCCATAATGCTCAGTTTTATAACCTTTTGGATGAAATCAGAAGGGTAATGATGTGTTGCTCTCTCTCAATTTATATTTGTAGTCCCTTAGTTCTAAAATTTAGCATAAATTTATGGTTCACACAAAGTTATCCCGGTAGCTAAGCACCCATTTCTTTAAGTAGTTTACCTAATTTAGTATTTCATGTATCGATGAAATTTAAAAGGAAGACTCATCAGATTACATTGCCTATATAAAAAAGTGGAATCCTTATTTTCACATGATGTGCTGATAATAGTTTATGAATATATTGTTTCTGCTGACTTGCTATCTATGTATATATACATACGCACATCCTTATTGGCACTGGTCATAGATAATTAGTATTTTTAGTTCAAACCCTATTCTGCTGTAGGAATGTGAAGAACTGATGGTCAAAGGGATTAATAACACTGGGAAAGGATTTGAGCTTTATGGAAGACGTCTAGGTGGGTCCTCCCAGCAAGCACCTTTGTCATCACTTCGCCAGACTGCATTGGCAGCTGCTGAAAGCAGAGCACGTCATAGAGCTTTGCTTCCTTCAGGACCTCAGTATTTAGGTGGTGATACAAATATCAAGTCTTCTCTGAGTCCAATACAAGCTGCTGCCATGGCTGCTGAAAGGAGACCGCGCGATGACAAGTGGTGTGGGTCAAAATCTCAAAGGAGTGAGCCTCAAATAAGGGAGAATACAAGTTCTAGTGAAGCTTCTGCGAGATCTATTCAAACTTCGGCTATCCAATCTGCAAGAGCCAAGGAAACATTTGAGAGAGCAAAATGGCAGTGCAACACTTGCACTTTGTTAAATAAGGTACAATTTGTTATGCTTCTATAATAATGAATTGATAGATTGTATAAAGTAGTTCTCGTTTTGATTTCATTTAATATTAAATTATGTATGTACAATGTTCTATTTCATTACTGTATTCAATCACGAAAACAATAATCTTATTAACTTGAAAATTTCCAATCTGTGCCCTCCCATCCAACATCAGCATGCCTAGCAGAATGAAAATGATCATTCAATGGTGACTAGACACTAATTTCATAAGCTCTTCAATTTTTCAAGTTGTCTTGCTGGAGGCCAAACTTGATTCATGGTATTAAAGGTCATTCTACCATATTGATGAAGTAGGTTGTTAGATGTGTACTCAATGTTTTGGCATAAAGAAAACAATATATGTTGTACACAAAGGTTAGTGTCAATTTGTTTACTGATTAACCTATGTATATAGCCTGCTATTTTGATTGTAGGGATGATTAGGTAAGACTCTACCCTTTTCACTTGTGCCTTTAATTTTGAACCGGTATTTCAATCTGCACTGATCAACATGTGCCATCACTTGATTTCTATAGTCATTTTATAACTATAAGAATCTGGTCAATAATGTTTAAACCTGTACAATTGGAGAAATTGTACCTAGGCAACTATGTACCCAACTTTGAAAAGCATATTAAGTTGAGATTATCTGAAAAATGCGTGAGCGTTATAGAGGAGTTTGTATGCTTTGTAGCACCCCCAAACTTCCCAAAAACACATTGATCTAGTGTTTGTTGGTTATGTTATGTTAAGTCACTGCGCAGGGACTAAAATCTGTGTCTGCTGAGGTCTTTTGTGTTATTAATAATAATGCTATTATTTGAAAATTTTAAATGTGATTGGAAAAATGCTCTTGCATGCATTGGCTAGAATTATTTGTGGTGGTGATCTGGTGTATTGCAGCCATCAGCATTGATATGCGAAGCCTGTGGAACAGAAACGCAGAAAGGTGTTTCCAAGTTCAAAGTTTGGTCTTGCAAATTTTGTACTCTAGAAAACGGGGTTGAGCAGGATAGATGCTTATGTTGTGGAGAATGGAGATATTCATATGGTCCATCAGTGGCCATTCGTGGGCCTTACATTAGTACCTAACCGAACCTAAGTTTACAATTGGCACCTAGCCGGACCATAGTCAATGAATCCGTGTAAGTATTTTGGTGATGTAATCACAACATTTTAGCATAATAATGCATCTACTAGTTGAAGTTTTCGTGAGAAATTAGAGAAAAAAAACATAAATTTCATTCTGTCTGAAAGAGTTAAATTAAGAGGAATAAGTAAAATCAGAAGTAGCGGCTGTACTCTGTCACAGTCCTATTTATATATGGTGATTTAAACTTCATTTATAATATACAAAATAATATTATTATTTAGTTTATATTTTTATTCTCTAAAAGAAGATGATTATACTTGTAAGGTCATCATTTAGTTTTAATATATTTTAGGTTATGTAAGTGTATGCCTTATCGCCCATTATCATCGATGAGAAATATTTTCTTTATTGTTTTAACGGTAGATTTTAGGTATTCTTCATAAGAGTAATGTTGTTGTTAGCTTCATTGTGTTTAGAGGATTCCAACCCAAAATATTATGGCCTGTTAAATTTCCTATGAATTATCCAATGAAAAGAATGTAGTTTCTTCCTGCACTTCCAAAACCTCTCCATATAAGTAATATTTCTATTTTGCTCTTTTTAATTATGTAATCCGACTCTTTTATATAATCTAAGAGATCACTTTTTCTTTCAAAAAAATGGATTGGATAATCTGAAAGTTATATTTTATTTTCAGATTTTATAATTCATAAAAAGATAAAAGGAAATGTTTTTTATGAGGTACAGAAAGAAACTTATAGATTTGGAAGAAGAAAGTGCCTGTAAAGAACAAGGATTTGTTTTTTTGTTATCATAATCCCAGGTTGTTATAATACATATATAATAATTTTTTTATCTGGAAAATTCAAAATATTGTAATCACTCGCACGCACCACGATTCAAATTATCATGATTATTGTCAACAGCAGAGAATCTTCAAGGTGCCGCGTATCCATGGTGAAATGATTATCTTCAATCTTAATAATTTCGAGTATATAATTTAGTTCTATTTTAATAAAAATCTGAAGAGAAATTTAAGTGGTAAATATTCAATTAAATTTATAAATTTAGAAATATTTGTTATCCACCTTATAAATTTAGAAATATTTCTGAGTCACATGAACAAATCTTGCGCAATCTTTCTGTTCGCTCCCCCTCGCCTTCATCTGCTCCTGTAGACACCCCCATTCCCATGGAAGTTACGCCACCGGAGAACATCCCGTTATCCTCCTTCTGCGACCATACGGCCACCGCCGACCCTTGCATGGTTAATCACACAGTCAATGTTGATGCTGTCACACAATCTCTCCAAAGGTGTTGTGGAAGATTCTGAAATGGAGAAGAAAGAGGAAGAAGTGCTTGAAATTTATAGAGCTCTCTTACGCTCTAAAAATGAAAAAGAGAAAAATCTTAGTAATCTTCTAGGTTTGGCGATTTTAATTAATAAAAAATTAATCTGATATTAAAGTCGTTATAAAGTAAAATAATTTTTATTTAATGTAAAGTTGGTTACTCAGCTAACTAAAGTTGCAAAATCTTGTGGTGATTTACATTAAAAATAATGCGCTGAATTGAAATCATAGTCGTGGTATTAGTTAATGACTTCAATTTCAAATATCATTATCATTATGAATATGGTTAATTATTGATTTTTATGATTGCTGATGTATCATAATAAGATCAAATATAAAACAGTCGAGTATAAATAGATCGATAATTTTTATTGAATGGAATTCAACCTCATAAACCTTAAAAATAAATAATATAATGTGGTAATATGAGAAATGGCTTAAAAGAAAAACATATCGTTTGATTTAATTTCTATTTATTTAGTCAATATAGGTGCCTGTAATTCATATATTTTAAGAAACTAAATCCTGTTTAAAATTCCACCACAAGAAAATTTATTACACGTAGACAGTAAAATATTAAATTAATATCTAAATATAAAATGTGAAAACAAAATAAAAAATTATCATCAGTTAAAATATAATTTACTGTTGATACACAGGAAATTTCATCCCTCCGTGACCTACCGTCAAAGTACAATAGTTAGCTTTTCAGATCAATTAAGTTGATAGAAACTTCAGGGTACTTGAAATATAGTTTATTTATTTATTACATTTTGTTGGCATTTTACAAAAAGCAGATAAATATGGTATTTGAGAAAGTTTGATATTTATTTAAGGATGAAAGACACGTGGAGGCGGGAGGAAAAACGAAAGACATTAAAAGATTGGACATGGAAATATATAAATCATAAATAATTTTAATTTTAACGAGGAGAGAGAAAGAAAGAGAGAGAAAGAGAGGAGATTTCGCAGAAGGTTCGGAGGTGTGACTGGTGACTTGCCAGACAGAGCGTAGTTGCCGGCCATCGAACGCGAACAGGAAATGATTTGATTTGAATGGTGTGCTATCACATCGTCGTTCTCATTTCTGAGTTTGGTCTTCTGCTCCTTCTTCCTTACTCATCATCACATCTACATCCCTAGATTTGACCCTAAGCTCTGCAGCTCAGTTCTGTCATCCTTTCGTATCTTGCTGGATCTGTGCTATCTTCTTCTCTGCTTCGCAGATGGGTTCACTCGAGGAGAAGATAGAGCGCGATCCTTTCGACAACCTTAACGATGACGACGACCACACTCCCTTCGCCTCTTCCCCATCCGCCTCCAAAATCCGCCCCTTCAATTTCGAGACCACCGTTGTCGATTTACGGTCCTCCTCCGCCTTCAACATTAGACGCATCAGCAGGAGTATATATTTCGTCTTAATTAAGGCCAAGATCAACATCTTGCTTCCGTTTGGTCCTTTCGCTATTCTACTGCATTATCTCACTGGACACCAAGGATGGGTCTTCTTCTTCACGTTATTGGGTATTACTCCTTTGGCCGAACGTCTCGGTTATACCACCGAGTAAGTCTTACGCGTCTACTCAAATCTATGCTAATCTAATCCCGTTTACTTCCTCTTCTCTCTAATCTATCGCTAACATGCTCGATTTCCCAATCCTTGATCCAGGCAGCTTGCCTTCTATACGGGACCCACAGGTATAGCTCTACTTTTTATAGTAACTAGTGTTGTATATGTCATCTAAGCTAAGGTTGCTATTTGGTCAGTAGTACCGCAGGACCTAGTCTATCTTACTTGACCTTCTCACTATGTTCAATAACTAGTCATGGTTTGTGATTGATTGATGACATGAAACACTATTTGTTGAGAACGAGTAACGCATACCGTCAAAGTAACGCATCGTTTATTGTACTAGTTCCTTGTATGCGTGTAAGCTTGTATCGAAGTACATGGAATACGGGTCAATTGAATTGACGTCTGTTGGTATGCGCAGTTGGGGGTCTGCTTAATGCCACATTTGGCAATGCAACTGAAATGATTATATCCATTTACGCATTGAAAAGCAATATGATGAGGGTTGTGAAGCAATCTTTACTCGGTTCTATCCTGTCAAATATGCTTCTGGTTCTTGGCTGTGCTTTCTTTACTGGTGGCATTGCCCACTACAAAAAAGTACAGGTTTTTGATAAGGTACCTTCCATGATCTTAGTGAAAATTAGTGCATGTAGTTGTCTCTTTGCGTTTTTGTCCTTCTTCCGTTACAGACTTTACACTGTAGTTTGCCTCTGCAACAGGCAGCTGCCATTGTCAATTCTGGGTTACTCTTGATGGCTGTAATGGGAATTCTGTTTCCTGCTGTGCTTTACTTTACTCACTCAGAAGTTCATGAAGGGAAGTCAGTGTTGTCTCTATCAAGATTTAGCAGCTGCATAATGCTGGTGGCATATGCAAGCTACCTTTTCTTTCAACTTAGAAGTCAGCAAAATGTTTATACTCCAGTTAATGAGGTTAGTTCTTTTGTTGCTTTTTCTTCATGTTTATGATGTATAATTACCATGACATGCACCATGTGATGTGGTTGGGGTGAAGCCCATCCATGATTTGTTTTCATTTTCTTTCTCTTTGGAGAGTACGACGCATAGTTGCAATTAGATATTTTGAGTTTTCAACTATTTGAGGAGATAAATGTGTTTGCCACCTGTTAGTAGTCACAAGTATGGTCGATTACTTAATCATCGGGTCATTGTCGTTTTCCTGTGTTAACTGGTGTTACACATTTACCAGTCTCCATTTTGCCAGTAGACCCTTGGTGGTTTAAAGATATATATATATACACAATAAGAAAGAAACGTGTTTTTGTTTCAACTGTTAGATTAAAGTATTTTATTTAATTAAGCATTTTACCAAAAGAGTAGCGAGTGGAAAATATTTTGAAAAATGAAGAACTGGGAGAGACGACTATATTGGCATGGTGTGAGGTTTAGCTCCTCGGTCAAATTTTGGTAGACTCCCGAAGACAATGGGAAACAGCCACAACCATTATTTTGTTTCATCAAAACAGACTATATATTTAAATCTAATTGGTGACCGAACTTCCTTTACAACTTCCATATGCAGTGGTAGAGCTTGTATAATAAAGTCTAAAGACATTGTAAGGGTCAAATAATAAAATTTATATTGTTTAAATTAAATGAAACTGTCATGATAATATCACTCCTTAAGGGTGATTTTTAGTATTTCATTATACTATTCAAATATTAACAACTTTCTTAGTCAATTTCTTTTTATGATATTAAAATATCTTTAATTTATTATTAACACTTTAGAAGTTTGTTTTTTAAGACTTCTATTTCTGTTTTTGCTACTGAATAGAATTTTTTGTATTTTATTCAAAAGAAAATTTGTATGAATACGCAAAAGTGTTGTGAAATTTTCAACAAATTTGAGGAGATAATATTTTTCTGCAAAATCTTAGCAAAGTTTGCTGAAATTTCTTGTAGAAAAAAAAAATCACAGAATTCATGTGAAAAATTGCTTGAAAAATCCACGTGCAAGACATATTTACAGATTTAAGTCACATTATACAAGTTTCCTTGTATACGATGAGTATACGAAGGTTATACAAAAAAATTAGTTTGTAAAGGCAAAATAGTTAATAGTTTGAAAAGGTACTTACTTAATAAAATGCTTAACATGAGGAAAGTGTTATTAATGTTTAAAATAATTCATAAAGAGCTAATGCTATCAAAAGATAAAATTAAAATTAAAATATTAATGTAAGATTTTATATAATAATAATAATAATAATAATAATAATAATAATCATAAAAAACTTCGTTTACCTGATATTAGTGTTATGTTCTATGTTCTTTCAACGACTTAAAATCATTAATAGTCTATAAAGCAGGAATATCTCTTCAAAGTGTCGTATTGCAGACACGAAACACTTCTAGGTAGGTTTCCAATTAAAATTTATTTTTTATTGGCTTTGACACTTGTAAGTTTACACAACAACACTTGAGCCAAAACCGGTTGCCAAACCTAATGTTTTTCAAGAATATTCATTTTTTTAACTTATACACAAGTCAACTTCAAATATAATGTAAAATAATAAAACTATTATCTCTTCCCTTTTTTTAGGCTTTTTATAATAGAAAAAAAACATACAAGGTTGGTTTAAAAAAGTGAAAATATCATCAATTTAGACCTATTACTATATTATTTTGTTAGAGTCTCTCTTTGTGCACGTGTGAATGTGGTTTCCTGGTGGTACCCTATATTTTAGACTCTAGTGGTGTTAAGTGTTGATGTCCATGCAAGAGTCCCTGCTTTGTACTTCATAGTTAATAATTAAGAAATAGACAATTTTAAAGTGTATTTGAGAATATTATGAAAATCTGCTACTTTACCATGAACGTGGCTTCACATTTTTATAGATGTCAGTCTGGGTGCATTATTTTTGCATGTATTACAAAAGGAAAAAGCTTTATATTTTTGTGTTTTCACTCCTCTGGTGGTGTTTACAATGGTTTTATTTTTTCTAAAGTTGATCAGAATATTAAATCATTACATCTATTTCGAAATAAAGAGGAACTTACGTGAGTAAATTGGTTCCTATTGAATGCTTTTTTCTATATCATTCAACAGTGCATTTGCATATAATCTTTTTGCTTTATAATGTAGGAAGGAGATGATGGTGAAAATTCTGATGAGGAAGAAGAACTTGAATTAACTCAATGGGAGGCAATAGCCTGGCTTGCTATTTTGACAGCATGGATGTCTATATTGTCTGGATACCTTGTAGATACCATAGAGGTATTACTATGATTGCACTACCAAAGACTCTATTCGCTTGGAATCTTTATTTTGAGCCCTTTATATGTTTTTCTTAATTATGCTTTCATTTTATTTGTTGATATCTTTTGGAAAGGTGCTCTAGAACTAGAGTTTGCAAGATGGTTCCAAAAAAGAGTCTTGCTAAGCAATATAAGGTCTTGATCTTTGATGTTCATTAATAGAGCCATAAATAGAAAATTAAGTTACTAATCCAAGAATCACGTGGTGACAGCTCAAGGGTGATGAACATACGACCTTTAAGAAAAAATATTGAAGGAAGGTAATTTATAATAAAGGTATAATTTCTTCTGAAAAAGATTTCTAATAAAGTTAGAAAAATTTCTAAAGCAATCATGGGTGAATCAAAAGACTTTGAACCAATACATAATGGTTCTTGGTGGTGGAATGCGGGTAACTAGAGAAAGCTAAGAAAATAAATGCAGCCTTTTAAGGTCTTACACTCTTGCAACCGCTAGTACTCAATAGTGGCATGAACTGGCCACCCCTAAAAAAGGTTGTAGCAGGATAGTAGATAACTAGTTGACTTGTATTATAATTTTGATCATTGGAGATAGACATTGCAACCGAAGGGTTTGTGCTTAAGCATTTTAGTTTTTCAGGAAAAAAGAGAGGAAAATGTCTTAGGTAAATTGGATATGTACCTTAGGTTCTAACTATATGTGATCAATGTTACAAAATGATGGAGAAATTAATGTAGAAGATATCACGCAAGAGTACAACTTGGATGATTAAATTGGAATAAGATACGGAGGATTGTTTGGGATTTAAAAGGACCTACCGAGCTCAAAACAAAGTTTTAATGTATTTATACTTCAAACCACCTTACGATAGGGAATGTTGTATCACCTCGATCAAAATACTTGTAATCATCTTAATTAATTTTTTATCTTCAAGAACCTTAGCTTTTGGTATTAGTTGAACGATGGCAGTTGCAACAACATTGTACTCTGACTCTGAAAGTTGACTTGATAAGAAGAAATCTGATAATCCGGACAAAGTTTTTCCGATTTATGGATTTGTCTCCTGTATTTTCCAAAGAGATGGCCATAATTGTTGCAGCTTCCCTAACCCCTGAAATTTTTTTTAATATAAATCCTGAAATTTTCAAAGAGTTTGTCTCTTTCTCTTCCTCATATTTGTTTTGGCCCAAGATACTTGATTTCTCAAGTGGTATTTTTTTTTTCAAATCTGCAGCTTCATGTAAAATAGAATGCATGTCTTTTATCCTTCCATTCTGTTGGAAATCTTGTTTTTCATTTTAGTGTCAAATATGATGCAACTCATGTTTTTTAAAACACATGGAGTTATTCCTTTCTAGGATTTGTCCCATACTCAACAAACTTTGATTTTTTTTTTTCAACTTTTAACAACTCCTTTTCTTTTGACATCAACACTTTTTTCATTTCCAATGTGGCTTTAAAGAATTAGTACTAATTGAGTTTTCTAAAAATGATAGCTGCTATTGCCAACAACTACATGAGCTAAGCTAGAAGTTTATATCATGAGCCCACACCTACAACTACCTCTTTTTTAACACAGGCAAACTTTAACCAAACTTACAAGCAAGTGAAAAACTGCAAAATCGTTAAATGACAATCTTAATTGCCAACAAGTTTGAACCCTAAAGCATGTAATTGATGGGATCCTTGTTATTTAGTAGCTGTGACAGCCCTGGCGGGATTAATTTCACCTCAATTTTTGCGGAAGTGCCGTGGTCAAAGCCAAATATCAAATTAAAAAACAAAATCTTATTTAAACTAATAATTATTTATACTAATAATATTTAGGTCATGTGACAAACGAGCTCATCTCAACAGCTCTTAACATAGTTAAGTACTATGATACTATTTAATATAACAACTTAAAATGTTACGGAGTAAAAGCAATGACTTAATACTAATTAGATTCAACAAAAAAGGAATTACTAATTTTTGGAACTATGCAATGGAAACAGTGATGTGATCAGGTCAAGTCACAAGGGATAACAACAACCTTCGATTCTGCATTGAACTTTTGGTAGAAGTAAAAAGAGATATATTGCAATCCACTAATAAGATTTTAAATAGTGGTGATATATACTATACTGGCCCTGTAGCCTTATTTGTACTAATCTAATTATCTGGATCAAGTGCTGTTACAAAATATCTGATTTTCCTGTCCATGTTGACTGGCAAACGCTAATATTTCTGGTCTCTTACAGGGTGCATCTAAGACATTAAATATGTCAATGGCTTTTATTTCTGTCATCTTGCTTCCAATTGTTGGCAACGCTGCAGAACATGCCAGTGCCATCATGTTTGCCGTAAAGGACAAGCTTGTAAGTGGCTTTCAAAGCTTACTCTTCATTCTATGAATATTGTTGATCTGTTAATGGATTCAATCACTCCTCAGGATATTACTATTGGAGTTGCCATAGGATCGTCTACACAGATATCTATGTTTGTGGTATGGCCTTGAACTGTTATTAAATGGTTATTTGGAGTATACATTTAGTGCATCTTTTCGTTAATAAACTATCCTGTTAAAAGAAATGGGCTAGAGTTTATAATGTTTTTAAAATAAGTAGATCATTGCTAAAGTTAATGATGCTTGTGTTCTTGAAAATTGCAGATCCCGTTCTGTGTGGTTGTTGGATGGTGCATGGGAAAAGAAATGGACTTGAATTTTCAACTCTTTGAGACTGCCACGCTTTTTATCACCGTGTTGGTAGTTGCGTTTATGATGCAGGTATTGATTTCTTACCTGTAAATTGTGTTGGTAGTGGTTGTTATTGTTTCCCAACTTATAAGCAATTGATGGTTAAAAAGTGTTAGATATATTACATTATTGATATCTTATCTTTATTTTTTGTCTGTAGTTAGTGTGTTATTATTTCTTATTAAATTTTGAGTTTAGTTTATATTTCTTTTATTTTAAATAGAATATTCCATGTGTATGGAAATTAATTCCATACATACTTTTCACTATATTCAACATTCCTAAAATCTTATAAAACAAGTTAGATAAAAAATTTAAGGTCTTTAGTTAGTTTGTTATTATTTCTTATTAAATTTTGAGTTTAATTTATATTTCTTTTATTATAAATAGAATATCCCATGTATATATTCAACACAAGGGAAATTAATTCCATGCATATTTTTCACTATATTCAACATTCTTAAAATCTTATAAAACAAGTTAGATAAAAAATTTAAAGTCTTTAGTTAGTTTATTATTATTTCTAATTAAATTTTGAGTTTAGTTTATATTTCTTTTATTATAAATAGAATATCTCATGTGTATATTTAACATAAGGGAAATTAATTACATTCATACTTTTCACTATATTCAACATTCCTAAAATCTTGTAAAACAAGTTAGATAAAAAATTTAAGGTCTAAATTGAGTTGTGCAAATTGGTCTGTGAAATAATGAGTCTTAAAAGTAAAAGGACTTTCTCTTCCTAAAAAGAAAAGCATATATAAAATATGTGCAAGCGGCGTTCTCCAGTATCAAAATTCTTGAACCTCTCACATTTGAAGACACATACAAGCTCAAACATATTGTTCCTCCCACTTTGTGAAGACGAAACAAGTTGCCCGCGATAGAGGGGTCAACTTCTTGTTAGTGATCCATCTATATAAATCTTCCAAACAACCATACCTCCATCTTTTGAAATAAATCAAAATTATGATTTTCTTTTTTTTTAGTCTTTGACTATGACATCATGTTCACGTGACCCTTTTAATGATTTCATAATTGTTGAGTTGATAATTTCTTGAAGTGTTGTGTGATGACATCATCGCAGTTAGAGTTAATGACAGGGACTAAAAGAAAATTACCCTGTATAATGGGAATTAAAAATTCAATTAAATCTCAATAATATAACCTTTTATAAATGTGTCAATTTTAAGTTGACATCACAAAGAGAGAAACATATCATTGGAATCCATGTCAGGCATCAGTTTTTCATTCCATTGTATGGAATGTTATCATCACTATTATTAATGTGTTTGACAACCATTTTAATTTGTTTTTACTTGCAGGAAGGAACCTCAAATTATTTTAAAGGCTTGATGCTTGTGCTGTGCTATCTTATAGTTGCTGCCAGTTTTTTTGTACATGATGACCCTATTAAAAGTGGTGAGTTACTTGGAGTATACTGCATACTTTCGCAATAATTATATAACGAGGAAGAATATAGATGAATCTCCTCTATTGCTCTTTCTGCTTACAAAACTTCGCACAACAAGCTTGCTTAATTTGTTTTTTGACTTTAATTTTTGCCTACCTCTCTCTTCCCCTTCTCAAGGTACTTATATATCTTGTTACACGATATGAACATCTGGATATTAGAACTCAGACCCTTCCAGATTCAGAACATGTAATCTCTCTAGTTAGAACATGTTATACTAAAAGTGGATTTGGCAGTTCCACATTTCTCCTGAACAGGGTTACATACTGACGAATTTAAGTAAGATCGGGATTAGTATATAATATTTTTATTTTCTGGTATGATTATTCATTATTGCCTAATCAGTTTGAGATGATTTTGTTTAAAAGATAAAATTCTAGAATCATTCAACTAGCTAGGGGAATTTCTTTCCAAAATCTTTGGATAAATAGAACAGCCCCCCTCCCCATCCCCCCCACACAGAAACAATTGTATCTTGAATTTTCCTCTGCAAGCCCGAAGTCGTTGAACCCGAATATCAATTGTAGTTTGTTTATCAGGTCCATTTAATGAATATATCTTTGCAGAATATACGTTGCATTGTTCTTAATCTTTAAGATCTTGGTAGAAGTAAAAGCTTGGGGGCCTCAAATTTGGTTAAATACAGTGTATCCTCTGGATATGGTATTAGGATGTCCATTTTTTTGGAGTTTCACATCAATCAATTTTGACTCGATATCTAATCATGTTCGATTTGTGTAGCCATGATTGGTAGTTCTACATGAGACTATTTGCTAATAAAAAAGTGAAACCTTAGTTAGGATTATGTTTGGCTGTTTATTTGACATATATGGTTAGGGCCTGTTCTAATGCTCTGTTTGTGGAATCTGGTACAGGTAATGACTAAATATTTAGAGTAGGTGTGGTACTTGTCAATGTTCCACTTTCTGTGCCAAAAACGTAGGAAGCATGGATTTCGGAAGGGTTCAAGAAAACCTTCGACCTGCTTTCAATATGACCTGGAAACCCCGGAAGTGACCACGAGCGATTTGTTGTACTGGAAATTTTCAGCCTTGTATTATATATTGAATTTTGAAAGTATGTTACCTGTATTATTTTCATAGTTTTAATTCATTCACCATAAAATCTTTGTAGCCTGTGGGCCTTCATATCTCCAATGAATCACGTTGAAAGTAACCAATCACTGTTAAGCTTTCTTTCATTTTCTTGTTTGCAGTGTCCTTTTGAGATTATTGAGGGGTTCATCTTATTTTCAGTTTTTTAGAATTGGGTAATGGAAATTTGGAATGTAACTGAAATTCAGCGGTGAAAGTAGTTCATCCGATTCCTTCACTGAAAAGGATTTCTGAAGTTTAATTACTATTCTATTGACTTCTGAACTACTTGCTTGGTGGTGGTAGTTGATGATGTTCACTCCCCAATTTGAATTGGGTCACTCTTAAGTCGTTAACATGGATTTTCAGTCAAATAGGTCATTCAAGTAAAAATAATTGTGATGTAAATTGAATTATAACTTAAATTAAGTCGTGATCTTTTTTAGCATGATGTCTAAATAAGGTATAAGGAACGATTCCTCTTTTATAAATTAATTATATTTTTTAGAAAGTAAAAAATAACATTATTTTTATGTATATAATTTTTTAAACACAAACTAAAATATTCAAACCTAAAATCACATTCCAAATAAAACTAGACTAGACTAGATAAAACTCCAAATAAAAATCTCTTATGTATTCAAAATGATTTTACGTTTATATGGATTAAAAACTACACGCTATATGGATTAAAACATTTGTTTATTAAGTGTATGGTTAAATCATTTCTATTATTAACTGAAATAATTTATCTCACGGAATATAATTGCAAAATATGCAACAATGAATTTTTACATTTAGTCTCAGGGAGGTGCAAGTGGGTTGATATTGATATATAACCAATTATGGGACATTAATAAGCCTATCACGTGCTCGAGATATTTATAAGCGTTAGACAAAATATTAATGTCGATGATTGTTTGTTCATAATTAAAATTAAAATATAGAAAACACGAGTTTATTTAAATTTCCCAACTTCAAAAATTGCATATTGCTTAAAAAATATTTTGCTATTATAAAGGGTGAAAATTGTTGAAGGAATGAAATTTATACAGAAGAGAGAACTGTGTAAAAAAAAATCACACTCGGAAGTTATACACTGCTGTTACAAACGAAGGTACAAGAAAACACGTAACACAGAGGATGAAGGCTCTCGATAATCGCTGTTGCTTGTGTCTTGTAGAAGGTTGTTGGGAACATTGTAAAATATAAAAAAGAGAACATCGTATTGTAGGATTCGTTGATGTTACATCATTGTGATGCAGCTGCTGGTGCTGCTAGCTTTGCTCGTAGATCCTTACGCAAGATTTTGCCTGAGGGTGACTTGGGAATTGCATCAACGAAGAATACTGTGTTTATTCTCTTGTAAAACACCACCTGTTTGGAGATGAAGTTCTTGATTTCATCCTGGGTTGTGTCGATGGAAGAATTTGATCTCACAACAAATGCCACAGGTACTTCTCCGGCCGCTTCATCCTTCATTCTGAAATTTATGATTAATTAGAAGATAATACATACAGTGCTTAGTATAGAAGAGATTAAGGTGAGATGAGAGAGTTACGGAACGACGGCAGCGTCAGAGATGTTAGGATGAGTGAGAAGAAGGGCTTCGAGTTCAGCCGGAGCCACCTGAAACCCTTTGTATTTGATAAGTTCCTTTAACCTGTCAACGATGAATAACTCATCGTCATCGTCGATGTAACCGATGTCACCTGTGTGCAACCACCCATCTTTGTCTATCGTTCTCTCTGTAGCCTCTTTGTCGTTCAGATAACCTGATTCATTCATTCATTCATTCATTCAACTATTCATTCACCTTTTTCTTGTAACACACGACACCTCAACAACCTTAATCAATGCTCCCCCAGCTTTTCAAACTACAAACAATGAGAGTAGGTTGGTAGGTACCTTTCATGATCTGGTCGCCTCTTATGCAGATTTCACCGGACTGGTTTCGAGGTAGGGATTGGGCGGTTTCAGGATCCACGATCTTCATCTCTGCGTTTCTCACGACGGTTCCGCATGCACCTGCTTTCACGTGCATGGGTTCTTTAGCAAAAGCTAAGGACATTGTGAGCACAGGACCTGCCTCAGTCATACCGTAACCCTGGCCGAGTCTGGCGTGGGGGAATTTGGCCCTCACAGTGTCTTCAAGCTCTTTACCGAGAGGGGCTCCGCCGGACTTGAAGAGCCTGATGGAAGAGAGGTCGTAGTTGGCGAGATCAGGTGACTTGGCAACGGCGAGAACGATGGGTGGGACGACGGGGGCAACGGTGATTCTGTGTTTGTGAATGAGGGCGAGGAGGGCGTTGATGTCGAACTTGGGCATGAGAAGAATGGCAGCCTTGGAACGCAAGCCACAGAGAAGAACAGAGTTGAGAGAGTATATGTGGAACAGGGGAAGCACGCAGAGGATGGTGTCGTCGGGATGGTAGTAGAGGTTCGGATTCTCGCCGTCCACCTGCTGAGCAATGCTCGTCACCAGCCCCTTGTGCGTCAGCATCACACCTTTCGGAAGCCCCGTTGTCCCCGACGAATACGGCAATGCCACCACGTCATCCGCTCTTATCTCCACCTCATCCATATCTCCGTCGCCCTCACACAACTCTGAGAAATGGACGTGAACGCCATCTGCCTCCGCCACCGGACACGTATCCACGAACACCAACTTCACCTCCTCCAGCTCCTTCACCTTTTCGTAGTAAGAAGCCTGCGTGATGAGCACCTTGGCCTTGGATGCCTTGGCTTGCTTCTCAATCTCCGCCGGGGTGAAGAAGGGGTTGGCTGCAGTGGCCACGGCGCCGCGATGAGACGCCCCGAGAAACGCAAAGACGAATTCGGGGCAGTTGGGTAGAAGGATCATGATGACCTCGCCCTGTCGCACGCCCAATCTGTGGAGGCCGGCCGCCACTTTTCGGGCGGTGGCGTCGACGTCGGAGTATGTGTAGACTTTTCCGGTGGGGGCATTGATCAAGCAGGGGCGTGAGGCGTGGTCTGGAAAATTTTGGAAGCAGTAGGCGTGGAGGGGAAGGTGTTTGGGGATGTATATATCAGGAAGCTTGGACCTGAAAATGAAGTCCTTCCCCTGCTCTGTTTCAATGGCCATTCCTCAATTACACCACCCTCGAAAAAACAAGACAGAAAATTTGTGTTTGGCTAGGATAAGAGGAACTCGGAGCTTCCCTGGGTTCGTGATAGTTTATGTATTTGTAATGCAACAACAATAATAATAAAGGATGAGTTTTTACGGTGGCGGTTGTGGTGGTTGGTGAAGGGCAGAAATGGAAAAGAAAAAGAGTGAAGGATGATCTGATGGAGGAGAGAGGTTGGGGTTGGTGAGACAGAGCCACAACACAGACAATGGGACCAATCAAATGAAAGCCTCTTTTTTCTTACTCCTAAAGACTTTCTGTACCTACCAACTCCTCTCTTCTCCTTCACCTACCGCTCTCACCATTCCCACGCCATTTATTCATCTCATTCATTCACCTTCATTTTACACTCTAAACTAACAACTAATTAATGCTAATATTCCTATTATAATTATAATCAACCACAAAACCATAGTTGCTGTATTTGTAGTTTCTTTTACCACAGATTATAAACATTTTTGTTCTATAAAAACCCAAATACAACAGAAGAAATGATTTCATAGTTTTCACATTATTTATTTCATCGGGGATGGCCAACTGCTCCTACCGAATCCATGTTTTTGGTTAACCAACCCCGTCAGTTCTATAAGAGATAAATTGGGATACAAATATTATTCTAATCACCACAAAGTTCATGCCACATAGTTTTGACATAAATTCATTGGATTCCCGGCACCAAAAAGGAAAATTTTGCACTGTCATTTGGAGTTTTATACCTGGTTTTCAGTTGCTTTAGGATATTATTGTTGAATAATTTTCGATCAATTTTAAAATTAAGAAAATTAATTCCCATACACCCTCTTTCTTAAAATTATTTAAAACGTCCATGTTTCTCTTGGGTTTCCCTTGGAAGTTCAGGGATGGAATAATATATAGGTTATATATTAGTTTTGTTTTCCCTTTATTTATATATTGAAGCAGATACAACTAGCATGCATGGAGTGTAGAGAAGTCAACGTGGTTTCCACCGAACCGGTTGTATATATACATACAGAGAGAAAGGAAGAAAATCATTGCATGTGTTTGATGATGGAGTCAAGAAAAAGCGCAGTGTTGCTGATATTTGTTTCAGTTTCAGTGTGGCAGCTGCAGGGTGGAAGTAGCAGTGTTGTGGTATCGAAGGATGGGAGTGGAGATTATAGAACGGTGGGTGAAGCCATTATGCAGGCTCCTGACATGAGTGATAAACCCTATACCATTCACGTACGAGCAGGCACTTATCAAGAGTACCTCTTCGTTCCTCCTCATAAGACTAACATTAGGCTCCTTGGAGATGGACCTCACCACACCAAAATAGTAGGCTACCAAAATGGTTCCACCATTGGTACGTACTAATCTCTATCTCTCTCCTTCACTGCTCCTTAATTTTCATGTCTTCTAGCTTTTAAGTCTTCTGGTTTCTGTTTTTTGTACCTTCAAACATCACATGCAACTCATAAGTAAGACTGTCTACTAAAATCGGAATGGAGGAGTAAACTAAACTGGAGATTTTATGCTAACACATGCACCAATTTAACGTCTATTCATCGTAATTGATGCTTCAATTCAAGGATTTAATTTTCTTCTCTCTCACTTTCTGATCATCATAACCTAACTTTTCTTGCATTGATGGATATAATATATCAATATATTTGATGTTTGAAGGCAGAATCTTGAGTAAGATTTGTTGGGTTTACCAACCGGCAAATTGAAGGAAGATTTGATTGTGACAGATTCCAATACGGAGTACTGCTGTGACTTTATTAATAGAGAAACATACTTATCTACGTATAAATTTTTTACATTTATTTCTTTTTTAAGTATACAAATTTATAACTTTTCATTTCATACATTTTTTTTTAAATATAAAATCTATATCTATTTTATTTTTATAACATGCATTAAATAAAAGCGTTGACGTGAACAGCTCAGAGGTAAATTACATTGCATAATTAACCTAACTACATATTTTATTCCTTTGTATGGGTATTTGGCAGTGACCTAATTAATCGGTGGCCGCCAGTGACACTGTGTGAGACGCTTGTTGTGATTCCTAGTTATTGTCAAAAAAGCTGTCAATTGTTAAAAGTTTGACGTAGTTTTGTAGTCGGAGAAACGAAGAACAGAAAATGTTTTCTTAAAATAAGTGATTTTTAAAATTAATTATTACAAGTGAGAGTGAAATGGGTTGGGTTGGTTTGCAGATATTCGTGGAGATGGGTTCATGGCAGCAAAGATGGGATTTGCGAACTGGGCAGGCTTGAACGCAAGCAGTGCAGTGGCGGTTCGGAACGAGGCAGACAAGAGCATATTCTTCCAATGCTCCATCGAAGGGCTCCAGGACACACTGTGGGCGGTTTCGGGGCGTCAGTTCTACAAAAAGTGCGATATCTACGGCACGGTGGACTTCATCTACGGCAGCGCAGCGGCGGTGTTCCAGGACTGCATGGTGTACGCGCGGTACAGAAAGTACGTGACGTTCACGGCTCAGTCGAGAGAGGATCCGAATGAGACAAGCGGGTTCAGTTTCCAAAGATGCGAATTCAGAATGTCGCCGGAGGATGAGAACAGAAAGAGAGAGGTGCATGCGAGCCTTGGGCGTCCCCTGAGACCCTATTCCACCGTCGCCATCCTCCACTCTTACATTGACTCCATCGTCGATCCTAAAGGTTGGGAGCCCATGCCCCACCAGCCCACCGACAAAGCCACCTACATCGAGTTTCAGAATGTTGGGCCGGGCTCTAACACCAACGATAGAGTTAACTGGGCCGGCGTGACGGTCCTTAGACACCCGGCCCAAGTAGCCCGTTTCACTGCCTCCTATCTCTTAGACGCCGACTCTTGGATTCCCTCCACCGGTGTTCCCTACAACACTGGACTATAAATATTACCGCTACACATAGTCTACTCAACCAAATGTATCTGCTGCTACAAATATTACCGCTATCTAACATTTTCAAATTAATCTCTTTTTGATCGCTCTTAAAATTACGTGCTCCAAATTTAGGCAAATTTAAAATAAATGCTAATATAAATTAATTTAATTGATAATGATAAAACGAGAAGAACAATATAGTGATTAATTAATTAATTAATTAATTAGTTTTTAATATTAGAAAAGGGATATGGTAGTATAAGAGAGGGAAATGCGATTGAGTGGCGGGGAATTGTCATATCGAGATGGCGAGGTGGTTATCACATTCACCTCTGTGGCTTCCAATTCCAAATTCAAATTCAAATTTAAATTTAAATTCAAATCCAAACTCAAGGGTGCTACAATATCAGCATGCATACAGAGCTCAATTGCGTGTTCGATGCAGCGAAGTGGGTGAGGAGAAGGAGAAGGAGGAGAAGAAGAAGAAGCGATTGTCGGAGCAGTCGTCGTGGGAGGCGAAGGACGCACAGGGAAGAGACTATCTGTACAGACTTGGCAAAGAGGCTGATAACATGAACATCGCCGTCGGCCAGCGTGCCGGCGTCATCGATTCCCTTTTCGTCGGCGATTTTCTCGGCAAAGATTGTCAGTCTAATGTTATTATTATTATTATTCTCTTTTTACGCACAGCGTTTTTTCAGTAATAATTCCAAACACCGTATTTTTCTCTTACTTTCTTTTTCTTGCGCAGCGGACATTGTGTTTGATTATCGTCAAAAAGTGACGAGGTCCTTTCAATACCTTCAGGGTGATTATTACATCGCTCCTCTCTTCATGGTAATTTCTTACTCATTCAACTTTCTCCACACTTTAGCCTTTTTCACCTTCTTTTCCCTTCCTTTTTTTCACAGGACAAAGTGGGTAAGCACTCTCAAAATGGACCCTTCTGAAGAAACTCTGCTAATAACTCGTTTTGGTGCAGTAAGAGAGCTATAGCTCATCTCATCATCAGAGACTGTCACCTTGTCAACTTCCTTATCCTATTCAATTAAATTCATTTACTTATTTCGCGCGCTTATCGCAACTATCCAATCTTCCCGGCAATTTCTTTTAGAATCACAAAATTGACATGTGGTCCATCCATCTCTCCTTTTCTTAATATATAATTCTGTGTTCAAATTTTAAAATGCTGCTTACATATTGTGCCTATTACCGTAACTTGTCTTTTTCTGTTAATGCAGTATGTCACATTGTCAAGAACTACCTAGCTCATATCCTCAACACTAAAGTTCCTTTAATTCTAGGTATATACTAACTGCAAATGAATGTTCCTGTAGTCTGTCCAAAACCCAAAACAAATTAAATATAACTACTTGTCATTAGGTTCCTGCTTTTACTGTATCATTTAATAACTGTATTTGTCTCTGTCTCGAATGTGTTTGTGAGATTTATGCTCTTTCAGAAAACCTGTACTCTGTCTAGTTTTAGTCTAATATTACTTCACAATTGTAATTTTAAACTTAATCTGTCTGAAAGTGAAGCCTATGACTAAGGGCACAAAGAAATTTCCAGGCTTGATACATAGTCTATATATGCAATTAGAAATGTTCTGTGCATTCTATTTTAAAATTTAATCTTTACTTTCAATTTCCTCCAGGTATTTGGGGAGGAAAAGGACAGGGGAAATCATTTCAAACAGAACTTATATTTCAGGCCATGGGAATTGAACCCGTAATTATGTCTGCGGGGGAACTAGAATCAGAGAGAGCTGGTAAGTCGGTTGCTTTAGTACTTAAAAAATAGACAATTTTACCAAGTCATTGAAGAAATGAACAAAACAATGTCCATTTAACTGATGCAAACTAGTTCAGCCATCTGACACTCAAAAATGATTGGTGGGATTATTTGAAAATTATTTTCGTTGCATTATTTCTTACCCCTTATTTCTAAATTTGGTCAATAATGAGTACTTGTGCAGTTTATTTAATTTTGACCATATGTTTAAGTACGTAGATATTTGTAACCGGTCTAGTTACCCCATCCTATTAATTTTTCATTTACAGGAGAGCCAGGAAAGTTGATTCGCGAGCGTTATAGAACAGCATCTCAAGTGGTCCAGAACCAAGTTAGGAGTTTTAAAGTTTTCAGTATGTCTTGTTTACGAAGTTAACATGTTATTTTATGTGATTAATTACATGATTTTGGCATTGGAAAATATATTATTCTATATTTTATGGAGGTTGTACACTGCAATATTCTCTTCCTTTAAAGTATTATGAAAATGTTGCATTGAGTTATTATTTATTTGGTGAAGATACTAGAGAGAAATTAAAAAAAAAAATTATTAATGATAACCTAGAACATGTTTAAAACTAACCGCTAATATGTCCAAATCAAACATACAGAGCTTGCCCTCCCTGTGTTGTAGTATATATGGCCTATTTCTGAACGTAATATGTGTGCTTCAGATTATGCTATTAGAGACTATTCATCACCTAAAGATTTTTAACTTAATATTCATCTGCTTGTATTGTTTTATCTTCCCATCTTTTTTTTATCATTCTCCAAATTGCATTGGAACTTGTGCTCTTCATTGGATGCAAGAGTTAATTTTCTTATGGTTAAACAAACGGTGCCTAAATTCTAATTCATATTTACCAATGGTGTGCACAACCTATAACATGAATGCTGCTAAGAAAAAACACTATTTTAGTTCTACCTTGAATATTCATGCTTATAATAATGTTACTGTAATTCCTTGATCTGATGATACAGTCTAATGTTATTTGAACAATGTCTATACTCAAGTGTGGCACAGGCTGACAAGTTTGGTTAAAATAATATAAGATTGTTCATATTAGAGTTACGTCTAACTTCAATACCTATGTTTGAGTTGAGCAATGTTATTGCAATTGTTTAATCTTCTGAAATTGTGGAGTTGTGCTTTCCTGATACAGGGGAAAATGAGCTGTTTGATGATCAATGATATTGATGCTGGACTTGGTAGATTTGGTAAGCCTGTATCTGATTTAGAATGGAATAACATAAATACCGTAATTTTTGGGTCATATCCCCTTTCTTGTTCACTACACTGTGTATGTGTGTCCTGCATCTTCTAGTGTGGCTGATATTTGATCAACTATTTACTGAATGTAATGTTGCTACTTCCACACAGGGAATACTCAAATGACGGTCAACAATCAAATTGTTGTTGGGACTCTTATGAATCTGTCAGACAATCCTACAAGAGTAAGTGTTGGCCAAGATTGGCGGGATTCAGATATCACAAACAGAATTCCAATCATTGTAACAGGGAATGACTTTTCGACTATTTATGCTCCGCTGATTCGAGATGGAAGGATGGATAAGTTTTACTGGTAAACTGCGATCCATCTTGTTCTAGGATTGTTATACTTACCATTTTGACGAAGTTGCTGAAGGTCCATGTTTAAATACAAGGTTTTAGTATAAGATTTGCATTATGTAATGAGTTGGAAATATCTGTTTTGATGGAGGCAGGTAACCATTCCACTCTTCCTTAAAACTAAAATGCTGTCTGTAAATGTGGAACAGGCAACCAAACCTTGAAGATATCCTGAATATCGTTCACAGAATGTATGAGAAAGATGGTATATCTAGGGATGAAGTTGAAAGGGTTGTGAAAACTTTCCCTAATCAAGGTAACTAACTGATCCTCATCTTAGAGGTTTCTATCACTGCATTACAGTAGGTCCAGAAAAGTGTTAATTAGCAGTTATTTTGTTAGAGAGTGTGTGGCTATAAAGAACGTGTTCTTTATTTTATAAGTAACAGGAAAGAAGAGTCGGTTGCCTAATTATTTTTCTTGGGTTCGTATGATATGGTTTCAATTTCATGCTTGTCCATATAAAATCTTATTTAATTCCATGTTTGTTAGTTATTATCTGCGGCTGATTTTAAGTAACTTGTATTTACCATCTTTTTACCAATGATAGAATTTTGAATGCATCATCTCTGGGATATCATGGTTTGTTTATTTTTCAATTATTTTGTTGTTGTCAGCATTGGACTTTTACGGAGCTCTAAGATCACGTACTTATGACAGATTTATTTTAAAGGTAAGTTTACATTTAGATCTTAATTATTTCTATACATTGATAATGCAAAACTATAATTTTTATTTACTTTTATTATTGAAATACTTACAGTAGGTTTGGGCATTACAAATAATATATATATATATATATATATATATATATATAAAGAGAGATTCTCTGTTTATGTGACTCTTGAATGTAGTTATTTTGCACTACAGAAATTAGTCACACATTTATCAGAGAGATTTTGAGGCATTATGCTTCTTCATTGCAAACTCCTTATTAGTAAAATAATCATGTACTTATAATCCTATTGGAACTTGGGATGAACAATCTGTTGAAAGTCTGTTAGGATCCAATTGCTATAAATGAAACGCAACTCCCACACTGTTAGTGTGGAGTTATAGGGCTTTAGGCTCTCAAACTACAAAGGATAACTTCTATGTTGTTCTCCGGAGGTCAAGGATTGAACTCCTCACCATTTGGTCATAAAGGCTCTTATCAAATGTCACGTAAAGAGAAACAATCTAGAGGGAGAACCTTTACGTCGTAATGTATATGTTTCTATCACCTTACATCTTAATATTATTTATCTAACTAAGGGAATATGTTTCCATGGTACACAGGAGTATGACTAATACAAATATCTACAGAAAATACTAATAAATAAATACCAATGCTAGACATAGCTGATGTTTCAAGTTTCAATGATGATAATTGACAAATGCCTTTATACATGAGATTATAGAGCTGGAATGCAAGATCAAAATCCAAATTTAATTAACTTTTTCATGAAAGCTGGTTTATAATAACACAATACATGGTGAATTTAGTGGATTGATGATATTGGAGGTGTTGAAAGTTTCGGAAGCAAACTTCTCAAAAGAAAAAAGGACCAAAGCCTTCCTGTATTTATTCCTCCAGAGGTAAATTTAACGATCCTTTTTCTATTTCTGCATTTATTCTGTATCCAGTGATGGTGCAATAATTGACCAGATTGACTGTAGATCAAATTAGTCGTGATGAAATATTGCTCTAGATCTCCTTTAGCAGTTGACGATTGTTGGAGAATATGAAATGACTAGATTCAAATTGACTTCACCGATTTACTCTAGCATTAAATGAAACAATATTTTATCAAAAAGTAGATAATTATTGTGAACAATAATTGATTTTATTATGCAAACATATTCTCTGTTTGTAGTTTCCTACCAAGTAGATGGAAAATAATAAATGTAGTCTCTTTTTTTATTGAATTGAATTCTTTTCAAGAAAATCATATTGACATGTTTGACTGTCTTGTCTTGATTCTTTCGTTTCTTATCTTCGTATAAACATCTTCATTTGGTTTTGTGAAAATATTTCAAATGAAGTTGACTCTGCTTCTGTATTTGGTTGGATAGCAAACGGTGGATGCTTTACTAGAAGCGGGTTATTCTCTAATCAAAGAACAACAGTTGATAATGGAAACTAAACTTTCAAAGGAATACATGAAGAACATAGATGACTAATATAAAGAATGTTTCGGTGGTGCAAGTGCTCGTGAATTATGATTGGGCCAGTTTGGAATCTTATCACAGTAAATTGCTATCATGGATACGGTCCACTTTGGAACAGTGTGCTTCTCTTTACCCATTTCCTAGTTTTAATAACAATTGTATTTATCATGATGTAACCCAATTGTAAGATAAGGAAATACATGAAATGTCATCTCCATATCAAAACAGTGCAATGTTTGATCTTACATTGCTGAACCGCTTGTTCAAAGGTGATGTAATTATTCTTTTAATTTAACCTGCTGCTGCTTTATAGTATTCAAATCCAATAATTAGTGTAGGAAACAAACCGCAAAAGACCATCAATAACCCTACTGACTGATTCATTTATAGTCTTCAATATACTTGCTGTTTGCACAGATAATTAATGAATTCTTGTTATTATCTTCACCTGCACTACTTAAAGGTTTTATTGTGACTCACTAACCTGGATTGATATTTTTCTTTTCTAATTGCCTAATTCCCCCCAAGCTAAAGAAAATCTTCTGCCGCATTCCAGATGTGTAGTAAAAGTCCTTTAGGCAATCTCCGAATTTATACACAATGTTTTTCAACTGTTCTCATAAACTTGTCTTTACAAAATGCATAGTAGTAAAATCTTCTTAGCTACCTGAAACTTAATGTTTACTGTGATTACTGTAAATGACACAAGGATATTAACAGAAGAATAAAAGTTTTGTCAGCTTTGTGTCACATAACCAAACACCTCGGCCTGTAATCGCTTCCTGTTCCAGGCACTAGAGACATTTCAAGGCAAGAATCATTTTTGTATTTGAATTGAAGCAGGGTTTGACCAGGGCCAATGTCGGTTTTGCCTCCTCATAAATTAAGCGTTTCAAAGGTTCAGGAACATAACAAAAATCAACAACCCCACCCCACCAAGAATATCACTGCATTCGTTCGTGGGCACAAAAGCACTTGCTCGGCCACCTCAGAATGAGAATATATGCAAATCTCTAGATGATTTTGATTTTGAGCTTTTTAGTGATTATTATTATTATTATTATTTTTTAAAAAGGATAACTGGGCCACTGTGCTACTCCAGTAGGTCTTCTGTGTGGATACTATCTAATGTATCTATGTGGTACTTTGAATTTTATATTGAGATGTATGCCATAGAATCTTGACCATTTCTGTTTTGAAATCTAACTTTGCCACAGAATTGAATAGAATGGAGAGAAATTTATTAGACCAAACATGGTGCTCTTTCGCCACAAGACCAGTAGTTGAACATAATAATTATAATCATGTACTGTTGAAACAGAGGATGCCATTTCCTCTGTTTGTGGTGGTTATGAGAGTCTTGATTTCGAACACTTGCACCATGTAGAAAAGGTAATCACTTGAAAGTATATTAAACAGAGGATCATTCTCAACGTGTCCTAGATTCCGTATGGTCCTCTCTTATCTAAAACCATCCTTCCATGTTAAGTATTTTGTGCTGATGACATGTGAAGGTTACATTTTATCTCAGAACAATCCAGATAGTCCACTCTTTATCGGAATCCAATGCTCGGTTACTTTGGAAAGTTAGAAACTTTTTGGTGATGCTAACTTTGGGTTGGATAAAAGCATCCAAAAGAATCACTAATTTTACCACCCTTTACAAGTTGCAAAACACTGAAATTTCTTCCGTGGTTAGTGGTGTGAAGTGGAATGTAGGTATTACAATTCAAAACAAGAAGGACAAGCACTAATGTTAGCTCTTATCTTTTGTGATTGGCTTTGGCTAAAAGAAAGTAGAGGAGTGTGTGTGTGTGTGTGTGATAAAGAAGAATAAACGAATGTCAGATTTATATAATAGGAATTGAGATTAAAGAAGAGTGATGTGTGTTTGACTTAAGCACAAATTGATTGTGGGTGCCACAGCAGAACATGACAACATGATGTGGCCCTGATTGATCCTGCTTTTCCATTGTACATCCATCCAAGGCAACAAAATTGGGTGGAATGGCTGAGCAAAAAAACAATATTTGAATTGGTTCCAAGTTGCCATCTTCGCCAGAATCATCGCCTTTTCCACTCTCATCAATGTGGTTCAGTTCTTTTGTTCTATAATTTATCCACAGTGCCCTTATTCAGCATCAGAATTATCTCAGTGCGCAAAAGCATATGCATGTGGTTACCTAACTCAGACTTCACCCAATTAATTTCTCATCACCCATCATGTCTCAATGTTATCACCTTCAACAACTTATATGCCAATCTTTTATAGAATTTTACTTTAATTATCTCTTTTTAGAGTACAAAGTTTACACCCAAAGAAATACCAACACAATATTATTAGAAAAATGATTCTTTCACACATATTTTTTACACTCATTTGACACTATTATTTTTTATTTTTTATTCTCTTCTTTTTTAAAAAATACAAAAAATTATTTTTTTATGACCATTTTATCTTTATATTGTGTATTAAATAAATGTAAAAATATATCAGGTTACTATTATTCATATTGTTATCGTGTTGAGTTTCTAAAAATACCCTTTATTTTTTTTTTCTTCTTTTTTTTAGTCTCCTTTTTTTTTAACCTAATATTTGCCCATTTTAATGATCCAAATGTTTGTTAATTCAAGTAATTTAAATGCCTTAAGAACATTACGGAGATCCGACCATAACACTATTCAAAAACCTTTTTGAAACATATATAAAAAAGAGACAACACAAAATGAAAAAAGTTGTAATGATAGAGAGTGAGAAGGGAGTGAATAAATGAATTTGTCTTCACCAACTTTGCTATATATGGGATGCAAAGATAGGTTAAAGAAGGAGTTATGAGCCAAACAACATTAATCACTCCGTGTTCTTTTATGAACTTTAATCATTAAAAAGAGAACAACCAACGCCAATGAAGTTTCAATTTCAACTTCTCAACATAATATGTACTGTGAATAAAATCGTTGACTTTTATTACTACTTTCGTAAAACTTGTATCAATGATAACATCTTGTTGGTCGGAAGTATAAATTTTTCCGCAGATAATGCCTAAAAGATATTATATCCACTATTTCATCTTTCAATCTTTCTTTTCTTTACAAATATACATTTCCTTTACAAAAATACATACACTAGAATGTCATAGGACATATGACATTAGCTACAATTATTCCTTCATATATACCAATCATTTCATCACTGTATAAAATTTGGTCAACTATCCTGAAATTACATGACAGATATCATTTAGATATTATTCCCAATTACTTTTCCTACTATCAGTGCTGAAAATAAGGTTATTACATGACAGCTTTCACACCCAATCTTGGTGCATGGAGATTACACGTCCCAAGTTGCCAAGAAAGTAATTCTGACTTTGCCTAATGCCATTTTGTAGAAATGCCATTAAGTTGTGTGCAAGAAAGAGAGATGCACAATTTGTGGTTGAGATTAAAATACTTAATTAGTTAAATTTATACAATGGTATAAAGTATTGTATAATTATAATTATAATTAATGTAGATGCACATTGTAGAAAGAGAAAAAAATGTTTTATATTTTGAGAAAGATGAAACCTCCAACAAAAGATGGTTGGTAATATCCATACAACAAAAAAATCATAGGTATACTTGCTCATTGAAATTATGTATTAAAGGAAATCAAACTACAACTAACAATTGAAGATATCAGAGACATTGATATCTCCCATACACCATATTTAGTTTATGTTGTTAGGGTAGTCATGATTATAATTCACCCCAAACCTCAACTTCAACCATTTATGAAAAACGGAATTAATTACAATGTGTGAAAGAATTTGGCAATAAAATTGCATGAACTGGTAGTGCATAATCCAAAGATTGGATAAAAGTGCCTTTAATCACATGTTGTATCTTCATATAGTATGACAAGAATAACAAAAGGGTACTCGGATTTGACGTAAATTTGCTATCTTTTTTATTAGAAATACCGTTAAAGAGGTGTATTGATATTTTGTTAATTTTCTTATTAACCTCAAAGATACTTATTAGTAATTTTCTTAAGAAAAAAAAAAGACATTTAATTAAACAATATTCTGATGTGTCATGTAATAAGAATCATTAACATTGTTATTATTACTGTATTAATTCATTATTGATTTGTAATAATATGTCAGGTTTATTAGGTACATAGAGACAAGAAGATTTGAAAACTAAGACAAAAGGGACTCACTCACTCACTCACCAACCCCACTTTTCACCCTTTCCACACACTTCAACTTCACAAATTCAACACACATAACACAACCTAATGCTTTTAACTTTATCCATTCCACATCAAACCTTGCAATACAATTAAGCTATCTCTAATTCCATACCTTAATCTCTCATCTTTCACATTATCTCTAATACTTTGAGTTTTTATAAGTTGCAACACAATATTCAACACATACGTACTTTAATTATAATATAATTGTCTGTCAGCTTAAAATCAGACAGTTTTGTCAGTTTGAAATTCCAAAAAAATCGATTAACTAATCAAATGATCTAGTTAAAGGAGAATTAATCTTAAAAATTATTATATTAAAATTAAATAAGATTATTATCAGTTGAGCTAATATTAATTTAAAATTCATTTAAAAAATTATAAATATAAATTTAAGATAATAGGATAATATTAATTTCTAACTGTGTTTGAAATAAAAAAAAACTTATTAAAAAAAAATTGACCTCAACTCCATAAATAAAAACGTGTAAGTTTCATTAAAGAAAAGAATGTTGAACTTGTGAAACCAGGATGTGGGCAGAGGAACTGAAAATCTCTGTCCTGTTATTTTAAAAGTGAAAAATGGGGTCCATTTTTGGACTTTGAAGAGACAATAAAAAAAAAAAATTAAAACCGATATTTTGGTTAGAAGAGTGACAGTGGTTTGGTGCAGTGATTGAGAAGACCAAAAATTTGTTCTTCCTAAAATATAGTAATAGAAAGTACTTACTGACAGAACCAACCAACCACTATTCTTATAATTGCATTGCAACTCAACCTGCTTTCTTTTATTCATTTTCTCCTGCATCCACCAAACTTCACCGACACCAACCTTTTTCTTTCTTTCTTTATTTTTTTAAATATTTCATCTGCACTGAATTACCTTTTTTTCTTTTTATTGTTTTATTTAATAATCAAAATATTTTTTATGCAGTAAAAAAAAAGTATGAGTTTCAAAAGTAAAGACTTAAATGAATAAAAAAGAAGTAAAATCTTAGTCAAATACGTGGATAAACATCACAAATGATGTTAATTAATAATAAGGATGTTGTTTATAGAATGAAAGAGGACAAGACAATATGAAGCACGTGTTTGTTTTTGTTTTGGCTGTGACAACTTCAAATGAGTAAAAGGACAAAGAGTGTCAGAGAATAGGAGAGAATAGGTGCCGCTGTTGTTGAATTACCTTTTTCTCATTTTCTAATAATTTTGTGAAATCATTCAATATTTTGCTTTTTTTTTTTAAATATAATTAGAAACGAAACAAATGAGGAAAGTACTACCATTCCTTCGCTGATTCTATTGATTGACAAATCAGTTTTTTTTAAAAAAATAATTATATAATAAATTTAAATTTGAGATATTGGATCTTTAAAGACTTAAAAATATTTAATTATTTATATATTTATCAATCTTTACTAATATTTTATTATTATTTTATTTTATTTTTCACTATCACACAATACATAAGTATATACTTAAATATAGATGTTTAGTCGGCATTGTCCTGTCTCTTTTTTTCCACAAATCATAACAATGTAAATAGTGAGTCACGTGGTGGAATGTAATTTTTAATTATGAAAACGTGTTTAATTATTAGTATATTATGAAGTTACGGTGTGCTGAGTTAAATAATCACAGCGCCAAATTATTATATGCAATTTGAAGACGTCAATAAATAAACATAACAACAGGGTACAAATTGTTTCTAAAATCAATTTTCTACTCTTCTTTATTACTCGTTAATGATGAGAAAAAAAATACTAAATACATTTATATTTCCTTTATTAAAAAAAAATTGAATTCTGAATCATCTTTCTTTACTTAAAATATCGAGATCCTCGTTCTTACATGCAATATTTGTGACAAATGATAAAATAATTCCTTCTCCTACCATTTCTTTATTTAAATTAGTTTAATTATTAATTTTACATTTATATTTAAATTATTAATGTGTTTTAAACCGTCTCTCTCACTAAATTGACGCTAATTCTAATTAAGAAGTGATAACGTCTCACTTAAAAAAATATTTAATTGCTAATTCTTTTATATATGTATTCTTATACGAAGACGATCTTTTCTGTGTCATCATGGTTTATCTTAGGAAGGAATTCAAAAATTACAACTAGATTAATTTGTCTATTCCTAACACTGTAACATATAAAATGAAAATCTTTCATCTTTGTTATTAGATCTGGAAAAACAATTTCAATCAAATTATATTAAATGTTAAGAAACTGACTATAAATTTAACTCAATCCAATAAATTTTAGTATCGATAATGGTGAGTGACTTAAAAGAGAAGAAAATTTTGTTGTTTTTTTTATAAAAAAAAAAACAATAAGACGAGAGAGAAGATAAAATTTGAAAAGTGAAAATAGTTTTTAACCATATAATATTAGTACCTATTAAATTAGTTTCTTTTTAATGGCCAATATACATATTAAATTGATTCTCCTTATAATCAATTTAAAATATTTCCTAGTAATTGTGTTTTGAATTAAATTAGTTGAACTATAACAGATCTTATATTATGTTATAATATTACTAGTTTTTCATTAATATGTATTGTAAATTGCATATTAATTAATAATAAAGCTAATTTAAAATGTATAAATGAATGTAAGTATATTTTACAAATATATTTTATAAATTAAATTAAATTTAAAAGTCAAATATTATATAAAAAGAATTACATAAAAAAAAATACGATACGAACTAACACGAAAATACACATTACCTTTATTTAACAATATAAAAACTAAATTTTGAATAAATAATAATAATCATAATCCTTAATATAAATTTTTTAATTGAAAATATTGATTTTAAAATTTAGTAAAGTTATTTGTACATCTGAAATGAATATAGTATCGTGAGGAGTGAGGAGAAAGAGAAAGTGAAAAGGTTTTTATTAATAGAAAGGGAAAATGGGATGATGTGGAGAGGTGAGAAGTGTGTGTTAATGGAAGGATGATGAATAATATTAGTTGGTGGTGCGTGAATAAATAAAAGAAAAAAGAGTGACAGGAGAATAATTAAAGATCACGTGTCGGTGGTGTGAGTTTTATAAGACAGAAACGAGGAAGGGTAATAGCGAACATCATTAGGCTTTCTTTTTCCTGGCTTCGGTCGCTGTCTCTGTCTCTGTTGTGTTGGTGTTCGTCGAAGAAGAGAAGGAAGAATATGAGATGGTATGATAACAGTAGATAGGTCTGGCCTGGTTAAGAAGAATAGTAGCGTTGCCACTTCGGCAGAGAAGAAGGAAAACCAGAAAGAGAAAGAGAAAGAGAATCATCCACATAACACCAAAACCCAACAAACTCATCATGGATATCTGCCGCAACATGATTTTTCCAGTCAGGCGTGTCTGGCTTGCTCTCTCTGCTCGTCTCAAGACTCGCAAAAACGGTTCCTACTCTTTCTCTTCTTCTTTTCCATCATAATTCAAATTTCTTCTTTCTTCTGTTTCACGATCACATGATTTTTCTTCTTTTCCATCTTTATTCAAATTGCTTTAGGTTTTTACTTAATTTCAATCCACCACCAACCCACGCACGCCACTTCAAGACAAAACCATACCTTTCTACATCAATGCAATTTATATCTATTTTTACACCCACTGCAGTTTATAATTCTTTACATTATTATTCTAGAGGTGTTTTCAGCAGTACCTAACTAATCCCTTCGTCACCCTTCCCACCGAAAGACAAGAGAAGGATTGGGGTAGGATCCACATCTTTTTCAGTGCACCTTTATGCCCCCCAAAAACTTTTCTGCTGGCAGCAAATAACATCGTCAAAGTTTGTATTTTTCACACTGATCACTACTTTATAATGCCCAGTGGCCTGATAAAAGTTTCCTCTGTTCCGCACCCACAACCAATATTTGTTGCTTTTTACATCATATAGACTCAATGGGTGATGCTTTATGTAAACCAAATGGAATCCCCAAAGCATCCTTAGTGATGATTATCAATTCATACACGCATCTCGTAGACGCTATTGAGACTACTTTTTTTTTTTTTTTAATCATCGGTTGCATTAACATGAATGATCTGTTATTTGCTGCAGGAGAAGGACTGCTGAAGCTTCAGGATGATGTACAGACTTGTGGATATGAAGATGTACAAGTGATGTGGGAAATGCTACAAAGAACCGAAAGCGATGTTACAGAAAACCACCATAAGCGTAAGCAATTGCCGTTCTGGAGGATCTTTGTATGGTCCAACCACAGTGAAGCTTCATCAGAATCTGCAAATCACACTTAAAAACCAGACACAGGTTTTACGTTTACAAATAAAACCTCCGTTCTTTTATCTCCCCATTGCCAGCATGGCGGAGGCATGTTTCTTGGCCGCTGAATCCAAGTACACGTCCCTGTGACGACAAAATCATTTGAGGTTTCTCTTTTACAACTGAAACTGTACTCCGTATGACAGTAGTATGTAAATATGCCAATAGTTTGTCAGAAGTCACACTTGGGTTTCTCTAACGGCAAAGCAAGCAATTTCACTTGTCAATGACTATAAGATTAACTGTGTTCATTGTTAGTAACAAGCAGCAGAGTGTTTAACTTTAATGCGATCATAAGATAATAATCTCAAGTTTTGTCTGTATGCCTACAAGTAAAAGAGAAATCTGAACGTAAAATCCTGAGTCAAACTTACACAAAGGGGCTGTAGAAATTATTAGTGCGAGCATTGTGGTGTTATAATCTAAAGATTATCTACTTTCAGACCACAACGATCTTTAACAGAAGACAAACGCAGGTACATCGTAATATGATATATGTGAATTTCTATTTCCAAGATCGTCCTCAGCTTGCTAATTGGTGAAATTAATGTAATGTTGACAAAACTGTACATATATTGTTCCAATTATATACGGTTTTAATCTATTCTGAAAGATTTTATTTTATCTCAGATATCTTTTTACCCCTGCAGTCTGCTGAAATATGCTAGCCCAAATAGTATTTAAGCTACAATGAAGATCTATATAATTTGGCTTTTCATCATCTTCACCTCAGTTTAGATTGAAACTGATTGGTTTTAACTACTAACAGTCCTTAAAATTTTAGGCTGAAGGTAATGTTTTCATTGGTAAATAAGAAATGGTAGCAAACTGAGGAGAAATGCGTATCAACGTCAGAGACTTGGGTACATTTAAGATGAGACTTGGTTATGATAAGCTATATTGAAATGGACAACCTTGTTATGATAAGCTAGTCTACAAGTTGTTTCAAAATTTTAAATCATATGAAAGTGGCACGTACAAATGTGTATTCAACAGAAAAGGTATGCATGAATAGACAGTTCATGAAAATAAGTTGAAAAAACATTCAATTAAGAAGGTCATGAGTTGCTTTTCGGAGCTTTATACAAGCTCTTGTTTCAAATGCTCCCAAAATTTAATTTCTTGTTGTAATGATAGGCATCTTTACGTAATGAGATTTAACGTGGACAAATTTTCAGTTATCTTTGTTATAGCATGGCTGTGATCAAGGCAGGCTGCAAGAGTGACCTCAGATTTTTTGATGCAACATGAATTATGAAAAGAATAGTTTAAAACTGAAATTCTTCTATCAAACAGGAGGCAAACTAACATTGACACGATACACTCTGAGGCTTTTGGTAAAACGAAGGCTTTTAGTTCCATCCATTTACCTAAAACGTTGTACCAGAAACATGTTATGAAAATGTACAAGATCCAACAGATCCAAGAAGAAGAAGCAAGAAGAAAGAAATTAAAGTATTATATTCTGCAATGCATGCATGTAATATAGTTAAGAAACATTACAGGAATAATAGAAAGAAGGTAAAGAAAGGAATGAATTAATTGTCCTTGTCCTAATCCTATATCTACTGCTGGAACGCTCATACTAATCATCCATCAATACTCATAATTAATAAATAGTGAAAAGGAGAAAGCAAGCAAAATAGCTAAAGACCAATTCACGCTAAACAGAACCCCCCTGACTTAGGTTTACCATCGGCATCAATCTCACCCCCATTATATGGACCGAGATTGCCCTCACCTGGACCCACAGAACCGGGACTCCCAACCTCGTTACCAGCTGCTGGTGTCATTACTGGCACCGGGACTGTGACAGGCACCGGCACTCTCACAGGTGATACTGCCGGAACCGGTGAAGTTACCGGCACCAGTGGCATTACTGGAGCCGGGGTTTAATCAGAATGGCGGGAGAGACTGCCGGCGCCGGAGGGTGAACCAGAACAGGAGTGCTTATTGGGACGGGTGATACGACCGGGACGGGGGAGATGACCGGAACCGGTGAGATTACAGGGACGGGTGTTATGACCGGGACGGGAGACTTGACCGGAACGGGGGAGATTACAGGAACGGGTGATATAATATCGGTGGAAATTGGTGTTAGCAGCGGAGTAGGTGTTGGAACAAGCGATACTACTGGGACGGGTGAAATGACCGGCACGGGTGACTTGACCGGAATCGGATTGATTACCGGTACGGGTGATATCACCGGCACAGGTGACTTGACTGGGATTATAGCCTCCGGATTGGTGTTTATCATGAGGCTGTTTACCTGCACCACCGAAATATTACACTGCTTCTCGGATTCTGCCGCGAGGGGTTTTATGAGTTTGGCTCTGGCCACGCCGTTTGGCTTGGCGGCGGACACTAATGTGACGTCGCCGTTGTTGATCTTGAGGAGCACTCCCTCGTCCTGCGACAGCGTGGTGGCGCTGATGGTTTGAGTTTGGTGGAGATCCAGGTAGCCCAGCGCGACGTGGTGGCTCAAGATGGTCTTTATGTGGTGGATTGATTTCCCGGAGAGAGGAGCCATGGCGGTGTTATCCACCGCGAACACCGTCACGCTCTGCCTGGTGTTTATTGCGTCGGTCAGTTGCGTTTGCTCGAGGTAATCGGAGAATGAGGAATATGAGGGATATTCCGACAAGAGTTTGGTTATGTCGAAAGCCACCACAGGGCAGGGCTCCAGCATTGCAAGGAAGAGAAGCAACATTGTCCAGTAAGACACACGCGCACTACTCATCTTCATCATCATCGTCATCATCATCATCTTCTTCTTCTTCTCCCTCAATGCATACATTCATACACACACATACATCACACTCTCCAACCATTGAAAACATATTATCGCATCTCTTAAATACTCTCTGAGGCTTCTACCTCTTCCTGAGTTGAGATCCGCATCTTAAGTACTCTGATCTATTCTCCCTGTTTTTCAGCAACTCTCTCTTCACATTCTTTGGCCACTTTCACGTTTCACTCTTACTATCTCTATATTTAGCTCATTCCTTCTTTTTCTTTCTCTTCAACCTCCGCCATGCATCTCTCTATATTCATCCACTCTTCTCCGCGCTCATGCATTTATAAAACAAATTCAAACACCGTTAAATCATTTCTTATTTTTCATTAATTCAACTATTTCTTCTTAAAATTAACGGAATTACTGCATACAACACTTTTACCAGCTTCTTCCTAAAAACAAAACACTTCCAAAACGACGTATGAGCAGAACAGTTGACTTTCAAAACGACGTATGAGCAGAACAGTTTTTTTTTATTCTCGTTTATAAGTTTTAATTTGATTTTTTTTTCTATTTTTCATCTTTTAAATTTGTGTGAGTTTAATCCTTTTAATGTTGTTTTTAATTTTAGGATAAATCATATAACCCTTTCTTTGATTCTGTGTAGGACTTAACTTTTACCGATTTATTACTATTTTTCATTTAAAAATAAGATATTTTCATTAATGAGTTAAAAAAAAATTTTAAAAATGCAATCATAAATGAAATAAGTATAACTATTTTAAAAAAATGAAATTAACACATTAAAAAAACGTTGGAGGGGTTTTAAAAAAAAATAAAAGAAGTTACATTTTTTATTTTTCTACTTGAATTTGCCCAATAAGTGAATCATAAAAGTAAAATAAAGGAGAGGGATTGTTATCTAAGGCGTAAAAGGAAAAAAAAAAGTTGAAAAGGAAAAGAAAATAGCGTGGGTTTGTGAGAGTGAGAAGGTGTGAGGGTAAACTCTAGGGTTTGGCGGGGCGGAGGTGAATTGGATTGAAATCGGCGGTGTTGACAAACGACCGGCGAGGAGGCATGAAGCTCACCGTCAAGACTTTGAAAGGCAGCCATTTCGAAATCAGGGTTCAGCCCTCAGACACTGTTAGTAATATCTCTCATTCCCATTTCTCCTATACTTTCACTGTTTCCCACCTTCTTTATCCTCTGTTATTCAATCTTCCTAAACCATTACATCTCTGGTGTTTTTTCTATCCAAAATACGACTGCAGTGCTTTATTATATCAATCTGCTAATATTACATGAAGGGTCATTCAGATTTCGTTATTTGTTAGCTGACATTGCCCTACTATTTATTCCCCCCTCAGATTATGGCTGTGAAGAAAAATATCGAAGATGTACAAGGCAAAGATAATTACCCATGTGGACAGCAATTGCTGATTCACAATGGTAAGGTTTTGAAAGATGAAACTACATTAGCAGAAAATAAGGTCTCTGAGGATGGCTTTCTTGTTGTAATGCTTAGTAAGGTATATTTCCTTAACGACAAATTCTGTTAAAATAATATTGTCATCTTTTTTAGAAAAGAAAAATCAATAAGCACTTGATCTGAGCTGTGTTCTGAACTGCAATGATGTGATGAGAATGACTCTGGACATGCTTCAAATGGTTGTTGTGTTCAAATCCTTCTTCCTCTTCGGTTATTTAGTAGGTGAAGCGTGGGAAGGGTTTGTGTACATGCCATGGCACTCCAATATTCCGAAGTTAGCATGATGACTTAGGGGTTAGTTATACGGAGATGATGATTACCTGGGTGGTGTAAGGTGTTTTTGTCTTGACTTTATAGGAAGTGAGGTGATTGTAATCACCCTACAAACAATGTAGTTAAATTATTGCCGGTTGGGATAAGTCAGTGTATCTTGAATGATCATTTTAATTGGTTGAGAGACTGTGAGGTTTGAGGGTGCCTAGCATAACTGAATAGATTGGGTTGTTAGGTGTGAATAAAATGCTAGGTTGATTGAGTTAGGTCCTAGGTTGGGTATCCATCGACGATGCCAAATGACGCTTATGATGAAATGGCGTAATGCAATCATGCTTTTCAATTTTGAAATATTTTTTCTACCAATAAAAGACTGCCTTTAGTTTTTGAAGTGAAACTTGTGGCTAACCAGCAAGGTAATAATGTCATGGTAGCCTAGCATGTAGGCCTACAGAATTAAAATGGCTAAACAGAAACCCAGCTAGTCATTTTAATGTACAGTGATAAACCTAAAGGCCAGGTACTCTTTTAGGGTAGGGTATTCCATGGCACTGAAGATGTCATTTTCTCTTTCTACGCTGTCTTTTCTCCTCCCTGCCGTTCCACACTTTACTATGCAATCAAGCCATTGCATATGGTTTTACTAATGTGCTCCCCTCTCAGATTATTTTGTTATATTTGCTGTCATTTATGAACAGTCACATACACGGATTTTCATATTGGTGCGTTTTTTTTAATTATAGATATTAATAAATATATTCTTGCCTTTGTTAGAGAAATAAAAGTTGAGATAATACTTATCATATTTTAAAACTATATGTTTCTAAATAATATGCAGCACTATGATCTTTTATACAAAAACATACTATTAAACAGTCTTTGAACGATCTAATAATTATATTAGTTTTTCAGAAGTTAGGTCACCATAATTGTGAATATGATGTTATTTGAAGTTTTTAAAGAACTAATTTGAGTTAAACTTTGATAGACTATTTTGTTTATTAAATTTTAGAAGTCTAATATAATGAAATTTTAAGCATAAATAGTTTAGATTTTTCACCTTTCTAGATTGTGATGGAAGTTATGTGTTATGACATTCTTGTTGGAAATGTGTGAAGGCATTAGATGTCATCATATATTTGAAGTAGGTCATCTATTATGTTTGATAAACCCAATTCCATGTTCATTTTTGTCCTTTCAATAGTTGCCTTTCTTATGCTTTGGTATGTTTTGTTGGTGATTCCTTTTTACTTCTGTGAACATACTTTTTACATGTTTCTTCAATTGCAGAGTAAAACCTTGGGATCTGCTGGCACTTCATCAAGTCAGGCATGTTCCTTGCTCATTTTTATTTCTTCTTTTTGGCATTTGGCTTTTATTTCTTTTTCCCCTGTATGAGCTGGTGATTGGGCATGTGTGACAGCCTGCTAGCAACCCACCTATAACTGTATCAACACCAAATTCCTCGTCTCTAGTACAAACCCAGTGAGTTTATTTGAAATAGCTTTTAATGTGGTTGGTTTTGTACCAGCTGAAATTTTTGCCTAACAATTGGTTTTGCAGATCTGCTAACAATAATGCTCCTGCAACAGATGTCACAACTACAAAGTATGAATTTTATCTTTACAGTTGCCTAAATATACTGCTTATAAATTCTGATGAAGTTTCTATTCTTTTTGCCCTGATGTTCCTTTTAAGAGGTTTCCATCTAATGAAGGCTGTTAATGAGGGATCCTTTTTATTTATAGCAATAAATTCAAGGTAACATGAATTTGGTCTGATGCTGTTATGGCCCACCTGATTACTTTGGTTACTATTCAAATTAATTTCTATCTGAGGCCAAATCGGGCCAGATCTAATTAATTTTTTTCCACTGTCCAGAAGTTATGGTCGTATGCTAAATCAGGATGAAATTAAATTAGGGACTAGCCTGATAACTTATAGGTTGGGCCAATATGGTTTAATTCTAACATGGACCAGCACAATTCCTTTTCAGTTTGGCCCAATCTAATTAATCTGTTTTTACCTGTACACAAGTTACTGTCCTTAGAAGGATCTGGCTTATATCCAGATTTCATTCAGCATGTTGCATTCAGGTAGCATTTCAGATGAATGAAGGCTACGTGTTTCACAAGCAACTTGAACGACCCTTTTTCCATTACAGGCAACCATAACTTTAGGCTCAAGAAATTTTATTATAGAATGGCAAATCATAACCCTGTAATCAATGCTGGCATAGGTGACAATAGTGTCAGTGTTGTGATAGCCAATGGTGACTGAGAGTGTTGATGATGAGAGTGTTGTTGAGAGTTGTTTGGTTTTATTCTAATTTACAAATGGATCCTTGGAAGGCGGCCATCCTTATGAGTTGGGTTTTTTTGTCTATTCGGGTTTTTAGAAAGCAAATAACTGTTTTAACTCAAAGCCTGACTTTCTCAAACGGATGATGCTGTGCACAATCCTTTGATTTCATGAGCAACCATGTGACCCTGCTTTGATCAATGCTTCTCCCAATTTGCTGTGCTCGTCATCACTACATTGTATACTTGCAATTTTAACAATATTGTTCATAATTATAGTTATGTCGTAAATTAATATAACATCACCCTCTTGTTTCAATTAACAAATTGAGCTGTCTGCCAATAACCCATTTCCTGTTATAAAGTCTTCTGAAAAACCATTTGGTATCATTTTTGCAGTGTGACTACGGATACTTATGGCCAGGCTGCTTCAAATTTAGTTGCTGGTAGTAATCTTGAGCAGATTATTCAGCAAATTATAGACATGGGTGGTGGCAGTTGGGACAGAGATACAGTTAGTCGTGCTCTCCGAGCAGCTTACAATAACCCAGAGCGTGCTGTGGACTACCTGTATTCAGTATGTATAAAGTGCTCATTGTAGAATTAACTGCATAGATTTTATTTTCGTAGCTTTTGCATTTAATTATTTGTTTTGTTTGCAGGGAATTCCTGAAGCAGCAGAAATTGCTGTGCCAGCTGCTCCTTACCCAAATAGTCAGACAACTGAAACAGGTGGGATCACTGCCGGAGCTGTTCCTGGTGTCCCTAACTCGTCTCCCTTGAATATGTTTCCACAGGTAAACCTAGTCTTTACATTTTGTGCTGTTAGTTTTTGAGCTTTATTTTAAGTAGATGTACTTTTTTTCAGGAGGCAATTTCTGGTGTTGGAGCCGGAATTGGGTCACTTGACTTTCTAAGAAACAATCCCCAGGTGGGTTTTGGTTCCGTAAATTGCTATGCTCTTAGTGCTTGTAAACATTTATGTTCTGCATATCCTGTTGCAGGAAATAGTTCTAGTATCTTGAACTTTTTCACTAAAAAATTGAGATTATAATATACCATGAATACTTTTAAGAAAGTGTAATTTAAGTCTAACTCAACCTTGTATCACTAGTTTGAAATTATGATTTGATCTGTTTTTAGTCAATGTGGGTATGAGTGGTTGCAGTCTCATCTTACAAATCAGTTTTATAAGGTTGTAATAGACTTAAATTACAATTTTTTAAGAAAAAATGAAGTATAAAGAACTTTCTGAAAGTAAACAATAAATTTGATGATGTTTTTTTTTTTCATTTCTTCATATTTTTTCCTTATATGAAAAATGCGGTGACATATAACAAAGTTAGGTGTCGTTGGTCCTCTTGTCTGTTAATACTGTAGTTTGTATGACGGGAGCTATTTGGAAATGTATTATGAATTTGCACATTTTTAATCAATAGAATGAATGTATTGCATTTGGTTTAAACTGCATTAGTAACTGTGTCTTTGTTTGCATTTTCAGTTTCAAGCATTGCGATCAATGGTGCAATCCAATCCGCAAATTCTGCAGGTATCTAAATAACTATATTCTCAATCACCAAATTGGTGATGAAGTAGTCACTTTTTAATGTATTTTGAATACTTCTATTGCAGCCTGTACTTCAGGAGCTTGGAAAGCAGAATCCTGGTCTCTTAAGAGTAATTCAAGAGCATCATGCTGAGTTTCTCCAGTTGATTAACGAACCTATTGAGGGTTCAGAAGGGTGAGTGTACTACTCGCCATATATGGTATATGCTTGACAATTTTATTATTGCTGTGTTTTACTAACATCGATGCTTGCTAATCTCTGTTTCATATTTTGTTTTGGTAACACGAAGGTAACGCTTTGATAATACGTATTCTCAGAAATTTTTTATTTATAAATGTAACCCCGTTTCTTTTACTAGTGATATATTTGATCAACCTGAGCAAGACATGCCTCATGCAATCAATGTGACGCCAGCTGAGCAGGAGGCAATTGGAAGGGTATGTCTTAAATATTTAAGTCTGATATTTTCTCTTTTCATTTCCACCGACTTGACCATTAGCTTCACTATTTCTGATTGGCTTTACTTATGATACATATATAGCTTGAAGCAATGGGATTTGATAGAGCCTCAGTCATAGAGGCATTTTTAGCATGTGACCGTGACGAGCAATTGGCAGCCAACTACTTATTAGAAAATGCTGGAGATTTTGAGGATTAACTCACTGACCTACATCAATTTGTAGTTTTGTTCGGGCCTTTTTGGAGGGTGGGAGTTGTTGCATTTTTTTCCCTTTACTATGTCTTGGAAAATTTATGCGGGTAGAGTTTTAGATATGGTTTGACGTATTTGACTGGGACAGTGGACAATTACTCTTGATTTTAGATTGGTTAGTTTATACAACAGTGTTTCTAGTTATCTTCCTTGATGAAATAGCAAAAAGCTCAAATTGTGAGCTGATTTATTTGTCGCATTGCAGCAGATTCTGGTGTAGCCATTTTGGTTGTTTGAACATTACCTTGCTTTATATTTGAGTAGCGAAAAAGAACTCGACTATAAAGCGGCAACGCATATGCATCGATCCCGTCGTGAGCAGCAATCATTGTTAGCATCACGATATTTGGTTCGATTACTGTCGTGAGAACTTAACAAATTTATACAACTATTTTACTACTTTTCCTTTCTTTTTTACCCGTTTACAATTTTTTTAATTAATCCATTATTTTAGAACAGATTATTAAGTGGTTACATGATTGTCAAAATATCAGTTTTTAACTATATAATTTTAATTCTCCATTTATGAATCATTTAAGAAGTATTATAACCGTTAAAAGACGCTGGTGCTACTTTGAATGCTCTTAATAATTCGAAGGAACCAAATATTGGCGTGAAATGATTACAACATAAAGTCGCAAATATTCAGACATCAATGCTTGTACGTTATGTTGTCGGGATCCTCAACGTTTACAATATGAAGCTTCTTCAATATATTTTCCATTGCTTGTAGTGCAGTCTTGTAATGATGATGAGATTTCTTACCTTCCTCTACAACCTTCACAATCTGTCTGTATAAATGATCATACCTATGAACTGGATTTCTTAAATCAATGCCACAACATTTGTGATCGTACACATTGCTCCGCTTCATATCTTTTCTCCACCGTGAAACAATGTACTGTGTTGGGATCTCTTTTATCCCATTTTGGCTTAAAATAAACAAAGCATGCCTGCACAAGTAACCTCTGAAATTGAACATGCCACAGATGCAAAAGACCTCCATTTCAGCTTCATTATAACACACCTCATAATCTCTTGCACCTCTATGATTTCCCTCAACTTCAACTTGTTCTTCCACAATGTACGTCATCACCGCCCCATCAACATTTATCTGTCTCGAGTTAAAGCAAGAAAACATTCCTTCCACTTCCCTTTCAAACATTCTTAATATTTCATTACTGTATAACTTTGAAACCTGCAATTCAAAGTAAGACCTCGATTTTGCTGCAAAGCTACAAGATTTTGAATCCAAATCTGCCAAAGCTTCCAGTTGTCGCTTTGTCTGTAAAGTCTGATCATATTTTTCTAAAAATTCTTTCAGAGAAGTCTGTTCATCGAGGTACCCATCAAAGAAAAATGATACAGCATCATCACTTTGTTGAACTGAAAATATTCCTGCCAAGAAGACTTCCTTCAGATAAACTGGAGCCCACCGTTTCCGTTCCTCATACAAAGATTGGAGCCATTTATTGCCTCTAATTTCGCTGCTTTTCATCATATCCTCCCAAGTTGCTTCAAATTCATCAGCCCTAAGAGAGGAATACACTGCTCTGCTCAAAGCTGCATTGATTGCTTCATACTGTACGCAGGCTCCCAGTTTTTCTGGAACTTTTTGCATGATATTAAACAAGCAAAGGCAGTGTGTAGATCTTGGAAAGACATCAGCAACCACAGTTTGCAAGATTCCACATTGGTTGGTAATGATAACTTGTGGGGGGCGTCCTAAGATACAAGTAAGCCACGCCCTGAACAGCCAAGTGTATGATTCAACCGTTTCACAAGCAAGCAGTCCACAGCCAAACAAGATGGATTGTTTATGGTGGTTTATCCCAAGGAACATAACCAGGGGAACTTCATATGTATCATTCAAACATGTAGTGTCAATTGCTACAACATCACTGAAATAACTGTATGCAACCCTGGACTTTGCATCAGCCCAGAACAAATTCCTGAAACACCCCCTCTCATTGACATCGACCACATAGAAGAAGTCTGGATCTGCCAATTGCTGGTGACTGAAAAAATTCAAAATTGCTTCAGCATCACCTTTCTTCAGCTTCAACTGATTGTTGGAGTACAAGCCTTTCGGATTTGGAGATTTCCCTTCATCAGGATGTACACTGGCACCATCCTCAGCATCGATTATGAGAGTTCGAAACATCCTGATTTTGTGAACCTGTTGAGCAGCAGTAGCATCTAAGTGGAAGGTTCTTTTGGTGCCAAGAGCAACTTGCTTATGGGACTTGTAAAACTTGCCACTGGTAGGGTTAATCAAGTGATTATGATCAAGCTCAACTTCAATAATTCTCCATCTTGTGGAATCCATCAACCTGAACTTTATCATAGCAGGACAACCAGTCCTGGTTTCGGGTCTGGGGCGATTAGCCTCCGTTCTTTTCTTAAAGCCTGCGCTGCTGCAGCTAAGTTTCGCTCTGTAACGTTCCTTGGTCTTGCGGTACCAGGTATTTGTAACCCTAATCCCAAATCCCTGTTCCTTGGCGTACCAATTATAGAAGTAATAGACATCCTCGTAACTCTCAAATTCCATCCCAACCGCAGGAGCAACAGGGACATGGACATGGACATTGCTCTCGCCTTCTTCATCTCCTACCGCATCACTGTTCAGACAAACTTTATCCATCCAAATCCAATGCCAATACAAACCCTAAAACCACACCCCTTTAAACTACACCATTATTCTTTACCACAATCAACTACATTACAGAAGAAACAACGTCATTACCTTGTTAAGATTATTACTTTCGATTTCGGAGATTCTACTTCACTGCTTCTTCTCTCACCTTCGTATCAGGACTCCCAATTGCAATCTGGAGATTCCATTCCACATCACACCCTCTCCATTTTTCTTCCCTTTTCTTTTCAAATTCACTTCCTGCTTGCTTCTAACCTAGTTCAATTGGAGTCAACTGAAGTATTCTAACAGCATTGCCCACATTTGCCCTTTTCTTCTGAATTAAAAATATAGGGTTCATATATAATCCCCTAAAAATATATTTATTTTTTCTTTCACTTTTAAGTTTTAATTTATCAAACCATCATCTTCCTCACTCGCATCTGTCATGGTTTCTAACATCAAGATCACATCTTTAAAGTTAAAAATTCAAGATTTTCTAAAAAGCATACTTAATTAAAGCCTGAGATAAGTTTGTGAACCCTGGAATCACATTTGTTAAGCATGAGGGTTTCATTTTTTATAATAGTCATGAATGTTCAAAAATAAATCTCTTTTTTGTAAGGTTATGGAGCTATTCAAAAACTTGAATTATCTTACCTGAAACAACCCTTAACTAAAGTTTAGTCATCTTCTAATCAAGAAGATTAGTTTGAGATTATTTGATTAATTTGTTGAATTAAGATCAAACTGTCTTAGCACTATCCGAGTTCTATCCTTAACTAAATTTCAGTTATTTAGAATGGTTTAAGATGAAATATTGAGATATGATTCATCATTATTTATATTTAGAAGTTATTTATATTTAGAAGTGGTATATGATGTAACATCCATGTATAAACTACTACATAAAACACCATATATTCTAACATTTAACAAGAGATAGATAAAAAAACAAAATATTATTATAATTATATCGAGTAATAACTTTATCAATAAAATATATATGTACACGATTAATAAGTATTTCTAAAAGAGTAATGTTTCTAAACAAAACATTTATACATATTCAAAACATTACTTAATTACAGTTCTAATAAAGGTAAACTATCATCTATAATATTCTTTATTCTCGTCAAGTGATCATTACAAAGAAAGAAAACAAAACAGACATAAAAACAAAACAGGATAAGCAAGTATATAAAAGAAATTATCATAGTTCAAAATAACATATCAAGTTTCAAATCAATCTTTACAATGTTATATAAACATATAATCATGCAAGCAAGTAATTTTAGACTCAATTATCCAAATATGATGCTTTGAGAGGGACTTCAATAAAGGTTTGCATAATATTTATACTTTGCAAAATTATAAAAAAAGATAACTTGTCCTACAATTTCTTCAATCTATTATTAGATCAAGGTTCAACAACACTTAATTAAATCAAGATAATCAATCTTACCATTCCAAATCCTGAAGACTCAAGCATAAAGAATAACAAATCATCTACACAGAAAATACATCAAATTACATTCAACATACCCATCTTATCAACATATCAAATTTCAGAAATCAACTTAATTTCACAAAGCAACTACCATACTATCATACAAACATCAATTAAGATTTGTCTATAAGTTAAAAATCAACAAAACTAGCTTCCCTTACATGTTTGACAATCAGTTAACTTTAAAGGCTCTAAAATCTCTCCAAAAGCTTTACAGACTATATTCGCTCCTACAAAGTACAACAACTTAGAGCATACCCTCAGTACGCTGATCAACCGAGAGTTTTAGAGAAAACTCCACAAATTAGATAAGGACACAAACACATGCAAAATGTCTCAATCAAGAAAAAAAAGTAGAAATCAACTTATTCTTTAAAAGAAATTGATTAGCTGGAATTGAAGATCTCGCCTAAAAAATTCCTTAAACAATTTATGATCTTCAAACAAATGACTAAAGGATTATGTATTTTAAAGAAAAGGTAGATAAATTTAAAAGGAAAGAGTTTTAAAAAGATAAAACTTTTTAAATAATGAAACTCCTTGATAAAAAATTATATTTATATTTTTGATATTTTTAAATTAAAATAATAGAATATCATTATTTAAAACATTCTACTACATCCAATACTAATTTTTGATATTTGATTATATTTTTTTTAAAATTGATTTTAATTATAAGAATAAATTATAATTTTACAATTTTATTAATTGAAATTTTTTTTATATGTACCATTGTATCACTTACAAACTTTTACACACTTTTTTTTATTGCATTCCACTTTTCTTTCTTTTAATAAAAACAATTTTATCTTGCATTCTCTTTCTTTTTATTTTTATCTTTTTTTTTTCATTCCTCAAATTTACTTCATGAAATAAAAAGAGATCAAAAGGTTTTATAACATTTGAATATATTGAAATATTTATGTAGGGTTTAAAAAGAAAACAGAGAATAAAAAACGAGTTAAAAAAAGAAGAGGTAAGATACGATATTTATAATTTTTTTAAAATAATGTTAATATTTTAATAAATAAATAATTAACTTGATATTTTGGGTGAAGTGTCGTGAAATTCCAACACTCTTCACTTTTTTCTTAATATAATAGCATTAAATTATTATTTTTATTCTAGAACGAGTTGCGCAAGTTTTATTTTTTGCTTTTTAAATTTTAGCTTTTATTTTTTTTGTTTAATTTATTGGAATAAAAAATTTATAAAATTTTTGCTCATTTTTTTCATTTTTATTATTACAATCCATAATTTATCAACTTTTTCATCAAATTATGCATATAAATTTCTAGAAAAATTTCAAAGTCATAGTATATGATGTAGACTGTATTTATGAGATAATTATTTTTTAAAAAATATTAAAAATTATATTTATTTTATTATATTGTTTTTTTAAAAATTGCTTAATTACTTTTCCAATGATTAAACTTTATCTAAATAAAATGCGAGAGTTTTAAAAATTGTAAAATAAAAGATAAATTAAAAGAAAAAAATGTTAAAATTTCTAATTATGAAGATAAATTAAATAAATAACTTAGTTATTTAAACTATATATCTCGTAAAAATAAAGATTTTTGTTTTGTTAATCATACTCTCTTATCTTTTATTTAATTAAAATAATAATTTTTTAATTTAAAAATAATAGTGTAAGTTCTCACCTTAAAATTAATCTTATAATTTATTAAAAAAATTATAATATTTTATTTCTTTAAAAGTTATAATATTTCAATATAATAAAAATTATAGAAAAATGTAGAGATGAATGTAATAATAATAACAAGATCCGAAATGATATGGCTTTGGTGTAGTGGGCCTAAAGGCTTATTAGCTGATATCATTGTCCATGTGAGTAGGATGTCCCACTATTAAACAATTTTTAATCCATCACTATTTTTAAAATAAATACATTAATATATATATATATATATATATATATATATATTAAAATTTTAATCTAAATTTATATGATTTATTTTAAATATAAAAAATACATCTTTATTAGCAACAACGTTATTTAAGAATAAATAGTATTCTACAAAGCTAAAAAGTGCAATAGATATGTTAACCTCCCATTTTTTATAAAAATGCTCAAATTATATTTTCTTTTCAAATAAAAAAACATTTTCATGCATTACAGATATAAGATTTCCATATTGGTAATAAATTTAAAACGATTTAAAATTGAATTTTTACAATAATAGTCATAAAAATTAAATTTTTTAAAATGATTATCATAAAATTTATACTTTTTATAATAAATATTATAAAAATTAATTTTTTAATCACACATGAGGATATATAATTATTTAAAATTTATAAGTAAATAGCAGTTGACAACTCTTACAATATCGATTAATTCTAATAAAATCATCATATTTTTTAAAAGAACAATATCCATATGTTTAAATGTTTTAATTCATTTAAGGTAAATCAACTTCTGATTATATTCAGAGTGGACGGATGAAAGGCTATCATAGAATAAGCTTTTATTGCATATTTATCTGTAACTCCACTTTTACAGGTATTTTGATTATTAAAGAAAAGTTAATTTTTAATCAGAAAAGGTTAACTTTTATAATATAAAAATAAATAAAAAAGTTTAAAGAATAAAATAGTGAATGCAAAGTATCTAAAATAATAGATTATGTGACTGTACTTTTATATTGGAAATTTTACTAATATAGATGATATTGTTGTTATTTGAATTTACGAAAGCAAGGAGACACTATCTATGTATGTAATAAAGATTTGAATGCATGAGTTCATATTTTAACAGAAGTTGTGATTTTAAGAATTTTGTTTCCTATGAAGTTTGGTTTCGTACAGTATAATTGTGTGGTCAATCATAATCAAATAATCGATTGTTAGTAAAATGTTTAAACAAATTATTATTAGAATTAAATGGTCAAAAAATCAAACCAATAACGATCAAAATAATTAATTCATAATAAATTAGTTTAAAAATAAAATATAATTATCAATAATTAAATTATAATCAAATTATTACTAATCATAAATTATAAATATAAATTTGAAATAAAAGAAACTTGGTTAAGTTAGTGTATGGTATCAAGATTTGAAATTTTTTTAAAGTTTTAGATTTTGAGATTTGATGGTTGGAATGCATTCTTTATATCACTAAATAACTATTGTAAAAATCTTGGTGCAAGAAATTTTTCATTTTGGTTAGTTTTCAAGTTAGTCAAGTTTGATGGTGAGACTTAACTAAATCGGTGCATGGTATTTGGGAAATTTTCAAAGTTTTGGTTTTGAGATTTGAAGGTTGAAATACACTCTTTATAAAGAATCTTTATTTTAATTGGTTTTCAAGCTAACCAAGTTTAATGGTGAGACTTGACTAAATCGATGAATGATTCACAGTTATTATATCATCAATATTTGAATTGTCAAAAACTAACTTTTCACATTAGACATCAGAAAAACTCACATTAACCTAGACTATGCAAAAAAAAGTCGTATATATGTTGAAGGATGTTTATGAGCCTGTATGGGAAAGCTACATGTGGTATGTTTATGAGCCTGTATGAGGAAACTATAGGTGGTATGTTTATGAACCTGTATGGGGAAGCTACAAGTGGTAGGATTAGGTACAGGAGATAGACCAATGTCCTTAGTGATAATGTTGGGAATTCGTAATAACTTGGTGTTTAAAGATGATGGTGATAAGAATAACATCGATGGTATAGTAATGATATAGTTAATGATAATGTTATTGATGATCATAATGATTCTGTTAGTATATTAGTGTTGTAGATAGTGAATTATCATTAAGTTGAGGTTCTTCTTATATACATATTTTATTGTTATTGGTTGTATTATGGTAGCTTACCCATTTTTGTTCCCGTTTGTGATTGTGTGTATGTGTCTTGTGATGATCGTATGACTTACTTTTGGTTATACGGGAGCAGAAGATATTGCAGATACTCCAGATACATGGTAGAGACGTGAGAATGAGTTGACGACTTGGATTATTTAAAATATTGTGTTATAAATTTTGAAAACAATGTAATTAGATTTACTTTATTTTATTTTTATTATATTAATTTTGATATTATATAATTAAATTTCCATAATAATATTATAATTTTAAAAGTTTTAATTTTTCTCGTAATCTGTATATCTCAAAAAATCGGATTCACAGTAGTGATCGATAATGGTGCCAACTCTATGAAAAGGATTTATGAATGCATTTAGTGAGTGTATTATCTTGTGCAGAAGATGCAGAGAAAAAGACATGTCAGTATTAGATATCATTGAGACGGTGCTTTCCACTATTGGCATTGCCAAGTGAATCACTCCTTTCCATAACAATGTTATTTTATTGATTCTCAACCATTATAAAACCCTATCTCACATCTTCTCTTTTCACATACTCTCTCTGCTTCCCTTATTCAGCTACCAGCTCAGGTCACTCAATCTCTCTACTCTTTCATCATTTTTATCAAACACTTTCAAATATTTACTTATAATTATTATTCTCATTTTCTTCATTTTTAAATATCAATGTGGATGCTGTTATCATAATCAAGTTCATTTAGTAATGTTAGGGATCAGAAATTCGTGATTGTTTTCTATAAATAGTTGGAATCCAAAATGAATTATTCATATTTTATTTAGTAAAATTTGGTAAAATAATTTATAAATTAGTAGAGAAATGTAAAATGACATATTTTATAGATATGTAAGTTTATATTATTAAGTTTTAGAACAAGAAGACAACGATAGAGATATTTTTAGGCAAGAAAGTGAGAAATTATTTAACTCTAATGTTGAGAGAAAAGAAAGAAAGTATGAAATTGTCTTATTAAATTATTAAAAGATATAAAAAGCAATAAACTAACAACAATAAAATATAAGCTTGTTAAAAAAAGTTGCAAGATAATAAAATAAATCAGTCGATCAAACATTCTTAATTTAATTAAATAAACGTGTGTATTAGTTAAATGAGATATGAATTAACCTAATGTTGCATTAAACACTCGAGTTTGCTTTTTGTTGCAGGAAAAAAATTAATTAGAGCTAAGTCATTTTCATTTTATAGTAATAACGATGAAAAAAAAGAGAGTAAATAATCACTTATAATTTTGAAGTTAATTTTTTAGTATCTGATTTTTGTCTCAATGTAAGGAAAATAGTACAATGATAAGCTTCACTTCGAATCAATTATGTGTAAGGATGACAAAAAAAAAAAGAAAATCACGGTTTCTGACTTTTTGTGTACTTGTTATTTGTTAATAATTATTAATAAATTTTATTTTAGTTTTTATTTTTAAAATGAACAAAATTATTAGTAAAAACAATTTTAATCATGAAAAACTTAAAATTTGAGTTTACAAACTTTATTATCAGATACAATAATCGGGTTATGTAACTGAAACCGAAGTGCTCTGATAAAGTTCTAAAAATGTTCACTGATCTTTCAAAATCCTCGTTAATTACTTCTCTGTCCCATGTATACGGTTTCTTCAAATCTAGTACACTACGTTGTTATTCTTGATAATTTTTTTTTTCTGTTTTCTGACAAATTTTGACTCATATAAGTATCTTCCACCTTTCATTTTTTGTGCAGAACTCTAAATTGGAGGTCACTATTGGACCATATGAAACGTACGAGGATAAACTTTTCGGATATAAGGTCATATTTAATCTATAAGTGAATTTTAACAATTTTTAACTTCCCTTTAATTTGATTTTTTTATATGTTTCCAAGAAACCCACTCACCCTTAGTATTATCAAACAAAATAAGGAATTGATGGTTTTTCTCAACGTGTGTTAACTTATCATTGATTTTTCTTTAGGCTACCTTTGAAGCATTTGTTGGAATCAGGGATGATATAGCTACGAGTCAGCTGAAACTCTTTGGCGATAATCTGCAGGTGCTTTTCGTTAAATGTTTAAATTTTAATACAGATGGTGTGTGTATTCTAAACTTTGCGTTACTAACATTTTAATTCAACTTGATATTGAAGCTTTTGGAGCAAAATCTTCCTCTCGACGATGTATACAAATCCAAAGATGTGAATGCAGCACCTATTCGTGTTATTCAAGTGATCTATAATGCAGGGGTAAAGATAGTCAATATTCAAATTTTGAATATTCTGATTTTTATCATCATAGAAACAAAATGGTTTCCTCTAATTATTTTATTGCTATTATAAATTATAAATTTGAACTAATTGTAAAAATCAAAATATAGCATAATTTAAATTAATGAAAGTGCAAAACTCTACTGTGTAAGCATTTTTTAAAAGCAAAAATAGAAAGTTAATTAAGAATATACTTAAATAAGTTTCTTCCTAAATTAATCCTTTAAGAGTTGAACCTTCTAGAGAAAATTTTAGAATTAAAAACAAATTCAATTTTTTCATAAATTAAAGGTGACCTAGTTGAAATTAAAAAAAAAATGAAAACCTATACGAAATAATTTCTACAAATGAACTCAAACTTAAATTAATTACGAAAAATTTGTTGAACTACGTCCTACTTAAAAATATAAATATAGTACACCACAAGACATAGAAATGGTAAACAATAAAATTCAAAATCTAGCTTAAGCAGTAATTATTTTAAACGCACACGAAAATCTTATATGGTTTTTGAAATTTACTACATGTTTTCATCGGTAATATTATACTTATACTTGCACAATATTAAGATGAAAATTTTACATCACTATTGTTTCAGGATGTCAAGGGACCACAAACTGTTGCCTTCAATCTACCAAACGATGAACGTATAGTAAAAGATCGAGGAACAGCAATGGTGATGCTTAAGAATGTTTCAGAGGCAAAGTAAAATTTCTAATTTTGTTCACGTTAAAACTTGCAGATCTTCATTTGTTTTTTCTTCATATTGTTATGAATGAGCAGTTAATGTTGGCAAACACATGGAAATTCTGATCAGGTTCGAGCGTATTCTTCTACCAATAGCTGAGCACTGCGTGGCAAAGGAGCTACAAGAATTTGTAGATTTTGAATCATTTTTTACCCATACAATTTGCCATGAATGCGTCCACGGGATTGGACCTCATTCTATAACACTCCCAAATGGTCAGAAGAGTACTGTGCGATTGGTGAGTTTAATTAATTATATGTCGATTCTAAATGACAAATTTCATTAATAGTTTTGGACACTTTTAGGGTAAAATTATATATGATGGTGGAGTTAGTGCTGACAATTAACTTCATTTTTACTTTTTTCTGCATAAAATTACAAGTGTCGATACTAGTAGGGATCATTCTTAGATGACATAGTATGAATGTAGCACTCATGACAATATCTCTCATCTCTCCGTATAGGAATTGCAAGAATATCATTCAGCTATGGAAGAAGCAAAAGCTGATATAGTTGGTCTCTGGGCATTGAGGTTCCTAATCTCTAAGGTTAGTTATTAAATATACCATTTTTCTCTTTTGACAGAAAAAGAAAAAGAGATTACAGAATTAAAACCAAAAATTAATATGCTTGGTTGTAAACTTGAAAACAGGCTTTGTGATTGATACAGTGATTAATGTGGGGTGTCTTGTATTTTATGGTGATCAGGGTTTGCTTTCTGAAAGTTTATTGAAGTCCATATACGTTTCTTTTCTGGCTGGGTGCTTTCGGTCAGTTCGTTTTGGTTTAGAGGAAGCTCATGGGTAAGTTATATGCAAAATGCATGCTCTCTCTACTTTTTTTGGTTTCTTATTTTTCTGAGCCAATTCCATTTCGTGCATATTCTCAGAAAAGGACAAGCATTGCAATTCAACTGGTTATATGAGAAAGGAGCCTTTATCCCATACACTCAAGACACAATTTCTGTTGACTTTTCCAAGGTATTGTTGTTCCAAAACCTCACCCCCATTATTATGTATACTTCCTTTTTTTTTTCCTTGGACTCTTGTCAAAACATAATTAAAACAGTACATTTTATATATGCTAACTATAATTAGCTAAAACATGATGCATGTTTAATTGAAAAAATAATTTCCTAAATTACATCCGTTTTAGTAAAATAAACCTATAATTTTGACTAAATAATTTTACATATAATAATTAATTATGTATTTGTTGTTCAAGACTGAAAGCGCAGTTGAAAGCTTGAGTAGGGAAATACTGACCATACAAGCCAAAGGTGATAAGGCGGCTGCTGGTTCGCTTCTCCAAAAATATGGTGTCATTTCAGAGCCACTCAAACTTGCTCTCCAAAAGTTGGAGAAGGTTCAGGTACTACTTTATGCAGAACTTTTCATACATGGTTGGTGTAAAAGTATTTTTACACACGCAATTAATGAAAAATAAATCATTATAATTGTGACAAAAATAATGTGATTTTATAGAATAACATAGTTTATGTATAAAAAACATAAGAGTATAGTTAACAAGTAATTATTTATATTCATTAGAACAAGCTTATCAGATTGATATACCTCGGATTTCGGATTAAAAAGGATTGTAAAAATTTCTAAGTGTTGTTTTTATGATCTAAACAGGTACCAGTTGACATAGCTCCAAACTTTCCCGTTGCCCAGAAAATATTGCAGTGAAGATTGGAGAATGAAGATGCAAAGAAGTATATGCTTGTCGTAATTATCTGTGTTACCACTTTTGATTCGATGAAATAATGGAGTTATATCTCCTCTCTTTTCTATTCAGAAAATAATGTACTTTTATATTTTGTTTCTGTATGTTTGTTGATGCTTTGAAATGGACAACAATAGAATAAATGTGCCATTTGTCTGTTATGGATAAGAATTTATATTTATTCTAAAATGTTATTATCTTATTTCTATTTTCTCAGTTAATATATAATTTTAGAATAAAAAAATTAAATGTATGACTTTTGAAAGGGTATTATTTATTTTATTTTGTGCGTGAAAGAAAAATCTTATTTTGATATTTATGTAATTATATTTTTTTTTATATTTGACATTAAAGAAAATTGTATATTTTTTAATATTAAATATTTAATAATATCATATTTTTTATACTATGATTTTAATTTTTTATTAATTTAGTTAATATTTGAAACGAAAAATAATTTGACATAGCTAGGTACATATACATGTATATGTGTTCTCTTGTAAGAATGAAGATGGGAAAAAAGAAACATACCTAGGATTGTAGAGTCATCCCTACATCCAATTCTTTCAAAACTCATACATAAAGATTTTCCATTTTCCTAAAATATATAATAAAATGATTGCATTATTTAAAAAGAAACAGATAAATTGGTAACAACATAACCAAAGAGAGATGGAAATTTTGAATTAAGTAAGACTTATTTGAAGTAATTAAAATGATGAAGACCATGGTACAATATTTTCAATGTATACCATGTGAAAACTCACAAAATAATTAATAAATTGTTTTCAATATATCTTTATTTATTTACTTTTATTTGAAGAATAGTGTGAGATAAAAAGTTTTTAAAATGCTTCTTGAAAGGTTTCCCTCTCTAGTAACAATTCCAAATATATATATATATATATATATATATATATATATATATATTTATTGTGTATAGCGAAAATATATAAAATTACATGTATTTACATTTATATTATATTAAAAAATATGTGATTTTATTAGTTTTTATGAGTAATAATTTAAAAAAGAAATATTATATGTGTATAATCTTGTAAAGTTAATATTAAAAAATTATATAGTTGTTACTAAAAGAAATTAATTATTGTAAAATATAAATAAGTTATTTAACCATTCATTTTATTAAATAAATTAATACATTATTTTTTATTTATTATATATTACATACTATAGGTGTGATGTAATATTAAGGAAAAGAAAAATAAAAGTGACATGTAAGAAAGCAAATTTATGATATAATCATTATACCAACTTTGAGTTCGGATTTAATACCATCAGGAGTTTACATTAGGTCAAAGCGTTATAATTAATAATAATTGTGTAAGTTTTTTTACTTATTAATGTAATTGTCTCAACGTATCAATATTTGATTGAAATTTGGTCAACGTGTCCATATTTGATTGAGATTTGACCCACCGATGTCATGGGATAATGAATATATTTATAAGAGTTTAATTATTATTGTGTGAATATTTAAAATTAAATTATCTATAAAATAAATAATCTAAATTAGTCACACTTTTAAATTTAAAAAACGCGATATAAATTATTCCTATTTTAATATATTTTCTACCTAGACCGGCATGTTTATTTTAATAATAAAATAGGAGTAATAATAAAATATTAAATTTGGTTATTTTGTGGACAGAAATTGGATGAAGTGAGCTATTTTCATCATCGTCTTCTCTGCGCTTCAGTTCACTCAAAATGGCTACCTTAGCGGTAGCAACAACCTATTCACTTTCTTCTATCGCTCCCCTTAAAGCGCGATGCCGTTTTGGTTTTGGTTTTCGTTCCTTTCTTTCTTCCAACACAAAGCTAAAATGCTCCTCAATCGCCACCACAACCACACTCGCCGTCGCCACCGATCCTACGGTTTCGGTCAACCCCAACTCCAACCCTAATCGGGTTCTTCTGCCTTCTAACGAATCATCCGAGAGGCTTCTCAGAATCCGCCACACGGTAATGGGAAAGCCAATTCTGTGGTTACTAGGTCTTTTTGTATTCTTTCACTTTCAAGTTATTATTCAACAAGCTGCAGCCTATGTAGACAATTTCATATGCAACAAACTTATAATAACAAAATAATATCGGAGGAGTATCTAGAATTTTAAATTATTGTTTTAATCGTTGTCCTACTATCATGGAGGTGATATGTTTGTTGTTAACGTTCCTTTACAGTGTGCACATGTGATGGCAATGGCTGTTCAAAAGCTATACCCCGATGCAAAAGTCACAATTGGGCCTTGGATAGAAAATGGGTTTTATTACGACTTCGATATGGAGCCTTTGACCGATAAAGATTTGAAGAGAATCAAGAAAGAGATGGTAGGCAGAGTCAGTCCATTAAATCTTTATGTTTTGGGATCTTGCATTTTTCTTTTCATGCTTTGCAACTCTGCACAGAACTGCTGAAGGGGAACGCAAATGTTTGTCATATGTAGGATCGGATTATTGGAAGAAATTTACCTCTTCTAAGAGAAGAAGTCTCAAGAGACGAAGCTCAGAGAAGAATATCGGCATTGAATGAACCATACAAATTGGAGATTTTGGAAAGCATTAAGGAGGATACCATCACCATATATCATATTGGTAGTGTTCTTGCTCTTTTCTGTTTTTTCAATTCCTTCTTGATGAAACTTGGAGTAAAAGGGTGAGAGAAGATAGACTTTAACGGTGAAAAAATGGTGACCATGGGCACTTAATTCATGAATGTTATGCTCTATGCATGTTTATACTATACATTCGAGTGAAAACATAGATAAAAATTGGTGTGTGGACGGACAGGATAACTTCATGATAACTAGACTTTGTGTGTGTATGTGTGTGTATTTGTACCTGTCATTCGAGTGGAGCATAAATTATTATATTTTGAAACTCTCCCTCTTCCTTTGGTGTATGTATTAATCTTGCCCAAATTGTTTATGATGTAATCTGCCCTTATTAAAAAGAATATGTTAACATATGGTCGGTAGTGTTAAACTCTAAGGAAGAGAGAAACATTGAGTTGAAACTGTGTTTTTTATTAAACACAAATGGTTTATTCATATTGAAAAAAAATTACCGATACAATAAATAGAAAAGATTTGATATTCCCTAATAACAAAAATACGATATGAGAATAATTAAAAACATTCCTAACAATACATATATGTTTGATATTATTGATTATGAAGGATCAATTCACTATTTCTATAATCATTACATTCCCACTCAAGCTAGAGTGGATGAGTTGCATGTGCCTATCTTGTTGCAAATATAATCAATCCTAGGTCCTCACAGATTTTGGTGAATATGTAGCTAGTTGTTCATTAGAGTTGACAAATCTAGCAATGATGTCTAGAAACTTCAAATTTTGTTTTATGAAATGGCAATACATCTTAATATGTTTGGTTCTCTCATGAAAGACTATATTAGAGAAAATGTATAATGTTTTCTAGTTGTCACGTACAAGGTGCATTTGGAAAGTTTCTTCAAATTTATGTTATTTAAGGAGTTCTTTTAGCCATATGAGCTCACAAGTGACTCATACCATCTCCCTGTTTTATGCTTTTGCATTTGATCTTGCTACAGCATTTTTTTTTTCTTACTTTATCACGATATTAAGTTACCTCTAATTAGAACACAATACCTTGAAGTGTGGTGTCTATCGCTTGGTGACCCTACCCAGTTAACATTAGAACACTTAACAATTTGGGTATTTCCCGTACCTTCATAAATGCGGTTCTTTTTGGGAGTTTTTGTAATATACTTTAGGATCTGCTCAACTGCATCATAATGATCTTGACAAGGAGAATTTAAAAATTGACTTACTATGTTCACTATAATGGCAATGTCAAAACTAGTCATATTGAGGTACTTTAGCTTACTAACTAACCTTTTGTATCTCCAGGGATCAAAACATGGTTCTCCTTGGTTAAGTACAAGTTTGACACTTAGATCCATTAGTGTGTCCATATCATCCCCTGCTTCTTCCAATATGTTGAGAGCATATTTTCTTTGAGATATTGCCAAACCATCCTTGGATTGCACCACTTCTATACCTAGTAAATACCTTAGGTGTCCATAATCTTTTATTTAGAACTTTTTAGCAATACATTGTTTTAGTTGTACAATGCCCTCCTTATCACTACATGTGATAATAATGTTGTACACATGTATAATGAGATAGATGCATCGTTAGGGAGAATGATCAACATGACTTCGTACCATTCCAAATTGGTTGGTGACAGTTCTAAAATGCCCAAACCATGCATGGCATGATTTCTCGATGTCATATTAGGACCTGCATAATTGACATATCGCATTAATTGACATCCCTAATCAACAAGTTCAGGAGATTGCTCCCTGTAGATAATTAAGATGACTATGCAGAAATGCATTTTTGATGTCAACTTGAAACAAAGTTCAGTGGAGAGTACCTACAATGGAAAAGAGAAGTCGAATATATGTCATATTGGCAATAAGAGAGAAAGTATTAGTATTATCTTGGTCATATATTAGTGTGTTGTTGCAGGTAGGAGAAATATCCTCTTCTACATATATAATCTAGATACTTTTTATTATATAGAATCAACTCCTTATTTATTTGTTATAACAGGTAGAATTATGTCCTTGCTGAGATGGATATGAAGTGAGAATAGGTCTCATTATGTGTACAACAAAATTTGTTAGATGTATTACTCCTGTAGCCATTACCAATCTCATCATCACCCACACTGGTGTCACTATTGGTTTGAGCCATAACACAATACTTTGATTCTCTGTTTGATCCTGCCACTGCATTTTATTAAATAACCATATTTTAATATGGCAAGAATATGTTTCATGTTATTTTCTTAAAGTTGGTAATAATGTAATGTTTCTGTTTACCCTTAATAAGAGAGTTATTTTTCTTAGCTTTCTCTAAACTACATGAACACTAAGCCTAAGTACATAGAGCGCTGAGCTTTTCTGCATCTTTAACATGATCAATTAACATGCTTCAGCAGAATGAAAATGGACAGTGTAATGTGTTTGATATTGCAACTGTGAAGATGGAAGTGTAAAGTAGAATAACAATGACGAGGCAAGGATGTGCTCAGAGTGCTGCAGGTTTCAAATTGCATTAAAAAAAGAAGTTTTTGCCTCGGGTGTATCATCTGCCTATTTTCTCTTTCATCATATACTCTTTTTCTCTTATAGGCGATGAATGGTGGGACCTTTGTGCTGGACCTCATGTTGATTCTACTGGAAATATCAATAAGAAAGCAGTTGAACTTGAGTCTATTGCTGGAGCATACTGGAGAGGAGATGAAAGAAAACCAATGCTTCAAAGGATATATGGTACTGCATGGGAGAATGAAGAGCAGTTAAAAGCTTACCTTACTTTCAAAGAGGAAGCTAAGCGTCGAGATCACAGGCGCATAGGGCAAGATCTTGATTTGTTTTCTATACAGGTACAAGAAATGGTGCTGCTGTGTTCAGGTTTCCTTGTATTATTCCTATTTCAAGGTAAATAACTTTACTATATTCATGCAGGATGATGCTGGTGGGGGTTTAGTTTTTTGGCACCCAAAGGGAGCTATCGTCAGACACATAATTGAAGATTTCTGGAAAAAAATTCACTTGAAGTGTGGCTATGATCTGCTGTACACACCACATGTGGCAAAAGCTGATCTTTGGAAGATCAGTGGCCATTTAGACTTCTACAAAGAAAATATGTATGATCAGATGGACATTGAAGATGAGCTTTATCAGCTCCGACCTATGAATTGTCCTTATCATATTTTGGTGTACAAAAGCAAACTTCATTCCTATCGTGATTTCCCTATTAGGGTGGCAGAATTGGGAACTGTTTATAGATATGAACTGTCTGGAAGTTTACATGGCCTTTTCCGTGTTAGAGGTTTCACACAGGTTTGCATAAAATTTGTTCTTGACATCAACTTCTACATCGTAGACTGTCAGCCTTGGATCATTGGTGTGGTTTGAACTGTCCTGAAGAGTGACAATTGCAAAGGACTAGGCCACCCTTTTTTATTTTCCTCTAAAGTATTCAAGAAATTGCTACTTTGGATTTCTAATTTGTTTTTCGCACATTGCATGTTGATATATTGGTTTTTGTTTGACTTCAATTTCCTTCTCTACAGGATGATGCACATATATTTTGCTTAGATGACCAGATTAAAGATGAGATCAGGGGGGTCCTAGATCTTACTGAACAAATATTGTTGCAGTTTGGTTTTGACAAGTACGAAATAAATTTATCTACAAGGCCTGAAAAGGCTGTGGGAGATGATGATATATGGGAGAAAGCTACCACTGCTTTGGAAGATGCTTTGGATGATAAAGGTTGGAGTTATCAAATTGATGATGGAGGAGGCGCCTTTTACGGTCCAAAGATTGATATCAAGATTGAGGATGCTCTTGGTCGGAAGTGGCAGTGCTCAACCATACAGGCAATGCTTGACTTCATAAAATTTTCAATATAAAAGGCACATTTGCCTTTGCCTAATAGCTTAATGTTTTAGGAGATTTCGTCTTAAACAGATGACATTTCCTGTTTTGGGAAGTGTTATTTTCAGCCTTTTTTTACTAGTTCTGAATGAACTTATGAAAGCTTAGAAAACCCATATAAACTATTTTTGGGTTCTGGCTCGTGAAAATAAGCTGTTATAATAAAAGCTAGAAACAGCTTAGGTGATTACTATTGCAATTATAGTTATCCTAAAGTTATTTACTTAGTTATCAAAATTTGTTGTCTACCCGAATGGGGCCATATATTAGAGTTTATATAACCAATTTGTCAGGAATATTCTGCACTTCCCCGCCCATTTAAACTAGGTACATTTGGTCTCTGCATTTTCCATGCTTTTAAGCCCAAAGAATTTTCCATGAGGTGGGGAAGTTGCCGGTATAAAATAAACTATTCACATACCTGCATGGGTTATCTTATCCTTTCTCTTATATATCTCAACTCATCAAGGGGTGCAAACTTGTGGCTCTTTGGTTTATTTCTTGAATATTGGTTGCCTTGTCTTGAATGGATCAATTTGCAGGGAACTATTTTTCTCTTGGCTTGACTTAAAGTTCATTTTAACTTAAAACAGGTTGATTTCAATCTACCACAGCGTTTTGACATCACATATGTTGACTCAAATACTGAGAAAAGAAGGCCTATCATGATCCATAGAGCAGTGCTTGGATCATTGGAAAGATTCTTTGGTGTTCTCATTGAGCATTATGCTGGTGATTTTCCGTTATGGCTTTCTCCAATACAAGCTCGAGTTTTACCTGTTACTGATGCCCAGGTAACACAAAGTTTGACTATTAAGAAATCTTTGGCCTATTCTACGTACTGATCATATTTTATTGGAGTATGTACATTATATGCATTATTAGCATGTATCTTAGAAGCTTTCTTTGATTTCAGGATTTCGTAGTCAAGTTGGGAACTCTCGATATTAATTTACCAACTTGAGAGGGAGTTTTGTAAATAGAGAATTATTAGGACAAAAATATCTTCCATATTTGCATAGAAATTAAGAGAAAAATATTGAGTATCTTCCTATTAATTTTGCATATTTTTATTTCCTTATTTTAGAGAGTTCGGTTGTTACAATAGAGGTGATGAGAGTGTAGTTTGTGTGATTGGTATCAATAAAATAATTATTTATTTTCTTATATAGTTCAAGTAAAATTTGAGTAATTTACATACTAAGACCTCCTGAGGTTTTCTCGAGCTACATTGACACTTTAATTTTTTAAAAACATTACAGTTACATCCTGATAAGGGAGGGTATTATAATGGTGAAAAAAAGTAGGGGGTGTCATTGTAATTTATGGCATTTTTGCTAAACGTCCAGCAGAGCTATTCAAGAAGAGCAATTTGAGGGTGGAATGAGGAGGCTCAAAGGTTATTGCAGACCCTTATGGTAGTAATGAAGAACTTACCATAGTTAGTGATGCCTGATTTTAAATTACAATTTGAGGTGGAGATCGATTTTGCAGGAAGACAATTGGCAGATAAAGTTATAAAGTTATGTATTTATGAATAGGAAAATACAAAGAGATGGACGTAAACATATTAATCTATCAAGAAGTAAAGAAAGACTGATCAAAGGGCTTTAAAGTACTAGTTAGAGAAGTGTGTTCTTGATGGGGGGACTACAAAAAATAGGTTCCTAAATTACTAGAGTACTATTTTTAGATACAAAACAATTCTTTTTTGCATTTTTTTTTTGTTTATTGCAAGTCAGTTGTCGATGTGTGTATGTATGGATTGTGTTGTTTGAGTTTTTCTAGAGTCTAGTATTTCTCTCCAATCAGTATTTTGTTCCTATCAGATTTACAATGAGACGCATGTGTTAGTTAATTTATAATTATTTCCACATTTGTTTATAGATACTGAAGTGTGTTTATGGGGCTATCAAGTTCCTAACAGGAGAGATTGTTTCTTTTCTAGATACGATAACAGACAATGATAAGTGAATTAATGGGGAATGTTTTTCTATATTATATTTCTCATGCAGCTTGAATATTGCAATGGTGTAGCCAATAAACTGAAAATGTATGGCATCCGAGTTGAAGTTTGCCATGGAGAGCGGCTACCTAAACTCATAAGAAATGCAGAGAAGCAGAAAATTCCTTTGATGGCTGTTGTGGGCTCAAAGGAAGTTGAAACAGAAACAGTGACAGTTAGATCTAGGTTTGGTGGGGAGCTTGGGACTATGCCTATTGATGACTTTATTAATAGAATAAAGTTGGCATCAGAAAACCCTATATCATTATGAGCCTATTTTAATAGGAAAAAGATGGTCCTCTTATTGTTTATGTATGTGGAAAAGATAGGCAGTGATGAACATTTGAGACAACATACTTTGTATATCATTAGATAATTATTGAATCAGCAGGACCATTTACATTGAAGAACAAAAGGCTCTGGCTTTTCGACTAGGGAATCTAGGTTTTGATACAACACATTCACATTTGTTGCATCCTTTTCAGATCACTTTTACTTGTAACCTTGAACTCAACTTTTGAATACAATTTACGATAAACCTGCTTACAAGTTGTTTTAGTGAGCCAGTTAAAGGAATCTAACAAAGAATTAGTACAAATTTCAATAAATTATATGTACAAATTAGTAGTCTTCAATTGGTATAAATTTTACATGTAATTATTCTTGTAGGAAATTCGAAAAATAGAATGAATCACTGTATGGTGTTCTAAAAGGTAACTTTTTAGGGTTGAGATTATTTATGTATTTGGATGTTAAATAAAAAACTTAATTAAATAGAATAAAACTTTACCAAAATGAGAATCACAAAAAATGAATTCGTCTTTATGTTATTAATTGAACTACTCCAGATTTTCACATAAAAGAAAATTGCATTGACTTGAAATAAGCACTTCTATGGTAATATTTTATTTATTTTTTAACTTGAATAAAAGATGAGAATAATATGTAAATATTTATCTGTCTTTAAGTTCATACTTTTTTTTTAAAATTACTAAAACATTTTTATAATTTATCAAATTTATATTAATTTGTCTCTTAATCTTTCTTTTTGTAATTTATTTTTAAAACATATTTATCATTTTTATTTTTTTCTATAATTATTTAACTTTTATGTAATTGTTATAGCATAATTTTTTTTTCTGATTATAATTCCAAATGATGTTTATATATATTATTTATAGTGAAAACATGTGTAAGTAAACATGTATTTATATTTTTATTATATTAAAAAATATATAATTATTTATTTTTATGAATAGTTAGTTAAAAGGTAAAAAAAAAATTTAAAACATATATGTATAATTTTATAAAAATAGCATTAAAAAATTATGCAATCGCTGTTTTAAAAAGATATTCAATTATTTTAAATAAAAAATAATTAAATAAATTACCTTTGTTAAAAAGTTATAAATGATCAAAAATTTTATGATATATATTTTTTATTTTTATAACTTTTTTAGAAACTTAAAAATTTTGAAATTCGAAACAATGAAATCTAAAATCTTAAATCTAGAATATTCTGAAACTTCAAAATTTCGAAATCCAAAAATATAAACTAAAAGCATGAAATCCTTAAATATTTAAAATCTTTGAAATTTTGAAATCCTCAAACCCTAAAACACAAAAACTCCAAAGTCCTAAAACCTTAAAATTATGAAATTTTGAAGTCTTGAAACCTTAAACAACCAAAACTCCAAATTCCTGAAACCTTAAAACTCTAAAATATTAAAATTCTGAAATCTCGAAACCTTCTAAACCTTGAAACCTAAATCTTAAACGTAAAACCTTGAAATCATGAAACTCTTAAATCCTTAAATTTTGAAGTCCTGAAATCCTAAAACACCAAAACTCCAAATCCTTAAAACCCTAAAACTCTCAAATTTTGAAGTCTTGAAACCCTAAAATACCAAAACTCCAAATCCCTGAAACCCTAAAACTCTTAGACATTGAAAATTTGAAATCTCGAAACCTTGAAACTTCTAAACATCGAAACCCTAAACCCTAAACGTAAAATCCTAAAATCATGAAACCCTTAAATCTTCAAACCCTGAAATTCTAAAACCCTAAATACCAAAACCCCAAAATCCTAAAACCCCAAAACTCTGAAACACTAAAACTCCGAAACCTCAAAACCCAAGAGCTTTAAAACCTTAAAACCTTAAACGTAAAAACCTTCAAACCCTGAATTCATGAAACCTTGAAACCACAAAACTTTGAAACTTTGAAATCTCGAAACTTTGAAATTTCGAAACCCTAAAATATAAACGTAAAATCCTGAAACCCTTAAATCTTTAAACCCTTAAATCTTGAAATTTTGAAGTCCTGAAACCTTAAAACACAAAAACTCCAAAGCCCTGAAACCCAAAATCTCTGAAATTTTGAAGTTTTGAAACCCTAAAATACCAAAACTTTAAATCCATAAAATCCTAAAACTCTAAAACATTGAAACTCTGAAATCTCGAAACCTTGAAACTTCTAAACATCGAAACCCTAAACTCTAAACCCTAAACGTAAAACCTTGAAATCATGAAACCCTTAAATTCTTAAATTTTGAAGTCCTGAAACCCTAAAACACCAAAACTCCAAATCCTTGAAACCCTAAAACTCTCAAATTTTGAAGTCTTGAAACCCTAAAACACCAAAACTCCAAATCCCTGAAACCCTAAAACTCCTAGACATTGAAAATTTGAAATCTCGAAACCTTGAAACTTCTAAACATCGAAACCCTAAACGTAAAATCCTAAAATCATGAAACCCTTAAATCTTCAAACCCTGAAATTCTAAAACCCTAAATACCAAAACCCCAAAATCCTGAAACCCCAAAACTCTGAAACACTAAAACTCCGAAACCTCAAAACCCTAGAGCTTTAAAACCTTAAAACCTTAAACGTAAAAACCTTCAAACCCTGAATTCATGAAACCTTGAAACCACAAAACTTTGAAACTTTGAAATCTCGAAACTTTGAAATTTCGAAACCCTAAAATATAAACGTAAAACCCTGAAACCCTTAAATCTTGAAATTTTGAAGTCCTGAAACCTTAAAACACAAAAACTCCAAAGCCCTGAAACCCAAAATCTCTGAAATTTTGAAGTTTTGAAACCCTAAAATACCAAAACTTTAAATCCATAAAATCCTAAAACTCTAAAACATTGAAACTCTGAAATCTCGAAACCTTGAAACTTCTAAACATCGAAACCCTAAACTCTAAACCCTAAACGTAAAACCTTGAAATCATGAAACCCTTAAATTCTTAAATTTTGAAGTCCTGAAACCCTAAAACACCAAAACTCCAAATCCTTGAAACCCTAAAACTCTCAAATTTTGAAGTCTTGAAACCCTAAAACACCAAAACTCCAAATCCCTGAAACCCTAAAACTCCTAGACATTGAAAATTTGAAATCTCGAAACCTTGAAACTTCTAAACATCGAAACCCTAAACGTAAAATCCTAAAATCATGAAACCCTTAAATCTTCAAACCCTGAAATTCTAAAACCCTAAATACCAAAACCCCAAAATCCTGAAACCCCAAAACTCTGAAACACTAAAACTCCGAAACCTCAAAACCCTAGAGCTTTAAAACCTTAAAACCTTAAACGTAAAAACCTTCAAACCCTGAATTCATGAAACCTTGAAACCACAAAACTTTGAAACTTTGAAATCTCGAAACTTTGAAATTTCGAAACCCTAAAATATAAACGTAAAACCCTGAAACCCTTAAATCTTGAAATTTTGAAGTCCTGAAACCTTAAAACACAAAAACTCCAAGGCCCTGAAACCCTAAAACTCTGAAAATTTGAAGTTTTGAAACCCTAAAATACCAAAACTTTAAATCCATAAAATCCTAAAACTCTAAAACATTGAAACTCTGAAATCTCGAAACTTTGAAACTTCTAAACATCGAAACCCTAAATTCTAAATCCTAAACGTAAAACCTTGAAATCATGAAACCCTTCAATTCTTAAATTTTGAAGTCCTGAAACCCTAAAACTCCAAAACTCCAAATTCATGAAACCCTAAAACTCTGAATCATTAAAACTTTAAAATCTCGAAACCTTGAAACTTTTAAACTTCAAAACCCTAAACCCTAAAAGTAAAACCCTTAAATCTTCAAAATCCTAAAACCCTAAACACCAAAACCCCAAAATCCTGAAACTCCAAAACTCTGGAAACACTAAAACTCCGAAACTTCAAAACCTTAAAACTTCAAAAACCTCAACCTTAAATGTAAAACTGTGACATCCTGAAACCTTCAAACCTTTAAACCTTGAATTCCTGAAACCACAAAACTTTAAAACTTTAGAACTTTGAAATTTCAAAATCCTGAATATATAAAATTCTAAAATCTAAATCCTAACAATCCAGATATCCTTCAAAATTCTAAATCCTATATTTTAAACTCTAAACTCTAAATTCTAAACTTAAAATATGAAACTTTCAAACCTTTAGACAATATATTATATAAAATAAAAAGAAAAGTAAATGTAGAAATTTTTAAAATCAAGAATCATAAATTTAAAATTAAAAACAAACAAGAGCAAAGTGTTTGAACATTTTTTTTTGGAGCCACGGTCACAAAGACTGGGTGGGAGTTTGAATATTGTTTTTTCTTTCTCTGCAAATACAGGAAATTATGAAAGTTTGAATAGTAGAATAATGACCGTTAAGCGTGAGTGGGTAGGAAAATAAAAAATGGAAAAAAAGTAGTGCGTTGCCAAAGCTTGATTTTGAAATTCAAACATGGCGAAGGGACCCACTTGCAGAGAGTAAATTGAAATAAAAGTCTAGTATTTACCCAATTCATTATCGTGCGTACCTGTTACATCGTCCCAGTGTTGTGTTCGAAGATTGCCATGGTTGTTTTGCCTGTTTCCTAATTTAAACTGTCCAACAACAATTCCAGGAACGATGAAGAAGACGAATGCTTTGTCGGTCTCAACCACACGCACTTACAGTTCTCTCTACTTCAATCCTCTGAACCACCCCAGCCACTGCCGAAGCTCCAGCACCGACTGTGTCGGAAAATCTCAGTTTGAATTTGAAGATGAGCACCCCGACAAGGAAAACCACAATGTCAATGTCAACAAGCCCAAGCCTTTCAGGTCTCTCTCCACTGACAGAATCTTGAAGCCCTCCTCGCTTGAATTCTGCATGCAGATGAACCACTTTCAAACCTCCCTCAACATCTGGGACTACTCTGATTCCGAGTCTGCTCCTGCTTCCTCCTGGTCCACACTGCCTAACAAGTCTCTCTCTCTCTCTCTCTCTCTCTCTCTCCTCTTTTCTTTTCATTTTCCACTCTCATCTTCACCTTACTTAACTAGTTTCGACAATGTCCAGGTCCTTGATCTGTAGACCCTTGCCCTTAGATGTTGGAAGGTGCACATGTTTTATTCTCAAGGAGCCAACGCCACATGGACTGTCAGGGGGCACTTTCTTCTCTCTTTATACCAATGTAATTCAACTCAATTCGACTCTTCTGCTCATAATCATTTCTTTAGACCAATGAATAAGTATATTGTTATGCATGATTGCGGATGTAGTGGTAATGAATTAGTATATTGTTATGTATGGTCATTGCATTTTTTAGTTGCTGCTTCTCACTTGGGCAACACCATTATAGGAAGGCCAGGGACGGCAGAACAGGAAACTGGCCGTGGCCCACCACAAACGGCGGAATGGAAGGTCATACTTCACCGTAGCTCAGAATATAAAAGGGTTACTCTCCCATTCTGATGATACTTTTCTTGGCACAGTAACAGCTAACCTCATCGGCTCAAAATACTACATTTGGGATCAGGTTCCTTTTTCTCTTTTAATTTACCTTTTTGTCTATTTTCTATACTCATGCTAGTGTTTGTCAGTAGTAGAAGATGTTTGCTGAATTAGTGTTAATTTCAACCATCATCCTCTGTTTGATTGTTAGGCGTATCGTCGTAATTCCGTCGGTAAACAACCAAAGCCACCTCTTGCTGTTGTGACGTAAGTCAGTATCTTTTTCATCTTTCTCCATCCCCCCACCAACTCTCATTATCTTCTGCCTAAGTTCAACACTTGGATGATCATGCAGCTATATACCCACCATAACAACGTGTACAGGAAGTCACAGAAGCATGAGAGCATATGTACCCAAGCATCAATGCGTGCCACTCAAGAACACAAACCAGGTTAACTATGAATGTTCTATAACGTGTTAGGTTTGAATATTCCATCTTGGATTCACATCTAAATCCTATTATTTACAGTTGAATTACGTTTCAATATTCAAGTTCCAATTTTGTAAAAATGGGGTTATTTTGGTACAGGTACAACATATAAAGGGATTGCCAATGAAGTGGGAGGGAAAGCTGGACAAAGTCCATCAACTGTTCTCAAAGGCCCCACTTTACAACAAGGTAGGAAGAGCCTGAAAGGGTAGTTTCTTTGTATCTACAATCAGGCACATGCATCTGGACTTGCTTAATTTTTTCATTGGTTTTTCAGATTTCAAAGCAATATGAGCTTGACTTCAGAGATAAAGGAAAGGCAGGACTCAAAATCCAAAGATCAGTTAAAAATTTCCAGCTAACTTTAGAGGTATGTTAAGAGTATTTGGACCTTCTGTTGGTGGTGAATCATATAATTAGAACTAAATGCTGGGCATAATGTGTGTTTTGTTCCCTAAATCATTTTTTTTGTACTGCATATTGCTATCAGGAGAATGGGTGTCAGACGATACTGCAGCTGGGGAGGGCAGGAAAATCAAAATTCGTCATGGACTACAGGTAACACTAGAGCAATGCATAGCTCAGAAACAGTTTGTTATAATAACCTAAATTTTAGGATTGGTTTGACAGCAATTACATTTTCCTCTGCACCTCTCCAACTCTGCAGGTACCCTTTGACAGGTTACCAGGCGTTTTGCATGTGCTTAGCTTCCATGGATGCAAAGCTCTGTTGCACAGTGTAATGGGGAATTTCTGTTACCAAACTTGGTTCAATCTCTGAACAGCTACGCAAACAAACAGAAGTAGTTAACAGACCGTGTCAGATGGTGTCGTTTTCGAAGGAAATTGAAAATTTTGCCGGATTTGTTGTATTTGGTGTCTCCAAGATTCAACATGGAAGGCAAAGAAGTCATCAAATCTCCCAACAAAAGATTCCAATCTATAAATCGTTGTAGTCCCACTTTCAAGTGTTCTGAACATGCCTAACCTTGTCTCTGAAGCATTTATGATTTATACAATCAAATGCTGAAAATCCTTGTCTCTGATGTTTGTTCACTTCTCTGCTTTCATGTGTTATTCTGAATTTGGCTAACTTTGTTTCACGTATAATCCAAACCAAGCAGTTGCATGAGTTCAAAATCAACGGTTAAGTTGAAAATCTTAAATTGAAGGTGAAAGGGAGGCTTACATTCCATTTAGTTTTTAAGTTAAAGAATGAATTAATGTATGCATGCATTTATGTTCCATTATATAAGCAAAGGAACCAATGGAAATCGTTGTTGAAATTAATAATCAAGCATTAAGGTCACAATGAAAAATTGGTGAAGCAATGGAGGTCAAGTCGCCAAATATAATGTCATCAGTGTCTGTGTAGATTCCAGCCGAATCTTGAGTTTCAAACAAAGTTTGAATATCTTCGGGGAATGTGCGAGGAGGATGAGGAGGAAGGTTTGAGGTGGAGGGTGAAGAAGGTGGCGGCGGCGGTGGAGGGCCCAATGTTGAGGTGGCATTTCGAGATTCAGATCCAGATGGTGTTGGGCTTGGGCTTGGGCTGCCATTGTGGGCTTGAAGTTGAGGTTGAGGTTGAGGTTGGTCTTTTGGACGTAGCCATTTCATATAACGACTGAGGTCAAAGTTGGTAACAGCATTAAGTCCACGATATTCTATGGCCGCCATATCGTACGCCACTGCTGCTTCTTCTTCTGTACCTGCATTGCATAAACTCATTTTTAAGCTCCATAAAATTATTAAATTCAGATTATTTAATTTAAAAAATATATTTTTCTATTATTTATTTATTGCAGTTAATATTTATTTATTTATTTAATTGTTTGTTTTATAAGTTGTACTTAGCAGCTCCTTAAAAATGTTTGAAAGAAATAGACAATATTTAAATAGCCTTAATGAGCAGTTGAGTTTGGTGATCTACTTCTTAACTAACTATATTCGATTGCACATTCCATCATTTTCATTGTCTTGTTGATTTGACCTGTTGGGTCCCACGTTGGAGGAAGCCTGTCAAATGGATTTATGTGCATTCGTGTCCTTCTTAAAGATTGTCTTCTTTGTTTGTCATGCATGTTTAGGGAAACACACATATCATTAAAATATTTAAAACAAATATTTAGTAATAATTTAAAATTTCAACTGAAAGGAGTGCTTCCTTTTCTTTAAAAATAAATAAAACAAACTATGAATATAAAAGTATTATTAATAATTTGTATTAAATTATAGACGTCATATATTCTATAATTCATTTTGTATTTTAAATATTCTTTAGCTTTTACTATTTGTACATACCTCGTGGTGTTATTAATAATTATTTCAATAATTTTCATAAACAGAATCATCATCGCAGCAATCTTTCTACACTCTTCCCGTTTTTAAGTATAGTTTTATTTAGCCTTTAAAAACATTTTGAAGTCGTTGATATTTTCAATCAATTATACACTTAGAATATTTTCAACCAAATACTATTAATTTTTGTCTTTAATTTGTTCAATAAATTATATCATTATTTTGATAAAACCATTTCTGTCTTTTATTCACGTGAAAAAAAAATTACAATTACTTTTGGATAAATAGGATATTTTATCTTAAAAAAATTAATTGTTGAGTTCCAATGCATTCAATTACAAAAATAATCTCTCTCTCTATGAAATTCTAAACAAATATATGCATGTGGTTTATAATTCTGAGCAATTTGTACTGATAAATAGTAATTAATATTATATTTTAGTTTATCAATTTCTTCATGACTGTTAGATTAGCGAATAGAATCTAAAAAAAATTAGACTTGTTAAGACAACTGAATTTACTCTAAAAGAAGGAAATGCAAGGAAAATTACCGTATGTTCCAAGGTATAGATATTTATTGCCGAAGACTCTGCCAATTCGTGCTTCCCATCTTCCATTGTGATGGTGTCTATAAATTGGTGACAACAAACATTTCAGACCAATTTTCAACTTATTCAAGATAATAATTTAAATAATTCCACGACATCTTTTCTACTTTTTATTTATATTTTGCTAAGAAAAATGGGCAGTGGGTGATCCATTCACTCCATTAATGATGATTATTAAGAACCGAAATTGTGGATGGAAAGAACGACAGAAGGATGAAAGAAGCTACACATATCAACAACACCAATGACCTATCCTACAGATAATGCTTTGCAGAATATTGGGTCCTTGGTTGCACCCAGAACTTCTTTTATTCAACACAATATGACCCACAAATATTTAATGTGTCTCCAAATCCTTTTACTTTTCTAAAAGGAACTAAATCAAATATCTCTTCTTAATTATACCTTGCTACGCCTCTGAATTTTGAGACTCCCCGAGAGAACCCGCTACTTTTTCTGCAAATTAAAGATTAATTCATGCTGGAACACATAACACTACACACAAATCAGTCATAAGTAAAAAATAAAACCTTCTTAAGGATCCGATATACTCTTCCTTAGATTGATCCTCCATTTCCTTAAGCTGCTCTTCATAATTTGATACCTATATATATATATATATATATATATATATATATATATATATACGTAGAATGAACAGTGCATTTTTATCATAATATATATAATTATTAATGAAGCAACGAAAGTTCGTCTGAAGGATTCAACGAAAAGATTTACAGGGAAATTGAGGACGGTTTCCGGACCCCAATACTTCAATGCTGCCAAATCGTAAGCACGTGCCGCAGCATCTTCATCGTCGTATGCTCCTGTAACAAACAAATCACGCACTCATTCTTTATTCCAATGACTACTAGTATAAATCATATATTAATTACATTACGTACCCAGATATACTGCAGTGCCGTGTTCAATTTCCACCGTCGTCGATCCAACATGAACCGAGAAGATCAAGATCAAGATCAAGAATGAGAGATGAAATTGGTAATAATTTTATAGGAATGGAGAAAAATTAAAGAACCTTGTCTTCCTTTCTTGTTCTGTGATTGATTCCAGGAAGTCTTATCCCAAAGATGAGCCTCGTATCGACCTGTCCATCGATGCCTATGAATAAATGAATGAATGAATGAATACACATTGAGTGAGTGATGATTTGAATCTTAGAAAATCGATTGGAAGATGGAAAAAGAAAGAATGAATTGACCTGGTAACACCCCTGTAGGGTGAGGTTCGTGGCAAGGGAGTGTCTCTTGGAATGGTTTTGCGTGGGCGCTTCTTCTTGAGCATGGGAGAGTCGACGCAGAGGGTTTTGTGTGAGGTTTTGGCAGCCATTGAAGCGATTTAGCAAGAGTGTGACAAAGGACACTGATGTCATAAAATATGAAACAACTTTCGAAAGATGCGATGAAAAACAGTTGGAAGTTGAGGAGGCAGTGTTTATTATTACCGCATTTATCGTTATTTAATAATAATAATAATAATAACAATAATAATTTGGAAAATATAATAACCGGCCGGCCACAAATCAAAAACATTGTTTTTATGACGTCGCCGTCTTTAGGCTGCCTCTGCTGTAAAATATTTCATTTAACTGAATTATTATTAAGTTAAATGATTGATAAAATAAAAATAAAAATGTATTCACTTTGAAAGTATTTGATGATATCCTAAGCGAATGGAGAATGGAAGTATAAGTTAGAAAAAAAGGGAACATAAAGATAGGTTTTGATGAGAAAGATATAATATGAGGGGATTGGAAGGAAGCGGGAGTCAAATAATTAATAATGAAGGATAAGATTGAGATGATGGGTAGAAACAAAGGTAGTTGGATGGTATTGATATAAAAATATAGCATGAATAAATACAAAATACAATCGTTAATTCGGCAGGAGCTATTTTATATCTTTGTGGGATAAGGATGTTTTTGAGATAAAACAGTTTATTTTCTTGGTGAAGGTGGATGGTTAATGTTTATCCACCAATTCCTTAATCTTTATTTTTGAAGAGAAAGAAATTAAAAAGCAATAGTAATTATATTTATATTTTAACATGCATTTAATAATATATTGAAAAAGTAAAATAGTCATCAAAAAATAAAATTTTGTATTTGTAAAGAAAATAAAAAGAGTAAAGGATAATATTAAATGAGTGTATGAAATTTTTGCATGTTAATATGTGAACACTTATTTTCTCTCTTTGGATGCATGTACATGTTTGTTGTGAAATTTTTGATTGTTCTGAAGAATTATAAACCAATTATAGGATGAGTATGTTTCTATAAGAATAAACCTTCTCCAAAATGTTCTAGTATAAAATAGAGATAATTATGTTTTTATCTCTAAACTATTAATTTTTTTTAATTCATTTTTCAAACTTTGTTTTTATTTAAGTCTTCTTTCATTTCAAAATTTATGGATTTAGTTTTCCATAATCAAACATTAGAGCTTTTTATGTGACAGACAAAGTAAAGTATAATGAATTAATTATTAAAATAGTAAGTATTTGTCGGTCGGATATCATAATACTTTTATTCATTCGTAAACAAACAAATAATTTAATATTCATATATTTATTTATTACATGCTCGAATGTTTTTTATATAAATTCATTTAATATTCGTTATAAATTGTGATGACCTAGGTACAAATATTTTAGTGATTACTATAATTTTAGAAACTAAGATGTTAAAATTTGATGGATTAGATTGATATTTTAACTTATTAATTGATTTTGGTGGATGTGAGTAGATTATGTTTGGCTAATCTACTAATATTTTTTTAAAAATTTAAAAATTAAAATAACAATAGTTTAAAAGATTAAGCTATTTATATTATAATATTATTTAAATATGTAAGTACTTAATATTATTATAACAAAGGATTAGAATTTATAAATTAAATTTTAATTATTAATTATAATATAATAATTTAATGTTGAAAGATAATAATTATTTTAATTTATTCAATTAAATATATTAATTAATTAATAAAAAAATTTAAAAACGATATTTATATAATTAAATACATACATATATACATACACATATATATCAACTACTTGTAAATCATTAAAAATCGGACTAACAAAACTAACTCTAAATTTTTATGAAGAACAAATCAAAACGAAATAGATCAATCTGCATTTGACTTTTTCTATTAGGTGCTACAATTCTAATTCCATCATGCTATAAATTTTTTTAAAAAGTTACACTTCCATTTCAAGAATAATTTTATTTTCTAATTCAAATAAAACATTTTAAAAACTTCATAAATTATTTTAAAACCAGACGGAGAAATTACTCACGACTGGAATTTGTTTACATTGGCGTGTACTTTAACAACTGTGCTTAAAAAGTAAAAATCGCAAATGTCAAGTGAAAATTATGTGACTACGTATATATGGCATCAATCTAAAATGTAAATATAATTAATAATCTGAACAGATGCTCGGATATGGCTATGATATTCATACATAAATAAATATAACCTTACTATACCTTTCCTACTCCAAAATCTGGTTTCTTTCTACTTACCACTAATAAACTTTTGAGATAATAATGTATGACTAAGTTCACTACTCGCCAAGGGCACAAGGAATACATGGAGGGTCTTTGGATTGGTCGCAAGGGGTTATTCGCTGCAAACAATACTCATGAAAGGTGTGGCCACATGATAGGACAGCAACAGAAGGCGATGTAGGTGGAAGGGAAATAGGCCCTTCTGGTTCGTAGGAGAGATCCCTCTTGCACAAAAAGCACTTATAACCAATTGGTTCTGGCGTTTGATCTGAACCAGAAGAAAGCTAACGCATTAGCACATTCTACGAACATAATACTCAACAAAATCCAGCTCTACAGAGGCAACAACTTTTGCCAATTCTTTCACTGTTAAATTGATATTCATAGATAAATGATGAGCTTTAAAAGGAGCTAGAAGCTTTAAAAGGCAGAGATTTTGCCCACGACAGCCCCTCTCCCTCCCTCTCTCTCTCTCTCTCTCTCTCTCTCTCTCTCTCTCTCTCTCTCTCTCTCTCCCTCTCCGCTCTCCCTCTCTCCCTCTCTCCTCTCCCTCTCTCCCTCTCTCCCTCTCTCCCTCTCTCCCTCTCTCCCTCTCTCCCTCTCTCCCTCTCTCTCTCTCTCTCCCTCTCTCTCTCTCTCTCTCTGTGTGTGTGTGTGTGTGTACGATAAGAACAATTCGTGAAAAACAACTTTTTAATTGAGAATCTCACTGGAAAATAAAATATAATAATCCTGCTCCCCTCATCAGAATAATGAACATATTTTCAATGCCTATTAAATGCACCAGTAAGTTAGATGCAAATGAACCTCAATATATGGTGAAGAAAATTCAAATAAATTAACTTCCCTAAATCAAGGAGGACACAAGGAATTTGTTAAATACGCAAGAAGAAATAAAGAAGCTCCAAGAGATACCTTTAAATTTAATGTGATTGGAAGCAATTCTAGGAGCAGCTGGTATAATTGAAGCCTTCAATCGCTTGTGAGCCAAAGCCTGAGCTAACAGTTGATGCTGATTAGATAGGTTAGTACGAGGTGATTTATAGGAGGAGGGGTGGTGGAAAGATGAGACTCTCTTGTGATTAGGTGGGGGTAAAGGAGCTGCGTGCATTTTAGGAGGAATTACCCGGGTTGTGTTTGGGGCTGGTAGAGCAGATTTAGTCCAAGTTGTTGGGAACAATGGAGGAACAACAGACTGAGTAGCTTGGGGCATGATAGATTGGGCTGGGAGGGCCAAGGGAGAAATTGCTCGGGATGTAATCGGGACTGATGGAGCCAATCTGGTCCTTGTTGGAATTGATGGATTTATGAACTGAGTTGGCATTGTCTTCCTGCGTTGATTCTGGACAGTGGATGACAGCGGTTGGGAAGCAGCTCTCTTTAGAGATGACATGATGGGTGACCTTGAAACTTGACCAGTCATATTTCCACTTCCAGTTTGTATTCCTAGATCTGAAAAAGCTAGTTTATTGCTTCCATTGTATAAAAATAAAGAAATATCCAAATAGTGAGTGAATATAATGATATGTCGTTTAAGAAGGTAATCACCAGAAGTAGATTGTGGTTGAAGACGGGAGTTTGATTGATGAATAGAACCACCTGCCTGAGATTGGCCATGATCACCTATAAAATGAATCTTAATAAGTAAATAGCAATCGATTATTCACTCCATCTGCAATTTTCTAAAATCTACAGACATGCTATGTCTGTCTATATGCATCAAATGAAATGCTAACATTTGAAATAATCCTACATTACAATGATCAGGGCTTTTGTTGATACTTGGTTATGCCACATTACATGGAAAGAAGCACCATGAGTAAACCAAGTAAAAAGGTTTGTAAAAATCCATATGCTATTCCTTAAATGAGCAAGCAATACATTTAAATGAAGATCTTTCAACAAACAAGAATAATACTAAATTAATAACACGAAAATGTAGGTTGCAGAGTGTGTTTTAAGGATAGTTCAATTTGAGGTACTTCATAACTATCCATTTAAATTATTTCAAGCAAAACAAAGAAACGAGTGAGCAAGAAACAGCAAAAGGTACCACCTGAGAAATTGGAGACGTGGTCCTTTCACAAGTTAATAATCCTGTTTATTTTACTTTTATTTATGTAAAAGATTTGGTCCTTTCACAAGTTTAAAAAGACAACGCAGATATCAGTAGATATAGAAAACAACTCCAAATCAAAAAGATGAGTCTGGGTGAAGTGTTTAGTCACCGCAAATCGGTGGCAAATAATTTATCTAATTATCTCTGCTTAATAGAGCAACAAGACAATTAAAGGAAGAATGTGGTCTACTGGAACATGAAAAGATCAAGTGCCCAAAACTTCTTTAAAAGTAGAGAAAGTGGCTTAAAAATAAAACTTTAAATACGATACAAATCACCTGCTACATTTGAAATGGATTTTATGTGAACTTATAAAAAGCAAAGGAGCAAAAGACTAAATTCCATTATGTTTTAACAAAAACTGCTAAAGATGATCAAATATGTGTATGCTTGTTAAGAATGGTGTCAAATTTAAGGAGATTTCACTGAGGTATACCAAAGTTTATGAGCAGAAAATAAGCAATGAAGCAGTAGAACACATACTTGTAAGATCCTGCCCTCTGGTGCTTATTGGGGCCATGGCTAACGAAGGAGTAGAGAAAACCTGTGACGTAAACTTATCATTATTTTTATGTAACAGCTCGGCGGGTAACTTATCAGTTATCATTTTGCTTGAAGAGGGCAGTAGCTGGCCATTCACATTGTTCTGTCCACTTTCAAAAGGCACAGTTTGACTGGCAACAACTGGCAATGAATTTAGATCCATGCATCTTTCAGGGCCAACATTGCGACCTATGTCTGTAAATTCCATACTTATGTCTTTCACACCTCCAAGACCTAAATTCCTACTGACCTGTCCTAAATAATGGTTTTGATCATCGGAGGCTAGCCTTTGAAAAGCGTATGAAGGTCCAAGACATAAACCAGGTCTAGAATCAAAAAGAGCTCCATGATTGCTTGCAGGAGCTAAATCAGATATGATTTCTCTTTCATTCTGAAAACCCGAAAAAGCAACATTTGTGTCTAAACCAGAATTTAAGGAGCCTCTGCTACCCTGTTGATTGTGATAAGTACTGATTGAAGGAAGAAATGCACTCTCAGGATGACAGGTCGAATTGAATTTTGGCATCTCAGCTCCTGATGTGAACTCATTGATATTACTTCCAGAACTAATGGTCCTAGATTTTTCATCACGTTTTCCAATTGCAAGCAATGGTTCTGCACCACCTTGATTTGGATTACAGAGTGTCATTCCCAGATTCATATCTAGTGAAGGTTGATCAATATTACCACTCATTGTTCTTCCCCTAGGATTAAACATTTGTGGCCTGGTGTTTAAACCATAACCTGGGGTCACATACATCCCACCACCATCAGGCTTCTCAAAGTTATTTAGATTGAAGGCAGCATTCCTCACATTAGCAGGGATTGTTAGATTGTTCTGCCTATCATACTGATATGGCCACCCTATGTATCCTTCCGGACATGGATAATAAGAATTTGGTCTGCATGGAAGAAAATTATGTTCTTCTGCCCTGTGTGAGTAATTATGGTCCATCTGGAAATTCTGATAACTTCTGAACTGAGAGGAATCGTGTTCTTCTGTGATGTGCGAGTAATTATGGTCCCTCTGAAAATTCTGATAACTTCTAAACTGAGAGGAATCATTCATTGAAGTTCCTCCAGCTGGTTCATTGCCAATAAACTGAGATGTTTCATTCAAATTCCAGTGGGGAAAAGGAGATGGTGAACCCACGGGCAGAAGGGCGGTTGTATCATTAGGACTCCTAGCACAGTTAGCAGACTCAGTGTTCATTAAACTGAATCTGAGTTCTTCACTGAGTTCTGTCACGGAGGCAGAAGAAAAGGGCATTTTATTCTTTCAACTGTCTAGTGAGGATAGTTCTGTCACGATAAAAGTAAGATAGAGAACAAGTAAATCCAGTTAATTAAAACTCATACAACTTGAGGAGAATCATACAATAGATGGTAGTGATTCTACAAAGAATGCAAAGTTATTGGCAGGATGAGGAAAGGCAAATCTCGGATTCCTTTGAGCACGAACAAATATATTGAAATTAGCACAGCATACACAAGGAAACTGTCATTTCATGCGCTCCCCAATATTGAAATAAACAAACATCAAGAAGCAAGCAGAGATACTAAGCACTACAAAGAACTTGAAAGATGTAAACTTGAGCTAGAAAATATCAGTGCAAGAAAAATCTGCTGATATCGGGTAGGTGTAGTTTCCCTTTCCCCAATCAATTTATATAAATCCGTTCCTCCCTAATCCAAAATCACTAATTGATTAATAATGAGCATGATGAAAAAGGTTAATCGAAGTGAGAAAATAACGATTCGGCCAAAGCGGAGAACATAAAACTCCGAAAATGATAAAACTGTAAATCTAGAAGAAAAATATTAAAAAAAGATCGAGAGAGAGAAAAAAGGTGAAATGGAAGTGGCGCAGGATTGAAAAGAAAAAGATGAGAAGAATCCGAAAGACGAAGAAGAGAAGGATAGAATGTTAGGGTTAGGGTTGGGAAAAAGACATACCAGTTGGGTTGGGTGTGGGGTGCTGGAATTGCGGTGAAGGTGGTAAGGTCGGATGAGACTGAGAGAAGAGAAATTGGGGGGTTTTGGCGCCCTAGTGAGGTAGACATTTTAAAGGGTTCGGTGTGGGGTCTACCAGTATCTGCACACGTGTTTCTTCCTCTCTCTCTCTCTCTCTCTACTTCACAATTCACATGCTTCTCCCTCCATTTTCTCACCATAACTATTATTACTAATATTAGCACTGCCATCTTTTTACTACAATACAACAAATTTAACATAGGTAAAAGAAATACTATACTAACATTGTCATCATATCATATATTTCATAATATATTTTTTTTTAAAACATAAAAATACACTTGAAGCTGTTTTTTTACCTTTTTAATTTACTAAATTTATTTTTTCATTGTATATTGATTTTTTTAATTACATAAATCAAATTTTTATTAAAAAAAACTTGCGGCTTAGAAGTTAATAAATGTATTTTTTTAATCAATAATATTTAATTTTTCATCTTCTCTCTTTGGAAATTATACCTTTACGTGCTAGAAAATAAGATTTGTACAAAAATAAATGTTTACTAAGCATGTTCTTTAATCTTTAAGGAAAAAGAATTATAATCTAGCTAATTCCGTTGTATTTAAAAGAAAACACTTAAAACAATTTCACTCCATTTTAAATAATTTTGGAGTTTTAAACCATACATTCTGAATTAACACAATTATAAAAATAAATTAATTTAAAATGAATTATCATTATTACTATTTGTTTTTTCAATTATGCATAACTCTATATTTGACTACTATAAATAACTTGAATTTAATAATTTTTTTAAAATTAAAAACAAAATTATGATTAAATATTGCCCAAATCTATCGTAAAAATAATATATACAATATTATAATATAACAACATTAAAAAAATCAAAATTTTAGAGATTTTTAAAATTCAAAGCACACACAAACTTTAAAATAAAGAAATTTAAACTTAACTGAAACGTTGCAAAGTAATATTTACTACCAAGAATAAACTTATCTCTAAAATAAAATAAACAAAAGGTATTCTAAAGTGGTCCATTTAAAAAAAAAGGAAAAAAAACGTGAAATGGTTTATTTGTTCAGTTTCTCAAAATTTTAATTCTTTAATTAATTATCTTTAAGTTGATTATGTAATTTATTTGAATCAAATTCACCTCGTTTTATGTCAACTTACTCAATATAATTTAGGATTTAAAAATATATTTTTATTCATATTATATTCAACTATTAATTCTTTTTACTAAACTTAATATATATATATATATATATATATATATATATATTGAAATATATGGATAATAATTTATCTTCATAAGTAATCATTAAGAATGTAATAAGTTTCTAAATATGGGATGATGATGATGAGAGAAATATAAACATAATTAATTAACAGTACTGATGAACTTGAAGAAGACTCCAAGCAATACTTAATACATATACACAAATGAAACTGAAGATAATTTAGAAGAAGGTGTTCTATCTTATTAGAGCATACAATCTCTTTATTTTTGGTGTAGATAGAACAAAACATCGATATGTAAACATTGATCATGCTGATGCAGAAGAAGGATTGAAAGGTGATTTCTTGCGGCAGAGAGAGTTCAGAGGTGCTGCTACAACAGTGGAAGGTGTTGGAGGAGATCGTCTAGTTTTTCCTGGACCCGGTTCGGGAGAATAACCCGGAGTTGGTGGTGGCGGTGGGTGTCGTCGTGGATGTCTGGGTGGCCTCAAATTCATCACTTTCTCAGTTGATTCACCTGAAAATACCATGAACTAATTGGATAACATGATAAACTTCTCTTACCATATTACATTATTTTCAGTTTAATTTCTCAGTTGTTATATGCAGCAATAGTATTGAATGATTAAGAAAGTAATACCCAGAGGTGCAGTTTGTGCAGAAGGAAACAGCAACAGCTGAAAAGCAAAGATAGAAAGTATGAGAACATGGAGACTATTCATCTTTCTTACCTTAAGTTGATGCTTCTTCATATTTCTCTGACATACCTTATATACACTCACTACATTCACAACATGACAATTCACACACATATTATATGGAAGCAGTTCATGGGTCCAACTCATATTACCAAAGATGCATTCTCATTTGCTACTTTGCATTACAAACAATTTTTTCTCTTAATCATTTCAAAAATCTAACTATTTCCTGCATTAGATACTGGACAGGTGTAATCCTCCCAAAATAATACTAGATAGGTTTAAAAGGTAATAATATTTTTATATATACACAAATTTCTTACATTTCATTATCTATCTTGCTTTTCTTTTACATATAAGTAATCAAACTTTGATTCACACAAATTATTTGATACTGTCTTACTTTTTTCTTTTAAAAAAAAATACAAAAATTTACTTTTTTTAATAACTATTTTACTCTTATAATATATATTAAATGAATATAAATATATGTTATTATATATTCTTTATGAATACAAAAATTTGCTTTTTTATAATTATTTTACCTTTATCATATATGTATAAAATGAATATCAATATATTGTCATCATATCATTCTTCTTCAACAAAATCAAATAAAAAAATTTTGTTGCGTACAAGGTTGTTTGCTGATTTGTCTAGCCTCTTTTAACCGTGCATGGTAATATAAAATTTGTCTAAAAGTGGTGACATATATATAGTATTTATTATGATGCAACGATGAGGTATTCAGTTATTTGTTTGGTTGTATAATAGAATTGATACAAAATATTTTCGTATTAAAGTTTGATTTCTTTTTAAACTGTTATATATAAATATAATATTTATCATTTTTGTCAGGAGATTTTTATTGATTACTTAATAAAGCTTTCCTTTTTTTCAATTATTTTCTGTTTATAAAATTTATACTCATGAGTCACATTCAAATTAGACATTTTGACTTTTACGCTCATAAGTGAAAAAAAAAAAGTATCCTCTTAATATGAATTATAACTTTTGATATAGTGATAAATATTATATATCCAAAACATATAATCTATCCCATAATAAATATGAAATAAGACAAGTGATAGTAGAATGAAGAAAATTAAATATAATTTTGTTATGCTTTTTTTTAATCATATATAGATTGAAGATTATGTTTTGGTGTAGAGGATTAAAGATAGCGTATTATTGAAAGGGTTGTGAATTATATTAAATATATATGTCACATTGAAATTAAATTTAGAAAATATTTGAAGATGCCACTATCATATTGTGTGTATAGGAAAGGGTTATTAAAATGGCATCCCACGCATAAGCTTAGTGGTTTTTTTGTTTTGGATTAGAAGAAGCAGGTAGCAAAGTAATAAATGACTATGCCACTATAAGTATATGCGATAAAGAAACATGTCGTACCTCATCTATTAGGCAACCAAAACCTTTAACCCAATTAAACAATGCAAATGTTTCTTAAACAAATCATTTCTTATTACTTGTTCTGTGCCATACTTAATCACCAAACACCAGACTTTGCTTAGAATATACTATTCAGATGCCAATTCGACATATTTCCTATACTAAAATTTGCATAGAAACTCCATGGCTCATGTTATATATACGAATTTAAATTCTATTTGTTACATTTTCAAAATATACTTATTTTTGTTATAAAATAAAGCTATAACGGAGAGAGAAGGAGAAAAGAAGAAATAAAAAATAAAGTTTCATTCACAATATATTATTTCTTGAAGAAAAAGTACTATTTATAATGCAAAAAGTACAATTCAAGAGCTACAAATAGTTAAATCAATCATACCAGTAAAAATAACAAATTAATAGACAATTATTTATTTAGAATACAAATAGTTAAGCATCATTGTGTTATGGCTTAGTTATACATCACTTTAAGTGTTGAACATCATTTTCTTGTGATTTAATCCTGCACCCTGAATATCATTTTCTTGTGATTAAATTACAAAAATCAATTCTAAATCTCTGATTCATTTCATGAATGTCTTTTAGAACTCAGTTTCGTTTTGGAACTTGATTGCATCATCTTTAATTTTTTGAAAAATAATTACAAAATCATCCAAAATTCATCAATTTCTTATTACTATTTATTATGTAATTATAAACTAAAAAGAATTCTTTACTTACAAAATATAATATAAATGTTATATATAAAGTTTATTTATTCTATACGTTTATCCTTAAGTTAAAAACTATAATTATTAATTAGGATGCAATATCCTTTTACTTAAAAGCATAGCTGTTCAAGCATCACAATTTGATTTTGACTCAATTTATTTTGTCTCCACGGGACAATTAATATCACCCACGATATATATATATATAGAAAAGAAAGAAAAATAATATTATGACACCGACAAAGAATATACCTACTTTAATAATAAAATAATATATATGTCAATAAATAGCATAAGAATAGATTATTCTTGTTGTTGAGAAACGAGATGAATAATATATGACGTGAGTGAAGAATAATATATTTCTTCCAAGTAAATTTGTCTTATTGTGGTAAACAATGTTCTAAGTAAAATTTGTTATCAATGTGATGTTTTCATCCTATGTGATTTAGAAGATATAGCGTAATATTAAAGACACGAGAATAATAAACATCATTATAAGAATTTAAACTAAAATTTTATAATGTATTAAATACTTAATAAAGAAAAACAAATGAAAAGAAAAAAAGTAATTTCGTGAGTCCATAAAACTTACACGACGCTGAGGTGACGTATCCAACCACCTTAGTACCGAGGTTTTGTGTTCTTGTACGAATTCCACTGAAACAGTGAACCCAAGCAATTTTTTAGACATATTAAGATTGTCAACTTCGTTTGAGTACTATGCTATGTGACGTTTGTGACAAACGCATTTGCTTTGCACAGGGGAAAAAAATCTGCTATTTCTTTTAATATTTTTGGGTGCTTTGCAGCCATTCTTGCAATTTAAAATTTGTACTGGAAGGGAGTGTTTGTGAGTGCACCACTGTTGAAAGCAGAAGCAAAGATTGCAAGCTGCGTTGGAAATTTGATGCGCAAAACAAAATGTTTGAGTTGAGATCATCTCCATCTTTTGTCTCCTCCGAACTGAGTTGAGAATCTACTCATCTCCAGTCATGGATTTTTCTTCTTCAAATCATCATTGCATCTGCTCAAAGTTTTCCACCATGCGACCATTGCCACCTGCGTAATGTCAAACTCTTCAACTCCCCCACATGAGTGTTGCATTGTTATTGCTAAAAAAGCCAGCTTTTATGACCAATCACACAACATGGTTTTCTTACAAACCTTGTTCTTCCTTTTACTTGTAACGTTTGGTCACTCCTTTCCAAGGCACTACCCTTCTCATTCTTTACTCTCCGATAGAGCTGCGCTTCTGGAATTCAGAAAAACAATCGTATCAGACCCGTTTTCCTCACTTGCAAACTGGGATGAAGCTGTTCCTGTGTGCAACTTCACGGGTGTTGAATGTGACAGATCACATAACCGTGTTATACGACTAATCCTATATGATAAAGGTCTTGTGGGGCTCCTTTCACCTGTTCTTTCCAATCTTACTGGACTGCATAACCTTGAGATAGTTCGAAGTCACCTATTTGGTACTATTCCCCCTGAATTTTCCAACCTCAGACGCATTCACAGCATCATCATTGAAGGGAATAATTTGCATGGCTCAATACCAGATTCCTTTTCCATGCTTTCCAAGCTTAACATTCTAGTCATTAAGGAAAATAACATATCGGGTTCGCTTCCTCCATCTCTCTTTTCAAACTGCACTCTGCTAAATGTTGTAGACTTCTCCAGCAACTCATTAAGTGGTCAAATCCCTGAAGAGATTGGAAACTGCAAAATCCTGTGGAGTATCAGTTTATACAATAATCAATTCACTGGTCAGCTTCCTCTCTCGCTGACCAATCTATCGCTTCAACATTTAGATGTGGAGTACAATTATCTATCTGGCGAATTACCTTCTAAGTTTGTTGGCAGCTGGCCTTATCTCCTTTACCTTCATTTATCATACAACAATATGGTAAGCCATGATAGCAACACCAATCTTGATCCATTTTTCACTGCTCTCAAAAACAACAGCAATCTAGAGGAACTTGAATTGGCGGGAATGGGCCTTGGGGGAAGGTTCACCGATACTCTCCCCAGCCAACTCACCAACATAAGAACCCTGCTACTGCAGGAAAACCAAATTTTTGGATCAATTCCTCGCAGCATAGCCAACCTTTCAAGGCTTTTCATTCTGAATTTAACATCCAATCTTCTGAATGGAACTATATCTTCAGATATATTCACATTGCCATGGTTGGAACAACTTTTCTTGTCACACAACCATTTTAAAAATCCACTTCCAGAAGCAATAGGCAAGTGTCTCAATCTGGGTCTATTGGATCTGTCACATAACCAATTTTCAGGTAGAATTCCAGACAGTTTGGGAAATTTGGTTAGACTAAATTCATTGTTTCTCAACAATAATCTTCTCTCAGGAACAATACCTCCCACATTGGGACGGTGCAGTAATCTGTACAGGCTTGATTTATCCCACAATAGATTAACAGGAAGCATCCCACTGAAATTGGCAGGCTTGCGTGAGATCAGAATTTTCATAAATGTTTCTCACAACCACCTTGAAGGTGACCTGCCAATTGAGATCAGCAAATTAGAAAAGGTTCAGGAGATAGATCTTTCGTCGAACTACCTGACTGGAAGTATCTTCCCTCAGATATCGGGATGTATTGCTGTTTCAATGATTAATTTTTCGAACAACTTCCTTCAAGGGGAGATCCCTCAGTCCCTGGGTGATCTGAGGAACCTTGAATCTTTTGATGTTTCACGAAATCAATTATCTGGATTGATACCAGCAAAACTTGGTAAAATTGAAACGCTCACTTTTCTCAATTTATCATTTAACAATCTGGAAGGAAAGATTCCATCTGGTGGTATCTTTAATTCAGTTTCAAACCTGTCATTCTTAGGAAATCCAAAACTCTGTGGGACGATTGAAGGCATATCTTTGTGCTCTCAAAGGAGAAGATGGATCCATGCTCGTTTGATATTGATTATATTGATTTTGGTGATCTTCGTGTCAACCTTGTTGTCAATAATTTGCTGTGTAATTGGATGCAAGCATCTTAAAGTAATGATCAGCTCTCAGAGGACTGAGGCAAGCAAAAATGCAGCTAGAACAGAGTTGATTAGTAACTTCCCAAGAATCACGTACAAGGAACTGTCGGATGCCACTGGAGGATTTGACAATCAGAGACTTGTTGGATCAGGTAGTTATGGACATGTCTATAGAGGTGTTCTCGCGGATGGGACACCAATAGCAGTCAAGGTGCTGCATTTGCAATCTGGAAATTCTACCAAGAGCTTCAACAGAGAATGCCAAGTTTTGAAGAGAATTAGACACAGGAATCTTATACGGATTATCACAGCATGTAGCCTACCCGATTTTAAGGCTCTTGTTCTACCTTATATGGCCAATGGCAGCTTGGAGAGTCGCCTCTATCCTTCTTCTGGATCATCAGACTTGAGTATTGTCCAGAGGGTGAATATTTGCAGTGATATAGCTGAAGGGATGGCCTATTTGCATCATCATTCTCCTGTCAGAGTCATACACTGTGATCTAAAACCAAGCAATTGTCTCCTCAATGATGACATGACAGCTCTCGTCTCTGATTTTGGGGTTGCAAGGCTGCTTATGAGTGCTGGAGTTGGGGCTACTGATAACATGGGCAACTCTAGTGCAAATTTGCTTTTTGGATCTATTGGATACATTGCACCAGGTAATCTGTGTATCTTGCAAAATTAACTGCAAGAAGCAACATTAAACCAAGCTCAGTTAAATTTGAAAATGGACTTTCACCGTTTTACTGACAGGAGCCAAGCAATTTAACTAGTCTAGATCAGTCAAAAGTTAACACTAATAAAATGTGTGTTACATAATGTTTTGGTGACTGTATTATCTCATACATATACTAGACAGATGACACTCTTGTTTGCCATGCATTTTGCTGCAAATATTTTCCTATAGTTCAAATAATAAGTCATCAGTGCTCTTCCATAATTTCTGATGCAGAATATGGATTTGGTTCCAGTTCATCTATCAAAGGAGATGTCTATAGCTTTGGCATTCTAGTTCTTGAGATGGTGACCAGAAGAAGACCATTAGATGACATGTTTGTTGGTGGGTTAAGTCTGCACAAATGGGTAAAGGTTCATTTTCATGGAAGGGTAGAAAAAGTGGTAGATCCTGCTTTGGTGACAGCCTCAAGAGATCAATCCCAAGAGGTTAGAAAGATGTGGGAAGTAGCTATTTCAGAGTTAATCGAGTTGGGACTTCTCTGCACACAAGAGTCACCTTCGACAAGACCAACCATGCTTGATGCAGCAGATGACTTAGATCGTCTCAAGAGATACCTTAATGGAGACACAGCAGGAACTTTTGCCTCGTCTCTAGGAATTTCATCTTCCACAATAGGTGGTGATTGCTGATTAACAATTTCTCTTCTTTCTGCTCAGCCCAATGGCGGATTTAACCTTTAACTACAAAAACGATAAAATGAAAATTTCCTCAATGCACGTCAGGTAACAATGAACTTTTCATTTATAGTCTTCTAAATAGCTTAGCATGTCATGTCCTTTTTGCTTTGAGCCTGTAATAAACAGTGAATTAGGAAACCATCTTAATCATGACTACAGCCTTAACAGGGTCATTTTTTACATATTCATATCAAATACTGTCGGTAACATTACAAGTTTTAAATGATTATGTTGCGCAGTACTCATAAGGCATGCATAAAATCCATCAATTTCTTTTACTAGCAAAACCTCTACTGGATCACAAAAACAGCTAAACAATGAATGGGGAACTTATTCCTGAGGGTCAATAGTTCTGTGATTATATTAAAAGAAGATATCAAGTGAGGTGCAGATCCAGGAAGAAGTGTTAATAGTTGTGCAACCTAAACTATGGTAGCAGTTACTAATAACACCTATGGGTAAACCATGATCCAAGAACAGAGTAATTTTGCTTCTCAACAAACCACTTGGCGATCAGACAAACAGTAAAGCATTAACGGTGTAATGGATATGGGCAAGACAATTGACATTATTAAAACTTTCCGACAAATGAAGATTATCAAATGATTCACGTAGATTAGTATAGATATCAAATTGAAATACCAAATCAACCATTTTTCTGCGATAATTATATCTTGAATTGTGAGTATCGTCTCATTATCAAACTACTAAACAATGAGCAGGAGGTAAAGTTGAAGCGCATAATCGTTTTATTATGCCAGCAAAGTCAGCAGCATATGATTAAAGAGAAAGAAAAAAGAATAGTGATAATGATGTAAGCAAACACTAGTGGATGTTACATGAATGCTAGAAAGAAACAACATGTTGATGTATTCTCACCCTTCATCATGATTAACACAATCGCCCATCCACTCAGCCATTGCGCTTAACCAACATAATTTTCTTATTCAAACATCAGTTACAACACTTTCTATTATTACCATCGTTTTTTGCCCATTCTTAAACAAGCCCAATAAATTGAACTTATAAAAAAACAGCCTTTTGAACCCCTCAAATGTCAAAAAAGAATTGTTGAAACAAGTTCATATGGTGAGGTGGTAGAGCAATTGTCAAGTATAAGCTACCATCATTTGTTGAGGTTGGAGTTATGATTGATAGCCCCTCGTGTATAATCCAACCAGGTCTCATGAAGATGGGTCTTCCCCAACCAAAGTCAGCATCATAGATCGGAAACTTGACCCAGCTATTGATACCAACATTTGGACAAGCAAAAGTATGTGCCGCACGAACAAGACCGTTCAGATCAGGTTGTAGCTCTAGATAGTCTACAGCTGACCTCAAATATTCGTTGTCCATTCTCATTATTGCTTTATGGATTTTGTCTGCAGCATACCATGTAGGTTTTGACACGAGTTCTCCTACCACTGCGACGGGAATGGTGGAGAAAATGACATTGCCAAAGTAACCAGGAGGGAGGGGAGGTTGCAGCCTCCACCTTCCATCAATCGGAATATACAATCTGGTTTCTTGCTCATCACCAAGGCCTCTTGCTTTGCACACACTTATCCATATATGAGCTGCCAACATCTCATAAGTGCTATACTTGATGCCGTTGCCACCTTCTTTCCACTTACCCCTGAGGGTGTTGAGTTGGTGAGGAGTCAATTTTAAGATCGAGGCAACTACAGTAGTGGTGGTGGTGGTCGCGGTGGAGGTGGTGGTGGGTGGTGAGAGCTGGTATTCGTGGTGAGGAAAAGCAGGTTGAGGTGGGTCCCTGGCACGAAGTAGGGTCTTGTCAATGAACGGAGGAACGGAAATGTCGAAGCCACGAGCCACATCGGACCATGCATTGATGAAGTGAATCCCCGATGCTCCATCTGCTACGTGGTGTTGCAGACCGACACCTAATGACACCCCTCCACATTTGAAATATGTTATCTGCATGCAGTGCAATAAAAAATGCAACTTTAATACACACTATAAATTCACTTTTGACCGTGAAGCAACGCATTAAAAAGAAAAAATGGCACACACCTGTAACACCACTATCGGATATGTTTCAATCCCGGCGGAATAATCCACCTTGGGGATAAGGTTGCGATGGTGAAGGTTTTGAGTGAAGTGGTCCATGGCAACGGTAGCATGAGCCTCAACGAAAAGTACACCTTGACCATCACAATAAATCTCCACGCGGTTGTCGTGACCGTGGCGGAGACGGGCGGCCATTGGGTAGAAAAGGACGAGGGTCTTACTGAGAGCTTCTTTCAAGATGTTGGAATGGAAGAAATTGGAAGCTCCGTTTGGGTTGTAGAAATAGACAGTGGGAGTGTGGTAATTCCCCACTAGCAAATCCAGATCTGAGTTCCACAACACCTTCCGCGGTGTAGCCTCCGCAGGTTGCACCATTGTCGACTCCTTCACACTGATCATTATCACTCTCTGCTTACAACTACGTGCCACCTTTTGGTATAAGAAAATAATTTTAATGATAAACTTGACAATTTTCTGGAAATTCAGAATACATACAACACTCAGAAACAAACTTAGCCACACCACTGCACTTCTTCAAACGTTGTTTCTACACACTCTCTTTCTGTCGGTCGCCTGCTCTCTCTTCGTTGCTTACTCTCTTCTTTTCGGGGTGTATTTTCTCTTCCACGGTGCATCTATTTAAGGAAAGATTCTTAACAACTTTTTTTAAGACAATAAGGCACGTGTTAAAAATGTTGAATAAAGAAATTGTTAAATAAATTTTTATTTAAGGAAAACATAACATCTGTTTAGGAAAGCACAAAGTCCACATTATCCCTTTGTTGCTTCCTCTCTTTTTCATGGAGTGATCACTTGGTTGATGGGAAGACATCCTATGGATAGAGTGATGAAATGAATTTTAGGATAATTTTTTTTATGTTTATTTAATAATTATAAAAGTAAAATTTTTGAGAATTAGTATAAGATTTAATTGATGTAATAGTTTTAAAAAATTTATTTAATTGATAAAAGTTGAAAATTACTAAAATGTCGTTAATTATTAAAGTAATATAAAATGTTATTTGTTAATGTTATATTTAATTGTAAAAATATTTATAAAAAATAAAAAATTGACTATAATTAATAAAATTAATTTTAAAAATGTAAAAATATCATAATTTAGTAAAATAAAATTATTTTTAAATTTAATATTTTATGTAATATAATTTACATTGATTTGATAATTATTAATATTATATATAATTATAAAAATTATTATAAGAAAAAAAAATATTATACTTCCTCCTTCTATTTAGATGGTTAATATTATATAGATTTTGCACCCACACTCCACTTCCTCCTTCTACTTCTCTACCCTTTTATCCCTTCTAAAACCCCAACAGTGAGCACATGGCATACCTGATTGATCTATTCCTCCTACACGCCTTCTCCTATCTCAAACCAATAAATCAACCAGAGCAACCAATGCCGCCACCAACAATGATGAAATTGTTTAATATAATTAGTTGTAATTGGTGAAATGCAGTACATTTAATTACGTGGGAAAATGATGAAAAGTACCAGAATTTATAGTAGAGAGAGAATTAAAATTGTAATTGGTTTTACAAAGAAATTGTAATTGGTGCAATGGAGTACATTTAATAAGATGAGAATTAAAACTATATTTTTTACATATTTATGTATTTTACGAAGAAATTTTTCTCTTAATAGATTACAGAAAATTTATAATCAGTATATAGGTGGATAACACCAATAAAAATTATTACTAATCGATTATAAATACTTGTAATTGATTATAATCATTAGAAATTAAAAGTTGTCTTACACTCCACCAACTTTAGCATAACGTAATGGATTATTATATTTCGTAATTGATTTTAATGTGTTGAAGTTGTTTAAGATAGGCACTATTTTAATTTTTCAGATATGACAAAGCTAAAATAATTTAGGATGTGTTCATTATAGTGTGATTGGGGGAGATGATTTGGAGGAGAGTGATTGAGTGAATTTGAGGGAATTGTTTATTTTAGTGGATTTAGAAGTAATTGAGAGTGAATTTAGAGGTAAAGTTTGTGAAAATTAGTGTAGGATTTGATTGATGTGACTGTTTTAAAAAAAATTATTTAATTGGTAAAAATTTAAGATTACCAAAATGCTCCTAAATATTAAAGTAATGTAAAATGATATTTGTTAATGTTATATTTAATTGTAAAAATGTTTATTAAGAGTAAAAAATTAAAAATAATTTTTAAAAAGTAATTAAATTATAATTTAGTAAAATGAATTTAGTAAAATTATAATTTAGTAAATTAAAATTTGTTTTTAGTAAATTATAATTTAGTAAATTAAAAAATGTTTTTAGTTAATGTTATATTTAAAATTACATTACTTCTCGGCGATGGAAGGTTTCCAAAGTCTTCACATCTTCATGTTTTCCACCACCTCTCATTTATATTCCTTCTATCCCTTTTCTCATCAATTACTTTCCAGCTTTTATTCCCCCTCATTCACATGGATAAATTACCCCATCTGATCTAAAGAGAGGCAACTCCATCTTCCTTTTTTCCTTCTTTCTTCTTTTCAATCTCTCTCACACTCACATCAAGTACAAACTCTACAGCCGCGGAATCGATCCGCAAATTGCAGCAAACCCATCGACCGATCAACGCCTCCTCTACTCCTCCGCCAACTGCAACAATTCTGCCTCCCTCCACCGCCGTTGTCCCTATGGCAATATCATCGTCCAACAACCCCTTCACCAACTATAGCGGTTTTGCCTCTCTCCACCGTCGTTGTCTCTATGGCAACATCATCGTTCAACAACCCCTCCGTCAGCTGCAGCGGTTTCGCCTCCCTCCACCACTGCTTATCCAGCAGCCACAGTAACACTCGTGATGGCTCACACTGTTTAACTGTGCATTACTATTTATTAAGCACGCCTGGAATCGACTAGCCAGGGCTAGAATCGAGTACAATGTGTGCATTGTTATTTATTTGTCTCAGCTGGTATTATGATATCTAGTAAGGACAAAAAAACTATTTCCCTACAATTCATTGCAAATCTTCACATTTCTGCGAATGATTGAAAAAGTAGTAATATCGCAATTCTCTTCAATTCGATCATAGCAATTCACCGAAAGTGAACACCACTTTCATTCCCTTTCATTGCTTGCAAATCCACTTAAACAGTAAATTTTGTTCAAGTGAACACAACATAAAGACGTAGACTTCATATAAAATTATATAACTTATATGTTCGTAATTGTTTTTTTAAATCTATTTATTCTGATAAAAAAACCAATTTATGACTATAAAAAATAAACAAAATCCAATAAATTAGTGTAATGTTCCAATTTTCTGATTTTCAAACAAAGTGAAAAACATTGATGAAATAGACCCATCCATTAAAGTTTATCCTACACCACCATTTAATGCAAAAAATCAATGCATTAAATATATCCATAATATCCCTATCTAACCATCTTCAATCATCCAACTAACTTTCCATGTAGTACTACTTATCATTCATGTATTATACAAGTTGTGTTTTTTTTTTTTTAACAGTTTTTTAATGATGTCTATGGATTTCCTTGATCTTTTTTACTTGTCTTTTTATTCTCTTTCCACTTGAAATCATGCATACACATTATGCTATTTCTAACTTCATCTTCTTCATTTTTAAGCTTCACAAAATTCTCTTTAATTATATATAGTCTCACATGGGATTGTACCATCCATTGTATCATTATTAAGTTTTAGAAGCCATTCACCTACTTTTGGTGTTACCAACTAAATTAGTCTCATTTGAATCGCAACTTTTAGAAATTGAGATTAAAGGCAATTAAAATATTTATTTTCTCAACGTTTTTTTTATTTAATAATTGTTTCAAAATCTCCATAGAAAACATTTGAAATCAATGTACCATATCTGTCTATGATGAAATCCATAGACCCAAGACTTTAGAGACTAGCAAGAAACAATGTAGGGAACTAGGGAATAAATATATTTACTCACTTCAATCTTAATATTGGATTTGGATGCTCCCAACTTGAAGCTCAACACTCGATTCTTCTCTCTTTTCTTTTCTTTTTTTTCTTATTTTTTTTCCTATATAGACAATTATTTGGATAGTTTTATTCATAATGATCCTCTCTTTATTCATAATTATGTTATTTTGTGAGTGGTCCATATTGGTGTTTAATGATTATTATTATTGATTGTGAAATAATTTTGAATCAATCACATAATAACACATAAATGATGTTAAAATATTGTCAAAGTATCATTATCCTATCTCATATGCCACCGCCACTTTTATCAATTTAAACCCTTTAATTTTTAATAAAAATTAAAGTTAGTTTTTTTTTTTAATGTTGAATAAATTTAGTTGATTGCCTTTATAATTGTGTAAATTTTCTCTTTTTAATCAAATTTTGATAAATTTATTTTATGTTTTAAACACATTTTTTAGTTAATATTGAAACGAAAATGTGTCAAATAGAATAAATCACTCAAATGTTATTATAAAACACATTTAAAATATTAAATAAACCTAACAAAATTTAATTAAAAGAACTAAATTCATCTATTTTTATCAAAATTTTGAAAAAAAGACTAATTTTAATTTTCACTTAAGAAACTTAAAACATATTTTAACCCCAAATAATAATAGTGTTTAAAACTAACTTCAAAATCTATACAACAACTCTCCAAAGATGCATAACGAAAATTTGAACACACAAAAGTGTATTTGATGTGTAAAGAAATAGAAAAATGTGACAAGAGGGAATAAAAGTAAAATATTAGATGGATTTAAATCGTAGTGAATTGCTTAATAAATAAAATATTTGAAAAGAATAAAAGATATTCTTGCATTTGTGGTGGAAAGAAAAAAGTGTTGGTGCAGCTCCACCTTTTGGTTTTGGGCTGTACTGTAGAATATGATGAGAAAGGCATGTTTATGTTTTTGTTGGCTCTTAAGATTTTCTCCTATTAAAGATAGATTTTTCTTTTTGGGTCGCAATTGCGGATTGGGTTGAAAAGAAAAGAAAGAATGTTCTGGGAATGGATCAGTCTTTAGCCCACAACCGTTAACTATGCGTTATGGGCCCACTTCCATTATCTCTCAAAAATAAGGGCGTGGAGCTGTCCCTTTAGCAGAATCCAAACATGGCCCACTCAGCAGAGTACAACATAGGACCTTCCAACAAACAACACACACTCTTTTCCCACATTTTCAATGACAAATAATAAAACTAACCAGACATATATATCTTGATTTTGTTTATCACATCATATAATTTATTAATTTATAAATCTTTTCTCACAAAATATAAATATTTCCATTGGGTTGAAGATGAAATTTAAAATAGATTCTTTTTCAATTTCGATCCAACTGAAAATTATTAACAGAAAACACTCTAATATTAAAATTAGTAAAAGTCCAACAATATTAGTAATAAATATGTAAATTTTGAGATAGATTTTAAATTAAGACCAATCTAATTATGATTTAATTAGTAATTATTTTATTTAAATTTAACTTAAACTTATTTAGCATTAATTTCAATTTAGTTTAATTACTTGATTACCTTTTTTAAAATATAAACTAAAAGTTGTTCGATTCTTAAACTGACCATATAGTCATATTATATAATTTTTCATTTTTTAAAACGTTTTTTTTAAAGAGAAAATCGTTACAAACAAAAACTTTAAAACGTAAAATATATTAAGTGAATGATGTAAACAGACTTTGAATTTTGAACGAGGACCATACCCATTTAAAGTGAATGAAAAATTTTCAATAATAATGTTATTCCTCACACGTAGTTCAAAGCAAAACGTAAGAACAATAACTGGAATATAATATAATCTACGACCGCTACGACTTTGAGGGTCCCAACAAAAAACTTTTGGTCTTACGTGGCAACATGTCTTCGATTACAGAACAGACACACAGGATGGTTCCTCCCACACCTTTCATGGCCCATGTTTCTCCTTTCCCATTTTCCTTTCCTCTGTCTCAGACATGAACTTCTAACACCAAATTGCTTTCCAATTTCGTTTTCTAATAAGAAGTTCATAAAACTGTAAACGAGAGTTTTTTTTTTATTATTATTAAAATATTTTACTTTATATGATTATATCAAAGGTTTGATTTTTTTACTTACTTGACTCATTTTCTCTCCTTGTTAAAATAATGAAAATGATAGTTTTATATAAATATGTTTTTTTTACTATATAATAATAATATTCTGGGAGTGGAAGTGCCGGAGGAAAAATAACACGGTACTATAAAGATAGAAGGGACATCCATAGTCAAAGTTGGAGTTTGCTCAATTCTAAACCGAACAAAGACAATACGGAGTGGTGTATCGTATTGGGACTGCGCGGCGTTAATTTTTCCACCTCATTCGTACGCAATCTCTCTGTTCTCTTCTTTCGTTGAAAAATGAAAATTTTAAATCTTTCACTTTTCTTCTGTTGCACTCATGCAACTTAAGACTTCACTTCTGCACCTTCTTCGTCCCAATTGATTATTCTTCACAAAGATTATCTCTTTTACCTGAATCTACAACTGGGGTGGATTTTTGTTACGTCTCCCCCAAACTAAAGGACTACGAGATTAAAGATTCCTTTCGATTGGATCCCATTTGTTGTGACTTTGGTTTTACTGACATATTTGTCTTTTTTTGTGTGCAGAAACGATAAAAAAAGAAGAAAACAGATAACATGGCTATCACAGGTTCTGGTTCCGGGCAGCCACAATTCATTTCGAGCACTGGCAACCGAAGCTTTTCCAATGCGCCACTCATTGAGAACTCAGATACTAATCAAGTTGTTGTGCCTGATGTGAGTTTCGGCTCTCACTGAATCCCTTCGTTTTTTTTTTTAATTCTCTATTTCAGTTTTTAGTCAGCATTGCTATGGTAAAAATGGTGAGACGAACATTACTTTACCTTACCACCTGCGCTTAAGATTGAAGATTAGTTTTTTGGGTAAGTTCTTTTTTGTTTGTGTGCTAAACCAAGATGCCGTGCATGGAATTGAAAAATGTCGCGGAGATAACAAGTGACAGAAATTTTCACTCTGTTGACAGGTGTTTGAGATGACTGAGGATTATTTCGGGGTATTGTTTGTTGCATTGTCATGTATGCGTTACGGTAGTATTTGTTTAGCCTGTGTAGCATTTGAGTTGTGTCTTTGCAGAAGCCCCAATTGAATTGTGGGCACTTTATGAAATGAAAAGATTATCAGGATTGTGGATTCTATCCAATGGTTCTGTTTCTTTAACCTTTAATTTTTCATGTGCTATATTTTTTTTTTATGATTTGTTGACACCAGTCTTTGGGGTTGATTTTAACCAACTAAAGGTTTTTTGTTGAGAAAGAAAGCACGTATTTTACATCAGTGTTTCCAAGGTGATCAATGTTTTCTTTCCAGTCATAAAACTTGCACTTTCAGTTGGCTAAAAAATCCCTCACAAAACTGTATTTTTTTAGCTTTTTGTTTAGTTGCAGAGTTAAATGATGGTGCAACCTAAGTCTTTTGGTTCTGGAGTACACTGCATTAACACATATACTTCATCTGATAAGGATTGTTTACTTGATAACCACCATTCATGCAAGCTTCCATTTTGCAGAGGAGAAGCTGGAAAAATTTATTTGCCTACATGGGGCCTGGATTTCTTGTATCCATTGCATACATAGACCCAGGGAACTGTAAGATCACACTATTCTTAATTTTTTTTCTCTAATGAAGGGAAAACAAATTCTGAAACTGTATACTTATGGTATTCTTATAATAACTTGCAGTTGAGACGGATCTTCAGGCTGGGGCACAATATAAATATGAGGTGCATTGACACGTTTCTTGTGATAGTTAATCCTACTTCATCTCTTTTTCACTTTTGCCTTTTCTTCTTCAGTTACTTTGGATCATATTGGTGGCATCATGTGCTGCTCTTGTAATTCAATCAATGGCAGCAAATCTTGGGGTGGTCACTGGTACTTGATTTGATAATCAATTTTGTTTCTATTGAATAAATCTAGAATGTATGTGAAATTTTATATCTTTGTTCTGAATTCCTTCAATTTTTTTTGCTGTTTGCAGGAAAACACTTAGCAGAGCATTGTAGAACTGAATATCCCCGGGTGCCCAACTTCATCCTTTGGATTATTGCTGAAATTGCTATAGTGGCCTGTGACATTCCTGAAGGTATGTAGATGAATTGTGCATTTGTAATTATTTCATTACTTTATTTGTACATGTAAATAGTATGGGGATTTTTTGTATTTATCTGTACATAGGATGGTAAATGGAGTTCAGTGATCAAAACATATTTAATAACCAAGATGTTTAATAGATTCAAATATTCAGTAGGTTCATTGTTAACTAAATGGACTCACTAAATCAAGACCATGAAGTTTCATAGTTAAAGGAAGTGATGCAATTTTACATTCCCTTTCTTTCCTCCACTCATTTGAGCTACAAACAGTGCAATCAAAAAATAAAGTGGTGGTCAGGGTAACTAGAAATTCTACTCGAGGAAAAAGTGAAAGTCAGACGGGCAAATTATCTCAGTTTTTGAACAAACCATACAATTTATTTTTTTTCTTCCTTTTCTTTATCTGATTCATCTTTGTCATGAATTTTTTTATTGTACACATGCAGTAATCGGGACAGCCTTTGCACTGAACATGCTCTTCAACATACCCGTTTGGATTGGTGTTCTTCTGACAGGACTCAGCACATTGATCCTCTTGGCATTACAGCAATATGGGGTACTTTATCATATTCTGTTCTTGTCCTGGAAAAAAATACGGTTTTCACTGCATGTTATATTAGGTACTATCTATGTAAAAACAACACGAGGTCTTTTTTGTATTGTTGTTGGGCAGGTTAGGAAACTCGAATTCTTGATTGCATTTCTTGTGTTTACAATTGCTGCATGTTTTATGGCTGAGCTTGGATATGCAAAGCCTGATGCTAAAGAAGTTACAAAGGGTCTTTTTGTGCCAGAACTAAAAGGAAATGGTGCAACTGGTCTCGCAATTTCCCTCCTTGGAGCTATGGTTATGCCGTGGGTTCTTCATGTCTTATTCAACCATTTAGTTTTTCTTTTCTTTTAAAATATAACTTCTTGTCATGCTTCTTTATGAATTCTCCTCAGGCACAATCTTTTCCTGCACTCAGCGCTGGTGCTGTCTAGGAAAATTCCACGATCAGTTCGGGGAATCAAGGTAAGCATCTTTATTTTTGCATGCATGCTTAAATTTTTTTCCTTTAAAAATTTATATCTGATTCAAGTAATTATTGTTTTTTGCCTTTGGATACTGCCTTGCACACTTTATCGTTGTGGTTGATGTTTTAAGATGTAGTAAACTTTTCAACAATAATGTTTATTACCTTATTCTACTTCTTTCAATGTGTTTATCCATGTGATTCTGTAGATATTTATGGCTTTATCCGGTCCTTATATTTTCAAATATCCCAGTTGGTTGATAAATATGAAAAACATTCTCTTCTTTCTCCATCTCTCTTCTTTTGCGCTGAGCTTTCAAAGTTGATGTTTTTCATTAAAACTGAATTTTCCCATTTCATCTTCTTTGATAAGAATACTTTAAAACAGTAAACTTTATTGGAATTAGAGTTATTGTTGGAAGGTCATGTCAAGTGTTTAAGCTTGTAAACGTTCAGACAAAATGGTCAAAGTTAAAACCTTGCATTAAGTGTGATTATGGTAAAGCAGTATCTTGTGTCTCATTCAACAATTTTCTTCTTCAGGAGGCTTGTAGCTTTTACATGATAGAAAGTGCCTTCGCTCTCTCAGTGGCCTTCCTCATAAATGTTTGTGTTATTTCTGTAAGTGGTGCCGTTTGCAATTCTTCGAATTTGAATGCAGAAGATCAGATGAGCTGTCAGAATTTGGATCTGAACGAAGCCTCCTTCCTACTTAGAGTATGTGAAAAACGGAGATATCTTTCTTACCTTTGGCATACTGTAGTTCTAAGTTTAGTTACTGATTCCTCCACAGTTCTTCCCAATCCTTAAGCTTCATACATAATGGTTATTGGTAAGGTGTTAATAAAATCATAGCTGATATATCTGATATGTGTTGCACTCAGAATGTCTTGGGGAAATGGAGTTCGAAACTGTTTGGAATTGCTTTGCTTGCGTCGGGTCAAAGTTCTACTATAACAGGAACATATGCAGGGCAGTATGTTATGCAGGTAATTTGTTTTATGGATTTGTTTACTTTTTTTTTTGCATAAAATACAATAGAATATGTTTACATCTTAACTAGAAAGGAATCACTGTTGATCTTAGCAAATGACAATTCATAATTTCATCAGATTTAAGTATAGATGAATCGTGTGCTAATTATGTGTGTTATTTTAATGTTCAATAAACCTGCTATATCCTTTAAGCATTTAATGGCAGTAACAAGTGTCCCTAATGGTCCTTGGGGTTAAAAGTTATCTTAGTTTTGCTGTGGTTCACTTACATAATGGCTATTTTGAAGCATTAGTGATCTTTTTCTGTTTCTAGATTTTGTATTTCCCCATGAATTCTTTCTTCTTTCAGGGATTTCTTGATTTACGACTGGAGCCATGGATTCGAAATATGTTAACTCGTTGCTTAGCCATAGTTCCTAGTTTGATTGTTGCAGTCATTGGTGGATCAGCCGGAGCTGGGAAGCTCATAATAATTGCATCCGTATGATATCATTTCCATCGAATTTTCTCACTTTCTCACTTTGGATTATGCTTGTATTGAAGTCAATATTTTCTTTAAATTGTCATAATAGCTTTTGCTGAAGCGCTTCTTTTTCTTCTGATCAGATGATCTTATCATTTGAACTTCCTTTTGCTTTGGTTCCACTCCTCAAGTTTGCAAGCTGCAAAACAAAGATGGGGGCACATGTCAACTCTACCATGGTAAATTTTTCTAATAACGTGAAATTTGCAGTTCTAGATTGCAACCAAATAGTACACTAATTTCATATCTCACAAAAATCAGCAGTTACATCATGTTAAAACTGTAGACATGCTAGTATAATTTTTTAAATAATGTATAGTAAAAGATCTATAATAAAAGAAACTAACATATTCACATCTCACGTCACACATGCAAGAATGAAGACAGATTCATTATACAGACAAACAAGCATGGAAAATTTGTGAGGGGGAAAAATCCTAATTATAAAATTGAAAAAAAAAAAAAGCTGGCTCTTGTTCATTTTGGCTGAATTAATGATTACCTTACATATTGCAGATTTCAGTTGTCACATGGATAATCGGTACCCTCATTATGGCCATTAACATATACTACCTGATGACTGGCTTCATCAAGCTGCTTCTTCATAGCCACATAGAAATTGTGGCTAAGGTGTTTCTTGGGATGATTGGATTTTCAGGCATGGCAATATATTTGGCAGGTATAGCCTATCTAGTACTCCGTAAAAATACAGAGGCTACACACCTTTTGGCTCTAACAGCATCAGAAAATCAACAAATGACAAATGAACAAGGCAATGGACCAATCTATTCTCTTCCAAGAGAAGACATAGTAAGCATGCAATTGCCTCAAAGAAGTACTCCTGCTGATGTTGACTGAGAAATATGTCTCAGAAGATTAGAATAGCAATATAGACTTAGATAAACAAACTAATAAATATCATTCTGTTAATCTCTAGAATTGGTAATAATATTGGACTAGTATCATACTTACTTAAGGTATCACTTTATTAGAATTGCTAAGCCTTTTGCTTTTCATGTCATTCCTATTTCTTGAGGTTCGAAACTTGTATGGAAAGAGGTGCTTCTGTTCTTTCTCCACATTTTTTCTCAGTGACAAAGGTAAAGTGTTATGAAGATAGTTATTAACAAATTTGTAAGAAAGCATTTTTTTTATCAATGATTCTGTACATATTAAATTTTATTATTCAACATTTTAAATAAACAACATTAAATATATTGAATTTAGTTGTATTTTATCAGGATTATTAATGTATGAATTTAACTTTACTGTATTATAGTCCAATTTAAAGGTTCCAAGGTCACATTTTTCAACCCTCTTTACTTCTTACCTATAAATACAAAGTTCTTGCATTTACTGACGTCTGAATCAGCAAATTTCAAAGTTGAAAACTACAATACTCTAGCATCAAATCAGTCATCAGTGTCACCATCACCCTCAATGTCAAACTCAATCATCTCTATTTCTCTTCTGCATTGGTCTATCAATATTGGTAAAGCCCACTTGTTGATTATCATATCCTTTCATTAATTATTATCTAAATTCCCTGCTTTCGTTCAAGGTATTAGGTAAAAGGAAATCAAAAAGAGAAAAAGAAAAAACTGTAAATGAAAATGACGAAATAAATAGAAATAGACAATTACGTGTTTGATTTAACAGAAAAAGAAAAGTAGAAACAATGATTTTATAGTTTGAAATACTTTACTTGATTTTGTTTTTTTTTTTTGAACTTTTGTTCAATCAAGTATATCTATTGTTTTTAAAACTCCTTCCCTTTCCACTCTATTCAAGTGAGGAATCTATTTCTTCTGAATTCTTTCCTTTTCACTCTATTTCATTGTAATAAAGAAGGAATCTTTTCTTTTGAATTCAGAGTTTAGCTAACATTCTTCTCCCCATCAAGGAAGTCGGAGGTTTTTGCTGGGGACAATGTTATTTGAAAACAAAATTAAAAATATTATTAAATCCATAAAGGGCAACAATATGGTTGATGTCCATTTACAAAAATCCAAATACAGTTTTCTGTCGTGGGATTCTCTTATAACAACATGAGCTAACCCAGAATTAAACTGGTATTGACAAATGAAATAAAAGGGCTAGCTTGTTCATGATTTCACTGTAGTTGAATCTTCCTGCTTTGCAGGAACAGGAAGGTGCCCTTTCTCCTGCAGACTCTTAACCGTTTCATACAGACACTGACTCACTGGAGTGAATTCCAATCCCAAATCTTTGAGCTTCTGGTTTGAAAAGGTGTATGGTTTTGCCCTGGGATTCTTTTCATCGGAACACCTGCAAAAGTTCAAATTTTTACGTCACCAAAGCCGTTTATGTTGGCCATCTTCAATAAATAAAAAAAATACAACATTAATAAAATTATTTAGCAGGCCAGTGTGATAGTGGAAGAGGTGGGTCAAATCTGAGAGTCACTCTAACAAGTGACAAAGACATTGGGTTTGGTAAGGACTCGTACGCTCCATTTGTTTTTACAAACAAAAAAGTTGAAATTTTTTGAGGCATGCGTGAGTGGACGATTACATAGACAAGTCAAAGTTGGTATACCTACTCCAATCCAAACACCTTTTCATTCACAGCCACTTATAACCTCAAATGGGGTGACCACCATCACCACCACCAACCAGGTGTAGACATATCATTGCATTATCAAGTTTATTAAAAAATCACATCAGAATTGGACATTTTTCATTAACCAAAACTATCATATTCTTCAGTAAAATATGAGGATAAGTTTTAGAAGAAAAGTATGGCATTGCAATGGGATCTTAAGATTTACCTAACTGTCCATACGAGAGCCTGAGGTCATCCAGACACAAACTCAGTTTTAAGGGTAAGCAAATAAGTTTAGATGTCATTTTCCAACACTCGTGCGGGACACGAAAATGCAAAATGTGAATGTTATAGGTCATACACAACCTCAACTGATCTACTCTATGTGGATTAAGATGAACTCAGCTCATTTAAACATAAATTAAAGAAAAATTCCTACATGTGGATATGGTGAGCTGAAAAACATAAGAATCGACAAATTCAATGTACTAACGGAAGAAATTAAAATCATAAATAATATCTGGCAATTCTCATTTCCTATGCACATTGGCACCATCAACGATTTGAGTGTTGCCGTAGCCTGTTAACCATTAATTCAGTGATTGTAAATATGATGGCAGAGTGTCTTACTTGGTGGGAACTGGGTACTCAGGGAAATACTTTGCCAGAATTTCAACTAGTTCTCCACGGTGCAGGGAGCTTTCAGCACATAAGTATCGACCAGAAGCAGAAGACTTCTCATAAACAAGTATGTGGGCCAATGCCACATCTCTCACATGCACATAAGCCTGTGTGGCATTTGCATAGGTCTTAGCAGAGCCAGTGAGGTACTTGAGGATGTGAATCGTGCTAGCATTGATGGTTGGTTGTAGTAATGGTCCAAGAACCAATACTGGGTTCACTACAACCAAGTCCACTCCTTTTTCTTTGGCAGTGTCCCATGCTGCTTGTTCAGCCACAGCTTTCCCATAGCAGTACCAATTCTGCAATATCATTTCAAAATACCATTTTTCACTATCCCCTTCAAGTTACTTTGTCAATAAGAAATTATCATTAATCGGTATTATTGGGTAGGTAAATGGAACCTTAGTGTTCTTGCAATACTCTAAATCACTCCAACAAGACTCGTCAACCACCAAATCGATGCTCCTTTTGGGGTCCATGTATACGGCACCAATCGATGAGGTGAACACCACACGTCGCAGTTTTGCCTCTGCAGCTGCTATGATAACATTCTTCGCTCCATTCACCGCTGGCTCCACCATTTCTTCCTGCATAATTCAAAGGGTTCATTTAACTAATTCCTTTGGCCCTCAAATCAAATTTGCAAAGAAACTATTTACAACAAATGGATGAACAACCAGAAAGTCACGATCATGCAGCAGTGGTCACCACCAGCAGATATTTTCACACACATAATATAGCCACTTGCCCTGGTATCAAGCAATATTTGGTTGACTTCTACATACTTTTTATAACACTTTAAACATAAAAATCATATACCAGCAATGATAATTTTCAACCACAAAAACAGTACAAACAATAGCCATATTAAGTATACTTATATTTTACTCAACACATATAAGATAGATAGATCATGTCCAACAGTAGTTGGGTACTTTGCTTTTGCAGCGGTTTGTTGGGGGGTTTGGGTAAGTTAAGACGTGAATGAACAAATATGGAAAGAAGAAAAAGAAACTGACGGGGTTATCAGTGACGGGAGAAGCTGTGTGAAAGACACCGTGGCAGCCGTGAATTACTGATCTAACGGAGTCAACGTCAAGGAGTTCAACCTTATGCAGAGTTAGTCTGTCGGAGGCTCCTTCAAACTGTTTCAAGTGTCCGTTCTTGGGATCATCTGAAAAGAGAAATCCAGAATTCATGCATGCCCCTCCCCACGTCACAAATCACATAACTTTAACTTCAGCTATAAATCAAAGTTAAAACTAACAGTGTTTGTTTGTGTATTAAGTGTATGTGGTGAAATCACGTGCCTGGGTTTCTGAGAGTTCCTCTCACAGTGTAGCCTTTCTCCAAGAGAAGTTTTACCATCCAAGATGCGATGAAGCCACCGGCGCCGGTGACACAGATTGTTTGGGAGGAAGGTGGCAATGATTCGGCAGAAGGCATGGTGATGATGATGATGACGTTGGGGAATGGAAGGGAAAGTAGAAGAAAATGAAGGAAAAATAGGTGAAATGTATGGTGACAAAAGTTACGTGGAGAGTGTCTTTTTATAGGGAAAATGGATGCCAACCCCACTCACCTAACCCAACCCTTCAACTATACTATTTCTCATTTTCATTTTCATTCATACACATAATTATTTCTTATACACTTTCACTTTCTTTCTTTTATCCATAGATATTTTTACGTTCATTTAATATAGAATATAAGAATAAAATGGTTATAAAAATATAAAATTTTGTATTTTTTTTAAAAAAATAAAAAATAAAAAAAAATAATATCAAATTAATATATAAAAATTAAGTTGATAAATTTATTTTTTTTATTTTTAACCCATCGATGGTGTATTAATTGGTCTATGATACTCTTAATAATGATAATATTTTACATAATGAAATGAATTTTCTGTTTGAAAAAAATATCCTTTAAATGATCAAACATTACGAAGAAAGTGATGCCTTAAGGTTTTGAAGGTTTAATAAAAAAAAAAAGAAAGATTATTATGCCGATTTTTATATTTCACATTTGCCTCCTCCACGTCTGGACAAACATCCTCAAGGCCTGCGAAATTATCTTTTACCAAATTTCGTGTTCTTTAAACATGAGATGGTAATGGCAATTCTGTTGTTGTTTTGTTGTTCATGAGTATGGTTAGTGAGGGAAGAGATTCAATTACAAGTTTCTCAATAATTTCGAGTTATCTGTACAGTTTTGTTTGCTTTTTTTATCAAAGGAAAGTTGGTGAATCATTTATTTCTTACTTTCCCTCTTTCTTAGGCCATTGTAGTTTTGACTCTCTAAAGTGATCACCAACCATTGCGCAGTGCCGGTCTGATATAACTGCTGTCTTCACTCAGCTTCTAATAATCTTCACGATTTAAATAACACTAAATTAATTTTTCTAAAATATTAAAATATTTGCACATTTAAAATGGACTTTTATTCTTTCACTTTCGTTTTAAAAATAATCAAGTTTTAACGTAGTGCAAAGAACTTTTTTTATTTGTGTTAATTTAATATGAATAATGTGTGCCCAACACTGGTCGAAATAACATGGCAAAAGCGCACTCCTTTAATTCATAAAATACGTTCAATGTGTGTGATGAAAAACATTACAACTTTAGTTCGTCAATGAATTTATTTTCTTAAGTATATACATTTATAGTTACCAAGTTTGTAAAGTAAACAATAGACTTTCGTATTTTATATATAAATAAATAAATAAAGATTTTCGTCACAGATAACTAAAAAATGCAACCAAAGATTGATGACGAATCATATTCATAATTGATCATGATTGACATATTAATTGAAACAGATATTACATATAAACCTTGTGAGAAGTCATTACAACACATTCATCATTGTTATCCAAAATGTACGATCAAATCGACTTATGTTAATTAGTATCTCATTACCTCACTCTTGTTGCACAATTATTTAATCAAACGAAAAATTTATATATTATGATTTTTTGGACTTGGCAACAATAAAGCGTTTATGAAGAATACTGAAATATTCAACATGTTTCTCAAAAATTCTTATTCTCTCCATGATGATATTATTCCGATTCTTCAAGAAAACATATATTGTTAAAAACATTGTACTTTAATACCGTATTGGAGTTTCTGAGGAGTTTGAAATCTAATGAAGGTGATGAGAGTTTTATCACAATCTTCTAATGATATAATGAAATCGGGATAGGTGATGAGAGACTATGAAATAATTGGATTATTCCCCTTCTATAACTCTTGAAGCTACAAAACCAAACTAAACGATGAAGGTTTAGGGTTTAGGAACTTGGATGAAGCGAACTGTTCTTAAAACAGGGTAAACTTTCTGCTAACAATGAATCTAGCTAACACATTATGGTAAATACATTACGATGACAAATTTGGTCGGTTCCTCAGCTATCTTGGAATACTGGCTTCTGGGTAGGCGTAATTCGAAGAGAAATCCAAATGTGTTGTTCTATTCACTAATGAACTTGGCTGGCAATAGAAAAAATGCTCGTGGATTTTAGAGGACAGTTGATACATAACTTAATGATGGTCCTAACCATTTCGGTAGTAATTTGTAGACTCGTTACCGAGATCCTAACCTACTAACATAATTTGAGTCGTTAATGTTAAAGCAATTGACGGAACATGTCAATCTAAAAAAACACTGAAAATCAATAGTCATAAAAAACCATTCACTCAGCAACAATGAGAATAGGTATGATTGTAAATCGTCAAAATCCCTATGCAGATACTCCAGAGGCAAAAATATTTCTCAAAGACTAATAAAATAACACCAAACTGAAACGCACAAATCTAAGCATTTAACTTAGTTAGCTTTCACGTGCTGCAGAACAACATTATATGCTTCATGTTGCTCTCCAAAATCCTGCAAAATGCAAATACATAAACATCTTCGTACATTGAAAGGCACTCCAAAAGATCACTCCAAATACAAGTCAATGAAGCCATACCTTAACAACCACACATGAGCAACCAGTTACCTTCCTAGCCTTTCCTTCTGAGTCAATCTTACATAACTGAAACAAAAATATTCAACAAAAAATGTTACAAGAATACCATGCAACAAGACCCCATTTGTTCTTTGATGTTTAAAAACAATAAAATCGTTGTGAACATTCACCAGCTGAATTTGGAAATTGGGAGTAAACGAATGTTACAAGGAATAAGTAAAATGGTTTGGAGTGTCTAAGGCACTTACACCAGCCCATTCTCCAAGGGTCTTTGCACTTGGAACTGTCAAAAGGCTAACATTGTGCTCGGCGCAAAGGGCCTTCACCAGTTTCACATAATCAGGTTGGTCACAATCTTCTGCTAGAACGCAGAGCTGTGCAGCATGCTTCTCAATGATCTTGGCACTTTCGTGAAGACCTCTTGCAAGACCACCGTAAGCCAGAGATTTTCTCAGCACAAGCTGTAAAGCAGTCATGATGTCCATGGGCTCACCGGGAATGGCAGCAGGTGCCTCAGCTGGAACAACTACCTCTTCACTGCATAGTAAAAGTATTCTAAACAGTCAGTAGAAACCCATACAAGAATCTTAAACTCAGGAAAAGTTACTCGAAAAAAGGATTAGAGCAATGCACATATAAACAAGTTTTACTTGTGGCATCTACAAGAATTATTTTCATACTATTATATAATGTAATACATTACACTTTTAGTTTTCCTCACCCCCATAATTTCTAATCAAGACTAAGGGGCAGCGCTATCATTCAATTCTCCACAAATCAAGTTAACGCAAGCCGTCCTTGCACATTCTTTTAATCCATTTTAATTTTTCAAATACAACTTCCAAAACAAAAATGCCAAAACTGCGCGGAACTAATATAGACTATTGTACTCTTTATTTATTTTCAACCCAAAGAATTAAGAATCACAGTGGAAATTGGAATTTGGAACAAATACTCCGTCAGGCTTCAACATCAAAACCCCACTCTAATTAATTGATTTTAACAACATGAAAGGATAAAACCATTCCAGTTTTAACCATCAACGTGTTAAGATCGAAAACCGAAACTACCAAATCGAACTTCAAAGCAGGACACAACTAAGAACATACACTGTAACTAGTATGCATATCCTCACTACCAATCTTATCATTCTGACAGAACCATTATCGGGAAACAGTAACATGGCTAAATATTGAATAAAAAATCAAAGGGCAGAGAGTTGCATCTATAAACCAATTAAGAAGATCACTACGGAAAAATTGAGCATACCCTGACATTTTTCCTTGTCGAATTCAAAAGACACCTTTTGCTTCCTGCGAAAACAAAAACAACAATACAAATCAGAGGTTGTTCAACACGTCAATATGCAAAGAGATGTGGCGTTTTACAACTTAAAAGAAATTTCTGCAGTTCTATCTTCGTCGGAAAATGAGAGAAATCAGGTCACAGAGAAAACGAGAGAACCTTGAGAAGTTAACGGCGGAAAGCAAACCCTAGCTGTGTGCTTCTGTGCTTCTGATACGTAGCAGAAAACATTGGAAATTTATATGGAAACCATAAACCCTAACTATTTGGGCCCAAAAGTCTGAATTGTCCCTCTTCATTTTAATTTTTTGTATTAAATAAAAAAATAAAATTTTAAACCTATCACTTGCTCATCTCTAATTAATATATGAAGAGTTAATTTTATATTTTTAATTATAATCAAATAGGGTTTTATTTTGTCAAGAACTTTATTTATTGTGAACTTCATAATAATTTAGAAAACAGGTTCTGTTTGTAATTTATTTTCTCATTTTAAAACAAAAATCAATTTCAATTTTTTCCCCAATGTTTATTTCATTTTTAAAAAGTAAGTACAAATTTTGATAAAATCTCTCAGTAAACTGTTGATCAGTTTTAATCTCTCAACAAATTTTTTATAAGATTTATTTTTTTAACAATATTTATTTTATTTTATATCTTAACTACTATTTGTTAAAATGAACACAAACTCAAGTTAACTTGTATACCATGAGTTCAGATCAAATCAAACTGAAAAAGTAATTTTTTTAACTCATAATGAAATGAAATCTTATTTACTAATAATTAATTTTCTAGGATTGACTCCTTATAAAGGTGAGATTAGTCCTATTAACAATATAACATTATGGGTTAAATATGTTTTTAGTCCCTATACTTTTGGACGATTTTAGTTTTAGTCTATTTTCAGGTACAATTTAGTCCTTCAATTTTAGAAAACTCAGTCCATTTTACCAAAATTTTTAAACTTTATTTGCTGTTTCAAACGGGTTTTCTAAAATTGAAGGACTAAATTGTACCTTTGTTTGAAAATGGACTAAAACCAAAATCATCCAAAAATATAGGGACTAAAAACATATTTAACCCTAACATTATAATTCAATTTATTTTTTTAAATAAGTATATACCTTTTAAATATGGATTGGGTAAACCATTTAACCTACTAACATGCAATGGGCTGGGCTCAGCGGGCCCATTTATTTTTTCTAAACCTAAAGTGAGCTTTTGAATGGTTCATTGATTCATAATAAGAAAGAATTGTAAATTTCATTTATTTTTCTTTTGTTTTTAAATTCACTTTCTTGAACAAAATTCTAATCATTTACAATGTCAGGAATTTTGTAGCCTCTTCAAATTATAAAACATGTTTTTTTATCTTATAATATTTAATATCATTCCATTAAAATAAAAAAAAGGTAAGACCATCAAAGTGAACTAATTTTGTTATAAGGTAAAAATAAGTCAATTTAATTTACTTCACTTTTTAATCACTTTTTTTTATGATTTATAAATTTTTTAATTCTGATTGATCTATTAAGATTTCACTTATTTTACTAAATATTTATCACATTTAGAAAATAATATTATAAAAGCTAAATACAAATTAAAGTATTAATCTATATAATTGGTTAAACAAATTTTAAGTATAAAAGTCATTCTAATATTATAGAACAGTATTTTAGTTTAAAAATCAAAATATTAAAGTTGTTGCAATAATAAGTTGTTGTAACACAAATTTTTTATAAATAGTAATTTATTTTTAACACTTTCTTTAGTTTTTTTGGAACTTTATTTTTTAATGAGTGATGAAAACTTCTTGAAGTTTGAATTAAAATCAAAAGTTTCTTTTTTACTTAATTTAAACTTTATGATAGTTTAATTATTGAAAATGTAATGGACATAGATTATAATCTGTCCTCTGTTTTTTATCATCATGCGTTGCACTTGTTAAAGTTGATGAATGATTATATTAAACTAAACAAAGTTGAATGATTATTATAGCAACGGAAGATATAAAATGTTGGTTTAACTAGATTTTAAATTCTTAATTAACTACACTTTCTTTTATTCTTAACTAGTTGAATCCTCAATTACTGTCGATTGTGTAATTTTAAAACCGCTGTAATTTTAATTAATCGCATTCTCACTTTAGTGTCCTCTGGTAAGACTATACATCATTAACATTTTCCCAAATGTAAAATTGAAAAAAAAAAGGTTTTTTTTTTTTATTTTTTTCATTCAGATCATCATATTGTAATTTTGAATTTTACCCTATTTGTTAAAAATGAAAACAATGAAAAAAAATGTTTATAAAATTAAGGAGCACTGTTCAAATGATAATTCATTCAAGGGTTAAATATGTTTTTAGTCCCTATACTTTGGGGCGATTTTGGATTTAGTCCTTCTTTCAAACTAAGGTACAATTTAGTCCTTCAACTTTAGAAAACTCTGGTTTTAGTCTTTTTTACCAGATTTTTTTAACTTTATTTGCTGTTTCAATCACGTTTCATTATAGCATTTGGATCGTTTGAAACAGCAAATAAAGTTAAAAAGACTAAAACCAGAGTTTTAGTTGAAGGACTAAATTGTACCTTAGTTTGAAAGAGGGACTAAACCCAAAATCGCTTGAAATAGCAAATAAAGTTAAAAAAATTTGGTAAAAAAGACTAAAACCAGAGTTTTCTAAAGTTGAAGGACTAAATTGTACCTTAGTTTAAAAGAAGGACTAAACCTAAAATCGCCCCAAAGTATAGGGACTAAAAACATATTTAACCCATCATTCAATTGTATAATCAGGAAACATCTCATATTACTTATTTTTCTCTTTTTATTGTAATATATGATGACAACAAGTCAAGTCAGGTAGTGAGTAAACATTATCTTTATGGATATCTGTTTAAAAAAAATCATAAATATTTTAACATTTGTGCGTATCTAAATATAGATATTCATGAGTATTTAAATATTAAATTTTTTAAATAAAATTATGAAAAAATATATAAAATAAGATTTAAGGTTTAAATTAAAAAAAAATATAATAAAAATAAAAATTAATTTTAATTAAATTTAATTTGATGAAATATAAATTAATTTTAATTTTAATTAAATTTAACTTAATAAAATATAAATTAATTTTATTTTTTTTTGGGTAATGTATATCTAGGAATACAAATAGATAATCCTTTAATTCAATTTGTTTATAAGCGTGTGAATATATGAGAATACATAATTTTGCCATGGTAGTATATATCAATAAAAGAGTTTGATATGCATCATTGAAAAGATAATGCTTAAAGTCCTTAATTAAATATTTTAACATTAATGAAGTTGACAAGAGAATATTTACAATGTATCCTAAAGATTTAAATAATGAAAGTCTAAGAAAAAAGAAATTAGGAAAGGGTATAATATGTTGGAAGGAAGCATATAAAGAACATATAGTAAGTTAGATAAAGTGTTGGCTATGATGAAGTTGGAATTACTATGTTATATTTACATTATCTTTGTGTTTTTTTTGTGATTAGTGGAGAAATTCTGTATTAGTACACAGCTAGGGAAGGCTTATGCATTCAACAACCCATTAGCTCACTCATATTTTGTCTTTTCTTTCTTAGAATTAAAAAGTAAGAACTGCACTAAATCATATGCTCTCCACTTCTGCATCATCTTAATTTGCTAGCCCTTCTCTTTCACTTCCTTTTTCCATTAGACTAATTTCCTCAAGCTCATCTTCTTCTTTAATAGGAATCTTCCTTTTCTTTTCCAAATACAAAGGATTCAATAAGAGAAAAAAGACCAACATCGTCTAATCACCTAAATTAATTTTGTAGAATTAAATTGAATTTAAAATCTATTTTTCAAAATGATATTAGATTCATTCAAATTTTATTTTAATAAAATTTATTATTTATTAGATTTATTACATGACAGATTTGGTGTTGCATAGGAGGTGTCCTTTGGCTAAATAACAATTCGTTAGGTATATATATCTATGAGTTTCAGGTTAAACCAACAATGCTAGATATTGAGTGGTTCCAAGCAATCAAATGTGAGGGCGAAACGTGGAACAACTAGAGCCAGTGCTGTAAAACTCATGATTAATTAGTAGGGAATGACACTGAAATTTCCTTCTACACCAAAAAAAACTCAGGTAATAATTAAGTGTTACATTTGAATTATATAAATAAATTTTTAAATTTAACTCAATCTTACTAGTTTGTAAAATAAAATTTATATTTATTTATATTTTAAATTGATCTTGTCTTTGAAATCAAATTTTTTGAAAAATGTTTTCTTTCTAACTTATCTTTATTAGCACCGCAAACATGATGATTGAAGACTCTTGTATGGATTATAAATAAGGAGTGCATTGTTTATGTTGTGTCATGGAAATAGTTTGTTGTTGCAGAATCTACATATTTTTTATAGGTGCAATTTCCTACGTCTAAGGTATCTGATTTTTGAGTCAAATCAGCTTTTTGGTTTACAACAGAAATAGCTAAAATGAGAGGGAGTACATTATTGAAAGCAATGAGAAAAGAAAAGAGAAAAAGGAACGGTGCACATTGAAAGAACATGGTACATAGCGTGTGGAGGCAGAATTCTATATTTGAAGTAAGTTGACCAAGTGATGTGGAGTGGATCAAGTGGAGGACAAAATGATACAAAATGCCAACTCATTTTGACCATTCTTAATTTCTTCTTTTGTTGGACTCCCACCTTTCAAAGTTCTAATGCATGCATTCCTTTTCAATATTCCACTGTAACATTTTAACAAATTTTTTTAATAATTTTTTAATAATAAATTATGTGTTATTATTTTATTAATTTATATATTTAAAATAAATTACTCATAAATTGTCACATAAATAATTATAAAAAAATTCTCAAAAAAAATTATTAAAAATATATTTTTCTTTTCAATTTCACTCCTTCGTTTATAAACAAATCTCACCTTAAATAAACAACACTATTAACATCATTTTTTATCCAAAATTTTAAGACAATAAATTAATGAATTTTTTACTTTTACAATATTTTTTTTCTCATTTTTGCCATAATAACTAATAATGATAGCACATTTCTTTTTTCTTCTTATATATGCTAATCTGTTCTATGACAGGGAATTCTGTTTTCAATGGTAGTGAAGTAAGCTGCAGTAATGAATTTGAGAACTAAAAAGAGATTGGTAAATTAATGTTTGTACAGAGGGGCATTTGCTGATGATTGTGGATTAATTCCCAGAATCGAAAAAGACACGAAAGAGGAAGAAAACCACGAATGTTTGGTGCCCCATACTCAGTTACTTGGAGAAAGACACTTTTATAGGGTCTTCTCTCTATATGATTTGATGTTTCAAAATGACAGCAAACAGTTTCAGAATTGAGACATAAATCTCATTAATCATTATGCTGATTCTTGAGCAGTAACACAACAATGATCGCCATGAAATCTTAGATGCATGCTACCCACAAAGCTTGTGGTTGATGATGGGTCGTATTCATCAGTTTTGCAGATAGCATTCCATAATTGCTGCCTGAACCCGAACCAGAACCCTCTCTTCCTTTTACTTTCCACCAATAAGTCTTTGCTTTTATCTTATGGACGACACTTACTAGCCAAAACAAAATTCAAATGTTCTCATCACATTTATGAAATATCATTGGACGTAACATTTAAATATAGATGTATAATATACATTTGAGATTTTTCAACATAAATAAAAAGCATAATTTAACCTTTTATTATTTACTTACATATCATTAATTTTTTTTCATTGTACTTCTTTCTATCCTTTTATACTTACAAAAACAACTGTTTTTAGACTATTACTTATTTTGTAAAGCTAAAGAAAGTATTTTGTAAGATAGTAGTTGAAAGGAGTCTTTTTTGGAAGAGGATCCGTTTGCTGCCCGCAAAACATTTTAATTTTAATATTTCATGTATGTTTATATGTTTTTGGGGTTTTTTTTTTTCTCGCATCATTAAAAAAAATCACTTAATATGTATCTCTTTCATGTTTGTGCCAATAGTGTAACAATAAATAATTTAATAAATAAACGCGAAATAATTTTTTACTGGAAAAAATATGAAATCCTTTTATACTTAAACATGGATGACTTGATTTCTTAGTTTGGATGAAATCCTTATATAGATATTGATTTTTACAAAGTCACGTTCACACACTTGTGGTTGTGACTCATATTTCTTAATTAAACAGTTTAAGTTAATTGTGCTTGGAGAAACTCCATATGGATGTTTAAATCATTTGCTTATTATGCTCTACTTAATCTTTGTAGTTTAGGTGAAAATATGAGTGAAAGCAGGAGAAATGGTGGGAAGATTATCTGACTGAGGTTGTCCCAAAATACTAAGAATTAGAAAAGAATGACTGAGGTTGTCCCACCATCCATTTCTTAATTGATTGATCTCTTGCCTACCCTACCACTGCACTTGTTCATCACTCACTGCTTTTTCCTTTCTCATGCTGCAATCACTATATATATAGATGCTTCTCTTCTCGTCTCTTCTCACCACAAACAAACAATTCTATTCTCTTGGTGGGTTATGGACAATAACGAGGAAATCCCTTCCACACCTGCCACACCAGGCACTCCAGGTGCACCTCTTTTTGGAGGTTTCACCAATGCCACCAATAGGACTAATAATGGTAATAAGAACTCTTTTCTCAAGAGTTGTAGATGCTTCACTGTGGCAGATTGGAGCATAGAAGATGGAGCCTTACCACCTGTCTCATGCTCTTTGCCACCACCTCCTCACGTTCCTTTAGCAAGAAAGGTTGGTGCTGAGTTCATCGGAACCTTCATTCTCATGTTTGCTGCCACTGCCGCTGCCATTGTCAATCAGAAAACAAACGGCTCTGAGACCCTCATAGGCTGTGCTGCCACCACTGGTCTCGCCGTTATGATAGTCATCCTCGCCACTGGTCATATCTCTGGTGCTCATCTCAATCCGGCGGTTACTCTTTCCTTTGCTGCATTGAAGCACTTTCCTTGGAAACATGTGGGTACAAACTCCTATTATTTGAGTTAAGTATTCTATGATAATAACAAGTTTTTCTTCGTTGATACATGTGATTATTAAACTGCAGGTACCCATGTATATCGGTGCACAAGTTTTAGCATCGATTTGTGCGGCATTTGCTCTTAAAGGGGTTTATCATCCTTTCATGAGTGGTGGAGTCACAGTTCCTTCGGGAGGATATGGTCAATCTTTTGCTTTAGAATTCATTATTACCTTCAATCTAATGTTTGTTGTCACTGCAGTTGCCACCGATACTAGAGCTGTAAGTCTATTTTTGTTCTCTCTATGTCCCCCACATTATTTATTTTATGTTCCATGATGTCTTGTTGAAGAGAAAGAATCTGTTTTGTTTGAAAGGGAGAAACAAACCATAAACTTTTAAACACCACATAAACTTTGACAAAACTTAATTGAATTTTAATCTATAAAAGCTTATATATATTAACCCAAAATTTGTTATAGGTTAAATTTCATGCATGTAAAAAGAATTTTTCTTATAAAAATTGATTCTATGGATAATTTCAAATCTTACAGTATGCATGAAAATTGAAGACATTGTTGCAACAAATCCAAAAAATATTATTGTTGTGAGAGTGAAAGAAAGAGAGATGTCAGCTGTTCTGAGGCACATGAAAGTTGTATATAATAAGTTTTGCAGTGAGATTATTATGCTTTATCTTCATTTTAAGCATTTAGAATCTTGTCCGTTTGCACTACAGTGATATTTTCCTGTTAAGAAGATAAAAACTCCAACATCACCACCTTTATTTAAAATCAAGCATAGATCTAGAAACGTACAATTAGCGGGAATAAATTAAATTTAATACTAATTAACAATTTCTGCAGAAAAACAAAGCTGACACCTGTTTTAGCAAATAAAGTATGATGCAAAAAAAATACATGTATTCGTATTTGTGTATATATATATATATATATATATATATATATATATAGATATATATATAAGGATTCCATCCTATGCAGCATCTAAATCCGTGATCGATATATAATTCCAGGTGGGAGAACTGGCGGGAATTGCGGTAGGAGCCACTGTGATGCTCAACATACTTATAGCAGGGTATGTCTCCGATAATGTTTTTGTGAACTATTCAAAGTACCTAAAAAGACAGAAGTTACTAAAAAAAAGTTATCAGATCGCACACGTTACTAAATAACATATATTCTTACAAAATTAGTACATGAACTTGTCATGATACTTATTTTCTCAATTTTATTAACTGAAGACATTAAATTTAATTTTTTTATAAAGTTAAAAACTAAATAAAAATGAGAACTTTAAGCAACTGTTAAAATTTAATGAAATAGCTCCTTACAAAATTAAAAATTATATAATAATTTTGAAAAAGCAAACTAAAATAGTTCACACTTATAATTTCAGATGTTATTTTAGTATACATCAATTTTGAGAAATAATAAAGTGCATTTGAACATTCAAGCTAATGAAAATAAATAATTCTGTTTTGAATAATAAATTGAACCATTTATAAAATTCTAACCATTTAACAATTACATATAATTTTTATTAGAGAAAGATGGGAAGAGAATAGATAAGAGAAATTTAATCCATTTTTTTTTTCATTTTCTCTTAAAAAAGAAAAGGTTTTGGTTTTTGTAAAAGAGTTTCAGTGTAAGATCATATTTTTTTGTTAAGTCTCTTGTTAAATAGGATACAAAATCTCATTCAAGTTTTGATCAATTTCTTTTTTATCTAATAGTAGAATTGAATTTAAGATTTTAATTAATTAAAATTTTATAAGTCATACAAGGAATTGTTTTAACGAAATAAAATTTAAAATGTAATATTTTTTTTTGTTTTAATTTTTATCTTATGTTTTAAAAGTGATGTTTAAAAACAAATAGTTACATATTCACTTCTTAAATACAACTGTTCTATGTTCCAAACATACCAATAATTTTCTAAAAACTACTTTTTTTAATCTCCCTTAAAAATTTTAAAATAGATGGATTACAATGCAAATTAGTTTATTTGTTTCTAAACTTATTTCAGTTACCTTGAAATTTTTTTAAAATAAAGGTGATCCAAAATAACTTTGAAAGTATATTTATTATTATATTACGGTAATTTATTATAAAGGTGATCCAAAATTTTAAAACTTATTTGTACAAAATAAAGAACCTTTCACCCCATTAGATACTGCTAAGCACTTTTCCAATCCAAAATTCTCAGTTTCAAAGAAGTTTTAACTGTTTCAAAAGCTGTTTTTTTAACAAATCACAAAAACAAAGTAAAGTTCCTTAAAACTGCCCTGAAAGTTTAAATATGTTTAACAGGCCAGTATCAGGCGGTTCAATGAACCCAGTAAGAACACTAGGTCCTGCTGTTGCAGCAAACAATTACAAAGCTATATGGGTTTATCTGATAGCTCCAGTACTGGGAGCTTTAGCGGGTGCAGGTACTTACACTGCAGTAAAACTGGCCGAAGAAGACGATGATACCAAAGCAAAGACTTCAATCAGCTTCAGAAGATGACTCTTCTCTATTGTCATGAGTCCTCGTGCCATCTAAAGATCCAATTTGGAAGCTGCAACATGATAGGTATTTTCAGATGATAATACATAAATATTGTAGAAATCAACAGAAAAAAAATTTGGTCAGTGTATAAAATGTGAATTGAAGTGTATGATGTAGTTAATGTATCATGGTATTAATAAATGGTGTGTGGTGCCTTCTATTTTTATTTTCTTTTTTATCTTAAAAAGGAATGTAAAATTTGAGTAATTAGTTATTAAAAATGAACAAATTCATATTCAAAGTAGATAAAATCTTAAAAGTATCTTTACAAAAGCATGTGAGAAAAAGGCAATGAAGAGAACAGAAAGAGATGCGTAAATGTTTGAAAATGAATTGCAAATCGAAGAGAAGAAAAGTAATAATAAGGTCTGTAAAGAGAAGCAATTAACCATGATAAATATACATAAATAAAAACAGGAAAAAAAGAGGAGAAAAGAGTTACCGAGATCAAACAAGGGAAAGGGCACGCGTGTGAGGAGGCGGAGGGGATCGGAGCGAGAATGGGAAGAGAGAGAGAGCGAATGAAGCGATGCAGACGCCGAGGATGTTGGCAACGGCATCCCTGAGAGAAGCCCCCGAAGAGCGGAAGTAGCCGAGGTGATCGGCGGCCTCTTTGGCGGCGCCGGCGAAGAGGGAGAGTAGTGATCCGATGGAAATAGCGTGGCGGCGGTACCGTGTGAGAGAAGCGAAGGCGTAAAAGAGAAAAGTAAGGAAGAAAGACATGAGAAGGTGATAGAGCTTGTCGATTCCCAGCCACGGATCTGAGACTCCATCTCCTTCCTCCATTTCCCCTTTCTCTCTCCCACTCTCTCAATAAAAAAAAAAGTGATATTTTTTATTAGATCAAAATTATTTTTTCTTTGCTTTTTAACTTCTTTTTTTTCTATTTCAATGTTAATTTTATCTTTTTTAATATATTTTTTATTTTTATTTTTAGATTTAAAATTATTTTTTTAATTTAATGAGTTACATTTAATAAAATAATAGTTATCATAAAATTGTACAAATTAATTATTTTTGTGAGTGTACTTTTTTTATAAACTTAATAATATTTTTATTTTATTTTAATATAATGATAATAAATAAATTTTATTTTTTAATATCATAGTATAGACACATGTGCTTATTTTAACGTATTTATTTTTATAAAAACAACTACATTTGATCTTTTTCTTTAGATATAAATATTAGAAAAATTTACACTTAAATTCATTAAATTATGGCACGGAGATTGAAATTCATAGAATAAATCAATAATTAAATAAAAAAATGTGTAAATTAAAAAATATAACAATAAAAAATTTAAAATTAAAAAAAATAATTTTAAAAATTTAAAAGATAACTAAAAAAGTAAAATTAATTATATATACAAATTAATAATTAAAAAAAAAAACTTTTATCTCGTCTTAAAAACAAATATAAGAATTATCTCCTTATAAAATACATGTAGTCACGAACTAAAATAAAAATTTTAAATATATGATTAATATACTATATATGGATCTAATATACTGATTTATATCACAACAATCTAATATGTCATCCACATAATACTTATTAAGTATGTATAATTAATTATATATTAATTATACATACTTATTATACAAATCATCATTGGAGTTTTTGACGTTTATGATTAATTTTTTATATCAATTTTACGTTTCATATTTTTTTATTTTTATTTTTATTATTATTATATAATAGTCTTCTTAAAATATTATAATGTGTTTAGTTATATGTTATTACTACTAATATGATATTTTAATTTAGAACAGAAATTAAAAGTTAGCAAAGTTGACCAGTGAAGTTACTTCATATTACCAAATTATTTAATAATGTTAGGCAGCCTAGTGAGCTAAGTTGGTTGGTTTTGGAGGAAAAAGAACTACTCACTCCTCAATAAATATGTACTATTTATGTTCATGAATTGGTCATTCTCTTGCATCGAATAGAATTTTGATAAAGAATGTAAGTAAACTTCTTTGTATTTCATCATATTTATGCATGTTTTGCTCTTTCAGTTTATATGCTTCTTTATTTGATATTTGCTTTGCATATACATCTCATCAAAATTACAGATGGCTAATAGGGAGATTTGGAAGAGTTTCAGAATATTGTTAGTTGTAATAATTTCCGTAACCTTTTCCATTTTAATCGTATTTTTTGCCATATACCAAAAGTCAATCTTTGATATCCCCAAAGATTATAATGTATTCATTGAAAGAATTCAGGATACAACTACTAATATACAAAAGACTCGAAATACTATAACAATTCAAGACGGGGAAGAAAAGAATTCCAATATTAGTGAGCCAGTTGCAAGTAAGTTCGTTGATTTAAACTTATATATTCTTATTTTCAAATACCATGATTATTTGGATATAATTATTGTAGAAAGTTGTTTAATTTTATTTTATTATTTTCACAGCTAAAGATTCAGAGAATAATGCATTTAAAAATGATCGTGAGAAACTACTCAATGGACTTCTAAGTTCATCATTTGAAGAAACATCATGTATTAGTAGGTTTCAGTCTTATTTGTATCAGAAAGTTTCTCCTTACAAACCTTCTAAATATTTGATATCAAAGTTACGACACTATGAACATCTTCATCAAAGTTGTGGACCTTCTACTAAATCCTACAATGAAACCATAAAAGAGGGTGCAAAAGTTGGCGAAAATGGTATTAATTCAAAATGCAAATATTTTATCTGGACAGTTGAAGATGGCTTAGGAAATAGGATGATATCCATGGTTTCAGCATTTCTTTATGCAATCCTTACAGACCGTGTTCTTCTTGTTAGATTTGGTGATGATATGTTGAATCTCTTTTGCGAGCCATTTCCTAATTCTTCATGGTTGTTGCCTAAGAATTCTCCTTATTGGAATGATCTGAAACAATTTGAAACACACAAAATCATCTTTATCGACAACAAGGAAAACATATCACGAGAGCTTTTGCAACCAGCTCTTGTTATTAATTTAAAGCACACCCATGTTGGTCCTACTAATCGGTTTCATTGTGATAAAAATCAGGATCATTTACAAAAGATTCCTGTGCTCATTCTACAGTCAAATTTATATTTTGTCCCTACTCTTTATATGGTGCCCTCTTTTAGAGAAGACTTCGACAAAATGTTTCCTGACAAAGATATTATTTTTCATCATCTTGGACGCTACCTTTTTCAGCCATCAAATGCTGCATGGGAACGAATTCGAAATTTATATGAAGAACACTTGGCTAAGGAAAATGAAAGGATTGGCTTGCAGATTAGAGTATTTAATACTCGTCAAGCACCACAACAAACCATTATTGATGAAATTATATCTTGCACCCATCAAAATAAGTTGCTGCCAAAATTCAACATGCATAACTCAACCAGTTTGAAAAATAATACCTCCAAAGTTGTTCTAGTTGTATCTTTATACTCAAAATATGGTGAAGTGCTAAAGAATCTATATCAAAATAATACAACTTTTAGTAAGGAAGTAATAAAAATATATCAACCAAGTCATGAAGAGCATCAGAATTCACGTAATAGCATGCACAACATTAAGGCATGGACTGACATATATTTGTTGAGTTTGTGCGATGCATTGGTTACAAGCACCTTCTCCACGTTTGGGTACGTTGCTAGTAGTCTTGCAGGTTTAAAGCCATTGATTTTGAAAAATGTATATGGTAAAAATGTTCCGAATCCACCTTGTGAACAAGTCAAGTATATGGAACCTTGTTTCCTTGATCCTCCCATACATGATTGTAGGACCAATACCAAAATCGATTATACTTCTGTATTTCTTAATATGAAACACTGCGAAGATCATGCAAAAGGAGTGAAGATGATTAATATTTGAGTAAATAACAAATAAATTATAAATAATATTGTTTATTATTGTTTTAATAATTTATTTACATTTATTTTTTAAGTTGACGTTAAACTTCTTTCCATTAACTAGGAAACAATATATATTTTGTATTTTAAGAATTTCAAATTATTCTTACATTATACGATTTTTTTTGTTGAAAATAATTATTGATAAAATTAAATTTACTGATCAATTTAAAATTTAAATTACTAAAACATGGGAAAGCATGTTTGTAAATAACAAGAGAAACGATTCATTGAAAGCTCTTTTTCTTGATTTGATGAACAACAATGTTCGTGTTACTAATCGTTTTCATTGTGATCAAAATCAGGTTCTTCTACAAAATATTCCCGTGTTGATTTTACGATCAAATGAGTATTTTGCCCCTTCTCTTTATTTGACATACTCGTTTAGACAAGACTTCAACAAAATGTTTTCCGATAAAGACACTACTTTTCACCTTCTAGGACGCTATCTTTTCCACCCATCAAATGTAGTATGGGAACGAATTTAGAATGTATATGAGACACACCTAGCCAAGGAAAATGAAAGAATTGGCTTGCAGATTAGGATATATAATACTCGTCAAACCCCAGAAGAAACAATTGTCAATGAAACTATATCTTGCCTTCAGAAAAATATGTTGTTGCCAAAATTCGACATGCAAAACTCAACGAGTCCTCCTTTGGAAAAGAATACCTCAAAAGTTGTTCTAGTGGTATTTTTATACTCAAAATATGGTGAAAGACTAAAGAGTATATATGAAAGTAATATAAGTTTAAGCCGAGAAGTAATAAAAGTGTATCAACCAAGTCATGAAGAGCATCAAAATTCAGGTGATAACATGCACAACATAAAGGCATGAAGTAAAATATATTTGTTGGGTTTGTGTGATGCATTGGTTACAAGTCCTACATCCACTTTTGGGTATGTTGCTCATAGTCTTGGAGGAATGAAACAATTGGTTTTGCAAAGTATATCTGGGAAAAGTATCCTAAATGTACCTTGTGAACGACTCAAGTATATGGAACCTTGTTTTCATGATCCTCCTAATTTTGATTGTATGACCAATACAACAGTAGATTTTACTTCCATTTTTTATAATATTAGACGTTGTGAAGATCAAAGAAGAGGAATGAAAATAATTAATACTTAAAAGTAGTAAATTATATAGTCTTGTTTATTTTACAAATAATCCTTCTACTTATTAATTATTAATTATACGGTGACACTAGAATTTTTTTACTACCATTTGACACTATCTCTCATTACTATTTATTTTTTATTTCTTTTACAAATACAAAAGTTAATTTTTGATAAGACCATTTTATTTTTGTAAAATTTATCAATGGTGTTAAATATATGTTTTTTTTAATTATATGACCATTCAAAATTTTAAGGAATGATTTCAATATAAGAAAATAATTCTACAGGGCGAAATTACAAAAAGATAATTTTTTTTAACAATTCAATTAATAATAAATTCTTATTATATATATATATATATATATATATATATATATATATTATTTTAGAGGTGGATGAATGTGAAGGTGAAGGGAGACTAAGATACAAAAGGATGAAGGAATATAACTCTGTTAGATGAGAAAGATGAGTATGAAGGTAAAAGTGAAGCTAAAATACAGGAGAGACGTGAGTATGAATTTAAGATTTTTATTTTAGAGGAGTGTTCTTATTTAATTTTTATTATACACAATTAATTGATGAAATAAAAATATATCCATAAAATTTTAATTAAGTTATAATATTATATACGATAGCTTAATATTATTTTATTACAAATACAAATTTTATATAATATCAAGTATATAAAAATCTGATTTATAATTATGAAAGTTAACTTCAAATCAAATTAGAATTATATAATGAAAGTTATAGTCACTACAAAAATATCCAATTTTTCCAGGTTTTTTTTTTTTACATTACCAGAAGTTAAAACCCCCGCTAAATACGTTTCCCGCAGTTTACAAAAATTCATTTGGAAACACAACGTAATGACAATTTTGAAGATCACTTTTCGAGAGTTTTCAAAACTATCGATACTATCTGGGATTTTTCAAAACAGCGGTAATTACCAAAGGTTTTTCAAAATCGCCGAAAAATATTTTTTTTAAAAAAGAAAATAAAATTATATATTTATATTTAATATTCAATCAATGAAAGCTTCTTAGCTATGCGTATTGAACTATATGGCGTGGCTAATTATATTTGTACTCAATTTGAAACCCTTTACTACCCCCAAGCAGTGAAGGCAACTTTATACATGAAAAGAATGTCCACCGCCTTTATCACACTATACAATCTATACTGTTTTACAAACTAAAACCTCAATCAAGTTTATACCTACACATCCAAGTACACAGAAAGCCAGAAAATTATCACCAAATAGACATAAAACATCCTAAGCACATAATATTTGCCATAATAGATCCCAATCATCGTCTTCCATATTGAGAGGATCCTCTTCCGAAGTTGATGACGATGCTTCATCACTTGTACTGTCACGTTCAGTCTGTAAAAGAATCAACAAGTCATGCATTGCACAAAACAGGGAACCTCTCCTCACATAAAAAACATTGTTAAATGCTAGCTTAGCATGTTTAGTTAAGTCTTAAAGAGACTATCTTGTTGCTACTTGCAAGCGTTCCATTTATCATATATCTTATTATTAACAGTAAAGAAAAGGACAGTGAAAGCTTGAATCATAACTCTTGGATATTATTCCGATCAATCTTGAATGCAAAAAGTGGGATAACTAACAGATACCATATCTCAACTGAAGGCATCCAGATCTATAATTTTTTTTGTGCTCTAATAACTAATTACCTTGGCTTGACGATACAATGAAAGCAAGCGCCTGTATTGGTGGCGAGCATCCTCGTGACGGACCATGGAAAGCACCCGCTTCAAAGCCATCTCAATTGCTCCATTTACTTTCTCTTTCCGGAACACGTTGAGAAAATCTTCATCATCACTTTCTTCTTCATTTGAATCCACTTCTTGCCGGACACTAGTTATACCAACGCGTTTTCTCCTCCATCGTAGCACAACCTTATTCAAGATTCCAACTGCCCATAATAGTATCTTTAGGAACCATCATCCTGAGTTCAAGTAAAACACAATGAAATGATACAAATATTACTTCGACATCAACAAGTAGCCTAACTGATAAGAGGCAACAAATATGTATATTTGTACATCAATATACACTAACCTCTGAGACTAAATAATTGTTCACATCAGGAGGAGTAGGTATATCTTTGATATCATCTTCATAGGCAACTTGAGGAATCTTTTGTAAAAGACCATCATCAAAATCTCTGCACCAAATCATAATTAGGTTCAAAAATCCAGTCGAGTATTTACTTTTATATTGATTTAAGAAAGTAAACTACTCTAAGAGCAACCTATAACCATTAAACAGAGTTGTCCCCCAGATAGGCAAAGAAAAATGGTAAATCTGTGCAAATCTCTTTCTTGAAGGTGGAGAGATAACAAGTCAAAATTACTTCTGAAGGTTTAACACTCTAACTTAAAGAAGCCACCCCTAACATTGCAAGCAACATTTCTTGCAACACATAGGACAGGGATTGTGTTACTTGCCTGCAAGACAAACAGGTTGAATAAGTTCATATAGTGAAAAAAGGGCAAAATTTCATTGATGAAATTGAAGGTATTAGGCTTCCAACTACACAAGAAAGAAAACTTACTTTCACTTGAGGAGCATAATATGGAGCAAATGCAGGGACAACATGCACTCGAGGTTGATCCTTCTCATCCCACACTTTCAAGCGATCATCAATTACCAACGCCATCTTTGGATGACATAAACCATCCTGGAAGACATTAAACAATGACTTCTTCAAACCTATATTGCATTATTCAAACACCATATTAGAAGTGTTACAAGTAAATGAAACAATAGTGAATTAAATCTGCACATGAGTCTCAGATATGTTAACTTTTACATACAAGTTGTCCTCATTTTCACAGTTTGTTTCTTTTAGGTGATTCATTACAAATATGTAGCTTGTCACTGAAAACAAAACTAATAGTACAAAAAACAACCATGGAATGCAACTTACCAGACTTAACACATACAATGCGACCTAACAGTTCTTTAGAATTTATCAAATTTGAATCTAATAATTATTTTGTTAACATTATATACTTCAGGCAAAAGCTAGGAGAATGAAGAGTATTAGATTCTGGAATATAAATAAAAAATTGGTTGTTGTCTCAGCATTTCTTGAAAAATACAGCCTCTGGCTCTACAAGTAATTAACTACATATAAAAGGCATCAACTAAAGTAGTGATTGTGGAACAAACACATTAAAAGTTGAATCTATCGTTTCAGAGCATCGACCTGGTGCAAACATCCCAACTGAATAACCTTCCCTACTATAAGCCCATGGCTCATTTAGAGTGATCCAACATTTCACTCTGTTTCCAAAGAATTTGAAACAAATGTCTGCGTAGTCTTGAAAATCATCTCTGAAAATCAAGAATACAATAAAATCATTTTTTCAAATTAACAATAAGAGTTAACTTTTAGAGATTGAAAAAAATAAACACCTCTCGTTTTTTCTTCTTAGCAATGAAAAATATAAAGTAAATGCCTCCCTGTAACAACTTTACTAAAGTGTATTATATTATGTATCATTCAATAAAGTTTGTAGATAGGATTTCTATTTGTTCTATAAATACGTAAATGATCCACATTATCAACTTAATAATACCATTTTTTTCTTTTAGTGATAATATTAGACCTTCGGTGACCATATTTTAAAATTTTAAACTAGTATTATATGATTTACATTTATTTTGGTTTATTTTCATAACATTGAATTAATAATTATCTTTTTTACATTTACAGAACAATATTAATAACATGTTTCTAAATAATATTGCATTTATGACAATACACCGGTTCTAAAACTGTCCCGGCATCTATCAATTAAATTTTCTTAGGGGATGCTGTATGACATAATGGTAGCTTATTCTACAAGGACATGCTTAAGAATAAGAGCACAATATTTGAACACAAGGATAATTAAACTAGAGGTAATGAAACTGACAAGAGACAAGAAACTTTGAATAACTTACACGATTGAAGCAAGCATTAAGGTTTATAATGTGTATGTAATAAAAGCATCCAAAACAACAGTTAGAATTCAACATGAGAAGGATATAACTTGTTTATTAGCCAATGCTTATACAATTAAAGGAGGCGTATACATATACATGATGCTTAGTTATTTTAGGTAGAAACTAGCCCTATAAGTCTTAACTACCATCTACAGCCAAAATAAACTTGCTGTTGTACGTTAGAATGGAGCAAGCATTCAAACCACGCAACCTTAAACTTCAACTAGCATTAAAGTTTCAGTAAAATAACATCAACAACTTCTATTGCCAACTCTGCAAAGATAAAGAAAAAACACATAAGTCCATAAAATTGACAACAAACCTTAGTATTTGAAATATCAAGCATCTCCAAGGAAGAACCTACAAAATTATACAGTGCCTGATCAATCAGGTCAATTCCTCTCAGGCATAAACTCTTCAAAACTTGTGTTTGAGACATAAGCTCCATTAGAGATGACTTAGAAACACCTACAAAAAGATGACTATCATATTTTACGAAAGATGTTATTAAATATTTCCCCTTGTTGACTTTAAAGTTTTCAAAGAAATCTAATGGACACTAGAACTCTCTCCTTCGTGGAAAAGGACTATTTTAACTGAAAGGATACTAGCATGTATCTTTTATCTTAACCTATTATACAAATCATCATTGGAGTTTTTGACGTTTATGATTAATTTTTTATATCAATTTTACGTTTCATATATATATATATATATATTTTTTTTATTATTATTATATAATAGTCTTCTTAAAATATTATAATCCGTTTAGTTATATGTTATTACTACTAATATGATATTTTAATTTAGAACGGAAATTAAAAGTTAGCAAAGTTGACCAGTGAAGTTACTTCATATTACCAAATTATTTAATAATGTTAGGCAGCCTAGTGAGCTAAGTTGGTTGGTTTTGGAGGAAAAAGAACTACTCACTCCTTAAATTACTAACAAATTTGCAATAAATGATTTTTTCTTATAGAGTTAACCCACTTCAAATTTTACATATTAGCAAAGAGATTGTACTTGTTCAAATTGTAGGTAACCTTCTTATATAACAAATATAACTCTTAAAAGCAAAGTAAAGGTCTTGTTCACTTGAGTGGATTTGAGAGGATTTGAATATAATTTTTGTTGTTGTTTATTTGAGTGAATTTGGAGGTAAATAAGAGTGAATTTGAAAGTAAAGTTTGTGAGAATTAGTTTAGGATTTAATTTATGTGACAGATTAAAAAAATTTACTTCCAAATTCACTCTCACTTACCTCTAAATCTATTCAAATAAACAACAACAAAAATTATCTTCAAATCCTCTCAATTACTCTCTCTCAAATCCACTCCTCAAGGACTCAAAGGAACAAGACCTAAAAGTTATGAATTCACTTAGTACCTCTTTTGTCTCTCTCTCCTTTTTTATATATATTTTCTTTCTTAACTTTTTTTTTTTAGTTTTCTAGTGAAGTTCTTATTTAATTAAAAAGTGTTAAAATTTATACTATATGAATTAAATAATAAAATAAAAGTATGTATAAAATTACAATCAAGTTATAATATCAAACTATATAAAATAACAATCAAGTTATAATATCAAGCTATATAAAAGTAAATGTATTAATTTACATAGTTGTTATTTTATTTAGTTACAATATACCGACTCACATTTAATTATTTTTAATTACATATTAATTTGTACATATATTTGAAAAACAAAATTGGGGGCTAAGGCCCTTTCATTTTCCACAAAAATATGCTATCTTTCATACTTAATTTTATCAAAGATAAACAGTAAACATATATCTCATTTTTGAACGAAAAAATATTAGTATTATCGATAAAATATGTATTATTCTACTATTGTTCATAGATAAATACTCAACTATATAATTATTTCTCAAGATATTTTTTTATATTCATCTAAATCAAAATATGGACCTAGATCTAAGATAAAATAAATTTAAATATTATAATTGTAGATAAAATCCTAAGTTTCAATTTACTATATTGTATGTTATGTATACTAATATTGATGTAAAACCTCCTTCATGTATATCTGCAGTCTGAGTAGATGTAAAACCTCCTTAATAAAAATTTAAAAAAAAAAACTTCATTAAAACACTGACCAAATGAAAACTTGGTATTAATATTTTTGAAAGATATTAAACATATAAATAATTATATATTCTAATATTAAACTCTTTATATTATAAAAAATATTTTTTAATATATTATGAATTATTATAAAATGTTATAATATATATAATACTTATAGTATTATTTATATTTACTCTCTATTTCTAATTAAATAATAATTGTTTATAAAACCGTCAGAATATTATACATAAATAATGTGTATCCATTAATAAATATAAAATAAATTATTTAAGGCATATGTAAGTGAGGAGTATGCACACTTTTTATTGTTTTTCCGTCCTTAATGCTATTTCTTGTTTCCTACAAAAATCAAGAAAGAAGAAAAAAAATTGAAAAATGAGATTTGTTAAAAGGAAAGGAAGGAAATAAGGAATTTAAAAACAATACCGAATTTAATTAACGTGATTTTTTAATTAAATATAATAAATTATTATAAGAAACATTTTTATTTTTATTTTAATATATATAAGTAAAGATGATAATACGTCACAGACAGACTGATAATGTTTATTCGCTATCTGAGTTAAAAAAGAAAAATACACTCGTAAATATTTAATAAAATGCATCTTATAAATTTTAAATTAAATTATAAAATATATAAAAAATATAATATAAATTAAATTAAATATAAATTAAAATTTAATTTTAATTAAATTAAATTTGATAAAATATAAATTAATTTAATTTTAATTAAATTTAACTTAATAAAATATAAATTAAATTAAATTTAATAAAATATAATTTAAATTTTTATTTTTATATATACAAATAATATAATATCATACACAACCTATTTATATACCATAATAAAATATTTGTTATTTGTGAATAATAAATATCTATAAATATTAATTTTCTGATACAAATTTTATTTATAAATATTCTCAAACACAGATAATTTTAGTACTTATGTCTATATAAATTATGTAATAATGTAAACTGAAATTATGTAATAATGTAATAATATAAATTATGTAATAACTTAAATAATTAATATAAATTGTGTTCAATGTTTTTCCATATAAAAAGTTAAGATATAATAGAAAATTAAAAAAAAAATACACAAAATTATCTATGGATCTACTGCATATTAAAATAATATGGCATCATGTGTACTATTCACTTAAAGAATATTCAACGGTCAAATTTTTTGTTGGTAGTTTTGTACTTTAGAATAGTCCAAGTTTTGTTTTTATGCATAATTAATTATTTAAGGATACTATATACTATTAGTAAAACTAATTGAAAAATTATTTGATCCAATTAAAATATATTTAAAATCTAATTAAAAAACATATTGATAAATATAAGGTAATATAGAAAGAACTAGTTAATAATTACAAAAACTATATTAAATTAAAAAATGTATAAAATTAAATTGTAAATTATTTAAGTAAATGTAAGTCAAATACTTAACTTGTTATGTACTCTTAAACCTCCAATTTCGTCCTTATCACAAGAAAATGCGGTGATTTGGGTATAGGTTTGCGAACGAGTTCGGACTTCGCGAGTTGACCCAGTTGAGGCGCCGGTTCAGCGGAGAGAATCGGATATCCGGATTCTGGATTCAGATCTCGAGGCTTTGCTGGCGGCACCGAAGAAGGAAGCGGAAATAAGACGCTGGATTCTGCTTTTTATTTAGGTGTTTTGCAATTGGGATTACGAAGAGTTTGTTTGACTTTATTATAATAAACAATTTCAGGATACTTTTAAGTAAAACAAATAATAAAATTATCATAATAAGTATTATTGAGTATTATATATATACTCAATCAGTAAATAAATAATTAAATACTTATATCTATTATTCATAAATATTAATTAAAGATATATATATATATATATATATATATATATATATATAATATTTAATTGATTAGTATCAAAACCAATTTTCGATTGACACATAGTGGCATATGGAATTTCATGATTATACCCACCATAATTATAAAACTTAATAATAAAATATGTGTTTCTATCTTTACTTATCATCATAATATAAAAATGTCTATTTTAATTTCTTTTAATCAAAACTAACTAAACAGAGAGGATTCTCAACCTCCAATTTCATCTCGAACAATAAAATTGATTTAAGAAAAAGCACAAAAAAATATATAAAAATAATAAAGTGGAAAAGATAGAAAAATATCTGCTACAAAATTAGGTTAAGTTTGACCAGACTGTAAATGCCAGGTGACGTTTTTTTTTTTCCTTAAATATATTTAAAAGTAAAAACTAAAATAAGGAGTTTGAAATATAAATATCGTTTTCAATGAAAGATAATTTATTAATAAAAAGATAATGCGTGAAATCTACAAAAGGATTATTATTTATTATTATTTTGTTTTCTCTTTCTATTTTGTTATATTTTATCGTTTCCCACTCTCTCTGTATAAATGGGCAACGTATGATTCAAAAGGTAGCTGCAACACATTACCAAAGAACGTGAGTCTCACTGAGAGAGAATATCTTCCGCCAACTCAAAAGCTGCGTTTTGTTGCTGGAAAGCCTCATTCATAGGTATGCTTCTCTTCTTTTAAGATGCTCATCATCTTATGTTTTTTTTTTTTTTTTTTTTTTTCTGTTTTATATTTTTCAACCATCTTATTTATGCAATTTCTATCTTATATTACTTTTACATATTAAAGAGTTATTTAAATACATGTATATATTTGACAGTTTTTTTTAGTTATGCCATTTTTCTATGTTTAAATAAATTCTAAATATACTTTTGATTATAAATGTGGTCTTATATTTTATTCTATTATTTTTAAATTGACTTAATAAATAGGTCAAATATTTATATCTACTGTCTAATTTTTTAAATATAATTTAAATAGGATAAGTATTATATAAATAGATATTTTTTTTTAAAATAAAATTCGTACATCAGTTTACAACGTTTTTATCCTATTTTTCTACTATATAATATGTAAGAATATCAAATATTATTTTTTCATACTATCTTATACTCTAAACAGAATCAATTATAAAAACAGTAAAATCTTAAGAATATTAAAATTTTAAAACTAAAAAGATATCAACACACTAATATATCAAAATTTTAAAACTAAAGAGATAATCAATTATAAGTCATTCTGATTAAGGGGTTTTAATTTTTTATTAGGATTAATGGATATTTAAAAACACATTAAATCACGTTACATATATAACAAATAAAAATGTTTCTCTTTCTAATTAATTATTATAATTATTTAGAAACAACGGACCGCACACGTTGTTCTAAATAATTATAATAATTAATTAGAAAGAGAAACATTTTTATTTGCTACATATATATAAATTCAGATTCATAGTTCTTTCTATAATCAACAAAACCTCGTTTTGTTACAAAATGATAGTAAAGTCAAAACAATTATGAAACTGTGGAAAAGAAGAACGGTGAATTGTTCGAAAATTCAAAACATGGTACTAAAATGTGAAAATAAAAATAAAAATTGAATGACAAAATGTAGGCGTAAGTCAACTGTATTATTTTGGTAACTTTTTATTAGAAAAATAATGATAGGAATATGTTTTTTTTATAAAGAACTTGTGAGAAAGGAATATTTTAAATGATAGGAAAAGTATTACAATGTATCTTTCATATTAACTTTTATTAATTACAGTTTTTTATTCATTTTACATTGAATATTTATTTAATAGTGTCCTTTACGAAAAAGGAATGTTTTAGTTGATACAATAGTGTTACCATGTATCTTTTATGTTAAATTTTAATACTAATTATTAATTAGATATTTTGACGTTTAAGATTATCTTTTATTAAGTTTTCATCAAATATTTACTATTATTATCATTTATATTGAATTTTTTTCTTAAATTATGAATACATTTAGTTATATATTATTAATTTAGCAGTATGTTATTATAATACATTTAATTATTAATCAATATTATTTAATTTAGCAGTACTATGTGTACGTGTAACTTCTATCCTCTTAATACCATAATGGTATATAATTTCACTTTAGAACAAAAGTTAAAAGTTAGCCAAATTGGCGAATGAAAAAAACTACGTACTCACTAAATAAATATATATGTACCATTCATCTTCTTGCGTTGGTAATTATTTTGAATCAAATACAATTTTCACACAAAGGTTTTACGTAAACTTCTTTATTTTATCATATTTCTATGCATGATGTGTTGTTATTTTAATATTCATGTTTTGCTATTTGATATCTAATTTTCATATGCATGTGATTCGCATCAGGATGGCTAATGTAGAGAAGAGTTTCCAGAGTTTCAAAACGTTGTTAGTTGTAGCTTCTATAACTTTTCCCATGTTGATAATATTTTATGTCACACACCAAAATTCAATCTTTGATATCTTTCAAGGAATCCAGAATAGTACTACTAATAATTGTGACTCAGTTGCAAGTAAGTACACTCTTTAAAACTTTTATATTCTTATTTTTCAAGTTTCATCTTGATATAAATATTGTAGAAAATTGTGTGATTTTGTTTTGTTATGTTCATATTTCAAAGGAGCAAAGAATAATACATTTGAAGATGAGAAGAATGATGAGAAGTTGTTTGGTGGACTTTTAGTTTCTTCATTTAATGAATCATCGTGTGTTAGTAGGTTCCGATCTTATTTGTATCGGAAAACTACTCCTTACAAACCTTCTGAATATTTGATATTCAAGCTACGAAACTATGAAAATCTTCATCGAAATTGTGGACCGTATACTAAGTTCTACAATGAAACCATGAAAGATGGTGCAAACTTTAGCAAAAATGGTGTTGATTCAAAGTGCAAATATCTTATTTGGACAGCTATAGAAGGTTTGGGAAACAGGATGATATCCTTGGTTTCGACATTTCTTTATGCAATCTTCACAGATCGTGTTCTTCTTGTTAGATTTGACAATGACATGATGGATCTCTTTTGCGAGCCATTTCCGGATTCATCATGGTTGTTGCCCAAGAATTCTACTTATTGGAATGATTTGAGACAATTTAAAACATGGGAAAGCATGTTTGTGAATAACAAGGGAAACGATTCATTGACAGCTCTTTTTCTTGATTTGATGAACAACAATGTTCGTGTTACTAATCGTTTTCATTGTGATCAAAATCAGGTTCTTCTACAAAATATTCCCGTGTTGATTTTACGATCAAATGAGTATTTTGCCCCTTCTCTTTATTTGACATACTCGTTTAGACAAGACTTCAACAAAATGTTTCCTGACAAAGACACTACTTTTCACCTTCTAGGACGCTATCTTTTCCACCCATCAAATGTAGTATGGGAACGAATTCAGAATGTATATGAGACACACCTAGCCAAGGAAAATGAAAGAATTGGCTTGCAGATTAGGATATATAATACCCGTCAAACCCCAGAAGAAACAATTGTCAATGAAACTATATCTTGCCTTCAGAAAAATATGTTGTTGCCAAAATTCGACATGCAAAACTCAATGAGTCCTCCTTTGGAAAAGAATACCTCAAAAGTTGTTCTAGTGGTATCTTTATACTCAAAATATGGTGAAAGACTAAAGAGTATATATGAAAGTAATACAAGTTTAAGCCGAGAAGTAATAAAAGTGTATCAACCAAGTCATGAAGAGCATCAAAATTCAGGTGATAACATGCACAACATAAAGGCATGGAGTGAAATATATTTGTTGGGTTTGTGTGATGCATTGGTTACAAGTCCTACATCCACTTTTGGGTATGTTGCTCATAGTCTTGGAGGAATGAAACCATTGGTTTTGCAAAGTATATCTGGGAAAAGTATCCCAAATGTACCTTGTGAACGACTCAAGTATATGGAACCTTGTTTTCATGATCCTCCTAATTTTGATTGTATGGCCAATACAACAGTAGATTTTACTTCCATTTTTCATAATATTAGACGTTGTGAAGATCAAAGAAGAGGAATGAAAATAATTAATACTTAAAAGTAGTAAATTATATAGTCTTGTTTATTTTACAAATAATCCTTCTACTTATTAATTATTAATTATATGGTGACACTAGAATTTTTTTACTACCATTTCACACTATCTCTCATTACTATTTATTTTTTATTTCTTTTAGAAATACAAAAGTTAATTTTTGATAAGACCATTTTATTTTTGTAAAATTTATCAATGTTAAATATATGTTTTTTTTAATTATATGACCATTCAAAATTTTAAGGAATGATTTCAATATAAGAAAATAATTCTACAGGGCGAAATTACAAAAAGATTATTTTTTTTAACAATTCAATTAATAATATATATATATATATATATATATATTATTTTAGAGGTGGATGAATGTGAAGGTGAAGGGAGACTAAGATACAAAAGGATAGAATATGAAGGAATATAACTCTGTTAGATGAGAAAGATGAGTATGAAGGTAAAAGTGAAGCTAAAATACAGGAGAGACGTGAGTATGAATTTAAGATTTTTATTTTAGAGGAGTGTTCTTATTTAATTTTTATCATACACAATTAATTGATGAAATAAAAATATATCCATAAAATTTTAATTAAGTTATAATATTATATATGATAGCTTAATATTATTTTATTACAAATACAAATTTTATATAATATCAAGTATATAAAAATCTGATTTATAATTATGAAAGTTAACTTCAAATCAAATTAGAATTATATAATGAAAGCTATAGTAAAAAACTTTCAAGTCGTGTTTGTTGAATTTTTTTTAATAAACATTCAACAGAAAATAATAAAATAAAATATTTTTTATAAATTAAAATTAATTTATTATTCATAAAAATATCTTACATTAATTTCTCTAAAATTTAACTTTTAACTCGTGTGTAAACTAATTTTAGATTTATAAATTGGTTAATTTGATTTAATAAAACATTTTATCATTAAGTATTTTTCAAAATGTTAATAAATTCAGAAAATACTTTTGGAAATCTTAAAAGCTAAAAGTGTATTTTATGAATACATTTCAAGAGGTAAAAGAAGAAACAAAGTGTTTTAAGAACTAATCTTGTAATATTCTTTCTACATCGAAAATGTATTTTCATTTTTTTTTTATATTTTGGAGTCTATTTTTTACATATTGTAATTCAAAAGATGAGAAATGAATAAATTTGAATAAATATTGATTTAATTTTTAATAGGCTTATCTGTATAAAACTACGTTGTTTTGTTATAATATGATAGTAAAGTGAAAATAATTATAAAACACGACGGTAAAATGTATGGAAAAATAAATTGAATGGTACATTGTTCAAAAATTGAACATTAGATACTAAAATGTGAAAAAAGAAACTGAAAGATAAAATTCGAAAATAATGATAATCGAATGATAAAATGTAGAATTATGTCAAATGTACTATTTTAATAACCCTTTATCGGAAAAAAATTCACAAAAATATCAAATTAAAAAAATATTCTTTTAAATTATGAGAACAAATTAGCTCTCCTTTATAATCTTAAAGTATTCAAAGAATTTTGGTGTAGATGAGAACTTCCCTTTGTAAAAAAGAAATATTTTAAATTGATAGGAAAATAAACCATGTATCGTTTATACTAAATTTTAACACTAATTATTAATTGGATTTTTTATATTTTATGATTAATTTTTATTTATTTCACATTAAATGTGCATTATTATAATTATTTATTTTTAATAGTCTTCTTAAATTATTAAAACAAATTATTGGAATAATTTATATATGTGTTATTAATACTGATATAATAGTATCAGTTACATAATATTAATTAATATAATCTAATTTAGTAGTACTATAGTGTATTTGTGGCTTCTATCATCATAATATGATGTTATAAAATTTGACTTAAAAACAAAAATTAGAAGTTGACCAAATTAGTCAATGAAGGTACTTCACATTATTAAATAATTTTAGGTAGATTAGTGAATGAGGTTGGTTGGGTTTTTAGGAAACAAAATTGCTCATTCCTTAATAAATATGTTTTCATCTCTTTGATTATTGTTTCTAGTCAAATACAATTTTGATACAATAGTGTAAGTAAATTTTTTAATGTTCCATCATATTTGAATATTTAATGTACATATATTTCTCTATTTAATATCTAATGTTGAATGCATGCCAGCAAATCAAGATGGGTGAAGTAGGTAGGATTTTCAAGAGCTTCAAAATATTGTTAGTTGTAGCTTTCATAACCTTCTCTATCTTGATCACATTTTTTGTCCAACACAAAAACTCAGTTTTTGACATCTTCAAAGAATTTAATGCATCGATAGAAGAAAAAAAGAACCTCAACATTAGTGAGCCCGTTGTAGGTAAAATTTCACTTTGAAATTTATATTTTTATTATAAAATGTCATTGTTATAAAGATTTAAATATTATTGGAAATTATGTGATTTTATTTTATCATTTTATAGATAAAGATCCAAAGAAGGGTGATCTGTCTTTATCTACTACCACTGGTAATGATAAGTTGTTTGGTGGGCTTTTAGTTTCTTCATTTGATGAATCATCATGCATTAGTAGGTTTCAATCTTATTTGTATCGAAAAACTTCTCCTTACAAGCCTTCTAAATATTTGATATCCAAGCTACGAAACTATGAATATCTTCATCAACGATGCGGGCCTTATGCTAAATTCTACAATGAAACCATGGAAAATGGTTCAAAACATAACAAAAATTATGTTGATTTAAGGTGCAAATATCTTGTTTGGATAGCCTCAGATGGCTTAGGGAACAGGATGATATCCTTGGTTTCAACATTTCTCTATGCAATCCTTACAAACCGTGTTCTTCTTGTTAGATTTGACGTTGATATGTTAAATCTTTTTTGTGAGCCATTTTTTGATTCCTCATGGTTGTTGCCCAAGAATTCTCCATATTGGAATGATCTAAAACAATTTGAAACACATGAAACCCTATCTATGAATAATATTAAGGGAAACAATTCACTTGAGTTTGTGCCACCAGTTCTTGTTCTTGATTTAACACACACCCATGTTGGACATACTAATCTTTTTCATTGTGATCAAAATCAAGATCTTCTACAAAAAGTTCATGTGATGATTTTACGGTCAAATCAATATTTTGTCCCTTCTCTTTTCATGATATCATCTTTTAGACAAGATTTGAACAAAATGTTCCCCGAAAAAGACACGATTTTTCACCATCTTGGACGATACATTTTTCACCCATCGAATAGGGTTTGGGAAATGATTCAAAAATTATATGAGGCAAACTTAGCTAAGGAAAATGAGAAGATTGGCCTACAAGTTAGAGTATTTAATACCCACCATCCACCAACACAAACCATTACCAACGAAATTATATCTTGCGTTCATCAAGCTAAGTTGTTGCCAAATTTCAACGTGCAAAGCTCAACGAGTCCTCCTTTCAAAAATAATACCTCAAAAGTTGTTTTGGTAGTATCTTTATACTCTCAATATGGTGAGAAGCTAAAGAGTATATATGAAAGTAATAAAAGTTTGAGTAGGGAAGTAATAAAAGTGTATCAACCAAGTCATGAAGAGCAGCAAAATTCAAATGATGACATGCACAACATTAAGGCATGGACTGAAATATATTTGTTGAGTTTGTGTGATACATTAGTTACAAGCTCAATGTCCACTTTTGGATATGTTGCTCATAGTCTTGGAGGATTGAAGCCATGGATTTTGCAACCTATATATGAAGAAACTGTGCCAGATCCACCTTGTCAACGAGCCAAGTACATGGAGCCTTGTTTTCATTATCCTCCAAAATATGCTTGTAGGACTAATGTCAAAGTCGATTTTACTTCTCTTTTTCATCATATTACACATTGTGAAGATGTATCTAGTGGAGTTAAGATGACTAATGTTTATGACTAGGTAACAAATAATTTAGATAGTCTTGTTTATTTTTGTCAACAATATCCAAACTTGTGAATCGAATAACCATTAAACCTTTTAAGGAATGAATTAAATTTTAAGAAAAAATTAAAGTGTGCAAGATGCAATTACAAAATAGAAAAAAAAATCTATAATAAACTATTCAACATATAATAACAGAAAAAGTGATCTATTTCTTTGTGTTTTAATCATTAATTTTAACTTACATCTATTTTTTAAGTTGAAGTTAACCAAGTTAATTACTAAGCAAAACATTTTACATTCCACTTTAAATGTTTCTCGCTAAATCACTTTAATATAACTTAGAAAAATCGAGAAGACTACTCATTTGAAACCAAAAAAAAAATAAAAAAAATAAGAGAAGAAAAACACAGTTATTATGATAAAAATACTTTCAAAAGTCTCACTTGTTTTTGGTAATGATTTTTTGTATAAGTATTTAAAAAATAAAAAATAATATAATATAAACTTCTTTATAAATTATTCATAAAATGATTATACATTATTTTTTCTAAAATTTAACTTTCAAATCTGTAAACTAATTCAGGTTTATAGATAAGCTAATTTCCTTTTGTAAAATTAAGTTTTGTTTTAATCTAAAAAGGTTTAAGAATATGTTTTCTGCAATACCTTCAAAACAAAATTAGGATAATACTCTATAACTATATTATCTTTCAATTTCAATTTTTTGATTAATAAATAATGACATAATAATGGTTAGCATTTACCTTAAAATTACATTTTTTTTATTAATTAAAATAAAAGCAGTAATTAGCGAACAGAAAAATGAGATCACAGTCGTCGGAAAGCTTTCTTCATTTTTTTTGTGTGTGTTGCCGACAGATTTGAAAACATATGTTACATAGTTACAGGAACAGGAGGTAGTTATATTGTAAGAATGCAAAGTTGGTTTTCGGAGAAATAAATTATTGCTGAATCTACTCGTAATTTGCATAGCTTCTTTCTCGCATTCTCAATTTCTTTGTATCGATCAAATTCAATTTCGACCCAAACGAGAAGGTAAATTCTGAGGATCTGGCTTCTGTCGCTGTAGCCCTTTCTTTGGTTTGTAGATCTTCAATGTGCATGTTGTTGCAGCGAAGGCAATTAATCAATTAGTTAACTGATATCTGAAGCTGCTTCATGCAAAGTTGCGATGGATAAAGTAGGGCGTGGTTTCAAGAGCTTCAGAACATTATTGGCTGTGGCTTCTATAATCTTCCCTGTTTTGATCACATTTACTCTCATACACCAGAACTCAGTTTTCAATCTCGTCCATGGATTTAACGATTTGGCTGCAAGAGCTCACAATGCTTCTAATATTGTCTTGAAACAAGGAACTCAAGATGCGATCACTACTAATGTCGTGCAGGAAGGAGCTCAAAATGCCTCAATACAAGAGTTTCAAAATTCTACAGTTAAAACTGGGGGAGAAAAGGATCATAATGTTATTCCAGACACAGCGCCTGTTGGTAACTCCACTGTTCTTCAATTTATTCCTTTAACTCATCACTGGTTACTCTGTTTGATATCCTTTAACATCTGTTCTGATCTCTCTAAATTATATGTTAGATAAGGTTTTGGAAAACAAAAATCAGAATGCTAAGCCGGGAATCTTAGAAGAACCAACTCAGACACTACCTCTCTTAGATATTGGTAACTTATAATCTTCTTTCTACCTTAATTTCAAGATCACTGTAAGGGTCTGCTTATTACAAACATTTTTGGCTTCATGTGCTCAGCTATCCCTTAATTATTCATTTAATAATTGAGAAAAAAAAAAGTTAATACTTGCATTGGTAGATTACCACTTACCACTGGTTAAAACACTCGATTTTTTATTTCTAACAACATCATATATTAAAATGAACTATGGGATGATTTCATATGATTTATTCCTTTTCATGGATTCAAGCCTTACCATAACTCGACTGACGTTTCAATGTATTGTTATCTTGATATAAATGTTGTGTAAAATTGTGGTTTTTTGTTTGTTTATTTATTTATGCATCTGCAGGTCCAAAGAATAATTCATCTGAAGATGGGGAGAATGTTTTGTCCCTATCTACTACCATCACCATTTCTAAAGACAAACTCCTTGATGGGCTTCTGGTTTCATCATTTGATGAAGCATCATGCTTTAGTAGATATCAATCTTATTTGTACCGCAAAAGTTCCTCTCACAAACCTTCTAAATATCTTATCTCCAAGTTACGAAATTATGAACATCTTCATCGAAGTTGTGGACCTTCTACCAAATTCTACAACAAAATAATGAGAAAGGGCACAAAATTTAGCAAAAATGATGTTAGTACAAAATGCAAATATCTTGTCTGGACAGCTGCCAATGGATTAGGGAACAGAATAGTAACCTTGGTTGCAGCATTTCTTTATGCTATCCTTACAGATCGTGTTCTGCTTGTCAAATTTGGGACCGATATGTCTGGTCTCTTTTGTGAGCCATTTCCTGATTCCTCATGGTTATTGCCCAGGAGTTTTCCTTATTGGAAAGATCAGAAGCATATTGAAACATATGAAAACATATTAAACAATTTCAAGGTAAACAGTTCACAGGTACTTTTGCCACCATTTCTTATTCTTAATCTACAGCACACCCATGACCGTCACAATAATTTTTTTCATTGTGATGGGAGTCAAGATCTTCTTCAAAAAATTTCAGTGCTGATTTTACGGTCAGATCAATACTTTGTCCCTTCTCTTTTTATGATTCCATCGTTTAGAGAAGAACTAAGTAAAATGTTCCCCCAGAAGGACACAGTTTTTCACCATCTTGGACGTTACCTTCTTCACCCATCAAACGAAGCATGGGAAGTAATTAGAAAAATTTATGAGGCACATCTAGCCAAGGCAAATGAGAGGATAGGTCTGCAGATTAGACTTTTTAATACTCATCGCCCACCACATCAAACTGTTATTAACCAAATAGTATCCTGCACCCTTCAGCATAAGTTGCTCCCTGATTTCAACGCACAAAAGTTAGTGGCTTCTACTCTGAAGAAGACCTCAAAAGTTGTTTTAGTAGCATCTTTATTCTCACAATACGGTGAGAAGCTGAAGACTATGTATCAGGCAAATAGAACTGTGACCAGGGAAGTAGTAAGAGTTTATCAGCCCAGTCATGAAGAGCGTCAAAAGTCAAATGATGACATGCACAACATCAAGGCATGGACCGAAATATATTTGCTGAGTTTGTGTGATGCATTGGTTACTAGCACTAAGTCTACTTTTGGTTATGTTGCTCATAGTCTTGGAGGTTTGAAGCCATGGATTTTGCAGAGGGGATATAATGAAACCATCCCAGATCCACCTTGTCGACATGCCAAGTCCATGGAGCCTTGTTTCCATTATCCACCCAAATATGACTGTAGGGCCAATAGCACAGTCGATTTTACTTCCCTTTTTCATCATATGAAGCATTGTGAAGATGTATCTGGTGGATTGAAGCTGGTTAATAGTAATCACTAGGTAACAAACAACATGATGCCAAGCACTGGACAGTTTTCAATAATCCTTATTTGCTCCAATATATTACTACTTTGGACAGTTTTTGAGGTTGTCAAGAACAGAGAGAAAAAGCCCTTCGTTTTGTAATTTCGTTCTCACTTTTCACTGATTCCAGTCATTCAGGGATCCTATTTTTAGATCTTTAGGACGGAAGCTAAAGATTTAGTTGTGGAAAAAAAAAACTTTGCATCCTATCTCGTAGGTATAATTGATCTTGTTCTGTCTGTGGTGCTTATTTGCAAGACGAATTAAAGTTGAGCATTTGTATACCACCATGTATGAAATATATGGTTTTGTGCATCATTCGACCGAAATTTTCTGCCAGTGCCCGTTATAGCAAATGGACTGTAACTGATTAGGTTCCTGTTATCCACAATGTAGCCTTGTTCTGCGGAAGGGTTGTCTCTGATCAAACCGGTTTCACCATATTGAATGAGTGGTATTGGAGGTGAAATTCTAATACATCATCAATGACAACATCAAGGCTATTATTTATGGAGTTTTTTTACAGCAGGATATGATGGTGTTGGTTATCCATACTCAGAAAGGCCATTGTAGATATAATTCAATCTGAGAAGCATGGTTTGTCGACAGAAACCCGAACAAGTTATATGCATTATTCAATATCGCTATGGCAAACTGCGATAGTTGAGTCTAGGAATTCTGAAGGTCTGCCAATTTTGCTGCTGCACTATCTCGAGGCATGTAATAATTAGTTTAGCTAGAATGTTTCTTGCAAAAATCTCCTTTCCCCCCTTGTTTTAACTGTATGTATTCCATATCTTACATTATTTAATGGTAAATTTAGGATTTTTGTTGTATTTAAACAATCAAATTTAGTTGTTATATCCATAAATATCTTGATGATAAGCAGTGATCTTAAAACAAAATATATTTTGGGAGTGTCAAGCTGTATAAAAGTTGAAAAGTCAAATATATATAAAATATATTAAAATAAAAAAAAATAGTTTATTAATTTATGTCTATGTAAAAGATAATATGGGCCATGGTCCAATTGGAATATAATGTTAAGGTTTCCAAAAAAAAAATTAAGGAAATTTAACACCAAACTAATAAATTTTAAGCGAGTCAATAGATTAGAAATAAATTGAATTTAATATATATATATATATATATATTTTATAAAATTGAATTGTATTTAAAATTTACCTTTTTAACAATTTTTTTAAAATTGGCATCCTTATCTTTTAAGTAAGAGAAATTGAGGTGGTAACTTTTTCTTACAAAATATTAAAACACAACCTACACTTCAAAATGGATCAATGGAAAATATATAATTCACTTTAAATTCGTAACATGTAACATATTTGTTATTTTTTTAAAAAAATGAATATTTCTATAATAAATTATGTATGGTCAATGTAAAATCTCTAATTTATATTAAATTCGTAACATATAACATATTTTTTTATTTCTTTTGTAAAGAATATGAATTTTTGTGCCTAGAAAGATTAACTTCTCTGGAAAAGTTATTTATATAAATTCCAGGTGACACAAATTGAATTTGACTTTTTTTCTTTGAAAAACAAAGTAATTAATTGCTCGCTTTCACTTGTAAACTGTAAACCTAATCATTCAAACAAACAATTAACATTAATTAAATAATTCAGTTAAATTTGTGGATTTTTATTTTAAATAGTACCAGTACACTAAATTTAGTCTCATTATTAATATTAGTGATTTTAAAATTCTGTCACCATTATTCATTTAAGATATACTCATTATTTTATAGAAATAAATAAAAAAATAAAATTCAATATTATAAAAACTAGAAAGTTGTTTATAAGCATATCAACAATATGTTTCCTGTCAACTTATATAGAAAAGTAATAATACTGTCAACTGTGTGACAGAAAAATATTGGACAGAAACCCTAACCCTAATGTATGGGTGCTATCAGCATTTCAGCCTTTTGTTCAATCCATAGTAAAACAAAATGTTGTATATATTATATTTTGATTTACATGTTTGAAAGTAACAAAAAATACATGAAAAAAGTGAAAAAAGGTAATCATAAAAAATATTATAATATAAAATATAAGTATAAAGATGATATTAATCATTGAAAATTATTAAATTATTTTTATTATTTATAGCAATATATAATAAAGATTTCTCAATGTACACAAATTTGTTTCTATTTTATCTTAATAATATTTTAAAATTATATTGTAAAATTCATTATAAAAGATACCGACGTAAAAAAAAAACATAAAGGAGAACAAAAGGAGGCAAATAATGAAAATTTTATTTCATTTTAATAATCTAACGTATACATAATAAAGGTCAGTGTTATTTCGGGTGTGTAAAATTTTTTGTTGATAATAAAACATAATAATAATTATTATTACAATGAGAAATTGAATATACAACATTAAAATTATATAAAAATAATTTATTTTCTTATTAATTGTTACAAAAAACTATATAATAATTTTTTTAATTCATTTATCTCGTGTGTATATTATAAAAATTAAATAGTAAAATAATGTTTTGGTTGGAGGATTCAAAGCAGGGTTTTAAGGATCAGTGGAGACAAGCCAGAGTGAAGATTGCAGACATCTGTGAGTTCCGGCGTATCTTCTTATCCATCTTTAGGTATTCTATTCTCGTTCATCCTTCGTCTTTATCCTTCTGTTCCTGTTAAATCTGCAACTGAACAATTTCTTGTCGTCAAATTACACTCTATTTTTGTTATACGATGATTTTGTTTCAATTGCGCTTAACTAATCACTAAAGGATGATGATAAGATTGATTGCATCTCTGGTCCCTCTTATTTCTAGTTCCTCTGATGTTTTATTGGTTGATTTGTGTCTCAACAGTAACATTCTTGCGCACTGTAAGCCTTTACCTAATTCCTTTGTTAAGAAAATAAGACAAATTGAAAGTGAAGTGGTGAAGAGAATTGATAGGTTCAGGAAATCCTTTTTTGTTCTATTTTAAATATAGAATGTGGTCATCACAGCTTATCAGTATAAATAGGTTCAGGAAATCTCATTTTTGTGTTTATTTCCTTTTGTTTAACGGGCCAATGCTCTCGTTACAGATTCAAGCCAGAAGAAGCTATGAAGTCGTTCAATATAAATGGAACTACTCTTTCTATTGCACTCTACACTGATGTAACCAATTCAAAGTAAGTCTTTCTCTCTCTATCATGGTCTTGTTACCATTGAGTATAAGCCAAGATACTTTGATCAGGTTGTTTGTCTTTTTAATCAAATTTAAGATTTGTTTTATCATGGCAGCTGTCTAGAAGTTATTTGTTATCAACCGAATTATGTTAAAGTAAAATTTCTTTATTGTGCCATTAGGCATGGATATGATACTGGAATGATTTTTTTGGGTAACTTTGAAATATTGCTATCTATAAGACACAACATAAGGTATCACTTCATCTGAAAGTTCAGTTTAAACGTTGTTGGAGTTTGATTTGCATTTTCTTGTTATAACAAGTATGAACATTATGCACTAGTAGTGCGGTTACAATAGTTAATATGTGGTAATTGATGAACCAGTTGCTCTTAGATGATTGTTTCTAGATGGTGTTTGGCTGATTACAAAAGTTTTGCTATTTATGGTCATATGCCAATCTATAAAAGTAAATATACAGAACACATTATAAACGACTTTATCTATTTATCCGTTGTTGCTTCAAAAGATTGTGAGCCTGCTCTTAGCTAAAGTGTGTCATGTAATTGATATTCTCACAGAGAACTCTTGGAAAGTATGCAAACCGGGACTCTGGAGCCAGAAGTTGCATTCCTCAATGCTCTACTTGTATGTTTTCTTATTGTTTGTGTTTTAGATCATCTTCAGCAACATTTACAAGAGGATCAAAATCATTTTTTGTCATTTACTAACACAAGAAGGCGATGCTATTAGAGAAAAGTATGCAGAAGTATTTATACTTGGATCCACCAATTCTTAAAAAGGATTTAATAGTTTTTCTCGTTCCTTTCTTTTTCAATACGTGACTACCATCTCATTTGAGTATGTAACATGAGAAAATCCTAATGATGCTGGTGCATAAATTTTCAGCAATGACAATTAACAACACTTTTGCTTTTTCTTCTGATGTTACCATTGTTGTCAACTGAACCAGATTCCAAATATTTTCCCTGTCCTAGCGGCTGCTCACAAGACACTTGTAGCCAAGTCACGAGACTCATTGACCACACGCACTCCTCATTCAGAGCTCGTTTACAACTACTCAGGGTCCAAGCATGTAATTATGCATTGCTATTTAACCTGTTATGTTTCATATTCCCCCTTAGATTACTTACGTTGGCATTTCTTGGGACTAGATTACTGAATCTTTGAAAAGATATGGCATCTCTGACAGCACAACTTATATCCTTGCTGCTCGATTTGATGCTTCTCCTGATGAGGTGAGATAATTCTACATTAAAATATGGCACTCATTTATTTCTTTCTGTCATCCACATAACTAAAGTGATCTCTTTATCTTTACTAGATACAAGCCATAGAGAAGCTCATTAATGGCAAAGAGATTGACCTGGAGGAGCTAGAAGGGAGAGCAAACCAATCCCAGATACAAAAGGTCTGTAATAGCTCTGATCCAAATGACTTTGTATCTTTTTTGTGCATGTAAAGCATATTCAGTGTTTTGTTGTCATTCAGCATTACAAGATATCTGCATCGGAACTTGGAGTATCATCACTTGCTGATGCAATAGTTTGCCGAATAGCTGCTCGTGATGCCTTGTGAGAAGAATGAATGTGATCTGTTGTATACTACCAGTTTCCCTATCTCTCCTTGATCGACTTTAGCACATGTCAAGAAATTTTTAAAGAAAGTTTTAGGCTTGCATTATATATACTTTAGCATTCATGTGTGATAATTATGAATTTTTTTTTTCAATTGTCATTCTTACTGCATTGACATTTGTTGTGAAAATCTGAAAGTTAGGTGGTCAGTTTGGTCTGGTCGTGAAGTGCATGTCGGTGTTTTCTTAATATTACCATTTTGGTAATTCCATTTCCTGAAAACGTAGGATTCTTTCATGGAAAATCCAAGATTTGTGCTCTTCGTGATATCTAATTATTTATCAGCTAACTCAACATTTTTACTTTTTATTCTATATTCATGATATGAAAGTGATAATCAACTTTACAAACCATTGTCAAAATTGACTTTTTTTTTATCATTCAAATCAATGGACACACTATTAAGCATTTCTCACAGGTATAAACTAATTGAACAAAATTTTGAATAATAACACTCTTAAAAGACCCTTGAATTAATAGATAACTCGATTAAAAGGAACGAGATTTCAAACAGTACGAGAACAATGAAACTGAAATTGAATAACATTATTATTCCTATTACCCACGAAATACTAATCTCATCAACGAAAAATATGCACGTAACTCGATATCCAACTAGGTAGCCAGTGAAGAACGTTTTTAGAGCTATTAATTTTCTTGAAGATAAAAATTATTTATCAATATTCATTTTAAAAAATTATTAATAGTATCATAATAATTATAGGACGTATATAAATACATGATGAATATGGATATAATGTTGACTTTAATATTTTTAAGTAAAAGGGTCTAATTAGTTAGAAAGCTGTGGTGAAAAAATGCATCGTAACCTTCACAATCTGATGAAGAATTTATATATATACACTATTACATAAAGGGAATTTTTTTAAGTGTACACAATTATTTTTTTCATTTTTTTCTTTTAAATTGCTGTTTTTTTTCAAATTTAAATAATTACTTTATGAATTGTATTCTTTAAGTGATATTATTAAAATTTTATTACATTTTTATTTGATATTTTTTTATGTTTAACTGTTTGCTTAACTAAAATAACTGTTTATAATAAAATTATGAAAATTGTTTACATTTTTTTATAATTAAAGTAATAATGATAATTTTAAAAGAAACCTTCAACCCCCATTTTGTATACTTAAGATATGTGTTATAATTTTGTTTGTTTTTAATTAAAACTTTACTGCAGTAACAATTATGGTAGAAAAAAAAAAGAAAAAGAAAGAAAAGAGGATAGTTATTATCTTGAGTTATCCATTTACTTCTTTGGTAAATTTTAACAAATTTAAATAAGTTGCAATTTCTTTAGCTAACTTATCAACATGATATTTTGTTTTTTTAAGTTAGATTCCGTTATCTTATTTCATAAAAAGTTGATTCTATATATATTTTTTAAATTGTCAAAATATAAGTTTAGAATTAAATTTATTAATAATTTTAAACGTAAATAAAAAAAGTCATCATACATATTTTTTGAAAATATTTTTAGTATATAATGATGAGTTTTAACTGCTATTATTATTAAAACAATTTAAAAAGTAAAAAATAAATTGTTTTCTATTGTTAGTATATTTGAATTGCGTTAGATAGAAAAACTGTGTTTGTGTTAGAGGATTCAAAGCAATGTTTTTAAGGGTCGGTGGAGACAGGGTAGCTTGAAGAATCGCAGACATCTGTGAGTCATCTTTAGGTATTCTATTCTCTTTCATCCCTCAACTCTACCCCTTCTGTTCCTGTTAAATCTGCAACTGCACACTTTCTTCTTCCTCAAATTACACTCTATTTCTGTTATACCATGATTTTATTTCAATTAGTTATCTAATCACTAACATAATGATGAGATTGATTGCATCTCTCAGCACCTCTTATTTCTAGTTTCTATGATGTTTTATTGGTTAATTTGGGTCTCCATCGTAACATTCTTGCACACTTTAGAGCCTTTTCTTAGTTCTTTTCAGGGTTTAGGGTTTAGAGTATTGTGAATTGTGAGTGTGTTGGGGGCTGGGGTTTGCATATCAACAGTTCTAGGCGACATGGTATGATTGATTATTTATGCACATGCATGTTTGTTTCAATGTCCATGGTTTGCAGCATTACACTAAAATTTTGATTCAATCATGCAATTATAAGCAATATTTAGTATTTTTTTTTTCAATTTTCACATTCTTTACAGTTTCTTCTTATTTGTGGGTTAGTAGAGTGAACTAAAATATTCTGTTCTGTTTGGCACTGGTTTTTCATTTTCTTATTTACTTTTGTTGGTGGTACTCTAGAGGGGAGGTTGGTATTAACGCTCAATTAAGTGTTATGATGAACTATAGCTACTCCTAATTGGGCAGAAGATTTAAAACAAGTGAGGGGTAATTTGAAACTGAATTGGTCTCTCTTTTGATTATCATTTTTCTAACTTTCTGCATTACATTCATAGCCATTTTTATGCTGAAAAGTAACTATTGGAATACTGTAAGACAGCACATTAATCAAGAATTTTTTATTGCAAATAAAACAATAATCGAAACTGCACCGTTTCTTTCTATATTGTCTCTGGGCTGAGATTGATAGTTTGGACATTATATTCGTGCTTGAGACTAAACTCATACATTTTCATGCAAATGTGAGCGCCTACATAAGGGCACGTATATCTGCTCTTGTTCTAATGGAAAATCTTATTAGCTAATGGTGTAAGTCCAAATATTGTAGTAAACAATTTCTTAGAGAAGTTATAAAAATATTTGGTTAAAATTGATTAGAGTGTATGCTCAAATAATGCAAAACTCTTTAAAACATTAGGTGTAATCTTAATCAAACTTCTTTATTATTAACCGAATCGTCTAGGAACTCAAGCCAAAAGCCTCAACTACAGCTCCTTGCTATCATCTATGCTTTTCGCTCGCTTTCTCCTCCACGCTTCTGGTTTTTTTCTTTTCTTCTGGGTTTTGGCTTTGAGTTTCACTTTGTATTTTCCTTGGCTGTGTTGCTATGTGGTTGCTTATCCGTTCTTGGCATCCTCTAAGTTTTCTCTTGCTTTCTCCGCCTCACTTCTGCTTTATCTTTTTTTCTTTTGGGTTTGATTACGAGTTTCACTTTGTATTTTCCTTGGCTGTCTTGCTATGTGATTGCATATCCGTCCTTGGCCTGAGTTAAACTAAATTGTTTTCTCTTGCTTTCTCCCCCTCACTTTTGCTCTATCTTTTTTTCTTTTGGGTTTGATTATGAGTTTCACTTTGTATTTTCCTTGGCTGTATTGCTATGTGATTGCATATCCGTCCTTGGCCTGAGCTATACTAATTTGTTTTCTGTATGTATTTTCTCCTGGGCTATACTGTGGCTTCTCTATTAGTGTGTTGTCAATCAGGTTGGATATCTGCCTAGATGCTTCCAGAACTTAGATATATTTCTCATTATCACTATTTAGATCCAAAACATACGCATTGGGGGAGACTAAACTAGGCCATAGTTTTCCCGTATAATTTGCACTTCTGTTTTATATGGTTCTCATTTTAGATATTGTATTTTGAATATAATATAGTCTGAACTATATATCTTAGAATAGCTTCAATGTGGCTTGCTACATGGCATATTATGTTACAGTCAATCCAGCAACCTGTAGGCAAATGAACTTTTCACAAATAGAGACTTCTGTTTTGTGAATGATAGATTAGAAGAACTGATTTGGAATTGTTTATCCTAATGTTTTCTAAATCATGTTTAGCACTTATAAACTAGAGAAGCACCCTCAAGACTAAAATTAGAGACATATATTTGCAACCACACGCCATTGATATTGAAAATACTTCATTACTACTGTTAGTGATCTCCTTGAGAATATGCCAGTGGAACTTCTTCACTACCATTGGCCTACCACAAAATTAAAACTACTTCTCATATTATTTTACCTAAATGCCGATTTGCTTATTTCTGACAGTGATTCTTGCTAAAGCGATTTCTCAATAGCAGACATTCATCGCAAACACTTGAGCACCTATGGGTATAATTAGGAGTTGCTTCTCTTTCATAGCAGGGACAGTATGTGGGGTTTACTTGGCTCAGAATTATCAAGTTCCTAATATCATGAAGTTTGCTGACACTGCCTTGTTCATGGCAAAAGTTGTGGAGGAAAAATACCGCAAGCCCAAGAAGAGGGATGATGATGATGATGTTTAGTTTGTACTTGGTGCCATATTGGAATCAGATTCTTGTTTTGTTTTGCCTTATAAAAATCCGTGATTATAGGATCGAATACCTCAATCATAAGCTTTTGGAAAACATAAATTAGAAGATTTTTATGGAAGCATTCTTAGCAGTTATATGCTTTTCATGGTTATGAGAGTTGTATTACAGGTTATGGGCTTGATAACAAATATTTTTGGTGTGCATTTGAGTTTCTGGTTTAACTAGTTAACATGATGTCCGTACTACTTTGGTGGTCTCTAATTTTTCATTTACGCTTATGCATAGACTTAATTGTTATTGTTGTTTACTTGTGCCCCTTATAAATGCACTATTTGTTATTAAACAAATAGTTTTGAGGCATTGATCAAACAATTTATTTTAAAAAATGGGCTTAGTAGCCAATGGTCCAACATCATTCGATTGAGGGGCTTTCTTCCCGCATCTCATGTTTTTCTTTCCGCACTTCTAAATATCACTGTGATCCCCATTATAACCCTCTAAAATATATATTTAAATTATTAAATTAATTAGATAAGCAATAATTATTCTTTACTCGTATTTCTGTTAGCATGCTATATTTACTTCTTTTCTCAGCTTTTCCAAGTCATTTTCACAAACCATATTTAATAATATATTTCTTTTTGTTGTTGTTCTTCCTTTCCTTTGAACCCGTTCTCCACTTTTTTTTTTTTCTCCGCATTCTCGAGTCATTTTCACAAACCATATTTACAGCGTTTTTTTTTTATATTCTTTTTCCTCTCAACGGGTTATTTATCAAGGGTGTTATTCTTCTTCTTCAAGGGTATTACTCTTTTTCTTTTCAACGTACTCGTATTTCATGTTTGTAGTTTTGGTTGAAGCTTGAAATATTACTTTCTTCTTTATTTTCAATTTTTTGTCTGAGTTTTTTTATAATTATTTATTATTTTTCAAAATCCGGTTTTACATGATGAAAAATCTTGTTTAGAGTAAATATCAAATTTTAAAATCCACTTAATGAGTGTCTTGGATTTTGAAATTCGATTGGAAGTCTCTTTGAATTCAAACATATCAAATTTCGAATTTTGGTGAATGAGTGTCTTAGATTTGGAAATTCATTAGGAGTGCATCAATTTTCAAAATCTGATTTATGAGTGTTCCAATTTCAAAATTCGATTAAAAGTGTACTGGATTTTTGTGTAAATGATTTATAAATTATTTCTTATAAGAAATATTTTGTGATGACGTGGACAAACAAAATAATATATTTAGGAAACACAACATAAAATAGGAATGTTTGTATTTGTTTTTATTTAGTTGTTTTTGTTAGATGTTCTACGTTATTATTGATTTCACTTGTATGAGAGTTGAATATGCTCACTAGAGTTTAAAGAAAGTATTGCGAAGTAGTATGAGAGACATGTGCTCGTGTTGGGATGCAATTTATAAAGTCATACTTCTTGAACATATAAAATTAAGGAATCATTGAAAAAAACTATGAATATGATGAGTGACACTTTTAAGAATAAAACTTATAAAAGACTGGTGGAATCATTATTAAAACATACTTTTGCAATAGTTGCTAACAAGTTCAATCGGGTTAAGCATATTAGATTTGATAATCAACGTTGTGGATGCATTTTCAAACAAATATATGGTGTATCATGTTCTTGTCAATTAGTTAAATATGACCCTAGGATGATTCTTTCATATGATGTATATTAGATTCAACTTTTCAGATTTCTCATCAACTGAACCACAATTAGAATTACGAGTTCAAAAAAAAATTGATCTAGTGATGAATTATTTTAAAGAAGTAAAAATTACTGAAAAAATTACAATTAAATAAAATTACTTGAAATTATTTGTCCTGTATAATAATAGTCATTCGACCTGATAAAGTTAAAAAGAATTATGCATAAAAGAATACAATTTATCGATCTAAAAAGTTATATGGGATGCATGAATTCACAAATTTGAATGGTTGCTAAGAAAGAGGCTGTGAGGAGTGAGTACGGTGCTAGATTAAATGTGAGAGATAAGGGTTGCTGGATGAATAAATAAAGGAAGAGAAGGTAATTATGTTTTTTGCCTATCAAAGTGAAAACATTATTGAAATTTAGAAAAGTTTAAAAATTTAGATAAGTTTAGAGTTGTAGAAAAAAAAAAGTGACGTGCAGGAAGAAAGTTCCTCCATTGAAATGTATTCAACATTGTTAATGATTACATTTTATGGTTATCTTGATGAATTATGTTGAGACATAAAATTTAAAAAACATATTTTGTCTACACCATAAACAAATACAATATTCCTCTTTAATTAAACCATCGTTCAATACCATCACTATTACTAAAGTATCTTAACTGGAAAGTGTAAGCAGCGACAAGAAATTCTAATCATACTTTTAAGAGTTTTTAATTTATTTCTTACTTTGCGGTTTGAAATTCCCTCAAAAACATTCGAACTTAAAAAGTTTCACTTTCAGTTTGAAGAATGTCTTTTCACATCAAATAACTCAAGGTTGCAGGTCATTTTCCACTGCTGGATAAACTAAGTATGAACATGTTAAAAATTGGTAGTACTTCAAAAATTTAAAATCATTTTTAGGTACAGAGCAGACGAAAGGGAAACACTAACTAATAATGAAAGCAGCACCTAAAGCATCCACCAGAGAGCAAGGTTAATGTTGAAGTAACCCAATTGTTTGATTATATCCAACATAAATTTCGTACTCATTTCATGTTTTTTAAGCTTATAAAAGAAGTGAAAAATAAGACCATTCACAAACTATCGCATAAATTATTATAAAAAAAAGTTGTTAAAGATTCTTTTGCACAAACTTATACTATGGAGTGTTTGGTCTTCTTCAACGAGAATTAATGTGCTTGAACTGCAGAGGAATATTAATTAATGCCAGATAAACGAGTGAGATAATTAAGAGAGAAATTGAAGAAAATAAGAGATATGGTGATGGTGGAATGGAGTTAAAAGAGGTCCCACGCGTTGTACCTGCACCCATGTTCTTTTGCTCACTAACTGCTGAAGCACGAAAAAAGTTCACTATGTTTGCGTGCAGTGCATTAGGAATAGCAACATTCCACCTGTTATTCTCTTAGACAGCTAATTATGTCTGTGTGCACTTCCCTTTTCTGGGTTTCGGAGTGGGACACTGAGGAACTAAAGTAACAATGACAATGCCATGTTTGGTACTGCAAATTGTTGGGTTTAGAAGATTCACCGAAAAGATACAACACCAATAAGATTTGAATCGAACTATTTAAAGAATTAACACCAATTTCTATTAATGGATTAATGAAAATTTATATGATGATGTATATTTTTTTATTTCTAATTAAAGTGAAACTTAAACTCTTACACAATTAGAGACGACCCTTTGGGCCTTCATCATGTGAACACCACTCTATCATACATAGGTATTTACCTTCAATTTTGTTTGTTATATTCTTAAGGATCAATAAGAAAGCGTGAGCTTGTGAGGTGTTTATCGTTCTAATGATATTGATATCCAAAAGTAGAAAGTAGAAAAAGCAGAAAGCAAAGCTTCAACGATTAAAGGTCAATCATAGGTCTGCTAGCATGCAAAGAGAAGGACGAACAAGAGTTTCTTTATTCTAAGATATTCCAACTTCTGAGATATTTCACCCCTTTTCTGTCACAACTTAACGATCAACTCGACCAAAGGTTTCATGGCTGTGCTAAAAATAAATTGAGCAAAAGTAAAGCTAGAGAATTTACTTTACCTTTATTTGTTTGACGGTATTTTTTTCTTCTGCACATCCTAAATTACTTTAACTATAAGTAATACAATTGCTTAAGATAGCAAAATCAAAAATCAGTTTCACCCTTTCGAGTAACTTTTTACCAAACCATAGAACTTTTGACTTCAAATAATCTTTATATCTGTATGTGTAGCATAATATCTATCTTCAACCAGGACCCGAATAAAAAGGATTACTTAATGAAAGTTGTTCACATATGATGCCGTATTTTAGTGCGACATGGGACCGGAGCTGCAATGTAAGGAATGATGGAAGACAAGATATGGTGGTTATCCAAGGATGTGTGTGAAATGCGAACCTCTTCTGCTAAAATTTACTGAACAAGATAGAATTAAAAAGAGAGGTATCTCTAGATTCTAAGCAGTGCACGTGGCCCAGTGATGGCGTATGGGACAAAATAACTGCGTGATGTTTTGAAACCAATTAACATTAACATCTGTAATGCATAATAATAAAAATAATGTTCATTTCCCCAAACATTATCACACACTGAGTAGTATTTGCCTTCCTTTCTTTGTCTCTCCCTCATCTTCACGTAAGTGATCCCAAGACTCTTTAGTCAAAAGCAGCTTGGGTCCCTCCCTCCCTTCCCTTTTTCTAATCCTCATTTCCCAATCGCTAATCTCATAAGTGCATAGAAACCATAGCATAAATCAAGGAAAATGATAAAAACAAAAGAGAGTTAAGAATAGTAGAAGACAGCTCCTACTCTCATGATTATCTAATTGTAAAGCGATCTACTTTGGATACCCTTTGAAAACACTTAGAGAAGGAAATGAAAAACCAGAATGCCCATCTCCATATTACTCTTCAGTTACTTTTTCTTCTCCACTGCTTTCTGTGATCACCATTCTCTCATCCTCACAACACGACGCCATGCCTTCAAGACCCTTTCCTCCCACAAGTCCCACCAAAACCAAGGCCCTCTTCCTAGCACTCACCATTTCAGCTTGTGTTGTTATTTTCTGCTCAATTGTTTACTTCCTCTACCATCTGTGGCTTTCTCTAGTTCACAGGGCTAAGACCATCCCCTTTGATTCAAGTGCTCCCTTGAAGCTTCAAAGATTCTCGTACAAAGATTTAAAGCAGGCCACAAATGGCTTCGATACTGCCAATGTTATTGGCAAAGGCGGCTCTGGCACTGTTTTCAGAGGCGTACTTAAAGACGGCAAGTTGATTGCCATCAAGCGTCTGGACGCATTGTCTTTGCAGTCAGAGAGAGAGTTTCAAAACGAGCTGCAGATTCTTGGAGGGTTAAGGTCACCATTCTTGGTGACTCTTTTGGGTTACTGTGTGGAAAGGAACAAAAGAGTGCTGGTGTATGAGTATATGCCCAACAGAAGCTTGCAGGAGTCCCTCTTTGGAGATGAGGGTTTGAGTTTGAGTTGGGAGAGAAGGTTTTGCATAATATTGGATGTTGCTAGAGCTATGGAGTTCTTGCACCTTGGATGTGATCCTCCGGTGATCCATGGTGATATCAAGCCAAGCAATGTTCTGCTTGATGCAGAGTGGCGTGGGAAGATCTCCGACTTTGGCTTGTCAAGGATTAAGGTGGAGGGTGAATTTGGTGTTGACTTGTTTAGCCAGGACCTAGGGAGGAGCCAGGATCTATGGAAAAGCCAAGAGCTTTCAGGTAATTTGACTAATTTGACTGCAGAAACTCCTGCTATTGGTACTCCGGTTGAGAGTGTCAGTGAAGTAGATTTTGCTCTAGCTTTGCAAGCCTCTTCTTCATCAAAAAATAGTAGGACCTGCTTTAATGTTAAAGCTTTGAATTTGAATTCTTTGAATTATAATGCCAATATTGCTGGTGAAAGTGAAATCAGGAGTGTGAATGCAAAGGGTAAAGAAATTTCAGCTTTGGATAGAGATGATTGGAATGGTAAGTTTTTTCCTTATGATGATGAGCTTTCTAGCATTGATTATAGTAAAGAGTTAACAGTGAATGCTTCTCCTTTGGTGGATGATGAGAAGGCAAATGGGAAACAATGGGGAAAGGACTGGTGGTGGAGACAGGATGGAAGCGGGGAGTTATGTAGTAAAGACTATGTTATGGAGTGGATTGGGAGTCAGATTTGTCCATCAAACCCTGATTGGGATCATGGTAAGAACAATGTTCCCGACAAAGTGGAATTGGAAACTTCAAGCCCAAAGGACAAAGACCAAGATGCAATTGCACCCCAGTCACAGGTGTTTCGGATAGGACACAATACTACAGATAATGGGATTGAGAAAAAAGAGTCAAGGGGAATGAAAAATCACAAAAAGAAACACAGGAAGATGCAAGAGTGGTGGAGAGAAGAGCATCTAGCTGAATTAAGCAAGAAGACCAATAAACTAAAAAATCTTCACTCTAAATGGAAGAAAGGCATGAAAGTGCCCCATTTTGATTTGGGTAGAAGGTTTTATCTTTGCAGACGTAAGAAGTTTGGAGAGGAGGGTCAGGATGAATGTGATCAAAATGGGGAGTTTAGCTTCAGAAGAGGCTGGAAGAAAAAGAGTACTCTTTCCATTGGTAGTGACATGTGGAGTGGAGATCTTTTCAGCCGCGAGCTTAGCAGCACAACTAGCATGAGAGGGACACTGTGTTATGTGGCACCAGAATATGGAGGGTGTGGATTCTTGATGGAGAAAGCTGATATTTACAGTTTTGGAGTTTTGATTCTTGTAATCGTGTCAGGTAGGAGACCGTTACATGTTCTTGCATCACCCATGAAGCTAGAGAAAGCAAACCTGATAAGCTGGTGTAGACACTTGGCTCAAGCTGGTAACATTTTAGAACTAGTGGATGAGAGATTGAAAGAAGATTTCAACAAGGAGCAAGCAAGCCTGTGTATCAATTTGGCACTCACTTGCTTACAGAAAATCCCTGAGTTGAGGCTAGATATTGGGGATATTGTTAAGATTTTGAAGGGGGAGATGGATCTTCCACCACTTCCATTTGAGCTCTCCCCTTCTCCACCTTCCAAATTATACGGCAAAGCAAGGAGAAAACAGAAGATCACTGCAGAATAGTTTTTTGTGATTTACAAGTCATCTGCAGAATCAGTGGATATGTTTTCATTTGGAGCCTGAATACACGCCTGTTGTTAGATTTATGTTGAATGTAAATCAGCTAAGTTATTTGTTCTTTCTCATGACTCAATTTCCACTGATTATTCTCAGTGTGGCTTTATCAGAGCACTGTCTTGACTGTCTCCCTTGATGGCACATGGTTGCAGCTGAAACGTGTATAGGATGGCTACTGATTTAGCTTAACTCTTCATTGTAACAGATAAGGGCAAAAGGGTATCTGTTAGTAGCATTTGTTTTTGAGAGACTAAGTTGTTTGGTAGGCTTGCCTTGACTTCTTGACAAAACGCATTCTAAGTCACTCACTACCTTTTCTAATCTGTAATGATTTGTTTTTTTGTTTTGTGTGTTCAGAAAGCATTTACCTATTTGCTGTTATTTTTACTCTTGTTAAAATAGGTACAATCCCATTTTATATATACTAGAAGCAGAGTTCACAGGATTCAAGCTTTCTGTTATCTCTTTCTTTTTATCAATTGAGTGTTATGAAAGTGACAGTGAAATGTTACTTTTCGATCAAGCCTTCACGAATTTGTTTTTATTACTATTTTAAAAAGATCAAGATATCATATCTGATGTATATAAATTTATGTTAAATTTTTTATTTTATCTTAAAGTAGAACTTTGTTTGTATGGTTATGTTTGATATTCATTGGTGGTTGGACGAAGCACCACAGAAGTCATAATCAGAGACTAAAGTGAGTCACTGTTAAAACAGCATGATTAAGTCACCAGTGTGCTTGTTCTATTTCTCAGTAAAAGTATGAATGTGTCATAATGTCGTTGACATTACTTTCTTTTCCATGATTTTCCACGACATGCAATCATCTTGTCTTTATTCTCAACGTTTGTTAAAGAAGACAAAGCCAAATCAAACGCCACGAAATCCCAAAAATTCGTGTATAAGGACAAAACCAAGTAACAGATTGTTATTAATACTTATACGTAAAAGTAATGATATCATTCTGGTGTGTATACTACAGCACTGAAAAAGCATATACTAACCCACAAATGTTGCATGATTTGCATCTCTTTACACTTTACTAGAGAATGGACTTGGGCAATGATGTAGATGTTTATTATAATATCAAAGTGAAAAAATAAATATAAAATTCAAACATAATTAAATTGTTTTAATGAACATATTAAGTCAAATATATAGCAGATTAAATATGTTTTTATTATCTCAAATTTTGAATTGTTTTATACATAACATTCTAAATCATGTTTGAAATCGTTGAAGTTTGTTTTCGAGATAATCAAGTTTACTCAATATTTTACTTAAGAGGAGGAAATTTAAAAAGTTGTTAACATAAAAGAATGATTTAAAAAAACGAATTATAATGTAGGAAGAAGATTAAAAGTGAACTTATAGTTTTAATGTTTCGTTAATAGTTTTGTATATTCTTGTATAAAATATTATAACATCTAACATAATTTTTTTTTGGATGAAAAGTCATTGAATTTGAAAAGTAAGAAACTCTACATCTTTTTTTTTTCTGACTCAATGGTTTCAAATTTCCATCATATTACTTTTTAATATATCATCATCTTACTTTTTCATAGTAACTTGAATGTTCGAAATCAAAAATAAAAATTAATTGTTGTAAAAAACACAAATTCAATTGATATAAATAATATCATGAACTCTGAAGCAAATTTACTAAGTATTTACACAAATTTACTTTTCCCAAGACCTCGGTACATTTGCTGCTCCTGTAACAAAGTTCAAAACTTGGTAGGAGGTCAAGGGGCCACAGCCAGACTGCATCAACTATAAGGACTACGACAAACCAAAAGTGAACTTCGCAAGATATCGTGCCATAGTTAACAATATTAGCAGTTAAGTGCTAATATGGTATGCACTGTGGCAGAATGTGGAATGGCAAATATGGGGAATGTTCTTCTAAGTTACAAGTTACAGAATGTCCTCTCTTAATAATTTTTTTGCTTCATCTAATCATTTTATAGAATATTTTAAACTTTTACTGCTAATAGCATTTTTAACATTCTGTTTTCCTTTATCACCACGAACTGGTACTTCTTTCTGGAAGAGCTTATTAAGCTTTGGATCTGCTGAACATCCATTTGAAATCATCTCCTCATAAAAAGATCTGGCCTTTATGAACCACCTACAATTTACAAGCTCTTCAACCATTACTTTGTAATGCACACAACTAGGGACCAAATCATATGCCTTCATTTCAGTCCAAATTTTCACTGCATTTACAGGTTGTTTCAACTTTAAGAATTTTGTCAGAATTATGAGAAAGGAATCCTTATTAGGACCCAAACCAGAATCTTTCATCCTACTAAGAAATTCCAATGATCCTTGATAATCTGTTCCCTCAAAAAATGCATGGTAGGTTTCAGTGGTTGGACAAACATTCTCTTCCACCATTGTGTTAAATACTACCCTTGCCTCCGCTAGTTTTCCAGTTTCACAAAGAGGGAGTATCATGGCATTGAAGGTGGAAGAATCAGGCTGCAAACCTTGTTCTTTCAAATTATCTATAGTCCTAAGAGCTTCCTTCAAGCAATTGGCACGAGTTAAAACATATACCAATGAATTGTATATCTCTATTCCAGGGGTCCATCCCCTTTTCTTCATCTGATCATAGAGTCTAAGAGAGTCAAAGAGGTTCCCTTCCTTTGAGAAGCAGGAAATCATGTAGCTATACGAAGTATCATCGGGTGTTATACAGTATTTTGACATTTCTCTCCAAACTCTTTTTGCTTCATATACATCCTTTGTTATGTTACACCATCCATTAAGAATAATGTTAAAGCTCTTAGTCTCAAGTGGGAAGAGCTTCTTACTCAGTAGCATAAACTCTTCGGCCTCTTCAACGTTTCCATATTTACAAAGAGCTGCCAAAAGTGCATGAAATGCTTCTTGATCAGGAGTCAATCTGAACGTGTCCATAAAGTTGAATGTTTGAATAGCCTTGGCTGTGTTGTTTACAGAAGCATATCTGATCGAAACAAAATACCATAAGTAAAAAGGAGGGAAATTATCTACTATTAACAGAGTTGACACGACACTATCAAGAATCGACAATATCTATGATCCATGAGAAAACAATCAAGATTGATCATGTCATGAATCAGACAAAATCAAAGCAAGACTGGCATCAACAATCTAACGCTAAGAATTCGTCACGGTAGATATTCGCATCAGCCGTAAGCAAGTAAGAAGTCCCTCGACGATATACAGACAGAGTTTCTTAAGATGGCCACAAATGTCATATCCACAATAGAATGAAGGAGAACAAGCTCTACACTTTATTTGCTATCAACTATGCATTGCATTCCAGCAGTTCAGTTGTTCCAAATGTATGAAGATAAATTTGTAAAACTAAGGCAATTTATAGTAATATTTATTTGGAGATTGAATGTTGAAGTAGCATACCTATCAATCATACTAAGCATAGCCTGACGTGTGGAGAGAGACGAATGATGCATATCTCGAATGATGCACCAAGCAGTGGAAAACTTTCCATGAGTTGCCGAGACCCATACCATCAAGTTACAAACTTTCTCGTCGTTAAGATGGCAATTCCATTTGAAGGCAAGCAATGCAGGTTTCCATTCCTCCCTCAATGCCCAAATCGCGGAACATATCAAATCCCTGTTTGCTTGGAAATTTGATGAACGGAGACCCTCTGCTTGCGACGACGAATGGGCAACCTTTTTAAGCAATTCTAGAAACTCTGGTAGTGATGGGTCATCCAAGTTGAAGTTGAAGTCAAAAGGCGCATGGTACTGGTTTTGGGACCGAGAGTGTAGTGAAACTGTTTGATGCAATGCCTCAGAGGAAAATTTATTACCTTTTCCAATTCCGATTAGAGACACAGTCAGTTGGGAATTTCGTCTTGCGATGCCATGCAATCTGCTTGAAAAGTAAGAATAGTAGCAGCGTAACCGGAGAGGTGCAGCCATTGGAACTTCAACTTTCAACCTTCACCCCGCATCTTATGTTACAATCATACCTTCCTTCCATTGAGGCACTTATGTTTATAAGAAACAGACTACCAAATAAATTTATATTTAAATATTTTGTAAGACATGATATATTATTATTTTATTATAGTTTTAAATTTATAAAAAATAATTAATATTTTGTTAAATCTTGTAGTGTTTGTTTTTATTTTATAAAAAATCATATATTCTTTTATTTGAAGATGTTTTATTACGGTATAGTTTAAAATATTTGTAATAGAAAAGTAAAATCAAAGCTCTTTCTTATTCTTTTTATTTTGAAGTTTGTGTTTTTTCACCAATAATGGGTGATGGTAAATTGGTTGGGTACATGAGGCTCCTGTAATTCATATTTAACCACATATTAAGTTAATTAATTACTTTGGGAACAATAATCAGTAAATTATTAATTATAATCACAAGATTACTTTAGTTCTGTTTCTGTGGCGTGTTGTTATCTTCTTCTTTGCAGTGTGTGAAGGTGTGATGAACTTCACACACACCCCGCATGGACACAAACACTACGAACTTCGCTCTCAACTATTTTTCTTCATAATTCGGCGCTAATCAATCTCAATTTCTCAATTTCATGTATTTCCCCAACTCTAATTCAAGGGCTTTGATCTCCTTACTTTTCCCCCTTCTTCTGTTTCGACTTTCTTCGGTAAAAAACCATTCCTGTCGGTTTTCTCACATAATTTAAGATAGATTATCTTGTCGGATTTGTTGCGAATATCGGCAATTATCCGATTTCTTTTGAAGTAAAGTCGGAAATTCGGAGGTATGATTCTTCCTTGTATGAAGTCTATTAATGCCTTGTGGTGTGAAGATTTTGACCTGTTCTTTAAGAACGTGTGATTTTTTATTTTTGCCGTGTCTTTTATGATCGGATGAAATATATTAACATAGATGCTTTGCTTGGGGTATGATATGCATGTGTTATTCCCACAATATCAGGTACCTAGAGTCCTTATTTTCCGAAACCTGGATATTTCCTTTTGATTGAATAAGTTAATTATCGTAGTCTAGTGCATAGTATTTGTATTAGTAACTTAATTGATTACTTCATCATGAGATGCATATTATGCTTCTTGGAGATAGCTAGTAAAGACCGTTGTGCAGTTATGATGTCGCCAAAGCCAGCTTGTGATCGGTCAATTAGGGCATGACCCTCTTCCTCCCACTCTCTTGTAGTTGTCTGAGACTTCTATTATTGTTCAGACCATGATGTCATTGAATATACTGTGGGAGATTCCTAACTGATGCACTCTTCATCTGTTGGGCCACAAATATGTTGAGAGATTGACGTGTGTCTAGATAGATCAATACTGTCTATCACATGAGTGATAATTTGTTTGTATAATGTTGTTGGAACCAATGAGTGGTTAAAGCTCTTATCTCACATGTTCTTTCAGTTATTGGTGAAACTTCACAATGGCAGATCTCAAGGAGAGGCTGCTACCACCAAAACCTGCTTCGGCTCTTAATGTAAGAGAGGTTGCGGCCAATCGACCATCTGCCTCTGGAAGGCAAGCTTTCCAAGGGGTGGATGTTCTGGGGTTAAAGAAGCGAGGCCAAGGTCTCCGATCATGGATTCGTGTTGACACATCTGGAAACTCTCAAGCCATTGAAGTAGACAAGTTTACCATGATGCGACGTTGTGATCTACCTGCTCGTGATCTTCGCCTACTTGATCCCTTGTTTGTCTACCCATCAACAATCCTTGGCAGGGAAAAAGCTATTGTTGTAAATCTGGAGCAGATTCGGTGTATCATTACAGCAGATGAAGTTCTTCTCTTGAATTCCCTTGATAGTTATGTATTGCACTATGTAATGGAGCTACAACGACGGTTGACGGCAACTGGGGTCGGGGAGGTTTGGCCATCAGAGGGTTCTGACATGAACCGAAGGAGGGGAAGTAGGAATTTTGATAATGTATTTAACAACTCTTCCCCTGATTATTTACCTTTCGAATTCAGGGCCCTTGAAGTTGCCCTGGAGGCGGCATGCACATTTCTTGATTCTCAGGTTCGTAGAAGTACATGTTTATGTCAGAGACTATCAAATTCTGATTTTTTTTTAATTTAAATTGTTCTTCATTTCTTTTTTTGGTTGCAATGAACAGAGATCTTGTATTTCTATAGGATAGTCTGCATGATAACATTGAGTTTCTGTCAATATTAATCTTCGCCATATGGGGGAAGTATGACCATGTTAAGGTTGAGTGAACTTGTTGGTAATTGTTGTTTTGATGTGGACCTACTGATTAAGGCCAAACTGCCCTTTTCTGGTAACAGTTTGCTAAGTCTTTAGAATGTTCTGTAGGAAAGTTTTTTTAGAGAAAGCCAGTATGTACCACCTATACAACCTAAATTGGATGAATATCGCAGTTGTTTCCTATTGGCACTAAAAGATTTGGTTATTGCAATTTCCTCCCACCTCCACTTCATAATCCCTTATTTGCCCTTGAATGTAAACACTTGTCTCTACATCCTATTGTTGAGAAAGTTGTAGGAGGATCACTTGGCTGTGCAGTAATTGGATTATTCCAATTTGATGTATCATGTAGCTTATGTGGTTTGTTGGTGGTAAATTTGTGTGGGTGTTACTTATAAGTGAGAACTAAGGAAAATTAAATATGAAACTGTGCATCTCTTTGTGAGTTTCTACATGTTAATGTTAGGTTCATCGTGGTGGAAAGTGGGAAACAGTATTTGGCAGTAGATACGGCATATTATTGTATGCCAAAGGAGGTCAACCATAGATCATATGTAATTTTTAAGAGGTATGATGAAAAGTTATTTAAGGCAACGGTATGACCTCCACTTTCTCCACATGGTATGGCGGCATTAAAAGTCAAGTGATAGCATTATTGTTCAAAACTCATTCTTCATATTGTATTCAAGCATAATTCTTGATCCATGTGCTTGTGTGGAATATTTTCTTCATTGATATTCTTGTTCATTTGATATGGATAAATTGCTTTGTAAAATTTGCGTTTCTGTTCTGGCCATTTACAAAAGGCGGCAGAGTTAGAAATTGAAGCTTATCCCTTGTTGGATGAATTGACGTCAAAGATCAGTACTTTAAATTTGGAACGTGTTCGTCGGTTGAAAAGCAGACTTGTTGCCTTGACCAGGAGGGTTCAGAAGGTGATGCTGGTTTATATTTTCTTCTTTCCTTTTTAATGGTAGTAACAGTTACCATATTTTCTGTCTTATTAGTATTTGCTTTGCAAATGTATATATTCAGGTTAGAGATGAAATAGAGCAGCTTATGGACGATGATGGTGACATGGCTGAAATGTATCTTACTGAGAAGAAAAGACGGATGGAGTTGTCATTTTACGGAGATCAGTCTATGGTTGGATATAAATCAGTTGATACATCCATTTCTGCCCCGGTTTCTCCTGTGTCATCACCTCCTGATTCTCGAAAGCTAGAAAAGAGCTTCAGTATTGCTAGAAGTCGACATGAGAGCATGCGAAGTTCTGAAAGTACTACGGATAGTATAGAGGAACTTGAGATGTTGCTGGAAGCATACTTTGTTGTCATTGACAGCACTCTAAACAAGTTGACATCGGTAAACAATGTTGTATACACCAACCCTTTTCTTTCTGGTTTCATGACAGTTTACCAACCACTATTTCCTGTGTTTTTGTTTCAGTTGAAAGAATACATTGATGACACAGAAGATTTCATAAACATCCAACTGGTTTGTTTTCTTTTCCCGGGGTTTATGCCAATTTTATTTATCCTATTTTGGTCGTGTTTCTATGTCTGATCATACACCCAAGGGCAAATTACGGAACATGTTTACTAAAACAACTCACAATGGGAAGAGGTCGGAGTATTTTGAATTTTGTTGCTCTAAGATTGTTGGCGTATGGGACAATGGCTTCTTATGGCCTCAGTGAAAGTTGTGTATCTTACATTTCATGGGAAGAGAAATTAGTTTCTTCAATAACCACCAATCTCCATTTCATTCTTTCACATTCTTTCCATTTTTAGTTTTTCACCTTTTAAGTTAAATAAATCTATTCTATTTTCTGAAATTACAAAGTGCCAATAAACCATGTTCATGGGAATCATATTTTAGGCATGATATTCCTGGGGAATGTGATTATTCTGGGAATATAAATATGTAACTTGAATCAAACTCTCCCTTAGTATTTCTGATTTTCATGCTGTAGGGATCTACAAGAACAAAAACGATTAGACACTTTGTTTTGATGAATTTCTCCTTAAACACTTACAGGAAAAGAAAATAAAAAGGAAAAGTAAACTAATTTATCCATAAATTAAAATTAGCTATTGCATGAGCTACTTTATAGAATTTTTCTGATATAAACTTCTTAAAAAAAAGAAATATATATATATATATATATATATATATATATATTTTTTTTTTTTTTTTTACTTATGCATATGCTAATTTTAGTATTCGAAATAGTTTATTTCAGTTTTTTTTTCTCTTTTACTTTCATCTACTAAGTGTTCAGAAAAGCTTACCTAAACAGACCTTATTTTAATGGTCGAATTACTTTTTTAATCTTTATAGTTGTAAATACTTTATCTTTTGGTCCTAATACTTAAAAGAGTTATTCGTTTACTTCCTACACAATTCTAATTCCTTTTAGTCTCTCTATATATCATTTTTAAGCTCTTTTAGCCCCTGACGTCTAATGTCATAGGGTTTAAAAAAAAATAAAAAATAATGTGTGTGTATATATAATGGTTAATTTTGAGGCGTAAATATTACAAGGTAAAGTTTGTTGAACAGTAGGGATCAAATAAGTAGTTTAACCTATTTTAATTTAGAATAACTTTATTTTTTTTCCTCACAGGATAATGTGCGGAATCAGCTTATCCAGTTTGAGCTTTTACTCACAACTGCAACATTTGTGGTTGCCATCTTTGGAGTGGTAGCGGGAATATTTGGGATGAATTTTGAAATTGCATTATTCAATGTCCCCTCTGCTTTCCAGTGGGTCCTTATAATAACAGGAATTTGTGGAGTATTTATATTTTCTGCATTCGTGTGGTTCTTCAAGTACAGAAGACTCATGCCCCTATAGAAAGCTATACCACCATGAAGAAGATTAAATAATTGCGTCCTCTCTGCCAATGTTTAATGTTTGGTATGCAATCATAATATTCAAAAGCAAAGCCGGCTCTTTCAGAGAGCAATTCTTTCAATTCAATTTTGTATCAGTTTTTAGGCTATTTATGATGACAATATGATTCAGCAATGTCTATATTTATGGACAGAATTGATAGTTAGAATACCTGAATGAACAAAACATCTTTATTTTACCTGCTATAGTCTTTGGTTGAGAGGGTCGAAGGAAGTAAAGGTTGTGTTTATCAGTAACGTATTCATATTTACATTAATGGGTGGTGTTAGATATATGTTTATGTTTAATATGATAATTAAGTAATGGGTTTAAATAAGATTACATGAAAATTAAGTTAAATCAAACCTTGAATTAACATAAAATTTGAAGGAAACGGGATAAATGATCTGACTCCTTGTTATTCTTGGGTTCATATGTATACCTCATCTGTCAACATTGTTACATTGCACTATTTGTGGCAATGTTTAACATCCTTAATCCTTACACTCATCCTTAAACATTACGTCTCTTGGAGGGCAGAGGTACTCGAAGTCCTCTATGTTCTGGTTATTATGAGTGAAACATTGGAAAAATAAATGCTAACACAGTTCATTGTTTATTGACACAGTTAAGGTGAAGATGGAACTGACAGTTCACCAACTTGGATTATTTATGGAAGATTTCAATTCATATGTAAGGGTCAATATCCATTATTTCCTCTCATTGCCTCTTCAATGTCTGTTTCATAAGACTCCTCCACTTTGCTAGCATTAGATTCTCCTCTCAAATTGCCCATCACAATCTACAACCAACTTAAATAAATGCTTGAAGTACTGTCATCATAGCATCTAAATTCTGCTAAAAACTACCAGACAAGTAAAATTTATCAACTCATACAAACCAGTAACCTCATTTCATGAACTCCACATTATTAGTCCAATTCCAAGTCTCATATGTTATTGATACCTACTAGAGGGAAATCCAGCTTTATGATTTAAGAAAAGTACAATATATTAATTATAATGGTTAAACAAAAAGTAATGAGTTGTTACATAAATATATAGGTGATTCATGAAGTGTGTATTTACTTTTAGTATTTGATAAAAAAAAATTGTTGTAAAATATAATTAAGATAAAATAGAATATAAATGTACATATTAAAAGAAAAAAATATCTTTATATATTACTATAACTATAGATAGTTGTTTAATATATATTAATAGTCATTTAAATATTTAAAGTTAACTTTTGTCTCTACAAAAAATGATTTCATAATATTCCTTATATTTTAAGGAAACACGTTTGTTTATGTCTAATAGAAGTAAAAAAGCAATGTTTTAGTGAAAACGTGATGGGAGAAGTTTCGTAGATAAGAATAGTTAAACAATAAATTGTTGTGGTTGGGTGGGCGGTCGCAGCCATCTTGAAAGTGATGGGAAAGTAGTCTGAGAAAAACTCACATATTCACCAAATTTAACATTTAAAGTATCCCAGACTTGTTATAAAATCTTTAATGCCTATAAACCGTGATAAGTCATAGTTATTGATATACGTGAAACCCTAAAATCGGTGCAAACCCTACTCTTATTTATCACCACTCCTACCCATTCTCTTAACCAAAAAGGTTATTTTTAAAGTTTAAACATCAAACGTGCTACGTGTGGGATTATGAAAAAAAAATCTATTATATTTTCTAAATAAGGATAAATAAAAAAACAGCATGTCTTTTTTTAGTTGAGTTGGCAAACTGCCTCATTCACTCATTGTCTACAGTCACATTGATAGATAATGGCTTAAATAAATAATATTTTTCAAACTATAATTATGTTTTTGTGTGTTGATTGTAATTATTTAATCATATTGAGCTTTTTTTTTTTCAAAACAAAAAAATTTAAAAGTTCTCATTCTTTTTTTGTATTTACTATTTTATGTGAATCTCAAAATAAGTAGTAAAGATCTTCGTCATTGACTTAAAACCATCATGTTATTTGCCATTTTATGTGTTTATGCTATCATGATTTAAAACCATCATGATGTTTACTTCATTCAATGTAAAGTCTGATCTATCTATCTATCTTTATCAAAGTTGAATCAACAAAAGACTCAATGGTTTTTAGCTTGATGGAAGTGGAAAAGTCTTGCTTAGAGAAAACCTTATGTATCAAAATTAGTGATAAAGGACATAATACTAATTAGTGCAGTTGATTAGTCCTTAATCCAATATTGAAAGACATCACATAAATATATACGCAACAACCATGACTATGGCGTGTTCACTAAAATGACATTAAGTCAATTAAAATCTCAAGTAGAGTACACTTCATCACCTTACAATATATATATATATATATATATATATATATATATATATATAAGAGTATATGTATAATATTATAAAGAACAAATACCAAATTAGATTAATGAAAATATTAAAGAAAACAATTAAATTAGAAATGACAACAAAATTTATATATATGAATAAAATTTGTGATTGATATTAAATAAAGATTCTTAATGAATATTACAAATAATGAATATAAGTATTTAATTACTAATTTTTTTAATGGGACAGATAAAGATATTGTAATATCTCATTCATGGATATCCATTATCCGTTCATAATTATTTTTATTTATATATTTTTTAAAATAATTATTAATGAGTCTTATTTTAGTGTTTTCTTTTTTAAAATAAAGTGATCTAAATAATTTCAAAAGATTAATTTTTATAAATTTACATTTTAGTAAATTTCATTTGTATTATATTAATATTAATAAGTAATTTAATTTGAATTGTGCTTTAAAAATATTTTTTTTAATTTTATATTTTAAAGATTTAATATTAAGTAATTTTATTTAGAATTAAAAAAAATGTTTAAAAATATATATAAGTATCTATAAATATTCACGGATATATATATATATATAACTCAAATATTTTGTATAAATATCTTACAAGCAATAACGAAGGTTTAATAGGTTCAGAAGCCATTATATTTGTGGGTTCGTTTTAATTGGATCTTTCAATCTTAAAACTGATTAATTGGATCTCTCATTTGTTAAATTTCATTCAATTATAGCATTTATGTTAAATACAATTAACGATATTAACCTTTTAAACAGGTGGCATGCTGAGACATTCAGAGATGATACTCTTTGAAATGTATAGTTAAATTTTTAATATTTTTAATTGTTAAATATATTAATAAATAAAAATATAATTAGAAATTATTAAATATTTGTGCAATGAACCCTAACTTCTCTAATTTCTTCAATTTTACAGACACGACGTATGACCCCCAATTTCCGAGGCCGACACCGGCATCCTTAGCGGCGGCGGAGAGCTCAGCGAGGACGTCAGCCGTTTCCGTTCTTCCAGTTGCTGGAACGCACAGAATAGTCAGTGTTATCAAATATAAATGGAGTTCTGATTCAACATGTGAGTTGTTGAGAGGTATATTGACATATATTTGTCACGCGTTATATTTTTTTTAGTGAAAAAATCATTTCAAGGATTAATTTCAGAATTTATTTAAAGGTTTGATGTAGATGTTTCTGGTCGAAGGGTATATAAAGAAAGTAGTTTCACAGAACCAGGTTTGATATTTACTCTATCTACGAAGTATTGAAGATTAACGAGCCTTTGTTTTGCTTAGTCATGAGTGTAACATCCATTCTGAAAAGTCTGAGGCTGGTTTGAAATTTTCATATGCCTGCTTCCTCCGAGGACCACAAGCAGAACCCATCGTGGTGTTTTGCAATGAAGATTACCGCGGAAAAACCAGAATCTTTAGCGACCCTTATCCACTGCGATGCTTTAAGCTTGGTGGGGTTGAAGACGGAGGGGTGAGCGTGGCCGGAACCCCACTCGGAGTCTGTGAAGGTGTTGGTGCCGAAGTGGAAGAAGAGGCCATGTTTAATATGTTTAATAATTTAATATGTTTAATAATTTCTAATTATATTTTAATTTATTAAGATATTTAACAATTAAAAATGTTAAAAATTCAGCTATACTGTCCAAATGGTGTTATTTGGATGTTTCAGTATGTCATTTGTTTAAAAAGTTAACATTGTTAACTGTATTTAATAAAAAGGTTATAATTGAATGAAATTTAGTAAATGAGAGATCTAATTGATTAGTTTCAAAATTGAAAAACTCAGTTGAAACGACTTTATAAATATAGAGAACTCTAAACTTATTAATTGAATAAATCTTTTTAACCTATCACATTAGATACATATATATGTATTCATCCGACGTCATTCTTAGTTTCAATAGTGATTTTAAATTAATTTATTAAATAGAAAAATGTAATAATATAATTAAATTACGAAATAACGAAAATATTAAGAAAAAACTAAAGTTTCAATGGTGGTTTTAAATTTAGCTGTACCAACTCCAGTTAATTTTCCTTTTTCTATATTTATTTAAATATTATGTAATTGAAATTATTTTAAAATTAAAATATTGTTATTTTTATATCAGTTTTGCCCAAAATAAAAAATCTTGTTTTTCAAATTATTTTATATTATTTCTTCCTTCTCCCACCAATAACAATCCTGGCGTAGCTTCGGTTGGGAGGTGTGACGGTGATTTATGCAATGTCTGCGCAACCACTCTGCCACCTCAACTCACGCAACATGGGACCCACCCACTTCATCATTTTTCTTTTCATCCACGCAAACCCTAATTTCTTGCAAACCCAATAATTACTATATACACCTTTTCAAGAGTTCAATTCAACCACACATATACCCAACTACTAACTAACTGCTAAAAACTGTCTGCATAAGTGTAATAATTTATATTATGGGACATAAATACTTATATTTGGATATTAGATAATGAAAAGCATTTAAATTAGTAATGTGATTAAAGCAATAAATAAAACAACATTTATCTTTTAATATCTCTATCAAAAGTTTAAAACTGACTATAATTTAATGCACCTAAGGTTGCAACATTTATAAAAAGTGATTAATAGTGTAAATATTGTATATATCAATTTCCTCTCTTGTAGGTAAATAATGAACTTTTGATAAAAAGAAAAAAAAGTTTAACGGGCTGCTCTTTTCTTTTTTAGATAAAATTACATATTATTGTTGTAGTGATAAAGTATTGCATGGTTTCACATTTATTATATATACCAATATATCTTATTAAACTTATAAAAAAATCATTTAAAAGTAACGACACAGAAATATAGAAAAACATATGATGATTCTAATTGAGTTTATATGAATGTTAAATGGAAACATCGATCATTTCATTCGTGACGAAAGTGTTGACAAATATCTTTTTAATATTTATTAGGCTCTAAAATAAACAATTGTACAAGTGAAGCATATTTTATTATAAACTGTAAATTTATAAATAAAAATGAATTTGTTATTTGACATGAATAATTGAGACATAAGATATACTAAAAATAGTTGAAAATTCATTTAGATGTTTATTAAATAAATAAAAGATGATAAAGTTTTATAATTTTTTTATAGGACTCAACATGCATTTAGTTCTTAAATTTTGGAACAAAAGTTGAATTTGTTCTTGTCGTAAGTCTTAATATAATTTAATTTTAAATTTTGAAAATAAATATATACAATCCTCTTAATTTAATTATATTAAATTTTCTCAACCAGTTTTAGAATAATTTTTAAATTATTTATATTGTTTTGACACATTTTAATTGAGATCCCTCTAAAATACTTTTTTAATAAATCTTAAAAAAAATAAGATTAAAATGATTATATATTATTTATTCTTAAAGTTTGAAATTAAAATACGTCAAAATTTGAAATATAATACGTATTTCAATTTCACATCTATACTAACTAAAACATATATTTAAACATATATTTCAATTTGTGCGATATATGTCAACAGAGTAATTTAAAAAGGGATTGGGCCTCAAGTATCTCATACAAATTACGAGAATAATAATTAACTTAGAATACACTTAACCTTTCACTATCTAATTATAAATCATATTTATATTTTTGAAAATTTGTGTTGTCAATAGAACAATTTTATAATATTTTCCCTTATTATTTAATTTTGGCATTTTTCATAATTTTTTATTACATTTTTTCCCACTTATTATATCATATAATTTCAAAAGTTAAATCCAATCTACTAACTTTAATACTTCTACATCAACACCAGAGTCAAACCTCTCCCATTTCTTTCAACAGTGACGACATGTTTCTCCATTCATTAACAGTACTGCACCACTCCTACCATCTCCAATATCTAATTAGTTAATTAATATATTTAATTAAAAAAATTTAAAATTATTAATTTGGCACGTTAAACTGGTTTGTATCATTCAAATAAAGTAATAGAAAATTATATTTTAAATTATAGTTATTTTAATTTTAATATTTTACAAATATAACATAATTACAAATATTACAAATATAATGAACTTATATACAGACAGACCAAACAGGATAATGACGTGGCGAAAGGAGGTTGACAGAGTTTGCTGAATCTGGTAAGTGGGCCCAATCCAACGTTGCTTAAGTTTGCTTTGCATTGGCAGGCTTAAAAGTAGAGGCACCAAATCCCATCCCACCCAAACCACGCTCTTCCTCCATCCAACTTTTCAACACTCTTTCAGCATTCTGGTTTGGAGGGAGCAGAGATGCTGATCAACGTCAAGGAATCCACCATGGTGCGCCCGGCGGAGGAGACGCCGTGGACGGCGCTGTGGAATTCCAACGTCGATTTGGTGGTGCCAAACTTCCACACGCCCAGCGTCTATTTCTATAGGCAAAACGGGGCCTCCAATTTCTTCGACACAACCGTTATGAAGGAGGCTCTCAGTAAGGCACTCGTCCCTTTCTACCCCATGGCCGCTCGCCTCCGCCGCGACGACGACGGTCGCGTCGAGCTTTTTTGCGACGGTCAGGGAGTGCTCTTCGTCGAGGCTGACACCACCGCTGCCATCGATGACTTCGGCGACTTCTCACCCACCCTTGAGCTCCGGCAGCTCATCCCCGCCGTAGATTATTCTGCCGGGATCGAAACTTATCCGCTCTTAGTGCTTCAGGTCTGTTACTTCATTCACACTTTACACGCTCCTTTCCCTCATTGTTTTCTGATTCAAGCTTGACGTTGATATTTAGGTTTAGTTTATTCATGAGTTTTGCCTTTTCCTTATAAAAACAATAAAATCACTTTATTAATATAATTTTTATTAGCATTTATTATTTCAAAAAACATTTTACCAAAATACTGTAAATTATTCTGAAATGCTTTCCATGTAATTAGATTTTTTTTTTCTTTCGAATATTTAAATCTCTTTGTTGAAACATTTTTCGAATATTAGACATACATGATTAAAACTTCTGTGGCTTATTTTACATTATATCTGAAGAAAACCAACTATATGGATTAAAAGACTTTAATGAATAATGCATGATTTAGGTTTGCATTGTCTTAAACACACCATAATTAACAAATGAAAATACCTATGGTCATTTTTTAATATTTGTTTAGCTTTCTCATTTTTTATTTGACCAATATTCTAACATTATTCTAATCTCTTTATTCATTTTTTATCCATTAACATTTAAAATGAAATTTCATCTCTGTTTATTTGTCGATTTAAAATGTAAAATATCAAGCAATATTCATTATTCTTTATATTTACATATTTTATGCATTTTAAAATATTTTAGTATAAATAAATATATTGATTAATTTATGTACCACCTTTTAAATATATAAATGAAAAAATAGGTGGGATAATATATGCCGGAGAATACTGCCTCAACGTTAGATACGAAAGCAGAAATTTTCTATTATAAATAATTAATTGCATTAAAACTATAATCGCCAAAATATACAGTCATAAATCCTAATATGTTATGTATTTTTAAATATTTATAAACTTGCAAGTACTTACCTGATATTTAAAATTGAAAAGAAAACTGAAAATATTATGTTATTACTCCTTAGAGAAAGGTTGGAAACCACGTGAGAAGCATGGATTTGGTTGCATCTTTTACGAAAAAATTAGTAGCATACGTTTAATGGAGAGCTTCCAACCACTCACATGTAATTAGATATCACGGATTATTATTTTGACACCAATTTTTTTAATACAAATTTTATATTTATTATTTAATTTACTTTTTTTTCATATTTTTATTTAAAAGATAAATTTGGAAAATAAAAGGAGAATCTTTTCTATAGGTATAAAGATGAGTTTAATTTATAAAGAATATGAAAAAAAAATTACAGGTAACGTATTTCAAATGTGGAGGAGTGTCACTAGGTGTTGGTATGCAACACCATGTAGCAGATGGAGCATCGGGTCTTCACTTCATCAATTCATGGTCCGATGTTGCTCGAGGTTTGGATATTTCCCTCCCTCCGTTCATCGACAGGACACTGCTCCGTGCTCGGGATCCACCTCGTACTGTTTTTGATCACATTGAATACAAGCCTGCACCAACCATGAAGACGAACCTGCAACCCCAAAAACCAGGCTCTGATGACACTGCCACTGCCGTCTCCACTTTCAAACTCAACCGTGACCAACTCAACAGCCTCAAGGCTAAGTCCAGAGAGGATGGCAACTCAATCAGCTATAGCTCTTATGAGATGCTGGCCGGTCATGTATGGAGAAGTGTCTGCAAGGCAAGAGCACTCCCTCATGACCAAGAAACCAAATTGTATATTGCAACTGATGGAAGGTCAAGGCTGCAACCTCCCCTTCCCCCTGGTTACTTTGGCAATGTCATCTTCACCACCACTCCTGTAGCAGTGGCCGGCGATCTCATGTCAAAACCAACATGGTATGCTGCCAGCAGAATCCACGATGCGTTAATTCGAATGGACAACGAATATTTGAGATCAGCTCTTGACTATCTAGAGCTACAGCCTGATCTAAAAGCGCTTGTTCGTGGATCACATACTTTTAGGTGTCCCAACCTTGGCATCACTAGCTGGGTAAGGCTTCCAATCCATGATGCTGACTTTGGGTGGGGAAGACCCATTTTCATGGGACCTGGTGGGATTGCCTACGAGGGGCTCTCTTTCATTATTCCAAGCTCAACAAATGATGGCAGCATGTCTGTGGCAATCGCTCTTCCTCCTGACCGAATGAAAGTGTTTCAGGATTTGTTTTATGACTTTTGAACTCTCGGTTCAACATGCCCCCAACGATTCTGAGGTGATGTTTTACTTCTTACTTCATTTTAAGTATTTTTTTTTTTCTTCATAAACCGTATGAATATTGATAATAGACTGCATTGGCAAAGATTGATAATCCGTAAATACGAATGAACTTCAAAACAACATTTGATCTCACGTGTATGTATCTGTCAAAGATTTGTGTGTCAGCGCAGGCCTCCCTTCCACCATCCCATGATTTGACTGACTGCATTTACCAATGCTATGTGTATTTTTCTCTATATTCTTATGCTGAATTTAAGTTCGCTTTGAGTTGAGTAACATAAAATGAAGAAGATCCTTAAATGTATTAGTTTAAGATGAGAGATGGAGGTGGTATCATTCTAAGAAGTGGATTTGACTCACAGGCATTGGCAACCATGTATACCTTTCATCTTTCAACATTTGAATTCCAAAATTTGATGCGGATAAAGCACTTCAAATTAATTCATTTTATTAATGATTTGGCTGTGTAAGTTGTAACTGTGTAGAGGAAAACATTTGACTGTTTAAGAATTTATTAAGACAAGATTACATGTTCACATGGATGTGCTGATAAAGGGATCTGAGGACATAATTAAGGTTATTTAATATAAAATGCAGAGTGATCATAGTTATTATTATGTTTTGCGATATCATGGTTTATAGAGACTCAAACATTTGACATATTTTAGAGCAAGTAGAAATTAACAAAAGGGGCAACGATGAAACGTTAATATAGATTTATTTGAAATTAATTTTATATTGTATATATGTCATTTTTGTGTGTGTTGAATTTAAAGTATATTAGTAAAGTAAATAAAATAAATAATCATTTAATGATACGTGTGTTATGTCAAAATAATGTAAAAAAAAATAAAAAAATCTGTGTTAAAATATTTTTTCTTAAAAAAAGAATTCTAAGCATGAAATTGAGACCTGTTATGTGTTTTTAGGTCCATCCTTAGTGCTTTGATTCCATGTTTCTTTCTCTGCAGTTGAAAATACCAGTTCTAATAAATATGTTGGAAAAAGATGCACAGTTTACTTACGGAAATAAATACTATGAAGTTTTAAAAATTAATCAACTCTCTCTTACCCATTTGATCCTGTGTTAGCACAATGTTGTTCTTGGAGAGGTTTGGGTTTACAACTCTGTTCTAAACTGAAATTTCTGTCTGAACTTAAAAATGATGAATGCATCCATAATTGAAATCGAATAACAAAAACTAGTTTTCTAACTATACATGAAAATAATAACCATTCCATACTTAATAAACAATAAATTCGGGTGAGTAAGCATTAATTATTGCTTACCTAGTTAATTTAATAATGATAGGTTACGGTGAATTCACAATCAAATTTAGAGGTGCAGAAAGAAAAACGAGAAATGCAAGAAGAAATCTCCAAAAAGTATGGTATAAAAGGATTAAACCGAATGAGAGTAAACCTTTCTTCTAATGTTTTTTCTTCCTACACCCTCACAACTTCTATCTGCACCCTAATAAATTTTAAAATCACCACATTGACCTTCCTGTCACAATCTACAGAGAATAGTTTGATTACAATTATATACGTAACAGAAAAGAACCATCTGTGTTGCAGAAACATATTCCCTTTTACATGGATTTGGTTTGTTTGATTATAAAAGCAAACAAGCATAGCAGTGTTTGCACTTAATTTGAAAGAACTTCGAGAATGAAGCTCAAACAAAAAACAGCTGGGAAGAAAGAGAAAGAAAAACTACGTCACAATATTTTTCTTCTCAAATTTAATGCTTTTCTTTTTATTTATAAAAAATATGCATTTGTTTCAATAAACAATCATGCTAGTTCTAGAAAAATAAATGAAAATGAGTTTTATATTAGATGTAACATTTCATAAAATACTTATGAATATTTGAAAATTTAGTTAAATATATTTTTAATTTCTAAACTATTATAAAACTTTGATTTTATTATTTTTTCAAAACTTTAATATATTTTTATCTCCTTTATAAAGCTTCTGATTTAGTATTTTATGACCAGTTTGTCATGACACGAAAAAACTAACAACTTAATAATTTAATTTATTTTATTTTAAAAGGAGGTGGATAAATATAAACTAAAACTAAAATCATATGATAATTTAAGACAAAAACATGATTAACTCTAAAACATCAATCCAAACTTAAAAAATGTATATACAACTAATTCAAGAAAAATAATAATAAATAATTAAAAAAATAGTCTCGTAATAACTTAAAAGTTAATAGAAAAAATAAATTTTAACATAAACGAAATTGAAACATAGCTGGAATAAAAACCGATCACTCTTTTTTTGTTATTAAACAATATATCAAATCATGAGGAAGAAATGTGTTTTTTTTTTCTCTCATAAATTATCGATTTTTTTAATTATGGAAGAGAAACAGTAATTAAAGATTAATAGATTACATATTGTCAAAACAAATATTAAATTAATAAAAAATAATATTCTTCATCATAATACATAGAAATATGCACCCAAAAAGAAACATGTGCTAAATTAACCAAAATCATAGTAAAAAAAATTGATAATAAGTTTGAAGAAGAAAAACAAACAGAAAGTGCAAAAGAAAAGGGTTGTACAAAAGTATTATCATTGCCATAAATCACTTCTCCACATCAAAAAAAGACATTATCTACATTAATCTTCCTATCTTTTTTCACATCTTCGTTACTTAAGACTTTGATACATTAATAACTTTTTATAACAATTAATAATAGATTATATATCATTAATTTATTAATCTGTTTATATTTATTGAACTAGTCATATACCATCACATAAGTATTATAACAGAAATTATTAAAAAATATTTTTAAAAAACCATTTTCTTATCACTTAAATGACCAATTTTCAAATGCTAATTATCTAAAAGATTCAAAATGAATTATAAAAAATTCATCATACTTTAATAAATAATATTTTAATAAATAATGATACTTAAATAATATTTTTTTAATAATATTTAAATATTATTATGTATCATTATATAATTAATTTACAATAATAATTATAATTATTATTAATTATAAAATAATTTTGAATCAATCACCTAATTATTCTAATTTTATTACTTTTATATGAATAAGCATCAAAGAAAAGAAAAATCTGAGATGAGACATGTTTGGTTGTGCATCCTGTCAATATAATTAATTGTTCTTTCCTTCTGAATTGGCAACAGTCAGGTTGTACAATTAATGAATGCTGTGCATGGTGGCATATTCCTGTTACTAAAAATCTTCAACAGTACATATATACATTAAAGACAAAATTTATACACTTTAAAAAATTATCAAAAAGGTAAAAAAAGAAAAAAATATTTAAATAAAACTATTAGACATAGTAAAAATAATTACACTTTAAAATTATCATAGCAAACAAATAAGATAATGAAGAATTTGAAATTTTTTGTTTGTTGTTGGAAGTACATCATCAACTTGGAACCAAAATATCTTCTTATTGTTTTTGTCTTCTTCCAATCTTCTAAATAACGTTGTTTATGCATTGTTAATCACAACTTTATTAAGAAGTACTTTAACATTAAAAAAATCAACTTTTTCCTATGGAAGTTATGTCGGTCTATATTCAGTCTTTAAGATATGTTGCTGTAGAATAATGTTTTAAGTATACTTTTACTCTTTATTATATTTTAAAACAACATTATAATTATTCAGAACCATAAATTTATTTTTTTAAAATTATCTATATAAAAACTGTCCTTCCTTAAAAAATAGCAGTGAAAAAAATGAAAATATTTTATAAAACTAAAACATATAATATCATTCGCATTATTCTGTAATTCATTTTGTATTTTGAAAAATAAAATTAAAATAATTTTTTTTCTAAAACACAGTCTATGGAATGTGATACATGAGTATTATTATTGGTATCCAATAATTTTATTTGAATAGCTTTTAAAAAAAAGTGACTAAAATAAAGCTATTAGGAAAAAGCATTAATGATTGAAGAGTTATTTAAAACTTAATCTTATATATATTTATATATTTTTTTAGATATATAAAAATGGATTGTTTTAAAAAAAATATTTAAATACATATTTTTTAAAACTTATTTAAATTTATTTTATAGAAAAATAAATTTATTTTAATATAAAATTTATTTAAGTCGTATTTTAAAATTAATTTTAATTTTTTATTTGATTCTATATTTCAAATACTCATTTTAAATAATTTTACTTAAAAAAAAAAGAGGTATTCATGTATATTTATGGATACCCAATATTTACAATTACGTTACCAGTAGATTGGAAGGATATTTTCTTTAGACGGATAGCATATCTACATAGTCTAACTTGTTAAAAAGAAACTCTTTTAGCAGACTCCAATATTTTCTTTATTTTGACCAGAGGATAATTTTTTTTTTCATTATTCAATTTATAAAAAGATATAAAAATAAAAAATAAGCATAAAGTGAATAATTCTTATAATTTTATTATACGTGGTTTTTTTTAGGTAGTTGTTAAATTACAAAAACATTAGAAAACCCTAAATTATTTATATTAATAAAAATAAATTGAAGTAATATATATATATATATATATATATATATATATATATATATATATATATATATATATTAGAATACTACAAAGAACTATAAAAATATGAGTTCCTTTTATGATTGTTATAGATTTTGTGAAACAGTCTGTTTTCATTTCATTGTTGTTTTTAGTCTTTTTATGTTATTATTAAGTGATTTTGAAGTATTAAAAAAATTAATCTTTGATAGGTTACATTTATTTGACACTTTTTTTTAATTTTTTTTTAAAGAAATATAAAATTTTACATTTTATAATAATTTTAGTTTATACTTTTTGTTAAATGAGAAAACGTGTGTTATGATATTATTGTTTAAAGTTTATAGGTTGATTTTATCTATAATTTTATATTTAATTTAATTATATATAAAAAAAAGGTTATTATGTGTGTAAATTAGTGGGAATTATGAAATAAAAATTACTTAATAATTATTTTAATTATGTTGGAGAATTATGATGTTGGTTAGAAGCTTTGTTGAAGAATAGACGAATCCAAGTAGGAAACAACAATGATGACAAATAATTTGGAATAGCCTTCCAAACCTGCAGACATATCTGACCCAAGGAATTGCCTTCTCACTCACTACTTTCTCATTTTATTTATTTATTTATTTATTTATTTTTCTGTAACATCGTACCTCTTACATCAAAGTATGTTTAGCTTTGATACAAACACCACAATACGACCCTTCTTTTACCCTTATTTAGATGTAAAATGTAAACATTTTTTTAGGATCTTACTTTATACAGTGTCTATTAATATTAATTAGAAATAAAATGAATTTAGAATATTTGAATGAAGTTAACTTTTATTTTCTTAATTAATATTGTAAAATTAAATTAAATTTGTATATCAAAACATATATTTTTTATACCGAAATATATATTAAATATAAAATTAAGTGTTAGTAAACAATTCAATAACTAATTCATAATAATTTATGTTAATGTACTCTATGATTTGTTTAATAATTTATGTTAATGTATTTTAAGATTGTTTAATTAATCTATTATCAGACGGTTTACATCGTCAGAAACATCAACAAGATTATTCAGTAATTGAGTGACTATATACAGATGTATACACAGATGGAACATTCATTTTTAAACAATAATTATATTTGATAAAGATTAGTTTATAATAATATACGATTAATATCAATTTATTTATACTTTGTCATAATTTAAATCTCATCTAAAAATTTATAAATACATTAATTATTAAAGCCGTCCAATTTTTATTGATTTTGATATTAAAATAATCTCTCAGTTTAACTTACCTATGAAAAGAGGAAGATCAATACATTTGAAACTTAATAAATGAATAACCTCTATCTCATAATTGAAACAATTCATTTATAGATAAATAGGAAAATTAGGGTATGCATTTGACAATTTAGAAAAGAGAAAAATTATTTGTCATACATTTACACTCATTTAAGACATTATTTTTTATGATTTTGTTATAAAATTTATGTCAAATGAATGTACAACTTACATCACCCAACCCAATTTAAAAAGATCAATTAAAATGAACAATAATAATAATATTAGCATACTATTTTACATTCATTTAACATAAAATATAAGAATAAAATAGTTATAAAAAAATAAATTTTTGTATTAAAAAAAAGTAAAAAACAAGAAACAAAGGTCTCATTAAAAAAATTAGGTGTCCGAAAGAATAATTTTATTGAAATAGATAGATAGATGCAACAAAAGAGAAAGATAGAGCAGCCAAGCATTCCAAAGTATGCGTATGATCCCAGTCACCTTTTGTTGCTACCTTCCAACCAATCTCTCACCATGCCCTCACATCATTCTTTTTCCTTCTTATAAACTTTATATATATATATATATATATAAGGGACTCATGCAAAATTCATAGTAAGTTAATGTTCAAGATTAGTTTTCCAACCTTAATCAAAATTAATTAAAGAAGATGAACCTTATAAATTCAACAATAAAAGTGATTTTGAATGTTGGAAAAGTTAAAAAAGAATGGTATAATACTTTTTTTTTTCAAGTTTAATATAATTTTAAAGAATATATTCAATTTAATTATTTTTCTATTCAATATAGTTTTAAAATCCATAATTTGTATTCTGTTTTACGAAAGAAAAAAGGTATTTTACGAAAAAGAAAAGAAGGTTTGAGAAAAATGAAATGCAGAAAGAGTTGTTATAAGCGGGTGGTGGTGATAAACAAAGGAGACATATGCAGTAAGTGCATATACATACATACATACATAAATCTAAACCCAAAGGAACTCATAACGAAAACAACTAAGATAATAATTTCACTACCTAGCTATTTTGGTTCTCGTCTTTCCAAGGGAATGCGCAAACATAATTATAATAATAATAATAATAATAATAAAAATAATATTTGGAATATTATTCACTGGCGGGAATTGCAGTCCCCTTGCCAACTCCACACGATGTCTTTCAGCGAAGGCCTCACTTCTTCCTCGCACAGCTTTATGTATTCAAGCGTGTCTCCGGCTGACTTCGAAAACTCCACCACCGCCACCTCCGGCGCCACCTCGAACACCTCTACCGTCATCCCCAGCTTCCCCTTCCTCCCTTCCGTTGCTCCCTGCATTCTCACCGCGAACTGCTTCTTCCCCGTCACCTTAAAGTTCAGCTTCTTCGCCACCGCCTCCAGCTTCGCCATCACCGACGACGCCGAGTGTTTCGATATGAACATCGACGGCGACCGCTTCCCCGTCTCGAACAGATTACTCAGATCAAACCCGTGCGACAGCGAAGATATTATCTCGAAAGCATTGTAAGACGGACGAGCCGGCTTGGCCCCGATCAGTTCCCCAGAAAGGTTGTTGCTGCTGCTGTTACTGTCTTCGCTGCCGCTAACGTTTCCACTGCCACCGGCATCGTCCCCGTTGAAGTCGATGTTATCCTCCACAGCCGTCTCCTTCATGGAAAACGCAATGGGGCGCATGAACCCAACTTGGAACCAAGGATCCTTCATGATGTCAGGAATGGAATACCTCTTCTCTGGGTCCACGACCAGCAAATTAGAGATCAAGCGTCTGGCCCCGGGCGAAATCCATTCCGGGAATGCATAATCGGCTTTGAAAGACTTGCTGTAAATCCTCATCACATTCTCACCCTGAAAGGGCAAATACCCAGAAAGAAGCGCGAAGAGGATCACCCCACACGACCATATATCAGCCTTCGACCCATCGTAGCCCTTCTTCTTCAGAACCTCCGGCGCCACGTAGGCCGGCGTGCCGCACGGCGTCACGAGCATCCCGTCAGATCTGCGCTGGTCAGGCAGCGCAGACAAGCCGAAGTCTGACACTTTCAGGTCTTCGTTCTCGTCGAGGAGCAGATTCTCCGGCTTCAAATCACGGTGGGTGACGCCACGACTGTGGCAGAAGTCGACGGCGCTGATCAGCTGTTGAAAGTACTTCCGGGCGATTTCTTCCTTCATCTTTCCTTTGGCCACCTTGGCGAAGAGTTCTCCTCCCTTGACGTAGTCGACGACCAAAAAGATCTTGGCTTTGTTGGCCATAACCTCTCTGAGTTCCACGATGTGGGGGTGACGCACCAAGCGCATGACGGAGACCTCGCGCTTTATCTGTTTCACCAGCTTATCCTTCTGAAGCTTCTCTTTTTTTATGACCTTGATGGCCACGCTGTCGTTTGTGCTGAGGTTTCTACCGTGGTACACTTTGGCGAAGTTCCCCTGCCCCAGCAGCTTCCCTATCTCGTACTTGTTGAACAGGATGTTCCTGCTGCCACCAGTGCAATTGGATCTGCGATCCATCACGGCGGCGGGGATTGTTGACCGAACCAGTTTTACCCTAACGCTGTCAGTGGTTTTGGTTTCTACCTTCTATAGGGGGTTTTCAATTGTAGGCTTTGAATTGGAATTGGTGGAGGTGGGAGAGACCCAGATCGAAGGGCTTGACCCTTATAATGAAGAGGGTGTCGAATGGACACACCACGTTCTGGAGAAAAGATTTGGATGGGTTGAAAATCTTCATGGTTGCATGCGGAGGAGGGAAAGGAAAAGGGGTGAGGATGTGCTTAGATTTGTGTTTGAGTTCCAAGACCCGAATAGGGGAACAAGCCCGAACTGAAAATGGGTTGTAAAAACAGAATAAATACAGTATCGGAAGGGGTGGAGGACGGTGGAAGAAGACGGAGAACGCGGCTATCACGCAGAACCAAAGAGATAGTGATTTGTTTCAGGTTTCAGGTTTCTGTGGTGTTGGGCGAGAAGAGGAGCATGCCGTTTTATGAGGAGCGGTTGGAAGAGATCGTATCCAAACACAACATAACACCACAAAATATCTGGAAAAAACCTAAATTAAGATAAATAGGAACAACAACTAGACCTATGTGGGTACCAAAATACCCACTTTTTTCTAAATTAATTCTTTTTCAAGTCTAATTATACACTAAAATGTTTAGATAAATATATTTTTAATATCCATGTGATAAATTATTACTTTGTAATTTTGAAAATGCTACAAATAAAAATTTGACATAAAGATGAGAAAAGGATAGGTGTACATAATCTGTTGAAATTGATATTAATGAATATAATAAATGCAAGAATAAATAAAAAATAGAAAAAAGAAAAAATAGAGAAAGATAAGATTGATGAGTGGTGACGTGGATGTGAGTCGAATACAGCTAGCTAAGTACTGCTCGTGGTTTCTATAAGGTTTTGACCAAATAATCAAAACCTAAACCTACCAAATTGCAACTTTATTTTATTGGATACGCGTGCTTTCAAAGGACGTCCAACGTCAACCACGCAAAATATGAGATCAACCCGCTTATCTTTATGTAATATAACCCGACCCGTTTCGCAAATCCACAGGATTTCAGAAAACGGATTTCTTCACACACCGTTTCTTTCTGTTCTTATGTATTATATTTTTTAAACTAATTTCTTATTTAATGTTGAATAATATTATATTTACATCCCATTTACATTTCTTAGAATATATTTGATATGAAATCTGATTTAATGATAAGAAATGAAAAAAAGTGAACACGTATTGAAACAAATCTTGATTACGGCTGTTGAAGATTTTCGCCAAATTTATTATTTTTCCAAGTACTTTTTTTCTATAGCCATTAAAATAATACATCGTGGACTAGAAATTGCTACGTCTATCTTGTTTTTATATTATCAAATTCATAATTTAACTGTGTTAATAATTTCGGAAAATATAAAATTTTAATGTCGTATAAAGCACGCAAATAAATACTTAAAAAATAATTTATGTAGATATTTTGTGAAAACGTGACAAAATTGTTATTTATCAATCATTTCAAGTTTCTATTCAACCGTACAGATTTATTTGGCCCGAATATTTTATTAAAAAAATTATTTATTTATGATGCCAAAAATTATATATACAACTAACTAATTTATGGGTATTATTAGAGTTGTGTGAAAATATTATTTCTTCATATTGCAAATACTAAATCCTAAGCACATTAAATAGAATTTTTTTTTAAAGTTAATTTAATTTTTGGAAATACTTATTAAAATCACATTAAGTGTTTAAAGTTTGTCGTTAATATTGAATTTAATCCTTTTAAAACTCTAGTTACTTCTCCCACCTAATTACTTCAACTTTGAAGCCCACTGATTTAATCAGCTAATATTTCAGTGATGCAAACTTGTTATGTGTAGTCATTATGATGTAATTTTGTCTCTCTTATTTATTATTGATTCATTTAGTCATTATCGAACTTTTTCTTTCTAATAATTCATTTTATATAATCATGTAAAAAGAAAAAAAAAATCGAAGAAGAAAATATAAAATAAAAAACACTAAAAAGGAAAAAAAAGAAAAAAAAATTTATATTAATTACATTACTCTAATAAATAAATCTTTAAATTAGGGAGTAAACCAAAATGTTAAACCATCTGAAGTAAAAAGGAGAAACTAATGTGCACTTAAAAAGGAAAATCAAAATCACCTTTCATATGGACCAAAACCTCATCTTTTGGGATTAAAGAAAAAACTTGAGTAATTACGCAAATATTCCATTGGGTTTCGACAATTTTATTTAAATGCTTTTATATTTTATTTTTATGCTAACTTTTTAATTCTGTATAAAATATTATGTTGTTTTTTTTATTTTATTTTATTTTATTGATATCTATATTTTCATAATTCAATATTTTTAGTCAAACCCTTTGTTTCCTCCTCAACGTCAATTCATGAAAAAAATGTTATTAATTTTAATCATATATATATATATATATATATATAATAAATTATTAAATATATTAAATATATTAAGATCATTATATTTCATTAACTAATTTATTAAAGTTATTTAGTTAATAATTGTAATAAAAGATATACATGTCATAAAAAAATTATTATATAGAAATTATAAATAATATTTTAATTTGTTGATAATCAAATTAAGATATTAAAACTCAATAAAAAAAAGTAATGGATAAAAATTAGATGAAGAGTCGTAGTCTCTATCTATTAACATGTTTATTATTTTTTATTTTATTTTTTGTTCATTCTTATGAGAAGAGAAAACTTAAAGTATTATACCGAATAAAAATTGATATCAGTCTATTTTATTTTCAATATTGAATCTAAGTACACCTTTGGTTAAAGAAAATTGAAAAATATTAAATAATCTAACATAAGAGCCCAGAATAAACTAGTAATACCGTTCATAAAGTTGGGCTTTTAAATAAATGAAAGAAAAAGAAAACTTCAATTTTTTAAAGAAATTAAGAATCTAATAATTAAGTAAAAATTACTTTTGAGTCTGAAATGTTCTATAGTATTGACTTAAAATTAAGGAAAATAATGTACAAGTTGAATGAGGAAAGCATAAAGAATTGTAAATGAATGAGTGAACGTGCACTTTATTAGCTCAACGCAAAGTAAACAAAGACGTAAGTTAGCGACCTACTTTTACTACTCAAGATTTTCATGTTTACGTTATATTTATAGTCCAAGCAAATTAATTTCAAAATGCTTCAATTCATCTCTTTTTCTCAGTTAATTTGGATTTCTTCTTCAGGTCAAACTTTATTGTTTATCAAATTCAGAATAAAATTTGTATTATAGATATTTTGTACTAAACACTTTTATAATTTATCTTTCAATGTAGTTTGGTCTCACTTTTTAGTCTCTTTTAGTATCCTTCAACATTGTTCTCGTTCTTTGGTCTCTTTCTTTTCCAAGCCGGTTAGGCGGGTATCTCTCAAAGGTTTTCCGACCTTTAAGTTAGTGTACAGTAATTATGGAGCAGTAATAAACGTATAGTAAATATGAACCATCATCTGATTTGTATTTATAGTTTTTGCCATGGATCTAATCGTGGTCAAATCCTAGCCCAATGACTCTAATCACTGCTTACCATAATCTTGACATAAATTATGGAGCAGTAATAAACGTATAGTAAATATGAACCATCATCTGATTTGTATTTATAGTTTTTGCCATGGGTCTAATCGTGGTCAAATCCTAGCCCAATGACTCTAATCACTGCTTACCTTAATCTTGACATAAATTACGAGCTTTGGCCGACCGTCCCTAGTAGGCCGTCCAATCATGTCTTTACGAGATGATTTTCTGGTTCTTAAAATAGGAACGATACAAAGAATGTTAGCACGAGATGACTATACAACTCGAGATGGTCCCGTGGTCGTCCCGTCCATCTGGTACAATAGATTTTATATGTATTTTTTACTTATATTTTTTAATTTTACAATAGAAATATAGATTTTATATCAGACTGTATATTTCAAAATATTTTCGGATTGTTTATTTCAAAATTGAAAATGAAAAGCAGATAAAATATAAATTTTGAAATGTAGCAGGTGAAGTAAGAAATTATGAAGGGGCAGGAAGAAATGCCCAAAAAACACAAGCAATATCTAACTAGTGGGAAAAAAATAATCTGGACCTTAAAAATCTGGCAAATTTCATTTATTACTTCCTGCAGCCCCGTATTTTTTTAAATTCTCGTAATACCCTTAACGAAAAAATAAAAATGAATATGATTCTCGTATGGTTTGAAGGCAGTGTGCGTGTTCGTGTTGGTCTTTCAATTTAATTTACGCATTCTGCAATTCATAGATATTTTTTATTGCACAATTCCAATCCAAAAAATATTACATTTTTATATTTTGGATAATTTGAAAATATAGATTTTACAATTAAAAATATAGTTTTAAGGTTTAAATATTTTCGTCTAGTTTTTTTAATGTAATTTAAATTTTTTTTTGAATCAAATTCTTTTTTTGTAATGCTGTTTATACAGTTAAAAGCATATGAATCGTATTAAAAAATAGTTTAAAAAAATCCTATACTAACAAGTGTATTTTAGATTTTTATTACTTTTTTCAACAGGGATTAGAAGATTCATTTCAGCAATCTTATGGGCTCGAGAAAAAATGGGGTGCAAGAAGCAATAATATTTTATTTGGGATTAACCATATGGGTATGGATCCAAATGGGCTATTTTCAACATACTCACCTCTACTTTTCATTTTAGTCACATAATTTTTATAGAAAAATAGCAATATACTCGTTTATTGGATTGATTTCAACGTAATTTCTATTACTCGTTCAAAATTATTGAATTCTTTTATATAATTAAAATTAATAATAGGTTTTAAATAGTTCAATTAAGTTATTCATGCATATTTTCAGTACAAATACGATGAAAATTTTGTATGAAGAGAAACTTTAACCAAATTTTAATTTTTAATAATTTAAACATTAAATATAATACGTTTATGAATAAATTAAAAACCAACCTTTAATATTATTTACAATAGAATAACTAATCGGCAAATATTATGAGTTTATGTAATGAATTTAATGTTTTTGTACCCGCATTTTTATATGAGTATATAATTGGAGAACACGAATGTTAAGAAAAAAAAACTAAACATAAAAAGGTAATTTTTTTAACTTAAGGTTTTTCCTAATTTATGTTGTAATTATAAAAATGGTAAAGAGAGTGCAGAATGAAGAAACAAATGTTATTTGTGCCGTTTTATATTGCCCGTCTTTCATTATTTTATATAGATAGGAAAACATAATAAAATTTCCATTTTTAATTAATAGTTTTAAAATTAAAAAATTGTAAAAATGTAAAAAATAAAATAAAATCAGTTGGTCGAAAGGACGGTAAAAGATATGGTAACATGAATGGAATAAGTTATGTTTTAATTGATTAGTTTAGTATTATATCGTAATTCACTTAGGTTAATTTCATCTTTTTATAAATTATGAATTATGTTAAAAAAATTATTATACTCTAATTAAAAGTGAATAAATGCGAGAGTGATATTTATATTCTAATTAACATCATTTGTTGATATACTTTAATCGTGAGAACGCCCAATTGTTTATATAAAATAATTAAATGGCAGTCTTTTCTTTTTTGTCAAATAAAAGGAAGTTTTTAAGTATTGTTAGTTGACGGATTCTTTTAAATTTACCACCTAACCTAATATTAAACTCTCTTTTTTTCTTTGTACTTGTATTCAATGTGTGTTTGTTATTTATGTTTAAACGTGTAAGAAAGCAATGAATTTATTGACTGGATAATAATTTATTTATTTGATATTTGTGCATAAAAGGCACAGCATAAATTATAATTCTGCATCCCTTGTAAATTTCAAATATATGTAATTTTAGTTTTTATGTTTTCATTTTAATTCTTAATTTTTAAAATAATATGGAGTTTGGTACATTTTTTTCATGATTTTAATCTTTACATTTAAAAAAAAAGTAAAATACTGATCAGTTGTTAACATTGGATTTTTGTAATTGAATAAAATAGCTAGAAGAAAAATCATAAACCAATGTAATGTTTTGATTAAGAAATAGATGAGAGGGTGAACTAATGGATTTTAGAGGATTGAGAGATGATTGTGGTGTTGTTTTTATTAAATAATTTGAATAAAAAGTTTGTGAGACTTTATGAATGATTGATAGATATAATAGGTTAAAAAATGTTTAATTGTTTAAAATATATTATTATCAATTTGTTTTTGTGTTGAAATTTGACAGATGTAGATTTAAATAGTAAAAGTTATATTAAAATAAAATAAAAAATGTTAATGATAGAAAAAATTAAAGTTACAAAAATTAAAAGACATCCTCCCATTATCTGAGTTTGGTAAACTTGGTTTTACTTATTAAACTTATCAATAAAGAAAGAGATTGTCAAGTTCAACAATAGAACAAAAGTTAATCAAACTCAGTTTACAAAATCGATATTTTTAATTTAATTCGATGTTGAGAAACTCAATTTAAGTTAACAAACAAATTCGATAAACTAGATTTATCTTGATAAGCTTGATTTCAATAGTCATAATATATTCCAATAATAATGAAAAAAATTCATCACTCTTATAACTATTCGCAAAATCAATTACATCGCATGATAAACATAGATGTAATCGATTTTACCATATTATAACTGATTATACTAAATCAGAATCGATTATACCATTTCAATATAACTTATTTTACCAATTCCATCTCTCTCCATAATCCATTTCATGACTCAATTATCACTATCATAATCAATTATACATTTCACGAAATCAATTCCATACCGCTTTAAGAATCTCTAATTTTCTTTCAAAATAAAACAAATAATACTTTGATCTTTGCGTTTAGATGAATAGTCTATCTTCTTTAATATTTGGAACTTACGCGAATCACTGATTTCCTCGCTCATACAAATATCCTTAACCTTAAGAAACACAAAAAACAGATGAAAAATATGATTTCACACTTCCACTCAATCGGTTGATATATATAATGAAGAAAGATGAAAATAGGAGAAATCCTTGAAAATTTTGGTAAGGTGGTGATTGGACCGACAAAAGAAAGTGACAGGAATAATGAGGTTTGGTCAGTCATGTAGAAGTCAATCCTCGTGCACATTCCTTCTCTGTTTGTTTCCCAACTTTTTCTTATTTCTTTAATTACCTTTTGGTTGTTAAACTTAAACAGAAGAGGAAAGTTGTTCCCATTTTGAGTTCTCCCAAACTGGGCCCACCATTTCTGTCTACTTGTATTCCATTTGCACCCAAAATCAACCAAAGAATCAGAATAACACTCTCACCCATTCCAAACACGTGCTCACAAATGCGACCAAGAATTTCAATTCCACGCTTTCTCTCCTACATGAATCGAATGTGAATGCCTTAGACCATTTTTCCAACTTCATTAATCTTTTAACCAAAACTATATATTATATATCGTACATCTTCTCGGCCGAGCGTTTAAAAGAATCAACAATCGATCCAGTGAAGCATTATGTTTATATTGAATCGTAATTGGACCAAAAGTTTCTAGCAAGTTTAGCGTGTGAATTATGATTAATGGGTTAATAATTTAATTCGACCCATAATTTAATTATTAACAAATAATAATAAAATGATTGATAATTGATAATATTTTTTATCAAATACTTTTAAATATAGGATCAAATTATAAAAGTACACACGTTAAACTTTTTGAACAATACATTAAACATTTTATTGTGAGCAAAATCTCTTTTAACAAACATAATTTGAATGTAAAAGTGTTATTAGTTTTCTCGATCAAGAATGCAAGCAAGTAGAACAAAAAATTTAAAGTATTGAAAAACAAAAAATTACATTAAAAAGGTACGTCTCTTAATTCTAAAAGAAATTATAATTAAAAAATTAGTATTTAATTAATTACACATAAAAGAAGAAGCAAAAGCAGTGGTGATGGTGAGCGCACGTAAATATATAAGATAGAAGAGGATACACGCAAGTGAATAATAATGTTATGTACACGTGAGTCTAGCCAGGTCTTTCTTTAGGATTCTTTTTTTGACTAACACCTACCCAAATTCATTCATTTATTTATTTATTTATTTATTTATTACAGTAGTAACGTTCTCAATACGCAAACGCAATACTTATATATTTTACATTAATTTATTTAATTCATCTTCTAATTTACCTATTCTTCATTTTGTAATAAAAATCTTTAACTATTTTTCATTTTGCAAAATTCTCTCATCTATTCAAACATTTTGTAAATTGTTTTGTGCTGCTTTTAAGTAATTTTAGCTACAAACTTTAATTCACATTTTATATTTGTCTATCTTAGACATTCTGTAGTAACCTTTCTTATTTTTCGAGATTGAATACAAATGTTAAAAAAGTCTTTTTGATTAAGTAACGTTTAATATAATTGTTTAAAAAAGTAAGTAAAAACAATGATAGAATTTTTAACCATAGAAGTTTTGTAAATAAAATTGTTACTACTGGAAGTAAAAAGTTTAAAAGATCTTAACAGCTTTAGTGATTGAGATGAACTACATAAATTTTTTTCTTTTATATCTTTGAATTAAAATACATTTTAAAAAAGAAAAAAAAAAGTCTTTAAGTAGATTTCAAAAGAAAACCCATTTAAACTCCGTCGTGTCTTGTTATGCTAGTAAAATGAAGTAGTAGTTGTTTATTTTATTTAGCATATATATTTTTTTTTGTATAATTTATCATAAATTTCATAAGGTTGATGAGTATGATTTGAAATTGTATAGTATGATTGTTTGGAATACTAAAAGAGTTGGTCAACTAGTCGAAGAATCATATTAAATAAAGATTAATGTTAATAATGATTAGGTTAAAACTAATCAAAATTATTATTAATTAGATATAATTAAATTGATGCTAATCTAAAATTTATTTCAAAATTTATAAATACAGGTTTAAAATATTTACTGACTTTAATATTAAAGTGTACTCTAAAAAAAAAAATAAAAACTTTCACCTAAGCTTAGAATAAGAAATACAAACTAAAAAATAGTTAACTAGATCCGACAAATCCAAATAGAAATAAAATAAAAATTAATAAAAATATTATTTTCATTTCAAATTTATCAAATAACATTATTATAATTAATTATCATATATCTAAGGTATTTTTATCGTTTGATCTCGATTCCTAAAAAATGTTAAATTTTGGAAACCAATAAAAATATGTATAATTTATTTAAAAAACGAATGATTGAAAAAAAAAATAGAATCGTGAATAATATGCAGAAAGGATTGCGTTTGCCGTGGGTTACATCATTCATGGCATCACTCCGAAAAAATGAAAAGTATTTGAAAAAACAATATTGGTTACAGATTAGACCACGTTGCTTATGTGCACCATTACCTTCCAATCACTACGTTTTGTGTGTGTTTCATGCTGAATTGGTCTTACATCATTCAACACTTTTTCATATTAAAAATACTTATATCTTATATTTATGATTTAAAAGCATGAAGCCAAGTCAAGAGAAATTAGCAATCACAAACCTTTCTTAATTACTATCATCGTTAATTTATGGTCAATATAACTCCTCAGAAAATAAATACATAGGAAATGTGGGACTAAAAATATTAATGATGAGGGTGCGACAACGATGATATAACAAATTTAACAAAAATATTTTTTATTAAAATAAATTTCCAATACCATGGACTTTAAATTTATAAAATAAAATTTATACTTGTTGTATCTTCTAAATTTGATTTATCTATTATTTTCAATATTTTTAAGTTCATTTAAATTACAATGAAATGTTTTTAATACAGAATATAGAGTACAGTATTTGTTTTTTTGGTGGAAAAGTAAAATTTAAATTAAAACCTTTTCGGTAAAACGTTGAAGTTGCTTTAAAATTTACTTAATTAACAACATCTTCTTAAATTTGTTTTACGATAAGAAGACGAAAATGTCAATTTTAATAATTTATTTTGTGCAAAAAATATAAAAAATTAACTTTTTTTTCCTCAGATCTCACGTGTACAATATTTTCCCACCGGTTGGCGTGGAAATGGAGCGAAATAGTTGTGACATTTCATTTCTTCTCTAAAATTAAATATTTTTTCAAGCATAAAAAGATAAATGTATTTATTTTAAAATTTTAAACTAAAGTTAACTTTTTAAATCAATTTCAGTCATATAATCAGAAAAGGATAATTTCTATATTTTTAAGTAATATATATATATATATATATTTAACTTTTTTAGGTAAAGTAAAAGTGAAGATTTTATTATATTGTAATGATATAGAATTTGGTTTTGAAGTGGTATGAATTGGGTGGGTTGGTGTTGATGAAAAGGTGCCGTAATTAATTGGACAAGGAAGAGAAAATAAAGGGTTCGTTCATGAATGTGAACTCAGAAAAAAATAAACATGTAAGCTTTCTTGTGGGTTCAATTCAATGGATTGACTAATGTGCTTCCTTCCTCTGGTCATGGTCCATTTGTGGGTCTCCCTTTCTTGTACTTTCTTCAATTACCTTTCTCCCCTTTTCCCTTTAATTTTTATCCCACACCCATTTATATATTCACTTACAACTTATACCACTAAATCCATTCTATCAATTCCACACAAACATCAAATATATATATATATATTTATTTTTTTTTCTTTTTCTTCATATAACTAAATGTATTTAACATTTATTCATTAAAATTTGTTTTTTATTTATGTTGAATATGATGAAAAATTATATTTGGGATTAATCTCCTTGTGTTAAATACACACATAGGGTTTTCTATTTATAATAGAAGAAACATGGGCTAAGCCTGAAATACAAATAAGAAATAATAACAAACTAACTAAAGATAAAAGATAAATATAAAATAAAGATAATATATCTAACAATTTAATATATGTTGGTATATTAAATCGATATATATATATATATTCCACCTATTTATTTTAACCGGACAACATTATACATTGTTAGTTGGATTCTTCCACAAACCATTATTGCGATCAAACAGTTTTAGAGGAGGATCGAACGATTAGGTAACATGAAAGTTAACTATAATACAAATTAATTTTGGGTAAAGTGTGATTATCACTAATTGGATCATTAATATTGTTTTGGGTGTGGGGTTGAGAATCACAATCAAACATTCATTCACACTTTTCTCATAGCCATTTATCATTGTTTCATATATCTTTAGTCAAGTTCTTTTGGGTTCTTAATGTCTGAGCTCCAAATCGTGCAGACAAATACTTCTCAAAGACACTTCAACGCTCAAGTCAATAATCTAGCCAATCGGTTATCATAGTAAAATTTTAAATTTACAATAAATATTATCACATACCTTCTTACCTTAGACTTCATAGGTTTCGAGATTGACTTATGATTAGAAGAACTATAATCACGGCCCAATACCTAATAAGTAAGACTCACATGAAAACTTGATTATAAGTTGTGCTTAAGGCTCCTTAGAGCTTGCGACTGCTCGGGCATTAATGGTCGGTTAGTTTTAGTTTTGATCGGTATAGGAGACACATAATTATATTTACTACAACATTAAATATCTGAACGGTCAAATATTGAACTAACTTTGACATCATAATATTGTATGTAACTTCCAAACGATATTGGGCAAACAAATATAGCATTTGGACCCTTTAAACTTACCTGAAATTTGGACGTTGACATGAATCCTAAGTTCAAAACACTAAATAAACACAATATTTTTTATGAGAGAACTATGAATTCTTTGCTAGTAAGAAAGTTGAATCCGCAACCTCTCTCTTGGTTCTTATTATAAACCTTTCAAATAAATCTTTTATCGAAATAGTTGAACTCATAACATCTCTTATCATCTAAATAACTATTATTTTTACCACTAACTCGACGTTTAACTAAATAAACACTGTGCTTAATAGTATGTATTATTTTTCTCACGACATTAAACCTTATCATGTTTTTCTTGGTCATATATATTGAAGATGGAGTGAAGAAAAATAAGACGAGTTGAGACATTTGCACCGAAAGTATCACCTGAACAATCTACCTGGAATTCTCATTTGTCTTCTTGCCCATTCTAACTTCTACTATCCATTCCAAAACAACTTGCTTCCCTTCTGCTGTTTCACTACCAACGTTTTTCATACCTACACTGTTTCTGAATATAAAAAGGAAAAAACAACACAAAGGATTAAATAAAAATTATAATTTAACTCGTCCCATAAAGAATAAGATGAATAATCTCTTTCTATTTTACATTTAAATCTAGAAACATTATAAACGTTGTATTTTTTTTTAAGGAAATCTACACATGACTTGTTTAATTCCTAACCCTTTTTATGTTTAGTTAATTTCTTTCTTGTTTGGGTTATTTGACGTTCAATAAACTTACGTTTTTATCATACGAATGTATCTTTCTTCCATATTTAGAGTCAATCATAATTAATTATTATAAGAAGAGGTGGCATATATACCTATTTCATTGGTGTATTCTGAGACGTAAAGGATAAAATCAGCCACTTAGTACTTTCCACCATTAAGGATTTGAAATCTTAATTAATGCTTATGATGTTTATTTGGTTTTTAATTACGTATAAGGTAAGATTTAACTAAATAAAAGAAACAAGTATAGAAATTAAAACACTCACGATTTTTTCAAATCCACCTATCATAAACTAAATTTTCATTTTTTTTCTTCAGATAATTCAATCATCAACCACTCCTACGGATACCTTCAACGCAAGGTAAATTACGAATCAGTCTTGGATGTCTGAAAAAAAAATAATTTAATACAAAACATAAATAAAGTGTAATAATTTATTTCGGTAAATTCTAATAATTGAAATGATAGATGACGCATCGTGGAAAATGTTTGGAATAGTAACCTTGACAAGAAATAAAGAAAGGACCCCACCAAGAAACAAAAGTATGACCAGGACAAATTAAGACGACTTCGGGTCGATATAAAACTTCAATCACTTTTCATGCAAAATGAATGAAGATACTTTAGAAAGTATTTTTTTTTAACATGTGTTTAGTCTAAAATTATTTTACAATTAATAATAATAATTATAAATATTATTTTAAATTAATTATAGAATAATACATAAATAATATTTAAATATTATTAAAAGAATGTTATTTAAGTATCATTATCTTTTCTAAATATCTATCACTATTTTCAATTTTTTTTTGTTAAAATAAGTTGATTTTTATTTTTAAAGAATATAAGACTGTTAAGTGATAGAAAAAAATAATTAATTGTTATGAAATTAACATTACATTATATAAAAAAGAAAAAGAAATGGCAGAGTCGACGGAAAGAGAAATAAACTTTTGATGTAGTAGAGTATGATGTACTATCAGTAATGAATAATTTAGAGAAGAATTTTCAAGGCGGGCTTGACTTTGAAATTTGAATTCCGTTTCATGTACCTACAATTTCACCGACATATATTTCTGACGTCAACCCTATTCCTTATAATAATAATAATAATAATAATATGATATTATTATTATTTATTTTAGAAAATAATAAATGGAGTGACACGTTCTTCTTATCTTCTTTAGTAGTATAGTCCAATGCTAGCTCTCTCTAAGTATATATAATAAGGACGTGTTGAAATTCAAATAATAATATAATTAATGAAAAATTAAAAAAAATTAAAATGCCAGCTCTGAAACACACAAGTAGTTGGATAGATTGGTAGTGTCGTCTTCTTCTCTCTCCTTCCTCTCAGTTTCCTTCTTCAACTTGTGCTCCTTTCAACTTGCGCTCTCGCTTTCTTCCCCTTATATAAGCCTCTTCCAATTCGTTTTCTACAAACTTCACAAAATTTGAATCTTTCACCTTCCTCTATATTCTCTTCATCTGAGTATTGCTTGATTTCAAAAAAATCTAGCTACAATTTGACTTTTTTGCGTAAAACAAGAGCTTTTCAGAATTGAAGCTTTATACCGGAGTGTTAATATCACGGGAAAAAGCTTCTTCTTCTCTTTGACTTTAATTGCAAGTCATGGATTATTCATCACGGATTAACACTTCATTGGATCTCAATCTCAATCCTCGCAGGCTGCATGAAGAACTTCCCGTAAGTGTAAACAATCCATTCCGATGATGTGAAGATCTTCTGTCAATAGTTCCCCTCAGAATAATGTTTGATATGGGTAATAATTATTTCTTCTGTGTCTGTTCATTTCAGAAAAAGGAGGTGGAACACAATTTTTTCTCTTTGGGGGTGAAGAAATCCTCTGTAAAAGAACAGCAGGTTAGTTACTTCTGCCAAATCCTCTTCTTTAAGCTGTCTTTTATTTGGGTTCTTCCGAAGCTCACCATTTGTTTGAGCAATTCTCTTATTAGAAATTAAGTTCAGTGTGGAAACTAGATATAGGCTCTTTTTCCCCTTTTTAGAGCTGCATAATGATCACGTGTGTGCTGCCATTTCAGTCTTCCAGTGCCTTGGTGGAGGAGCTGAAGCGGGTGAGTGCAGAAAACAAGAAGTTGACCGAAATGCTGACGGAGATGTGTGAGAACTACAACGCTATGCGAAGCAATTTGATGGAATATATGAGGAAGAATCCTGATAAGGAGCAAAGCTCATCGAAGAAAAGGAAGTCAGAAAACAGCTTCAACAATAGTGCTCCGAAGAGCATGCACGGAAACTCCGAGAGCAGCTCAACCGATGAAGAATCATGCAAGAAACCAAAGGAAGACATCAAGACACCAGTTTCAAAAGTTTACGTGAGGACAGAAGCATCTGATACAAGCCTGGTAAGATTCTGAGCATAAAACGTATCTAACTGGTAGTAACCATTAAGACTGTTGTGCATTAGTTTGACAGGCTTTTCATTTTTTCGTGTTTCCAGATTGTGAAAGATGGATATCAGTGGAGGAAATACGGACAAAAGGTTACCAGGGATAACCCTTCTCCAAGAGCTTACTTCAAGTGCTCTTTTGCTCCAAGCTGCCCGGTCAAAAAGAAGGTAATTTATCCATGAGCTAATTAAATTAAGAATAACTAAGTATTCAAACTCCTCTATATGGAACTGGATCTGAAGCTAAATTTGTGTTTGTAATTCAATATTCAGGTGCAAAGAAGTGTGGATGATCAATCTGTTCTGGTTGCAACATATGAAGGAGAGCACAATCATCCCCACCCTTCTCAAATGGAGCCAACCGCAGGCTCCAACCGTGGTGTGACCCCATGTTCAGGGTCTCTTAGCTCTTCACCAACAACAGTTACCCTTGACTGGACAAAATCCAAGTCCAGCACCGATTCCAAGAACATAACTCCCAAAATGGATGCACCACAAATCCCTCAGGTTTTGGTAGAACAGATGGCCACTTCCCTGACCAAGGATCCTAATTTCAGAGCAGCACTACTTGCCGCAATCTCAGGAAAAATGTTGCACAATAATTGAGTAGAAGAAAATGACTGAACTCGGTGTCAAGTTTTCTATAAATGGATCGTGTTTAGAGAATAGGATCTCTATGTAAATAGGACTACAACATAGGACATTATTGGGACATATTCTAGCTGATTGCGCATTTGCTAAATCAGACTCGGCTCAATCTTTTCCATTCTTCTGCATCGGGGTAAACTAGGACAGTTAAAATCAGGTTTCGTTTAAGTTCTTGCGAATTTTCTGCAGCATACAAAAGCAAAGAAAAACTTTGCTTCAAAAACTGTAATTCTATCGATAATACAATATCTCCTTTTCATTTCCCAACTCTCTATTTGGAACACTGATTCTTCCTTGTTATACCAGAAAGATTAATAATCAAAAGGGATGCAACGATCTTCACTTACACAAACTATATTTCACATCATAATCTATAAATCAAACATGGAGGGAAAAATGACATGTTATTTATTAGACAGTTCAGCTAGTAGTCGATCCTTCCAAAGTTAATTTGAAAGTCACAGAATTGATTTTTTTGTTTGTACCAGTTGTTCCCAACCAAACATGTCATATATGATCTGTTAAACAAGTTGAAGAAGTATCTAAACAAAACCACGTTGAATCCAATTTGGAAATGTATAGATGTCAGACAATTGCAGAAGACGGTTTCTTCTTGATTAGATCAATGTTCCTGTCTGACAAACTAAAGATAGTAGTTTTCTAACAAGATGATGTGGTGATTTGTTGGCCAAGTATATGTGAAGGACTGAATTTCTGAGTGCTTGAAGCTGTTTGCTTGTCTTGTCTGCGACCGTAACACAAGTTGATTTTCTCAACTACTTCTCTTTCAATACTTCAATCTGGGTCTTAGGAATCAGGTTCCTTTCATATTTCATAATAATTTCTCATTGGTAGGTAGCAGAGAAGTTTGAAAAAATAATCAGTTGTTTAAGGCTGTCTCTCACTCACCTCATTCATTGCTTTTTTTATGATACGCATGACATGTAAGTCTTCTTTCCATTATATCTACCAATCCTGTATATCTTTCACATGTATAATATAATGGTACGAGGATGTTATGAAGAGTAATAATAGGATAATGTATATTTACATTAATTCTGATATTTATTGCAAAAAAAATAAAAAAAAATAGTTACAAAAGAATAATTTTTTGTGATTTTAAGATAAATAAATAAAATATAAAGAAAGAAAATGTTAAATTAATGTAAAAAAAAGAATTGTATGTCAAAAGTATTACTTCTCATATAATTATATTTATCAATTATCAATTATAATATTATAGTACATTCCTTTCCCAAATAGGAAATATTAGATGTGAAGAAAAAAAAAAGAGAAGAGGATTGTAGTGCATTTTTGGACCAGCAGAATAAAGTGATAAAAAGTCATTGCCAGTTTAGAAATTAGAGAAGCAGTGACATATGTTGGCATTAAACTGTTGCCATTATACATAGGTCTATATTTTAGAATATAAATGTTTTTTTAGTTAAAAAAATGAATTATTTCTTAAAAATATTATTTATTAGTTGTAAAGAATAGTTATAAAAGTTAAATAAACAAGTTAATAAAATTATTTAAAAAAACAAATATTGAAAATTAATAATTTTATTCAAAAATAATCACAAATCCTTCACTTCTTCTTTATATAACACATGATTTTCTCTCTCAAAATTTTCACACATATCATCTCAAATCACCTATAATAAGCATACAATTCTTATAAGTTAATTCAAATAGTTCCTTTTAAATAATAAATTATCTCCACCAAATAATATAAGGTTAAATATATATATTTTTTCAAACTATTATAAAAATATGTCTTTAATTCCTAAATTAAAGTATAAAATATTTAATTCTTATATATTATATGAAAATTATGTAAAATATCAATCCTAACAAACGGTATGTGAGATGTTTCCCATGTTACAAACAAAAAATAAAAAATAGACTATAATATAACATTTATATACTGTTTGTTAAGAAAGATATGTTAAATGATATGTAATATTTCATATTCAGCTTAAGACAAAACATGATATTTTATAATAGTTTGGGAACTAAAAATACTTTTAACGTTTTTGTCAATCTTTTTATATGAATAGGTTTAAAATGCCTTATTTTTTAGATAATTTTTCTAGAAAAGTATTATTTTAATAATTTATAGTTTTTAGTTATTTTGTTCTTTATTTCTATTTCAAAAAATCTTTAGAAAAAAAAGAAGAAAATTTCGGTCATGATTTATTTTTAATATCTCTAATAATGTATTATTTCCGTAATATATTCCATACTTTGATATATATTTGCTGATTATTGTCTTCGTAAAGCTATGCTTGTTTGTGCCATCATGGTTGTAACTCATTCCTACTTATGATAATAATAATAATAATCTTTGTTCAATATAATTTTTAGAATGTATATTAACTTTAAATAATTATTCTATTTGGAAATATAAGTATTATTGTTTTTCTGTCTATTTAATTTTTTTTATAGTTTATATAATAAATATAAATGTAATTTTTATATTTTATTAAGGTTTTACCTATATAGTCTTTATAGTTGAACCGTTTTTTCGTTTTAGTTCATTGGCTTGAAAATTTTTTTACCTTTTTTATATGATTGATGAAAAATGAAGTAAAAGAAAGAAAGAACGAACTATAATGCAAATGCGTTTGATTAAAAAGAAAAAGAAAGAGTTAGATTATTATTTAGAGTAACCTACAATCACACATATTTATATTTATTTGACATTAATTATAAAGGTAAAATGATTATAAAAAATAAATTTTTTATATTATTTTAATAAAAAAATATATTAAATAAATATAAAAAATTTACATTATATATATATATATATATATATATTTTATTGATAATTAAAATTTATCTTTAGAAAGTTCAAAATCGAATTGTATTTGCTAATTAGATGAATGGATAAATTATGGGAGTAGTTATGCTTTTGAAAATGTGGAAAACTTTCATTATCATTATCATAATCTACTAAACTAATGCATGATTGATTATGTAGTTGCCTTTTGAGTTTGTCACTACAAAAACAAAAAGTATATAACCCAGATTGACTGTTTTCTCATTTCTCACATTAACTATATATCTTCATCAGCATACTTTTCGTATTCAATCTTTGCTAACCTAATTTTCTTTGATATTATTTTATTATTTGAAAAATATTATTTAATGAATATTTGAAAAAAATAAGGTAACGATTACATTATACATACATGCATATAAAATAAGTACATTTATTATTAGATAAAATTGAAAACAAGAAAAAAAAATATTCATAATCTATTAAAACAAAAATGGAAATTGTTGTTTACTTTAGAAAAAAAAAATGGTGATAATAACACCTCCACTCCACCCCTCCAACCTTATTAAAATAGAATAGTTTAATTAAGAAAGGAATTGTATAAAATTTTAAACTCGAGTTAATTAAAAGTGAATATGGTTAAAATTAAAATAAATAAATTCGAAGATTAATATAGTTAAATATTAAATGTCTTTTATATTTTAATATGGTCAAAAGTAGATAGAGTCAGAGTCAAAATCTTCAACCCTTGAACCCCAAACACTACTTTGGATTGGTTGGCTTTCAAATGGGTTAGACTTATCCATTCAACCCAATCCAATTGTTGTAGGCAGCCAAGTCAACCCCAGTATCCTCTATTCTTAAATTAAAGATAACCAATTAATAAATAAAAAATAAAAAAAAATCAGAAACAAGTTTAAAATAAGAAATTGGCAACGTTGACTTTACAATGATTCACAGTTTTATCAAATTTTATCAGTAAAAGCAGTATAAATGGAGAAGAATACATGGTGTAATTATATTGCAGAGGATGTGTTGCAGTTGTTGTTGTTGAAAGTTGTGATAATTGGCACTCAAAAACTAGATTCTTCAGTCGAAGGTCGCCTCAAGAAATATCTCAAACTGTTAACAAGAACCTAAAATATACGATATAATTTAATCATGATCCATCGATGGTTTAACAAAATTTAAAAAAGTGTTTACCTGCTGGAGAGGCTTGATGAGAGCTTTATTCTTGTAGTTCACATGAAACTTTGCCTTAGCCAAGAGTCCCTAAGTTTGGTTTAAGGTTGAATGTTTAGGAGTGAAAAAATGATTAACATATGATTAATTTAGTTGACTACATTACATACCTCAGTGTCAAATTCTCCAGATTCAACAGCAATGTTAATGTCAGTAATAATCTTTACAAGATCCACCAGTAATCCAGGTCGATCTGCTGTCTCCACATACAGCAAACTGCAGAAAACAAAGCTCAAATTCATTAACAATTATGTTGTTATTATATTGATAATGTGAGTTTCAAGTTTCAACTAATTAGCATCACCTTCTATCTGGGCCATCATCGGATATGGTTATGTGGGTTGCTATCTCTACATCAACCTGAAACATTTTAACAAAATTCAGACCTTGTTCCACCAATAACAAAGCAGAGGGATCTCAAATAACCAGTTTTGATCACAGAGTATTGTTGTTGTATTCATTCAAATTGGCACTTCAGAAGTGAAAGTTGGGTAGGTAAGTTTTAATCATCACCTGCTCCGATGGAGCCACAAGTCCAAAAGCTGCTCCCAGAGCTAATTGGGCGCTTGATTCCTGCACCATTTTCAATCACATCAACAATAACCCCTCCACCTTTCTAACCAAGCCATGCATGCATGCTTCAAGATAACATAAGAATGAGAGTTTCTGAAAACACATACCGGGTGATACTGAATCATTTTATTTAAAATTGTCAAACGGATTGCCTCTAATAACTCCGGATCTTCCACTTTTCTACCAGAATCACTGCAAACAAAGCTACATTAACACGATCAATCATAGGTGAAATAGAACCAATCAGCAGCTTCAATAATAAATTTATGGTACATAGTTTAATTTAATTACAGAGCCCAATTCAGAAGGCTGTTTCAATGTAAATAATGGACATGATTAGAAGCTTTCCCAGTTTAGTAGCCATCTCGAGAACTTGTACTGTGATAATAATTAAGGCTTAAAATTTGTCAAATGATGTGCTTCTGCTAATCTCTTCATCCATTCTGTGGAAAATTATTAAATATATATTTTTTCATTTTTAGACAGACAGATAGATAGATTCCGTCTCTCTTAACAGACAAGAAGATAAGGTAGGATAGCATCAAATTTTGGCCATTCTTTTTAGACATTATAGGGAGCCAACAGCTTAGTACTTGAAGATGTTATTCCCGTTGATAAAAGATGACCCTTATTACCAATCGCAGCAATATCATACTTGAGAAATAAGAATAAACAAGATGAGTAATTTGAAGCCTACCCTCTCTTTTCCTGTTATTCCTTTTAAATAAATAATAGGTTCTAGAATACGGTCCTTACGCTTTTGTGATGGAAAACTTGTTGTGTTTGCCAGAAGAATCCAAAAACACATTTGCCTTAACAACATTCAGCCCCAAGTTTTTCAACGCATTCATCTGCAATAGAGTTTATAGTCAGTTCTAGTAATACTCATATTATCCAAAAATGAAAGTAAAAAGAGAGCGAGTGGCTTCAATTACAGTGTCAAGAAGAGCACCAAGGCGATCACCAAAGGTTATCTCAACCACCGTTGCATCTGGATCAGAGTCTTGATCAATTATAACTATCGGAGTTGGAATGGTATCAGTCTCTCCTTGATTCCCATCCTGTTCTCCAAACAAAAGTTGAACTCAAATGTTTCAGTGATGAGAGTCACCAACCATCAGAAAAATGAAGTAGGTAGTGCCTATATATTCACATGCAATAAATGAATGACAACCATATTCGTTGATTTTGCTAAATATATACCTCCACAGTACCAGTAACTGTTGATGCTCGTGGGATGATTGTTATTCCTGAAGATGATAATCTGACAAAATGGTACATACAATTAACACAAATAATTGGGGTGCACTCCTAGCAGCTTTACTCTCACTTCACTTTGCAACTTCTATAATTCCTCGACAAATTGAAGATACGAATCAACCAACATCTTTCACTACTCATCTTATATATTCCTAACTAATAATTTATAATTAAGAGGCCAGACATAATTTTAATCGATTCATTACGTGAAGTGAAGCATTATTACAGCAGAAACTGTCAACCCAAAAGAAGGTAGATTGAATTTCGGCATACAGAAGACAGGCAACAAAAAATTAGAGTTAGCATATATACCTTGTTTTGTGAGTAATGTAACATAGTTTGGTAGCATCAGCAGCAGAGGAGCTCTTGAAGACAGTGGTTTTTTCAAAAGCTCTGAAGGTGTTATCAGCACTCAAGTGAAGTCCAAGACTGCAAGCAGCCATGGCTACAGCCATTTTGATGAAAGAAAAAGTGGGGCAGTGGTTGAGGAAGAGAGAGAAGAAAAATGGAAGCTCAGAGAGAGCATAAAAATGGTTTCTTTATCTGTCTGAAATCAACTGATAATGTTGTTGCTTGAGCCTTTATAGATTTGGACAAGAACAGAAACAGCGACACCTTTGGTGGAGAATTAAGATGTGTGTGAAGCAGAGTAACATGATACGTAGGAACAGATAAAATCGGTCCCTACTAACTTTAATGTTGTATATCCACAAATATCACCTACAAACTTATCTCATTTCATAACATTACCTATTACATGTTCTCACTTTGTAATTTTTCAGCTTTAGGAATAAATTTTAAACTTAATTTAACTTTTAAAAAATTATTTTTTAAATTAAAATTTGTATTTACATATATATTTTAAATAATATACCTTTAATGATCTTTTAGTTTTTAAATTTCTTTGACTTAGCCAATCTGCTCCAGAACAAACAAATGAATGCTGAAAAAGTTTAATAAATTATAAATTCTTCAAAATAATAAGCAAAAATAAAATTACAAATTCTGCTAGTCACGTAATTATAAATAAACAAATTACAATTTTTTTAAGCAACAGTTTTTTTAATAAAATTCTATTTTGATATTTTAATTCTTATAAAAATTTTAATTAAATATCTAATTTTTATTTGATTCAATTTAATTATTTACTTTTTAAAATGATTCAATTAATTCACGAATATATTGATATTAGATTTTTTGTTATATATATATATATATATATATATATATATATATATATATATATAAAACGCAATATAACATAAACGGTATAATTGAATATTTTTAAAATTAATAAATTAAATTGAGCTAAATGTTGTGATTTTAAAGAGTTTGAAGAACAAATGATAATGATAATAAAAACAAATATCAAGACATATAAAACTTAACAAATAGATAACTTAGACTTTACCAAAACCAAATTTTAACATTTCCTCAAATTAGATAATAACATTTATGATTTCCAACCTTCTAATTAAACCATAGAAGACAAGAAAGAATACTTGTGAATATATGAACTAAATTAAAAATACTCTTTTAATTAGCCCAATAACTCTTGATCCCCAGTTGGGCCTTGCGTGCCACATGATGGAAAATGGGTAATAATTTTTAATCAGAATAAAATCAATAAATAAGTAATAATATAATAGGCTTAATTACCTTTTTAGTCCCCACGTTAGGGGCTGAATTTCCGTTTGATACCCGCTTTTAAAAGTGATTTAATTAGATCCCAGGTTATTGATTTTGCTTTCAATAGGTCCCTTCCGTTAAATAGCTTGCAACGGCGTTAACTTTAGCTTACGTGGCAGTATTTTTCTTCTCTCTCCTCTGTTATTACTGACATTTTTCTCTCTCTCTTCTATTTCTCTCTCAACATAATAACTACCTCTCACTTTTTTCTCTCTCTTCTATTTTTCTCTCTCTTGGCACATATTTCTGAAGGAGTGAGTAACCTAACATGCATCATATTTTTGAAGTAAGAAAATTATATTTATTTGATGCTAAATTCTTCATATAATTTTTATAACTATTATTTTCTATCTTACAAAATTACAATGCAAAAATATCAGATTTTGGCCTGGCTAAATTTGGACCGTCAATATTCACCCAAAGCTGCATTTGAATTAGCACAACTTGCTCTAAAATGCCTAGAGAAAAATAAACAAATAATCGTTAAAAATATGTAATATTCATATGTCTGCAAAAGATCCAAACGTTTAAAATAAAGCATATAAAATAAGATTATTTTATATTTTGTTATCTTTTAAACTTAAAACCAATCCAGTAAAAAATAAGAAGGAAAAAAATTACAAATCTAAGTTGGGTATCTTCAATGATATTTTATTTTGTCTTTTAAACTTGAAAACAATCCAGTAAAAATTAAAAATATCTTCAATGGATATTTTCAATGGCTTCCAATCCCTCAAGAACATCTTTCATTGAAAGACGTTGTTTAGGGTCATTCTCTAGGCATTTTAGAGCAAGTTGTGCTAATTCAAATGCAGTTTTGGGTGAATATTGACGGTCCAAATTTAGCCAAGCCAAAATCTGATATTTTTGCATTGTAATTTTGTAAGATAGAAAATAATAGTTATAAAAATTATATGAAGAATTTAGCATCAAATAAATATAATTTTCTTACTTCAGAAATATGATGCATGTTAGGTTACTCACTCCTTCAGAAATATGTGCCAAGAGAGAGAAAAATAGAAGAAAGAGAAAAAAGTGAGAGGTAGTTATTATGGTGAGAGAGAAATAGAGAGAAATAAAAGAGAGAGAGAAAAATGTCAGTAATAACAGAGGAGAGAGAAGAAAAATACTGCCACGTAAGCTAAAGTTAACGTCGTTGCAAGTTATTTAACGGACCTATTGAAAGCAAAATCAATAACCTGGAGATGTAATTAAATCACTTTTAAAAGCGGGTATCAAACGGAAATTCAGCCCCTAATTTGGAGACTAAAAAGGTAATTAAGCCAATATAATACTTCTGAATAAAAAAATAGGTTAAGTTCCAAACTGTAACTTAAATAAGTTTATAAAATATTTAAAAAATTATTTTTATAAAAGAAATTTTGCCAAGCAGTCAAGATTTTCATCCATTAAAAGGTCTTATAATTGAAGAAGTTTTTTTTAAGGAAAACCAAATATTATAATATTTCATTAAAATTTTAAAAGATTAAAAAATATTTTTTAAAATTATTCACATAAGTTAATTAATTAGTCTTTTATTGGGGTTTAAAAATAATTTAAACAATTTTCTTTTAGGAACAAAACATGACATAACTTTAAAATCTAAAGTGAACACTACCTAATTGATATAACATATATATTATTTCAGTCAACTTAAAATTGAAATAAAAGTTATATAAATTTCAATATTTTTATAAAATTTGTATTAAGGACAAAATCAAAGATCAATATAACTAAATAAAAATAAAAAAAACCTTTTCAAAATTTCCATAAAATTAATTTTTTTAATAATGACTCAACAACAACAAAAAAAAAACTCTTTCTTCCTTTTTCATACCCAATTTCAGCCATAACTACAAAGGGAAAAAAAAGAAGAGTAAAAGCTTCAGTTCAGTGAGGCAAGCTTATTGAGAATCGAGAAGAAAAGGAAGATGGCCGCTTCTCTGCAACTCCTCCAATTCAAACCATTGAAACCCTCTTTCTCATTCTTCTCACGAAGGTCAGCTTCTCCGATTTGTTCTGCCGCGCCCACTCCTTCGAAGTCGCAGCGTTCCTACACTATCACTCTCCTTCCCGGCGACGGTATCGGCCCCGAAGTCATCTCCGTCGCCAAAGACGTTCTTCTCCTCGCCGGTCATCTCGAAGGTACGGCGTTCTCTCTCTTCGAAATTGCAGCATTTTCAATTTCGATTGGGTAACTAATTGCTGCGTTGACAAAGCAGGGATCAAATACGAGTTCCGAGAGAGGCTTATAGGTGGAGCTGCGTTGGATGCCACTGGAGTCCCATTACCCGATGAGACACTTTCTGCCGCCAAGCAATCTGATGCTGTTCTGCTTGGTGCTGTTGGAGGGTACTTCACTTTTATTCTTTACCTTTTTCTTTCTTTTCATTTTTGTTATTGCTTTGTGCCTCCTTTTTTTTAAAATACATTTACTTGAAGTTATAAATGGGATAACAACGACAAACATCTCAAGCCAGAAACTGCCTTGCTTGGGCTTCGTCAAGAGCTTAAAGTCTTTGCAAATCTCAGGCCTGCGTCTGTATTTCCTCAGGTAATAACTTCTTCATACTTCATTTTCTCATTCTTGATGGTGAGACTGTGAAACTGAGATAAGTATAGGGGGCAAAGTTATATGCTTTTTGTCTCCTGGAGTTAAACTGCATGTGTTCTGAGATGGATGACAAAGGAAGGACATCTGGGGCACGCTATATGATGTGATAAATGCGTGTGAATAGAGATTTTTTATTTTTTTATTTTTGTTTCCTTGCTGTCCCCTAATAGTTTTCAACTCATCTCTAATGTGGTTTTTAATTTGTTTTAATTCTTCTGTAGTTAGTAGATGCTTCAACTTTGAAGAGAGCGGTTGCTGAAGGGGTCGATCTCATGGTTGTAAGGGAACTTACTGGAGGTCTGTGGTGTTATGATTCTATAATGTTTAAAATTTGGGGTGTCAAATATTCATCCATTTTCTTAAAATGTGGATATGTGCTGCTAATTCGCTGTACTAAATCTTTTTTATGCTCTGTTGTTATTTAGGTATCTATTTTGGAAAACCCAGGGGCTTTGGCACCAATGAAGATGGTGAAGAGTTTGGTTTTAATACTGAGATTTATGCTGAACACGAGGTATCATAATATTATAAAACGATTATAAATCCTAATGCATGCTTACTATTGAGCTGTAAAAATTATGTATTACAACAGATCAATAAAGGTTACTGACCTTGGTTGGATATTTCTGTGAAAGAGAATTTGAGTGGAGTTTCTTGTGCAATCATTTCAAGAAAGTTGAAAACTATAATTTGACTACATGGATTTCACTTTTTTCTTTCCCTGAGGGGACTTTTAGTTTTCTTCCGGATCTGTTTCTGTAACTAATTTCCGTATTACATCTGGATCCTGATTCTCTGATCCACTATAATTTATGTACCAGATTGATCGCATAGCTCATGCTGCATTTAAGATAGCTCGGAAACGTCGTGGGAAACTTTGCTCTGTTGACAAAGCCAATGTACTAGAGGTATGTATTACTGGATTATGCCATGAAACTTACTCAGGAATACTGAGAAGCTTTTGCCTTACTATAATGTGTGTACAGACAGAAAAGAGAGTTCATAGCAGATGTCTTCCAATTGAAAATGGCAGATGCCTCAAATTGCTTAAACTTGAAATTGAAAGATTCAGTCATGCTACAAAGAAAATTCTTAGTTGTTTTCTCTTGTTTAAGATTCAGTTTAGATTAGGTGTTACATATAACTTTTGAGACAGCTTGGGTTTAAAACCTGGCTACACTCTTTCTGTTAATATTTTTTTATATTTTTTCAAATAGATGCAAATTTCTATTGAAAATAGAAGCACGGTTGTATCTGTATGTCTTGCTTATACCTCAGAAATATTGTTGTTGATTAGATTGAGATATGCAGTGATAGGTTCTACTCTGTCCCGAGGAACCTGTACAAGGAAATCAAGAATTAAACAATGGAAACTATGGAGGTCTTTTGGAGATGCAACTGACATTATATATAGCATTTCCACATTCACTGAATAATATAAATTTGTGCATTTTTTGTATCTTGGGGAAATGAACAAGAAGATAATAGTCACAGATTTAGGTCCAGTACCTGCATACTAACTATATTTGAATTTTCCAGGCTTCAATATTATGGAGGAAGAGAGTCTCGGCAATAGCGCGAGAATATCCTGATGTTGAACTCTCTCACATGTATGTTGATAATGCCGCAATGCAACTAATTCGCAATCCAAAACAGGTTTGCTTATGGAATAAATTACTGTATTTCGTCGTTCACTTCATTTATGGCTATGAAAATTTCTACTCAAACGAAAAAATTGTTTGATGATAAAATGCGAGTGCTTCAATATCTAACCCGTTGCTTTTGCAGTTTGACACCATTGTGACAAACAATATTTTTGGCGATATATTATCGGATGAGGCTTCAATGATCACTGGAAGTATTGGGATGCTTCCTTCTGCTAGCCTTGGGGCTTCGGTACGGAAATAAAAAAAATTCATAATCAATTATAATTTATATCTCGACCATGTTTCTCAAGTTTATCTAGCAATGCTTCGTGCTATGTTACGAGGCAAGTAACATTATCGGCTTCCTTTTGAATATTGGATGTTTATTGGATCAGGGTCCTGGACTTTTTGAACCCATACATGGTTCAGCACCTGATATTGCTGGACAGGTTGGTTTCTTGTAGTTACATTTTTTTTATTTGCTTAAAATGACATGATTAACAACAGCATAATTATTTGCATACAGGACAAGGCAAATCCATTTGCTACTGTTCTCAGTGCTGCTATGCTTTTGAGATATGGCCTAGATGAAGAAAAGGCAGCTCAAAGAATTGAAAATGCAGTGCTGGACACTTTGAACAAAGGATTTCGTACTGGCGACATATATTCTACTGGAACAGTAAGCATCCCTTTCATTAAAATAACATACACATGAGATTATTTTTCTGTTTGATTAATTAGCATTAGAGGCTAGAGAAATATTTTGCTAAATTAGGTTGATGTCTGGATTATGTGTTGATGCAGAAGCTGGTAGGGTGCAAACAGCTAGGTGAAGAGATAATGAAGTCAGTGGAATCTCATGTTCCTTCTGGTGCTACAGTGTGATTCTAGAATTTAGATGAAATTGGCATCTGATGTATCTTGGAGGTCACTACCAAAGGTGGAAAAGTCTCCCTAGCGGGAGATTTGAGGCTGCTTCCTGCTGCATTATGCATGTATTTCAGTTTCCAACCAGCCTATGTATCATTGTACTTTCGAAAGTGTCAAGTTTGTTTTCTTGTTCCCGGCATTGTACTGCTTAATTTAATGCAGATTTAAATTTTCATCCATTCTCTAATAAGGAAAGCTATTTTTACTTGCAACGTTTGAATCGGCTTCTGATATCAAAATTTGAAACATCTCTTAGTAATTAAATGTTACATTTTTATTATTATGAAGTCAACTCCAGAACACGATTTATTAACTTTTGTAGCTTTTTAAAAGAACTATCTTATTTTAATTAAGAAATATTATTGATGATACAAAATAAAAAATATATTTTGTGACCTTTTTCAAATTAACGCCCGCTTACTAATTCTATTTTAATAATATAATAATATATTAATCTTTTATTTTAATAATAAAAATACAATTAAGATATTAATATAATCAATTCGTTATTATAAATTGCAAAAGTATCAACGCTTGATGTAAAAATATCCTGAAACTTTGTTTGAAGAAATCATCGTATGTAAAGCTTCTCCAATTTCTGCTTCCTTTACGGAATTTTAGTCCCTTCTTTGCTCAGGCAAATCTTAGCATTATATTATTAATTCTTAAATTTACGAAAGCTTATTTATTTTATTTTCTAAAAATTAGTAAATTAAAGTAATAAAAATGTTATAATATTAACAAGGCTTAAACCCTTCATTGGTCCTCATATTTGTGTGCAAATCTCAGTTTGATCCTCAAGTTTTGAACTGTCTCAATTAGGTCATAATTTTTGTAAAAATGCACACATTTTACCCTAACCGTTAAGTTGTCTCAAACAACGTTAATTGATACTGAGATGAATTTTTTATTTTAGGCTTAATCCCCCCTTGGTCCTTATGTTTGTGTGAAATTCTCAGTTCGGTCCTCAAGTTTTGAACTATCTCAATTGGGTCATAATTTTTGAACTGTCGACAACGGCCACATTTTTTAGTTTGAGAGGGAGAAAAGGTGAGTGTCGGGAGATTTGAGGGTTTGAGGGTAGAGGAATGAGTGAACTGTGATAAGTGATTGGAAGGAAAAATAAAGACCATAGCCACGTGGATTTAATGATTTTAATCTCTTCCTTGGTCCTTATGTTTGTGTGAAATTCTCAGTTCGATACTTAAGTTTTTCCTCAAGTCCTTATGAAATGCAAACATTTTACAACATTTTACCCCAACCGTTAAGTGTATTGAGACGGTGTTAACTTTGAACTGAACTGTAATTTTTTTTTTGTTTTAAAATCATTAAATCCACGTGGCTATGGTCTTTATTTTTCCTTCCAATCACTTATCACAGTTCACTCATTCCTCTACCCTCAAACCCTCAAATCTCCCGACACTCACCTTTTCTCCCTCTCAAACTAAAAAATGTGGCCGTTGTCGACAGTTCAAAAATTATGACCCAATTGAGATAGTTCAAAACTTGAGGACCGAACTGAGAATTTCACACAAACATAAGGACCAAGGGGGGATTAAGCCTAAAATAAAAAATTCATCTCAGTATCAATTAACGCCGTTTGAGACAACTTAACGGTTAGGGTAAAATGTATGCATTTTTACAAAAATTATGACCCAATTAAGACAATTCAAAACTGGAGGACCAAACTGAGATTTATACACAAAACAAATATGAGGACTAATGAAGGGTTTAAGCCTGTTAACAATGAAGATTTGGGTTGGGATTAGATGAAGGAAGTAATTGACAAGTTTAGGTTAAACTAAGATGTTAAGTTTAGTTTGAAAGTGAGTATTGTGTGTGGTGGGTGTGTCACGGTGCTGTTGTTGTAAAGCGATGTGGAGTTCTACTTCAAGCATAGCGATTGCAGCACCCTCCTCCGACGAGGAACCCAGCCACTTCTCTTCGTCTTCCTTCTCCACTTCTCTCTTCAACTTCTCTTCTGGAAACCCTACAATCGAAGAGACCCGTGGCCTCATGCATCTATTCCCCGACGACGTTCCTGCTACTCTTCCAGTATCCTTTTATTCGTCTTCTATTCTATTCCATCTCTTCGCATTTTCAATCGACCAATCAATTTCAATTTCTTGTTAGGTTGGACGCAAACCTCTTGTTTGCGTTGTCGGCGTCCCCAATCACATGACCTATGCGGATTTCTGTCAGTTCTGTGGTTCCTTCATTCAACACATGCTAGAGATGCGCATTGTTAGGTATGCAACTATATGCCATGCTCGCGCGATCACATCACAGCAATAATCGCGTGTTCACGTTTTCTTTGTTTCTTTCTCAGGATGGACGGTATGGAGGATCAGTATAGTGTCTTGATTCGCTTTGACCACCAAGACTCCACCGACAGCTTCTTCAAGCACTACCATGGCCGCCGTTTCTCCTCTCTTGAGGTTTCTTTCTTCTTTCTTTGTTTAATTATTATCCATTCTTTTCAATTTTTTGCTCGTTTTATGAATTAATTGAATTTCCCTTGCTATTTATTTTTTAATCATAGGTTGAGGTTTGCCGAGTTCTTTTCACGTTAGACGTGCAGTACACTGGTTCCATTGAACATGCGCAACCCTCAAATGCCAGCTCAACTGAACAGCCAACTTGTCCTGTTTGTCTTGGTACATTTTACATCCCTTTTTCCTTGCCTTGCGTTTTCTACTGCTACTCAATTTTTTTTTCCATCTTTCATTTATATATTGCTCGTCACCAATGCATGTACTAAGTGTTCTAGTTATTTATACTTCTTGCAGAGCGATTAGATCAAGACACCGGTGGAATTCTCACAACTATATGCAACCATTCTTTCCATTGTTCTTGTATTTCAAAATGGGCAGATTCTTCTTGTCCTGTAAGTGATTTCATTCAGTCTTTATATGCAAGATCGAACAATTCAAAATGAATTGTTTGCTTTATAATTTATAGTAATAATTTCTTAACTCTTAATTTTTTTAAATGCCTATCGTTTAGTTGCGTGTTTACAAGTCTCCCACTTTTTATTTCAGGTATGCCGCTATTGCCAGCAGCAAGCTGAAAAATCGATTTGTTTTGTCTGTCAAACCACTGAGAACCTGTGGATATGCGTTATATGTGGGCATGTTGGCTGCGGAAGGTGAGACTGAGTTTTCTTCACCAACCCTTATTTTATAATATTTCTTTCTTTTTAATTTGTATTTGATTAGAACTATACGGATCTTCTGAAACTCCTAGGGAAATCTTGTTTCAGATACAAGGGAGGGCATGCTATAATACACTGGAAAGAGACGCAGCATTGCTATTCCCTAGAAGTGGAAACCAAACGTGTGTGGGATTATGTGGGAGACAATTATGTTCACAGACTTATTCAGTCCAAAACTGATGGGAAATTGGTTGAGCTGAACGCTCACTGTGCACACGCAGATAATGAATGTGGAAGTTGCAGCTGTGAAGACAATGCCATGAGTGAGGCTATACTTAATAGTAAAGTCGAAGCTGTAATGTTTTAAGACTAATTTAACAATTCTTAGATTTATGTACTTTATAAGGAGTTTTAATTTTCATACATTAAATAAATACCTTTTTTTTTACAGATTGTCAACGAGTACAGTGAATTGCTTGCTACTCAACTTGAAAACCAAAAAATTGTAAGTAGACTCCATTTGTCATTTGCTGTGAATCTGCTAATATCTCTAAACTTGTATTGATTAATCTTTTTCCGTGTTAAACTAAATTAAATGTAGTATTTTGAATCCTTATTAGAAGAAGTAAAAGAAGAATCTGAAAGAAAAATTTCCAAAGCTGTTCAGAAGGCTATCAATCTTAAACAACAGAAGATTCAGTCCAAGATTGACAGATGTAAGAAAGAAAAGAAATTTCTGGATGATGTAAGTTGTAATCCAATATTGGAAATTCTCTTTTGCAGAATTCGCAGCATAAGTTATATGTGTGGGTGTGTGTGTACGATACTAATATATTGACATCCAAAACCATTATGCAACTGTGTTTTTTTTAATTGAAAAAAAGGATTGTTGTCTTTCACTGAATGTCAAGTGTTGTCAAGATATAATTTTCCATATATGTACATATTTGAAAATGTTGATATTGTCTGTGTATCTGCAGCTTAATGAGAATCTTGTGAAAAATGAGGACATTTGGAAAGCAAAGATACTTGAGATTGAAGAGAGGTATACTTTTATTCATTATCTCTTATTCATGATGGTGTTTTCTATTGAGTATGGTATGAAGCTGTCTTGTGTCCAACCCAAGGTCCGCAGTTGCTGCTTTAATGTGCGTTTGTCATTTTAAGTGATGTTCGTATTCTCCGTTTTGTAATTTGATGGACTTTCATTTGTTGAACTCAAGTAATTGCAATTGCTATGGATTTCTATTTCTTTAACTCAAGTAATGGCAATTGACATGGATTTCAATTTCTTGAACTCTAGTAATTGCAAATTTGCTCCAATGGTTTGCAAACTGACGTGTGAATTACCTTTTTCAAGGGAGAGAAAAACTACGAGAATGATGGAGGATAGAGTAGCGAAGCTGGAAAAGCAGGTGATGGATACCGTTTTCCTAATTTCTCTTTTTTCTTATTGAATTGTGGTGTGCATAGAAAACTGATACATTCGTTACCTGTGCAGCTTGGAGATCTCATGGTTTGTCTTGAGGGGGGAAAGATGTTAGAAGAGCTACCCGTTTCAGATGATGAGATTAAAGAAGGGACTGTATTTCAAAAATCAAAGGAATCATCCTCAATTAGTGCTTCTCAGCAGCAGGAAGGAGAATACACGCATGCATAACAGGAAAATGAGTTATTTCATTGTTCCGACTTACCCATATCCTGTTTATATTTTCACAAATTTATAGAAATTACACTTGTGCGTCGATCCTCGGTTAACATGTTTTCACTCCGTTTATTTTTCCTGTATGAAACACGTGTATGTATCTTTTTAGACTTGTAAATATTGAGATTTCCAACTAGTCAAATGATTTATTGACATCAACTTTTAGCACAAATTCTTGAGATTGATGATATCCGAACAGAAGCCAGTATCCAGCGGAAATACATTCCTCGATGGGCAAATCTTATTTTAAGTAATGTTATGTATGATTTTAAAGGATAAAGTAGAAAAAAAAAATGAACTTTGGAATAATTTGTTTACACCTTTACTTTTATTATTGTTATAAATTACAGATTAAATGTGTATCCTATCATATTATTGGTGATCTTGGATCTTCCAAGACTAACATACCATAATAAAGCAGGCGTGAGATATATAATAGTTAACAGGAACAAACATAAATCAAATTTTATTGGCTCACATGAAACAAAAGAAGCCATTGAATTAATGTAAAACGGCTTCATAAGTTGTGATTCTCAAGTCCTTAAACTAAAACGAGTGGACTCGTCACTGTGACACACATGACTTCATCATAGCCACTTGTCTCAGTTCTTTCACTAGATCCTTCACCACCATCTTGTATTCATCACCCATCTGCAATACAAATATATTGCAGAGATCAAAATAAACAAGTTTGAACAACAAACTAATTATCTCATATGTTGCTATTAATTAATTACCTGAGCAATGATGGTGATGTCAACGGTACTTCCAAGTGGCAAGACATTGCTAGTGGATATCAAGAGATGAAGACGTTCAAGCTGAGACAATATTTTGAGCAGAATACCCTTTTGTTTTCCACAGTGAATTTTGATCAACATTTGCTTCCCTAAGACTCTGGCTTCAACTTCAGCAGGAACTGCTTCATTGGACCCATAACATTCATCACTGTTTGTGTCATCAACACATAGATGAGATCTTGTTATGGTGATCGATGATTCTGCACCGTTCTTCTGGATATCTTCTTCTAGCACTTCTACACGTTCTTTCAGTTGCTTCACGTAATTTATTGCTTCTCTTAGTACATGTGCCTTGTCCATCTACACACATTTTATTACATTTTTAGCAGTTTTAAAAGCAGTTTTTACTACACCATCTTTATTTGCTCTTAACTCTTAATGTTGTTTAGGTTGATCAGGGAATAATTCATCGTTTGAAGTGGTTCCTGTGATCCAATTTAAATAAAATATAACTGTCCCACGCATTCCACGAGCCACTCTTCTCTGCGTCCATGGTTTCACACCACATATTGTTGTCTTGTGCCACGACTACACGAACAGGTTTCAGAAGCTTCATGGTACTATTCTTACCTTTCCCTCACCAATAATCCTTCACTATTAAATTGTAAAACTACGTTGGAAATATGAAAAACACATTTAAATTGTAAAACCAAACACACTATGACATGAGCATATTCCTCTATTAACTCTGAGATTTGGGTTACCCTCACGACACGATCTGATGTACCTTCCAATATACTTGATCCCACAGTTTCTGACTGCATAACAAACCAAGTTTGCTCTTTTATGTTTTATGAACTAAGGTTTGATAAATCTTAAAGTTGAGTTATAGATAGTGTTTTGATGTGTTATAAATAATTACTCTGATAACTCTTATTAACGACAGCTCAATGCTCATTACTTCACATGTCAATATACACTAGTTCCCAAATGAGACAACAACAAAGAAACTTTCTGTTATCGTTTGCTTTATTCTAATTCATTATATTCTCTCTTGAGTGATTGTGATCTCCATTATCTTTTCTCTTTTTTCATCTCACTTTTACATTATGTTTCTATTTTCTTTACACATCATTATAGTGCGTATTCGATCCACAGTTGAAGACTTACTTTTTATTTACTGCTTTTTGAAAAGCGGCATTTTCGTCTGGAATTATACCAATGGGTTTCCAAACCCACCATCAATCTGTTACTTTCTCTTTTTCCTTTCACTTGTACTCTAAAAAAGGTTGTGCTTTTTAGGAAGATATATGAAGCATGAAGAGAATAACATAACTATCTATATAGCCTGAGGAAAAATTAAAAGCAAATAGTGTTAAATTTGACAGATATTAACAAGGCATGCACAGGATTTGAGTGAAAGATAAACCCACCTTCTTCAAGCCAGGGATAGTGGAAGCAAGTGCTATGAATTTTCTGGTGAGTTCCTGTCTCCTCTTTCTCTCTGACATGATGTGATCCATTGATTCAGAAGCGCTTCGAGTCTTCCTTGTTCCCTGGTTGGTCCTTGTCGAGGACAAAGGCAAGTTGTGGGAGACATCTTTCCAAGCAGACACAGAATGAGGATCATCGGATTTGTCAAAAGACAGTACATAGGTGGTTGGAGATGTGGTTGCCTTGTTCTTATTTTCACCACAAAGATTCATCATGGATGAGTTGCTGTTCTTCATCATCAACTTATCACCACCAGCTGCCCTTACCACACAGCTTGTCTCACCAAAACTATTATGATCTGGAGCTGCACCCTCTTGCGGCTGCTGTAGAATATCTCTTAAAAACTCTTCATCAAAGGGCTTCGTCTGGCACAAACATTCATTCAACACCTCATCCTCCATTTCCTACGGATCAATCCCAACAATTTTCAGTTATATATGTATTAACACCATTGATACACACACATATATACATATGTATATGTATATCATGCGATTAATATATTGCAATCAGTTATTACCATATGGGAAGACAACTTCCCCCACTGGTTTTCCTCCATTATTTGGACACGGAAGAAGGTGAACTATGGCGGGTGGGGACCTATAGGTGTGACTGTTATGGTCCAAGAAGAAGATGGGTGAGGAAAAAAGGGTTTTCGTCATCAATAAATAATCACCGAGTGCATCCATGAAAAAAGAAAAATAATTACTAGTCTTTTTGGTTAACAGATCGTGAAGCTCTTTTAACATAATTAAGCTTAACCATTGTTTACTTATCTTAATAATTTTAATTAATGTTCTATTGGGTTAATCATTTTAAAAGTTGATTATCAAAGGTGACAAGACAAGACAGATATTTACTGACTAAAGGCTTTTTGTTTCTGTCTACATAGTTCTGAAGGTTACACGAAGAACAACATGCATGCAACCAGATGAGTGGTGTCTGATGAATGAATTAGGTATAATAAACCATATATAATACCCCTCATTTTTACGTATAGGACGTGGAAGAAAAAGAGAAATATAAAATTATAAAAATAAGTAATGTGTGAGATTATTTCATAAACTATGATGCATGGATATAAGATTGTTAATATAAAGAATTATAAATTATGTTTCTTTTTTATGAAAATACTATCACTTTATATATTATTTATTTTATTAGTACTTATTTTTAAAGTGTAAATAATTGAGGCAGCGTTGTCGGATAATGAATAGTTAGAAGGGTATCGTATTTGGTTGTCAGGAATAAAGTCACTGACGATTTCAACAGAAGTCCCTATAACAGCTGTTTCGATTGCAACCCTTAACATTCTCTGTTCTTTTCAATTTTTTTAACTAAGTTTTTTTAAAAGAGAAAAAAATTAAAATCAAGCTTTTTTACATATTTTTAATATAATTTATCAAAAATAAAAAAAGTGTGTGTATATATTACTTCTTTGGTTAAATGACACAGAGATTGAAAGGGCGCAGACAATGACAGTTCCAGGCCACATCCCGGATTAAAGTTAGGTTCTTTCGTTATTAAATCGTACGAACTCGTTTTTGTATGAAAATTTCCTTTTTATTATTTTTCTGAAATTATATTTCTTTGATATAAAAAAATATTATTCTCATCTAATATTATCTTAAATTATCTCTTTCTCTCTTCTCTTTTAAAAATACAAAATATCTTTTTTTTAAGATTATTTTATCCCTATAAAAAATTATCAAATGGAAGTAGTAAACTAGTGTTAAATAATAATTAACTCTAATCTTATAGAACTAATTTTACCAAAAAAAACTAAAGTCAATATGTAGACATAAAAACACGATCAACTATGTGTTGATCTTATATGAGAAAGATTAAAAATTTGATCACATTTTTCAATCGCAATCTAAATTAAAAGAAAAATAACCTTTAAATTTTTTACTTACAAACATATATTGATAACTATCTTTTAATAATAAAATACCATGTAAAAATGAAAATAGTAAATACAAATAAAATTTTAAAATAAAATAACAACAAACACACTTGTATAATAGTGTGATAGTTCCAAACAAAAAATAGAATAAGGTTATACAAGATAAACATAGATATATTTTATAGACATATTTTTTTTTTCTATTTTTGTAACGTTTGTTTAATTTAATCTCTCTTTTTTTCGCATTTGATTAGGTCCACATTTTTTAATTTTGGTTAATTTAGTCACTTTTTTTAATAGTATTTAAATAATTAATTCCTGTCAACAGTATAAGTCGTGTGTAGTTTTTTAAATTTATTTTTAACTTTTTTAATTAAAAAATTGTTCACCTGTTATTTGTGGTTGTGTTCTTTTGTTTAATTTAATTTTTATATTTGTTATTTTTATTTAATTCAGTTTTTTTTAAACTGACATTAAATTTAATTTTTATATAAATATTATACTAATATTTTTATTAAAATTGATATTTTTATTAGTTATTTTTAAAATTTAATTATAAATTATAAATTAAGTATAATTTTTAGATTCAATTATTAAATAGAATATAATTATTTAAAAATATTATTAAATGTTTTTCTATAATAATTATATTATAAATATATCAGTATTTCTAAAATTGAAATTGAAATCTAAAACATGTAATATTTCTAATATTTGTAATATTTTTAATTAATGCGTGACACTAATATTAGAATATGATATGATATTGAGTTGACATTTGCCAAATTGATTTTTAATTAAAAAAATAAAAATTAAAAAAGAATAAAAATAAAAGTAAATCGCAAACTTACACGCAACCTCTAAACGTCGTTAGCATGATTAAATTTACAAAATTTAAACATAATTAAACATGCAAAAAAAGAACTGGAATAAATATTTTTATTTTTTAAAAGAAAAACAGAGAATGATATTTTGCCTTGGTGATAACAATTGAGCACTAAAGTGGAATTCTGTGTTGAAAAGGCTGACCTGGTTGGATCCTTTTCTGGCCCAATAAAAACCTCATTTTCTCTTTTCATTAACCTATCCATTCATTTTTACTTTATGTACCTCCAATTCAACTATTCTTTCACCTTTCACCTTTCACCTTACTAAAATTTATAATCTTATTATACTTATAAACCCAACCACATAACATTTCTAACATTCTCTATATTCACTTTATTATATTTTTAGAACTATAAATAAATATTATTTTAAAACTTATTTAATTATAATGCCAAAAATAATTACTTAAACAGACTATTTTGTAACTATGCTTGTAAATTTCACTCTTAATATGAATAACTAATGATATAGGATTACTTTTTTTTTGGGAATCGTAATACAATAGTTTATCTATATTTAATGTTTGGCAATGTTCAAATTATCTAGAAAATGGCGTGAAATTGCAATTAACCTTCTTCAAGTGAAATTATGCTGTTTATATAATTTAATAAATATAAGTTATGTTATGTGTAATATAATTCTAATAATGATACATATGCAGAAAATATATATTTATTTTCTTTTAAAAAAAATCTAAGGAAAAAAAATAGAACAAGTTTGATTTTATATATATATATATATATATATATATATATATATATATAACGGTATTCAATTAAATTTGAGGGTTTTAAAAGGGATTGATTGCAAAGGTGCATGTACTAAATTTCCGGTTATATGTTATCATTATTGTACATATAAGCAGAAAGTATTTATCAATGACAAGTGTAAGTTGACTTAAAATAATTTATTAGTTTTGTAATTTTAATTCAAATTTGAAAATAATTTAAAAGATAATTATGAAAATTAAATTACAAAGTCTCATAAATTATAAAATAACGATGGATTGACATATTTACAATTATTTGACGTATAATACAATAATAAAATGATTAAAATAAATTTTGATATTTTTCAAGAAAATAAAAAATAAAAAATAAAAAATAGTGTAAAATGAAGATTAAAAATTTATGTTATATTATTTAATGCGTTCAGTCCTTCAGTCCTCGAATCCCAGGCTTCTTTTCACACCCCAACCGTCCAGTATTTACTGGTGAAATCATGTACTAAAGAATTTATGATTATTAAATATGAAATGCAAAACATTAATTGATTTGAGTAACAGGAGAAGCTTAAAAGTAATGGATGTTATTTAAATGGAGGTATTCCTTTGACAGAATCTCTGCAAAATCAACACAGAAGCTACTCTCTCTTCAAATGGTAAAAACAGAAACACCAGGTACCATGTTATCGTTGTTGTCGTAACATGTTATGTTGGATGAGCGTTTGAAATGATTGTCTTTTCGTAGGAAATGGACGATGACAGGCATGGGGATCTGATATTAGAAGACTGCCACACACAAGAGGAGGAGTTCCTCAGGGAGATACTTGGTGAACCGGGTTTTTCTTCTGAAACTCACCACCACAACTTCACAACCCCCACAGATGCTCAGACGCTAACAATGGTAGGTTCAAAATCCAAAACCTCTTCTTCTCCCACAACATATATTTTGTCTTTCGATAGCTCTACCATTATACCAGCCACCCCTCAACCACCGTCTCCTTCCACTCTCTCCGGCAACAAACGCCACCAAAATCTCAACCCAGAACAACCAATACCCAAGTCCACAACCCAAACTGGAAAGAGGGCCAGAAACGGTTCCGTCGACCACATCATGGCCGAAAGAAAAAGGAGGCAGGAACTCACCGAGAGGTTCATAGCACTTTCAGCCACCATTCCCGGTCTCAAGAAGGTAACTTGTCCCTTTCTCAACCCATTCTGCATATTATTCTATCATATTACATATTATTATTACTCCTCTGGGTATCTATCATATCAGTGCCTCTTCAACTTTTTTAATTTATATCTTCAACTCGATATTCGATGAACAAAGTTTGTCAACTTTCGCCTCGGTAATCGAAGAATACTGGAATCCTATGCACTTTCAGAGTATATTCTTATGCTCTTTATAATTATTTTCTTCCTGCTTGATATATTGTTTTCTTTATCAAAACTTAATCTTGATCTTACTGGCGTCGTCGATGTCGATGATCTTGGTGCTTGACGTTTTCGAGACAAAAACACGTATTTTTTTTAAGTAAACTTTCCTATATTATAATCCTAAAAAGTACAGTAGTAATGAGAACATCACATTGTGACACATGCTAGATACCTGAAACACAGCGCATCAGGGCACTCTGTATCGAACAAACCTTCATTTTAGAATGTGTTTGGTTGAGATGTAAGAGATTATTTCAGTGCATAATTATCTAAGCAACATATTAAAATAATGAATCATCTAAATGAATGGAAGCGGTATAATTGATTCTTAGTGCTTTGTATTATTGTTAATAGATAAAACTATTGATTATATTGAATCACTTTTACATACATGAATTTGATAAAATGGTATGACAGACGGACAAGAGTTCGATACTGGGGGAAGCGATTAATTACGTGAAAGAACTTAAAGAACGTGTGACGGAGCTTGAAGAGAGAAACAAGAGAGGGAAAGAATCGGTGATGATCCTGAAGAAGAGTGATGTGTGTGAGTCAAGTGAAAGAGATTCGAAGGATTGGTGTAAAATGCTCCCTGATATTGAAGCAAGAGTGATGGAGAATGAGGTGCTGATTGAGATTCACTGTGAGAAGGAAGAAGGGGTTGAGCTCAAATTATTGGACCACCTTGAAAATCTTCATCTCTGTGTCACCGCCACCAGCGTGTTGCCCTTTGGAAATTCAACTCTTGGCATTACCATCATCGCTCAGGTATACTTTCACCCAACCATTCATGCTTCAAGTCAATCTCTGTACAACTATTTCACTGTTTGCGTTTATGGGTTGCAGATGGGTGACGCGTACAAGATGACAGTCAACGATGTAGTGAAAAATCTGAGGAAAGTCTTCATGAATCACATCAACATCCATGGCGATCCGTACTAGTGTATCAAACAGTTTGTTGGTCTTTTTATTTTCCGTGGTTTGATCTTGTATCAACTTTGAAATTTAAAATTTCAAAGATTCCATGTTCTTGTTTATATAACATGAAAACGAAAGCTTCGCTGGGAAGTGTTTGCGATGAACACGTTTTCACAATATCAGATTTCTCAAATAATTCACCACATTTATCTGATGAGACAAATAAACTCCAATCATTAGAACGACATTGATTGCTAACTTTTTCGTGAATTGATGAAATTATTTTAGCACGATCATGCATAACTACCATTTCACAGAGTATCAAATTATTATTTTATATTTATGTTTGTGTGTTTATTTTTTTTAAGTATTAAAAGTAACAATAAAACAAATGTAATAATAAGCTGCAAACTAAGAAATTGTTTTATGATGAATCTTCAATGAAAGTCTTAAGTATAAATTTTATTATTTTACACTAAAGTAGAAGATATATAGCATTTCCATTATAAATAATGATAGGACTATCAATATTTTCAAATGATAAAAGATATTACATTTCAAATTTATTTTAATTGTAACAAAATTTGTCACGACACCTACAAAATTTTACTTTAAAATCTAAAGGAGACGTAATATTGAAATACAAATTATATTTTATATACTATAACAAAATCTATTTAAAAAATAGCATGAAAGCTCGGAATAAAAATTTGGACTAAAACTTTCCATAAATATTGTCATAAAATTAGGTAAAAAAGTGGTGTATAAAGTAAGAAAGTAAATTTATTTGTCAATATTCTATTTTAATATTCAAGTGGAACAACTTTTTTAATTAAAATAAATCATATCCACACCTAACACACACACACACACATTTGTAAGATTTGGCTTTTACACTTTCTATTTGATTTTGATAGAATGGAACTTTTTTTTTGGCATGATTAACTAAATGCATTTTGAGCCGTCTATTTTCTCTTTTTATGTCTGAATTATTTATTTCACATATTTAAATAAAAGAGTATTAGAAATTATTTCATTAAAAATAAAATTATGGTACTAAATAATTTAGTAGATATTAAATTTCTTAACATGATTATCCAAAAATATCAATCGTTCATTTGTTATACTATTCCATATGATACTTATGCAAATTGAAAATAAAATACATTAGTAAATTGAAATCAAACATAATATATTTAAATAAAATTATAACTATAATACTTTTTAACGATTGTACCTACTTAATTAATTATAACCCTTAGAATAATTTGACTTGTCCCACGTCACTGGAAAACATGAAAACAAACGTGATTCACATTAACCTGCTAAAAGCCAAACGCTGAATGCGCGTGTCGCGGTAGTACAAGTTCTATCATTACTAACTAAAATTGTCAAATGTGGTATTATTTGGAAATATTTTACTTTTATAATTATTACACTAATTATCATCAATTTTTATATATTAATTATTACATGTTAAATTAAAATTTTAATAATATAATTAAAAGTTAAATATATTTTTAATTCATAAATTTTAATATAAAATTACAATCTATTCTTTTTTTCTATAGATTTTTCTCATGGTGATTTATTTTTTAAGTCATATTTCTTCCCTACCTTATTTATTAAAATTTGTTTATCTTTCATGTTATTCAGGTGGTGGGATAGTACATATCAAACTCAACTATACTATTTATTAATATCTCTTCGACAAGGTAGATATTTTCAACTAACACATTTAAACATACATTCAATGCACTCCATTCAATTTTCCATGTAAATTCACACATAATATATAATATATATATATATATATATATATATATATATATATATATATATATATATTAGTTAGAGATAATTCAGCAGTTCCAATGACAATAGCACAATGTTAATGATAAATCAATTGACCAAACAAAATATAACAATAATTAGTTCTCTTTTGTATTTAAAACAGAAGTATATATTACATAATGGCAAATTTTATTTATTGCTTATAAAATATATACTTTTACTCATAAAGGAAACAAACACAAAATGTTACATATGAAGAAGGATTTAATAATTCTGTGGAAATTAAAATTGTTAAGTTAATTTTTAGATAAGTTGAAACATCATAAACTTTTATAGGTGTTCAGGGCTTTGGGCTTTTAATTGGTCGGAGTTGGGCTTGAGAGAAAAAGCCCAATAGATTATGTATTTGGACCTCATGTATTTGTTTTGGGGCCCGAGAAAGGAAATATTAAGAGAAGAGGTTGTAAGAAAAATATCTAATGCAAATCCTGTTTTAAATGTTGATTGATATTTAGATTCATATGCAAACAAATATTGTGTTGTTTGGTTTTCTGGTCGGTTCTGGGGCATTGACGTTGTGAAGAGCAGGTAGGCAATGGATTCATTACTTCCTTATTTTCATGTTATCTCAAACTCTATTTTTCACTTCATTCTCCTACCATTCAATCAATCACCCTATTGGGTTTTGGGTTATGCATAATTTCGATTTCCATATTGTTCTTCAGTGCCAATTCGTTCTCCAATTCCCAGTTCAATTCATTACAAAATGAATCAATCCTTCACCCCCTTTTGAATTTCGCCCAGATCTAACCATTTTTTTCATTGTGTTTCTTCTTGTGTCAAAGGGATGACCGACACAGCAGCATACAGGCGTTATGTGTATTGGAATTTTGGAATTTTAATTGTTGGGCATTGGTATAAATGAGTATGGGATGAAAATTTGACCTTGTTGCAATATTTTTTTTATTTTTGCAGTGGATGGATAGCATACCAGAGCACATAGTATGGGAGATATTGAGTAGGATGAAGAAAACAAACGACAGAAACGCTGTTTCTCTTGTTTGTAAGAGGCTTTTTTATTTGGACAATGCACAGAGGGAATGCATAAAGGTTGGGTGTGGTATGGATCCTGCAGATGAAGCTTTGACGTGTTTGTGCATAAGGTTTCAGAACTTGTCTAAGGTGGAGATTACATACTCTGGATGGATGTCCAAACTGGGAAAACAATTGGATGATAAGGGTCTTCTCATTCTTGCAAAACATTGCCCTCTGCTCACTGATCTCTCCCTCAGCTACTGCACATTTATAACTGATGTTGGTCTCCGTTACTTGGCTTCTTCTTCCAAGCTCTCATCTCTGAGGTTGAATTTCACTCCAAGGATCACTGGCTGCGGCATTCTCTCTCTTGTTGTGGGTTGCAAGAACCTCTCCAGGCTTCACCTTATCAGATGCCTTAATGTGAGCAGTGTGGAGTGGCTTGAATACCTTGGCAAGCTTGGGACGCTGGAGGATCTCTCCATCAAGAATTGCAGGGCCATTGGTGAAGGGGACTTGATTAAGCTTGGACTTGGTTGGAACAAACTCAGAAGGTTGCAGTTTGAAGTGGACGCTAATTACCGATACATGAAGGTCTATGATCGGTTGTCTGTGGATAGGTGGCAAAAGCAGCACGTGCCTTGTGAGAATATGCTTGAACTTAGCCTGGTGAATTGTATCATCAGTCCTGGGAGAGGACTGGCTTGCGTGTTGACAAAGTGCAAGAACCTGCAGAAAATTCATCTTGACATGTGTGTTGGGGTGAGAGACTTCGACATTATTTGTCTGTCCGAAAGATCAAGTGATCTTCAATCTGTTTCTTTTAGAGTTCCATCGGATTTTTCACTTCCCTCATTGGTCAATAATCCATTGAGATTGACAGATGAGAGTCTGAAAGCCTTGGCTCAAAACTGCTCCAAGCTTGAATCAGTGAGGATATCTTTTTCTGATGGGGAGTTTCCTTCATCATCCTCGTTCACATTGAGTGGAATACTATGTTTGATTAATAAATGCCCTGTTCGACAGCTTGCACTAGATCATGTTTATTCCTTCAATGATGTTGGAATGGAAGCCCTTTGCGCGGCAGAATATCTTGAAACTCTTGAACTGGTAAGGTGCCAAGAGATTAGTGATGAAGGACTACAGCTTGTGAGCCAGTTTCCCAGATTGTGCATTTTGCGGTTAAGCAAATGTCTGGGGATCTCTGATGATGGATTAAAGCCACTTATTGGATCGTTCAAGTTGGATTTCTTGGCCATCGAAGATTGCCCTCAAATTTCTGAAAGGGGTGTTCAAGGAGCTGCAAAGTCTGTGTCTTTCAGGCAAGACTTATCATGGATGTACTGAAGCTGTTGAGGTTTGAGGGAATCTTAGCTATCTTCAATGCTACTCTATATCTATGTGTCGTGTATCAAAATCACAGTGTCACACACATATAAGATTATTCTGTTGTATTTATTTTGTACATGTAATTGATCAAATATTCTTTCCGGCAGTATATGGTTTATATCATGTAAGCAATGCTTCCTACATTTATGAAATTGGATCTTTTTGTAAACTGTACTTCAATGTACTCCAGTGAATGCAGAAAAGTTCATCATAAGAGTAGTTTTTACTTAACCATGTTACAATTTGATTCTTTCTGAACCAGGTATGTCTTGGCTGATGCACCCTATAGCCTAGCCAAATCCAACTTAGGCAATTAGCTATAAATGTGTCTTTCCATTAATTTTTCTGGAATCCATATTATTGTTAATGATGGTTTAAGTTTTGGGTTTAGGACATTAAAGATTTTATTTTGAATAATTTCACTTTTTATATAAATTTATTTACTTGTATCAATAAATTTCGTATTGCAACGATATTTATTTAAGTAAAATTGGTTAATGTATTATAATAAGTAAATAAAAATGTTATTTTTCACAAACATTGCTGTTGAGTGTTTCTTTCAAAGTTGAGTGGTTGAATAAACTGAATAAATGTTTGTCTCATCTCAATGCTTTATGCTTCTTCACCATCTAATGAAATTGATTTTTAATTGTTAAGAAAAAATAATTTGTATAAGCAACTTTTGCATGAGAATCTAACTCTCTTTGTTCCAATGCAATAGAATTCGGTATATATATTTTTTATTTATTAGAAATACACGAAATTGTTGATTCAAGTGTATTGTTTTCAATGGTTAAAGTTTTATAATATTTTCAGGAATATCTAATGGAGCAAACTAATAAACACTATTTTTTCATTTTTTTTCCAGTTCTATAAACAACAATGTTCCAAAATTTACTATTACCTATTATTTAATTTTTTTAAATTGTGAAAAATTTAATTGCATTTAACATGAAGACAAATGTGTAATTGAAGGTTGAAGACAGATAGATGATTACAAATGAAAACATGTATCAGTTGATAAAACTGAAGAGAGAGTGAGTCGATTATTTGTTTATTGATATGTCTAAACTTTTTTATTTTATAAAATATTTTTTCTTTAAGTTTTTAACTTTGATTGAATAAGTAAATAAAATGAAATTCATCTATGAGAAGAAGTTTAATAAGATAAGCACAATATTATATTCTTGTAATTTTTTTAGACTTATATAGTTAGTAAAAAAGTTTTAAATGTACTCATCCTGTTTTAAATAAAAGCTCATTAATCTATTCTCCTTGTGCTTGCTATCTTTTAAATATAAGTTGGATAATATACTTACATTATCATACTTATATTTTCTTGTATTTTTATAATTAGCAAGAAAATATGTTTTTGTTTTAAATATAACCTCGATAATATATTTACATTCTTTATTTTTCGTTTCGTCTTAAATTTTGCGGTAGTTCTTACATAAAAATTAAAAATTCTATTTATATTATGGTTTTGCTTAATCAATAATATATTTGTATTATTGTTTTTCTTTTGTATTTTATTGCACTTTTTAAATAAGACGAATATAGTTTGTAGGAAGAAGTTCAACCAGAAGGAAATAATGTTTGTGGATTTATTACAATATAATATATTACATTTTCATTTATACTTTTTCTTAGGCTTATATGATCAACGATTATTTTTAAATGTGCTTATGTGGAAGATTAGTCATTTATTTTCATTAGCTGATAACTTATTGTTTTAGTGATCATCATTTAGACACACACACGTGTTTAAAATTTAAAATATCAATAAACATTAATAATAGTATTAAAAGGCAATTATTATATCCTTTCTAAGTATATTTTCTTCAAAATTTATCGTATTTTTTTGACCCAATTAAAAAACTAGTATATATATATATATATATATATATATATATATATATATATATATATATATATATATTGTTAAATCTAAAAGAAAATTAAATATAAAAAAACGGCAAAAGAATATCTACCCGTATGTTTGGACTAAAAAGTATAGTATCAGTATTCCTCTCATGATAGTTTCTTTTTCACTCTAAACTGAATTCAAATATTTAATTTCAAAAGTTAAATTTAAAGTAGTTTGATAATTGATAGATTTATATTGTTAATAAAACTATAATTCAATTAACATTTTAATAATATAGTATTCTGCTTTTAATGATTTATTTAAAAACGAAATATATAGTAAAACATAGTTTGATTCCATGTTTTGATGTTTATACGTTGGCATATTGACTCGATTTGATCTAATGTATAATCAATCCATGGTCCAAAAAAACATTAGTAAAATTTCAAACTTATAAATGGCAAGCTAATTAAGAGGCTTAGTGAGTACCGAGAATTTGAAAACGTTACCTTCTTCAAGGATGCATAACAAGCTTTTGAAGAGAATTAGAAAGAACCAAAATTCTTGAATTATCTATGTAGAACAGGTAATTACATTAATGAGGAAATATATCTATAATAAAGGACGATCGAGGGTTGCCACAAAGAATTTTGGACAATGTAGAAACCTGTGAAGGGAAAAAAAAATGGAACTACACCTGATCTGTTAGGATTTCTACACTACCCTCAGTTTCATGAATGAAAAGAAAAAAACAATTTCCACATCAATCAGTTTTGACAGAGTAGGAAATGTTAATGGTTTAACATCTACAATTACATTAGCAAAACTTAATTTGTTAGAACTGACATGCTATTCCTTGTACTATCACTATTAGGCATAGTTGGAAGATGATGTCGGACAAACTTGTCCGTATACTGAATGAAGATTTTATCTTTTTATTAGGTAAGCTAATTCAATGCATGGAATTGGCGCTGAAATTCTCATCAACGGGCAAATTTAGATCAGGAAGCACGAATGTAGACTCTTGGTTACCATTCTCTTGTGCTTTGGGAGAAGCATTTGCTGCACAAACAGGTGAAACGTCATGTGTGACAGTGTTTCGGGAGACTGAATGACACTCTGACGTTGCAAACTGAGACGGGCCACTGACAGCTTTCCCACACACCTCAGAGGCCGCAGCAGCAGCACTAGAGTTTTGCCGTGACACAAAATCAAGCTGTTAAAAATGATCAACAATTTAGATTCTAATGCACCATATCTCAGATACGTTTATCCGTCATTCAACAGACTTTAGTTACGGAAAGCAACAGTCATTCAAAGCTTATGATGTTAGGAGTGAACTAAGAATAATAAGGTTTTAGAAAGGAGTTTTACCTTCATTCTCTTTAAGCTTTCATTTGTGGTTCTATGTTTCTCAACAGTGAGACGCAAGGACGCCAGTTCCTGTTCCCAAATCCACACAATGTTGGTAAACAAACCATAGCCAATTATATCTCCAAAGGTAAGGAATAAAACTCATGTGAAGCGAAATTAAACTATTTATGAAAATAAAGGCAAAATCTTACTTTTTTCAAACTTCTTCTTTCCTTCAACAACAAATCCTCCTCATCTTTTAGTTCAGCTAAGGTCTGCAGACAAGACAAGCATTAAGTTTAAGCAGGCAACTGAAAACAGAAAGGAAGAAACACAAAGGGAGAATAAAAGAAGTAAAACATGGGGTCATGGCGCTACTCCAATTGTGTTAGCTGTAAGAACTGGTTAAAATTATAACCATACCACGAGCTAAAAAACAAAAGATATAAAATCATTAAATATAGATATTTTTTTAAGACATCTTAAACGGCAACAACCCATTGAGTCACGGTCTTTAATAAAGGAGGGGCCGAAAAAACAGACAAAATTGAATTGTAAGTTAGAACCACAAGAACTTATGCGATGTACTGACCATCTAGTCCTCACAGTTGTTGGATCAATCAAACTTTGCTTTAGTGTGTTTTCAATACTCCATGAGAACATGTAAACTAATTTGTCCTTCTATTCAATTAACAGCAATTCACCAACTGCTAAGGTCGTATAAGTTTAAGCACCGTTTATCACCTCAACTCATTGGTCCTCTCTCTCTCTCTCTCTCTCTAGTTTCTTAGGTCATATGAGAAAGACAAATTATAAACACGCTCCATCCAAAAGTGGAGGGTAGAGGGAAGCTGAAAAACAGGGTGTGGGGAAAAAGGATGAAGAGAGAAAGCAATGGATATGATACAAAGATATAGTAGAAATGTAGAGAGAGATTGGGAGTGACCAGTACGAAAGTCAAAAGAATGCTTGTAAGGACACAATGAGAACACATTGTTATAGGGAAATCCGCTGCAAAGATGCTGTCTACACAAGTTGGTGGTCTAGACCAATCAATAATAGACAAGTTGGGAAGTCTAGGTCTATATGATTATGTACCATAAAGTATAGTGTTGATGATTTGGTCTGCCCAACTTTCTCAAACATGGTCTACAAAAGTATTTATCTCGTCATAGATAGGCAACCATCCAGCGCCTCTTCTATCTAGCCTTGATTCATATTCTTACGATTCTTAAATAGCATACAGATATATATATTCTTTCTTATCTCTTAAAATATCCCGATACACGCGCATCACAGTTCCTATAATTAAGTGTTCCTGAAAAGTTAAATTTATGAAACAGTCCAATTACTAGAATATTCGAGAATATGGACATCGAGTAAAAGGCACATATTTACCTTTTTTCTTCTTGACTTTCTGGTAGTGGCTGTTTCACTGGGATTAGAAACCTGCAAAATAACAAATGCAAGAGAATTCAGGATCCAGAAAAATATGGATTTATAGAGCAAATTATTAAATTAATGAGATTGTTTTATTCCTTAAAACCAGAATCTGTGTAATTAGCTGTTACGCTCTTTATTATTTTTTATGACAAGAGAAGGAATACCCATTCACATAGACCTTCTTTTGGGAACCGATACTTTTAATGTGAGTATTAATAATGTGAAGCGAGAAAGAAAGCCTGAAAAAAATAAAAAAATGCATCTGAGAAGTATGACTCTGGAGCACTCAAGGTAGCATTAATTGAAGTGTACCATATTCTAATATGAGAACTTGCTATTTATACGTTACGGTCCGTACCATCACAGCGATACAGAAAGAACGACGTTGTTTTGGGTGGGATGGATGAAGAGAGCTGGCTAGGATGGTGGTGAGAAACAAATCGCTCTCTTCAGAACCTGTCCATCCAAATAATTTAACTGTGTTTGAAAATGAAGGTCAAGTAGCTAGGCATTGACCCGACCCGACCCACCGATTTGGTAACCATGTGGTCCCCTTCGATTTTCGTATGGGAGCTACTAAAATAGCTATAATCGTTTGTGCCAGCCCTTTTTATTTACTCTTTTTACGTTCCAAGTATTTATTATTTATTTACTCCCTCCCCGTAATATAAAAAAATAATAATATTTAAACAATATTTTTATGACAACATTTGAATATCATCTGTAATTGGTTCAAAATTATTACACAATCAATAATAATAATTATAAATAAAATTATGAACCAATCACAAAATAACACATAAACAATATTCAAATGTTATAAAAAAATTTTGCCAAAGAATCATTATCCAATATAAAATAACCACAGATTCTCATAATTCCAACCCTGTCCCACCAAACAACAAAACCATTTACATCTTCTTATTCTATTCAATAACTCTTCCCAATCAAAATCTCTCATTCCTCTTTCTTTCTCTGAAAAAAAAAAATGGCATTTCTACTTTTGACTTTTGCCTTTTGCCATTCACTATCTTATTATTTGACATGAACACATAGGCTCGCATTGTGTTCAAACATTGACGCTGATGTCTTAACTGACATTTGTCATCCTTTATTTAAGAAAGAAAAATATTTTTTACAATCAACACTACTCTTATTTACTTTTTTTCTTTAAAAATTCTTAAAAAAATAAAAAAGTTTACCATTTTCCTGAATGTAAAAGTGTTATGGCATGTGAAACGACGACGCACACCCATGGAGTGGGATTAATTAAAAATAATTACTAGTATTAATTAATTACTAGTATTATTAAAGCACGAAAGCGAAAGAGAAGAGAGAGAGAGAGAGAGAGTGTGTGCGGGTGCAGGAAAAGCATGAATGGAGCGACGACACAAATACAAGTTTCCCACCCAACCCTACCCTTTCGTAGCATCGTAATTATAAACACCAGAAAAAATCGCACAACCAGTCAACCACTACTAAACACCACACCAAACATTATGCAGTGGCAACCACCGCAACAGATGAAGAAAACGAAGAAGAACAACAACAAGAAGAAGCAATTTCCCACGAAAACACGCCACCCGAAAAAACATGCTATTCCCACAATATTACGCAAATACCAATACCAATAAAATAAAATAAGATCAGTTGCAACTTCCATCTTATACGGGCGAAACACGCTGGAGATACGAAATTCGGTTCTGAAGGAAGGGCGTTTCCGTCATTTAAAAGGAAAAAGTATGGAGGAAGAAAGAAGAGTCATCGAAGAAAAGCCATGCGTTGTTTTAAATTCACAACACCATAGTCCCCTCCAAGTCCAACGAACTTTCTAGGAAGGAAAAAGGAAAATCAAAATAACAGATGTACAATTCTAAATCTGGCGTAGATCAAATCCCGCCAATGGCATTTTCGTCCATTCGAGATTCCAAGAAAAACTGCCACACCACCATGCATACATACACATATATAGCTACAGTTGCAGATAGCCTCGTAAGAAAAAAAAAAAACAGTTTGGCGCTGGCCGTTTAACTGACACGTGAGGGCCACGAGCGTGACGGAGAAGTGAAACACAAGATAGAAAGAGAAGGAGAAGAGAATGAACCTTAGATCTTGAGGTTTGGGGTAGACTGGTTGGGCGGCTGGACTCCTCGTAGCCGTCCAGGTTGCCGCCGCTTGCTGACGTGGCGCCGCTCCAGGAGAGCGGCGTGGTGGGGCTGGCTCTGGTGGAGTCCTGTTTTTTGTGAGACGCGGCGGCGGCGTGTCTGCGGACGGATCTCGAGCGGCGCTGACGCACTGTCCAGTGGAGGTGAAGAGAGAGCGGCGGCGGGGGAAGAGGAGGAGGGTGGTGGAGGCGGAGGAGAAGGTTGACGACGAGGGAATCGTCGGCGACGGCGAGGTTGACCCAGTCGTCGTCGTGGCACATCTGGTGAGGTGGATTGGAAGAAAGAAGTGGGTGTGGTTGGAATGTTAAATAGGCAATAGTATGGAAAGAAAGAGAGAAAGAAAGAGGGTTATATGATTCTGCTATTCTTCATATCAGCACTCCTCAGAAATATTAATATAATCAGAAATGGAAAAAATTGAAGAAAGGGAAAGGCTTTCCTTGTGATTGCAATTGAAAATTGTCACAGAAGATGTTGCTGTGTGGATCATTCCTTGGGGTCCCACATCGGTTTCACGTGTCAAACAAACCTCAAGTGTTCTTTTTTATCTTCTCTACTCTTTTATTCCCATTTTTGGTGGGCAAGACTAAACCAATTTTCTGATTTCAAACAAAATATAAAAGCATGGATGGATTCTTCAACCAGCATATCCATGGACCCCATTTCGTTTTCATATTCCTTCACCAATACTTTCATCAAAATCTATTCTATAAATCTTACTGTAACTTAATTAATTTCCACCTTCATTCAAAATCATTTACTTTATCATCACACTTTCTAATATCAATAGGTTTCTTCTATCAAAATCCTGATTTTAAAATCTTGAATTCACTTTATACAATGTTGCCAAATATATTAAGCAATTTGGGTGAACTATATTAAAACACAAAATTTATTAATAAAAACCAGTGTGTGATTATAAACCCAATGTTACATAGTGAGATATTTAAAAAAAAAAAATTAGATGTAATGTGTATATATTTAATATAATTAAATATTAAATATGCCTCGAAACATCAAAAAGACTAGGATTTAACTAAATTATTGATATACCAATATACTAAACAAAATGTATTCACATTTATTTATATCTAACTATATATTGATCAAAACTGTCTTTAAAATGATCTTTGTGTTGAGTTCATAGTTTTTTTCTTCAAAACTCGTTAAAAAAGTTAACGTAAAAAACATAAAATTATAGTGTTTTATTAGTCCAATGATGTGATTATTATATTAATGTTACTATTATAAATATTTTACTGTATATTGAATAAAAGTGTCTTTAAAATTAAGTATATAGTCTAGAATGTAATCGTGTTTTGATGATATATTACATCTAATTAAAAAAGTGATTACATCTGTAAAGTGTTGGTCCTTTGGAATGCTTCCCTCTCAAGATAAGAATCTGAATGCAAATTTAATTTGAAAACCTATTTTTCTCTCTTTTATTATAATATATATATATATATATATATATCAACACACATATGCTTACTCTTTTTTCTTGCAACTTTTTATCTTATTATTAAAACTGTTTGAAATTATATAATAACTTGTGTAATTTAGAATATATTTGGATATATATTATAACAAAATTATATTAGTCATTTTTTAAATTATGAAGGTAGAAGAAGAAGAAAATATGAGGGTGGAGAAAGAAATAACCCAAACCATGGATAGATAGTCCAATGAAACCCAGTACAGTCCCAACCCAACCCACAATTTATAGACCCATCAAACTCTCAGAATTCATTTAGTATTCAATGTTGTTAAATATTTTATTAAATACTACATTTCTCAAATACTTTATTTTTAATGCATAATTTTTTTAATTAATTTATTTTCTCAACCAGTATTATTCATTAACATTTTGTTTATTACTTTTGATTCTGTAAATCTAAATTTTGTTCTCTCTTTCTATTTACTCTATTGTTTCAAAACTTCATGATAACATATTCTTATAAAACAAGAGAGAAATTTACAGTACATAATAACAAGCAAGAGTAATCAGGAGTGCATGAAAAAATTAAATAAATTTATCATAAAAAATATTAATGATTGTTTAATCTGTCATAAACTTAAACACGAGAATCTAACGTTATATCGAAACTCAAGTAGTATAGGTTATTAATAGTTGTTTAATATCTAAAATTTGTCCTAAATATATGGATAAACCATTTATATGTAAATAAATGTTTTAGTTATTTTGTCTATGTTTTCCCCTTTTGATGGGATGGTTTTGTTATGATAAAGGTTCACGTGACGTATGTGACGTTGTTGCAACATGCATTTTCCTCCAAAAAGTAATTATACATAATGCATTACATGACTATAATTATGGCCAACTTTCTATTCTATTGTTCTTTAGTTTAACTGTGTTTCTTTGTTGTTTTCCCCCTTTCCTTCGGCAATGGGTGAGCTGTATTGTTTGGTGAAAATTACATGCCATCTTTCTGATATGGTCACATCCTGTTTCCAATTATTCTGTGAGTATGATTTCAACTTCTAATTAAAAACAGTTGAAATAGCAGTTAAAATAAGAGTTATATTTCATTTCCAAATTCAGTAATCTAGTGTGTATATAAATGTGCATTAAGAATTGAAAGATACACACTCCACTACTGCTGATTAAGTAAACACAGAAATGGTAAGATTTAATTTCAATCTATTCAGAAATGACAAGGTATAATGTGTCTTTGAATATGCACTCTACTTTTATGACAAATTGCCAAACAGGGGGACCCTGAAGGAGTTAGAGAACAAGTGTATAATTTGAAAAAAGAAGAGGTAAACAGGTAAAGAGAAGGCTTAGAACTTTATGTTCCAAAAGTTGGCAAAGCAAGCACCTTAGGAAAATCCTTGCATTAATTTTTGTTGGTGTAGCATAAATGGTGATGACCCACATGCAGGTTGTGCATCTCACAAACCCTGGGTGTCCCAATAACTTTTGAACTCTCCTCACTCACCTTTAGATAACTGCCACGTGATTTCAGGTTCCATGTTGCCCCCCACCTTCTCTCTTCTGTGAAATCTCTCATCATGCTTCATCAATCAGCAAATTAAAAATGGACTAGAAAGTGCTTTCTCGGTTTTCCTGAAAGAAGAACCTTTGTGGCTTTGTCCATTTCTGCACAGCCAAAACTCGTTTCAAAATTGAACAAGAAAAGAAAGAAGCTTCTCTTGACAACAAGTTATTCCATTCCACTCTCTCTCCTTCGACAAGGACACCCCAGATGAATCTTCTTGTTCTCTTCCTACCTATTTGGGTGCTTAGCATTTCTCTTTCCTCGCCAATTCTTCATGCTGCCTCTTTCATTTCTGTTTCTCAAAATGCACAAGCTGAGTCTTCAGGTACCATACCAACAACTTCTACGCTTATTTTTAACATTCCTTTTTTAGTTTCTGCTCGCTCCGTGCTTGGTAGTGCCTTTTATGAGTTAGCATTGGCTCTAAACTCTACAAAATTCTGAACTTGAAACCCCAAACTACACAGCCCTACTGTACTGTTTCTACTTCCTATTTTCTGTTATCATGAATTTTCCTTGAATCGTGGTCGGGTGTGATCATTTTCTTGATATATATAAGCGTGGTTTCTGAAAAATGCAATTTTGAAAGTAAAAAGTAGTAAAACATTCATATTTTGGTGCTGAAGTCCTTGGAAAACCATAACCTTTCACTGGCAGTCATAAATTCTGATCAAACAAAATTGTTTCCTCATCTTGCTCTTTAAGTAGACATTTTCTGGCTTTAACGATCTCCCGACCAACTTTTTCATATTATATTTTATTTTTTGAATTGTAATTCCCATCAACGTTTTCTTTGATTTGAATTTTTATGTAAGTTCGATGTATCGGTTTTAAAAAAGCTCTGGGACCGGTTTTTCAAGTGTCAGCAACTGCATTTGTCCGTAATTTTCGGCAATATCAAGAAACATGACGGAAACTGCAATTTAAAACCTTGAAATTGGTGCTTAATGAACTATTTTGCTGTCATACTTTGCAACAGGTATTCATGAGGTCAGAGCAGTGCACCATCAGAATTTGAATAAGAGAATTCTAATTGCATTAGTTGCTTGTTCTGGTCTTCTTGGTGGAGTCTTCCTAATCATAGTTTATGTCTGGTTCCGTCGACATAAAACCTTAAAACTCTCCAGAAGTAAAAGCCAAGAAACCACCGGTATGACTATTTTCTGTGGTGAAACTTTATTTGGGTCTTCTTTTTGTTTTTGTGCAGAGGTAATGCAAGCATAGAAAATTCCTTTTCCGCTCCTCATTCATTTAATTATTGGACTTGTAGAGGCTGCAAAAGGGGAGACTTTAAGCTCGGTTAATGCAAAACTTAACTACTCAAGGATGGCAGATAAGAAGAGTTCAGTTGCTATTTTTGACTATCAGCTGTTGGAGGCTGCCACGAACAGCTTTAGCACAAGCAGTATTATGAGAAAGAGTGGTTCTAGAATCATTTACAGAGCTAACTTTGATGAGCATTTCCAGGCAGCTGTGAAGAAAGCAGATAGTGATGCTGATAGAGAATTTGAGGTGATGGTCCTTTAGAATTATACTTGAACATGTATTTCCTGGGATATGATATTTCTCTTTATTGAATTCGCCTTTAGTTGTCGCGCTAAATTGCAGAATGAAGTGAGTTGGTTGAGCAAGATGCGCCATCAGAATATCATAAAACTTATGGGTTATTGTGTTCATGGTCAATCGAGGTTTCTTATTTATGAATTGATGGAGAACGGGTCTCTGGAAACTCAATTGCATGGTACATTTTTCATTAATGTTGATCAAGAAAAAAGGAAAAAGTTCATGTATTGGGAACTTAATGATCACATGTTGCTCATTGGTATCAACAATTGTAGGTCCTAATCGAGGGTCATCTTTAACCTGGTATCTAAGGTTAAGAATTGCTGTTGATGTTGCCAGGTGAATTTAGGATGCCTTTTCTACTTAAAATTAATTAAGTATTCGTTGCCTCATCTATATTGTCTAATGCATATTTCGTCTGTTAGAGCATTAGAATATCTCCATGAACACTCCAATCCTCCTGTGGTTCATCGAGACTTACAATCTTCCAATGTTCTTCTGGATTCTAACTTTAACGCGAAGGTTAGATTGTTATTGACTTAATAATCTTACATGTTCAATTAGTTAATTATATTGTTCATTTTCCTTTCTGAGTTTTGTGATTCAGTTATCAGATTTTGGATTTGCTATGGTTTCTGGAATGCAACATAAGAACATGAAGATGTCAGGAACTTTAGGATACGTGGCCCCTGAGTACATATCACATGGTATGCAGGAATATTTATCATCATGAAAAGACATAACATAAACCTTGCTACACTGTTGCTTCATGCTCTTCCTGTTTGATCACTTCACTTTTCTTTTGAAAATAATTTCTTTTTAAGTTTTTGTGTCATTCTTTTTTTCTATTTCTCTAGTGACTGCTGCCATTGCTAGGTACTATAATAAATAAGTTCTACAATTGTGATTATCCTGAATGACAATCAGTGAATGGAGTTTTCTTATTTGGGGGAAATTTCTTTTATCCTTGTGCAAGTTGAGAAAGGAAAAGGACATAATCTACTTTTTCTTTTGTTGAAGTTTAGTAACTTACTATCTACAGTATTGTAAAGGAAGATAACCCAATTAAGAGGGATAGAGGAAGACAGGAAACCTAAAAGGCTATGTTTGGACTGACTGAAAGGGATGGAATGAAGTGAAATGAGGTGTAGTTGGATGGAATGGAAAGGACCCTTCCCTTTCTTTCCCTTGAATTTGGAGGGCACGGGGATGGTGTTATCTATTAAATGATAGATTTCCAAACATAGAAATGGTACCTTTGTCCCGTTTCATTCTATTCCACTCCATTCCCCTCATGCATTTCATTCTTTTATATTCATCATTAGATATTGAAGCCTAGCCTTAAAAAACTTCAGTTGAACCCATTAAAAAATCTTGATATATTGTGTAATTTGCAAGTACTAGCTTACTTTGTGAGGGTAAAAGAGATATTAATGAATTGAACCGTTTACCCTTGTAATAGCTTTAAGCTGACTGAGAGTTTGAAGCTTGATCTTTCCATTTTTCCATTTTCCTTCAAAATGAATGTAATAAGAACCAGCTTTTCAGGTAAACTAACTGACAAGAGCGATGTCTATGCTTTTGGGGTTGTCCTTCTAGAACTCCTAACCGGAAGAAAACCCATGGAGAACATGACCTCAAACCAATATCAATCCCTTGTATCATGGGTATGTTTTCTCAGTGGAGAAATCTGAATGAAAACTTCAGTTCTGCAGTACTTGATGGTTAAAACTTTCACCTTGCAGGCCATGCCTCAGCTAACTGACAGATCGAAGCTTCCAAGTATTCTTGATCCTGTTATCAGAGACACAATGGATTTGAAGCACTTGTATCAGGTTCGTTGGGTAGAAGCGCTGTTATCACAAGTTTTTCTGCTTAATGATAAATGCAACATCTTAAGTTCATGTTAGCATTCTACAGGTTGCTGCAGTTGCTGTACTCTGCGTGCAAGCAGAACCAAGTTATAGGCCACTCATAACAGACGTGCTGCACTCTCTCATCCCTTTGGTACCCGTTGAGCTTGGAGGGTCATTAAGAGTTACAGAACCCATCAGCTCAGAGAACTCTCATTGATATTGTATAATCGTTTTTTCATTTTTTAACTATGGTACCTGTGCACTTTTTAAACACTTTATTATTATAATTATTGTTATTAATATTACAAAGAGCCAAAGAGGAATATCCAAGTGTAATTATTTATGATTGCAATTTGATTTTTCTTTCACTCGTACCATATGAAACTCGAATATGTCTATTAAACGATATGTTCTTATATGACACATATTGGACACATACACGCGTATGACATCACAGTGATATTACCATCTTTACAAGTTCTGAAAACATTCTATAAGATTAATTTGGTGGCTGTATAACCGAAAGACGCATTTGGACTTACAAATCATTAGTCTTAGAAAGAAAACTAACACACCACGCAGACAAATGTATTCCTAACATTTGAATATGAAGTTTACGGTTAACAGGATACTATAAAATTGGATATCGAAGCAGGGTCAAGTTGGCATTTTTGCTAACTAGAAACAATCTAATAAGAACACAGCACTGAAGTTTGTTTTCAAATCAAACCCGTGGAAAACAACTAGAAAGAGATGGAAAATAAGTCCAAGATTGGGTTCACTTTGTTTTTAATGTATACTAAATTTCTTGAAATTCACGATTCCTGTCATGAGTACTATAAATTATCCCGCATGCTTAATCATTGGTTTTGTTTTCATAGCAGAAATGAACACAAAATGTAAAATACCTCCAATCATCTTCGTAAGAATCTCATGTTTCTTCGTAGTCATCAATTTCAAGGAGTTTAATCACTTACAAACAAAAATTTGCTTAGTCGGCTTAAGCATATGCCTTATAACTTCTAAACAGATACGATTAGAAAATTTGTGATATTAATAATTTGACTATGATTTTTATATGACAAAGAATGGTTACATTGTCCTAAACAAACAATTCAGAAAATAATTTTTAAACCTAATTTAATTTCACAAAATTAGTTTATCAAATAAAATTTACACTACTTATATATTATAACTACTTATATATTATAATTTGACCTTATTTTTAATCGATACAAAACTCTCAACACCAATCATTGAAACATTAAGATAACTTACAGTAGTACTTAAATTATTCCGTCAAGAATCCACAACAAATACATAACGTACAGACCACTCATCATGATTCCGTGACCATAACTCATGTTAGCTTCTAATAAACTTCTTAAGAACTTACGTACTTTTCTACAATTCTACAAGTTATTTGAACTAATATTTTCAAAGATTGAATTACATTAGCATAAAAGTTTTATTTTAATCACTTAATTTTCTTCTCTTATAAGGGAGCATCTTGTATAGTTCCATTTCATGTCATCTTAATAGGCATAAATGCAATCTTGGAAAAGAAAACAAGAGAAACATGAATGATACAGAAGATTCAATCTACCATGCCTCGATAGGAGACAATTTTAACGATACTACCAATGAAGGAAATCACTAACAGCCAAGGCAACATGTCTTGAAATTTTCCTTTTACCATTTCACCTTGATGAACTACTTAAATACTCTTCCCAATGAGTTTAGAATAGCTTCTCCCCCACCCCTTCCCGAACTCCCAAAACACAGGGAAACCATGCCATTTCCACGCCGGATTTCGGCAAAGAATCCAAAGACCACGCTTCTACATATTGTCCATCGTGGTGGTCATGTTGAGCTCCATGACAGACCAGTGACTGCAGCTGAGATTATGTGCCGCTATCCAAGATGTTGTGTAACATATCCAAATGTGTTCCAGCAACCATGGGCAGTTGTTGAACCAGATGCAAAGCTTGTGCTTGGACAAAAGTACTATGTAGTACCATTGAGCACAATAAGAAAGCTTCAAGGGCTATCTCCAAGGAGCTCTCCTTCTCCTGCTCATGAAATTGCAACCAGTTCTTCAGTTTATGAGATTAGAAACACACAACCCAGCAAAGAGGAAAAAGATGATGGTATGCTTTCCACTTGTTGTGTCTTCATGAATAAAAGCACTGCAAAGAAAACAAATAACTACAAAAATTCCAAAAATAAGAACCATGTTAGGAATTTTAGTATAAATGTTAATAATAATAATGATGATGATTGCTTATTGCATGATAATTGCTTTGTGAGCCTGCTTAATGGAGGCAGGACTAAAGCAACTGTTGGTGATATGACAAAAGAAACAAGAACATCATCAAACAGAGCTCACCCTTGTAATGACAATACATTAACCAGAAGGAGGACACAAGATTTGACGGGAAAAGGGTTAAGAAGCTCTCCTAAGAATGTATGGTCTTCTTCTGACCATTGGCTACCGAGTCTAGAGAGTATCACCGAAGAATGAAATAGTAGAAGACTTGGCTGCTGATGATATCCAATAACCTACTTTCTATTTATTGGTTATACTTGAGGTAAAATAATGCTCCCTCAGCTGCGTCATCTGCTGCTTCTTTCTTTTTCCGATGAGGGGCACCATAGCACTCTAATGTGTTTCTTGATGCTTCTATGGTAATGATAACCTTGAAGGTGAACCTGAGATAAGCATCAAATAGTCACAGGATAACAGAAAGAAAATGTATAATGATATTTCTTTTAGTTTCAACATGAGTGACAAACAGAAGGAAAGCAGCAAAAGAAATTTACTATCATAAAGGCCAATTTTTTCAAGTTTATTCAAATTCCAGATGACGCTTGATCAAGAAATTGAACAACTTTAGTTGCAATCAGTGCAATTTTGTGAATAACAATGAGCTTTTTATATAAGATATTGCTACTTAAATAGTACAATTTAGAAGAGGATACAACACTAAGTCATCATAACAGAGAAAACTAAAGAATTATTCAGCAAGGCAAAAACATAACCAAATAAGATGTAGGTAGTACACATACATTCTCTCATGACTTGGGCCTTCCTCTTTGCAACATTCAAAGATTGGAGGTTTCCAATGATTTGCAGCACAGATTTCATACAAATTAGACCTTGCAGTTCCTTTCTTCATACCTAAATTCAAAGGAATCATAATATTGATAAAAGAAACATCTTGGAAGAAAAAAATATGAATTAAAGACAGGAAAACATTTTAATGGAGTAAATCAAGAATTCAATGGTTCTCCACTAACAACTTGAAGACCTAGCACACTATAATGATTAGAGACAACCAGGAACAATTTCGAGAAAGCACAAAAGATAGGCAATTTATGTGACTCAGAAAGAGCTTCAAAATGAAAGAGAAATCATCCCCATACTTGAACAAACAAAAATCAAATAAAGCAAAAGCAAGAACAAAGGCAACTGTAATACCAACCTTCTTGTGTCTGAGACGGAGTTGTTGGGGTGCCACAAGACTCACTCTTTTCGTTAGATGAAGTTGAAGAAGCTCCCTCAACTGCAATTTTCGTCATTTCCGAGGAGGGTTCTTTGACAATGTCTTTATCAGAAGCACACAACTTTCTCAGACTAGGTTTTCGCTTTACAGCTTTAACAGCAGTTCTGCTACAAAAATTGTTGTTCAACTTATTCTGCAAAAAGAGAGGGCAAGAAAAAATTTCTTTCAAAAGATAAAAAAAGAGACAAATTTTGAGCGAACCCAATTGTAAAAAACAGAAAGGAAATAGACAACCTTTGAATTAGAGGAAGGATTTGTGATTTGAAAGGGATCGATTGGAGGAAGGTTTTTGAGATTAACAGCAAGTTTCCGGGTGTGAGAGAAATTGTTTTCCATGCTTATTTGTCTTCTCCTATTCAATAAACTTTTGCAGTTTGTGAGAAGATATAATGAAGAAGATTGAAGAGAATGACAATGAAAGTTATGATGAAAGCAGCACACAGAATCTTGTTGTTTCTCACTGAATCTTTCTTCTCACAATGCAAATGCAAATACAATTCAATGAATGAGTTAGATTTACTTTTATAAACTCTTTGAAAACTAAGTTGGTTATCCATTGAATAAAAGCCCTCCCTTAAGGACATTTTAATAGAATCTTTTTCTGTAAATTTATATATGTGAAATTCTATTCATGAATTTTTTTTTAAAAAACTGTGTAAATTTTACCAAAGATAAGATAATCTTAGAAGAGGATTACAAATATAACAGCACAAGAGAAGAGGATGATTTATTTATAAAAGTCCTCACTCTCCTGCCTTAATTTTTTGGGCATAATTAATAGTAAATTTGCTGAGAATTTGAATTCTTTTTTATTAAACACACTTTATGAGATACTAATAGATTATATAATGTTTAACTAAAATTTAATATTATAATTGAAATCATATTTATACTATACTGTTTTTAAGTTTTCCTTTTTTTTTATTGATTTTTTTCATAACTTAACTCCTAACCAAGACATATATAAGAAGATTATAACCCAAAATATAGTGACTTGAGTATCATACCATATAATTTATTTTATTTAATCATAGTGAAAACATTGATGTGTGTGGACCCACTTTTTTACAATAACAAAAATTATATGTAATTAAATAATAATTATGTTAATAATTATTGAAATAAAAAACATTTTTAAATTTAAACTGTAAAGAACTATATACAAATGAGTTATATTTTATTAATTTTACAATTATTATTATATAATAAGAGCAGTTTTATTTTTAATTAATTTAAAGTAAAATAGCTAAAACAGTATACATACAAAAGAAAAAAATTATATATAATTTTAATATATTTATTCTTATTTATATCTAATATGAAATTTAATATATATATTCCTTTATAAATATAAAATGGTTAATTTGATTCTTAAAAGTGAATATAATTAAGTTTCAATTTAGCGAAATTGAAATAAGTTAAGTTGAGGTTTCTAAAATAAATGTAATATTTACTTAAAAATTATCGTCAAAATGTAGTTTAGTTTGTAGCTCTAATTATTAAAACACAATTTAGTATGTATACATAAAAACTAAATTGTATTTTAATACAATATGCTAAGACCTGCTCAAAAGAAAAAGAGACAAGGTTTCCTATAAACAACTTTTTATTTATTAAATATCATTTGAAAAAATATGCACCAAAATGTAACACAAAAATTAATAATAGAAATTTTTTTAAAGTATGATATATGTTTTAGGTGTCAATGTTGGTAAAGTTTTCTAGTAAAACACCCTTCATAGTTAAGAAGGCAGAATAGGCTAAATATTTTATTAATCTCCTATTCCATATAAGTTTGTTCTCATCATTTGTTACTCTATGTGGTTTAATTGACCTGTTTCAAAACCTGTGTAAATTAATTTAATTTTAACATTTTATTATCATGTATAAAAATATTTTAAAGTATAAATTCAAATTAAAAATTAACTTTAAAGTATAATTTAATGAAACTGCATATTATAATATAATTACAAGTAAATATAATTTTTCTAAAAAATAATTTAAGCAAGTTGTACAGTAAAATTTAAATTTATAAAATACAAAAAATTATAAAATTAAATTTTAAACAATTTTTAATTATTAATGTTTTTCTTACTAATAATTTAATTTTATTAATTTGATTTAAAAAATATAAAAACAAAAATCAGTGCTATCTACAGTTAGATAGCATGTATTCATATGTATTTTGTTAACAAATTAACACACTTATACTCATTGAAAATATTTTATTACAACATTTGTAGATCATAGGTTGAAATATTACAATTTAAATGTCATGTTTTATAAATTACCTGTATTTATTTTCCTTGTGTATTTATATGTTGTGGCGCTCTTTCAACTGGGGATTCGTTGGTGTAGTTGTTCTTCCTGGTGTTGGATTTCTTCCTTCAATATCCAATCACGCTGTTCTTCTTTCAGTTCATTGTGGTTGTCACGGCCATTGCTACCAATGCCCAATCTTCCTTCTTTTTATGGGGCTCTCCTTCTTCTTCCTTTCCAAATCGCGAATCCATGATGCAGCAGTGGTTCCGCCACTTCTTTTCACTGCTGTAGTGCCCTCAATCGATGGTCACCAACAGTGGATTCTTTTGGGGCTCCTTCTATGCAGCAACTCCATCTCAATCTTTCCTTCCTTTTCTATTCTTGTTTTTTGTAATTTGGTACTTTGTTGATGAAGCTGGATTGCACTGCTCTATTTGATTTGTACTGCATTGAAATTGCTTTGTGCAGAGTGGAAGTGGAGGGTGGGTTAGGATTGGGAATGCCATTTTTGGTTGGTGATTTAGTGCAGATAGAAGATGAAGATGACGATGAAGGATGATTCTGTGAGGTGTTGGAGATTGAGATGGAGAAAGAGAATATGATGGCAGAGGAGACACTGCAGAAGAAGTTTCAATGGAGATGATGAGAGAAGGGAATCCCTTTAAGAGGAAAAATATTATGATTCAATATTTAACCTATAAACCTCTGTCATATCACTTTTTAAAGAAATCAAATAGAAACATGCTTAGGTGAAAAAAGTATTATTTAAATAATTATATTTGTATTAAAAATGTCAATAGGAGAAATATACCTTCTAAATAATAATATTTGAAAAGATTTTTTACTTTAAGACATCTCGTTGATAATGTTTTTCAGAAATCAGATTACATTATTTTACAAATCCCTGACATAATACTGTCAAATGAATGGATTTTAGATGTTGGCGTGTTAAACTACATTATTCTATGGCTTTTATTGAATTTCACAATAAACAAACTTTATGAATAATATCTTTTTAATTCATTATATTTTATTTCTATATTGTTCTTTTTAAGGTTTGAAATGTTCCATTTTTTTTTCTGCCATATATATATATATTTTAGTTTTTTAATTCATTTATTGGATTATTTTTTCATTTTTTGGAAGTTTCCTAAGAAGAGTTCCTTTCTAAGGAAAATATAGTGAGAATCTAGAAGTGATGAAGACAGAAAGTGAAGACACAAAATCTTCTTTCATTCATTGAGTATGAAATAAGAAAACAATGCTAGAGCTAAGGTAAAATTACAATGATATATAACTTGAGCAAAACACTGCTTCAAATCATTGGATTATTCTATCAGCCCTTGCGTTCTTCAGAATCCAAATAAGATTCGAGACGAAAAGGGCAATATAATAAATTGTCTATTTCTCTTCTATTTTATTTTCTAAATCTCTATGTCGTGTGTGTTCGGACAGCATCTGATGATCACACTGTGTAGTGCTGCTGGATTGTCTCAATGTCAAGTCCTTTGAGCTTCACAACAGACTCAACATGACCCTTTAGAGTGTGAAGCTCCCTTAGCCTTGCCACCTCAGCCCTTTTCTTGGCCTGGTCTGCAAGTTCCGACAGCTCCCTGTAGTTGTTTCTCTCATTCAACATCTCATCAGTTTCAGGTGGGTTCAAGCCATGCAATGTGCGCTGAGCTGCAGCCCACTGTGCTTCTCTTTCTCCCTTTCCATAATCGTTCTTTGCAGTGAAAGCAACCTGCATCATACAAAACAATGTCAGAGGTTACCCACTTTAAAATATTCAAAACATAAAGGACACTCATTCATATACCCTATTATCTGTGATATTGTTCCAAGCCTTTCCAGTTAGTCCATATCGGATGATGAACTTGAGAATATCCATGGGAATATAGAAAACGATGCTGTAGAGCCAAATCACACCAGCCCAACCCCATCCAATGCCGTTTATCTTTGCAAATCCCCAGTTTGCATACACAGCTATGATTGTGGCAATCTACAAACACACAAATATCACAACTCTTTATTGTTTATATACAGTGACTCAGCCATAAGAACACATGCATTTGATACTCACCAGCTGTGCTATAAGAAAAGCAACGACAAGAAGCAGGCCAGGGCGTTCAACGTAAGACCAGCTCCTCGAGCGTGTCACAAAGATGAGTGCTTGACTTACAATGCTCACTTGAAGATAAACAGCTGCCGTGAGCTCGCCGTGATTATCCCTGATGGATCTCACTCCGAATTTGTCCTGCCATTGGTTGTCAAGCAAGAGAGGTTGAGAAAGATTAAAGAAATGATTTTGCAATAATGTTTTATAGTTTAAAAAGGTTACCGAGAAAAAGTTAGATGCATGAGCAGCCCAGAAGAAGACAACAGTCATGACAGCTAGGTAGGTACCGAGAACAATGCCGGTGATAAAAATCTCTCTCAACTTCCAGGAATCTGGCATTGGAGATGGCTTCACCCTGTCTTTGGAAATGGTCATGATGGTTCCATCATTCAGAATGGCAATGATCAAAACCATGAAGGGTGAGAAGTCAAACTTCCATATCAGAGCAAGCAGCATAAAGCCTAACACCACTCGGATGGTGATAGAAACAGCATATATGGTGTAATTCTTCATCCTTTGGAAGATGGCTCTGCTTGTCAACACAGCACTCACGATCACACTCAAGCCAGGCTCCGTGAGAACTATGTCAGATGCACTTCGAGCTGCGTCAGTTGCATCGGCAACAGCGATTCCAATATCTGCTCTTTTGAGTGCAGGAGCATCGTTCACACCATCTCCTGTCATCCCACAAATGTGTTTCCTGTCCTGGAGTCTCTTCACTATCTCGTACTTGTGCTCTGCACATTTGAAATGTCGCCACAGTCAACACAATCAAAATGAATGAAAATTGAAGTTTTAATTGACGAGCAAAGGCGTGATGATTTACCAGGGAAGACACCGGCAAAGCCATCAGCTTTCTCAATAAGTTCATCAATGGGAAGTGCAGACATGGACTCATCCTTATTCTGACCGAGGAGTGATGAAGAAGGATACATGTTGCTTCCCATGCCAAGTCTACGACCAGTTTCCTTGCCGATAGCTAGCTGATCACCTGTAATCATCTTAACGTTAACTCCCAGATGGAGAGCGCGCCTTATAGTCTCAGCACTGTCATGCCTCGGTGGGTCAAAAAGGGGTAACAGACCCACGAACTGCCATGGTCCTCCAGCACTCTCCTTTGTCTTTTCTGGCACTTCTTGTTTTGAGACAGCAAGCGAACGAAGACCGCGATCAGCAAATTTTCCAATGATGGATAAAGCCTTCTTCTTCACGTCTTCCCGAAGGTTGCAGAGCTCGATAATCTGACAATGCAAGCACAGGTTGGGTTAATTTACATGTAACTATGAAATATATCAGCTTCGTTCCGTGTTGTTCACTGATTACCTGTTCTGGTGCACCCTTGCTTACTCGGTACCAGTTACCTTCAGTGTCTATGTACGTTATGGCAGTGCGCTTGTCCACTGGGTTAAATGGAAGAAAATGCACCTCTGTAATGCCATCTCTAGCCTGCACCAAACAGAACAAGTTTGTTGTCATTATATCTCTTTTGGTTTGTTCTTATAGAATCTTACTTAATTTTGTGGAATGAGGCTCGTTACACACCTCTTTTGGATCACCCAACATTCCAACTATGCAAGTATCAATAGCATCCTGGTTTTCCACCCTGGAGGCCCTAGCTCCAAGCAAAATCACCGTATCCTTGTCAGCATCTCTTGAGAAAACCTGTATATACATGAGAAATAGGTTTTAAAGAGTTACAAAACAATGATTTTCTCCAAATAATAGAGGCTTTTCTGTGATCTTCTCAATTACCTCAATCAAAGACTTGTCTACAGTGAGCTTGTTAAGTGTTAGAGTGCCAGTCTTGTCACTGCATAGAACATCCATCCCAGCCATCTCCTCAATGGCTGTCATCCTCTTGGTGATAGCACCTTGCTCAGAGAGCCTGTGGGAACCAATTGCCATTGTTACTGACAAGACTGTAGGCATGGCAATGGGAATCCCTCCAATGAGAAGGACCAAGAGGTTATTGATTCCACTCCTGTACTTGCGGTGCTGAATTGGATACATAACCACAATTTCAATGATCATCCCCACAGCAATTGAGCAAATGCAGAAATTTCCAATGGCCGTCAACACCTGATCATTATCATGCAAAGTCACATGCGTTATGAAGTTGCATAATAAAGAGTTTACAACAGACAGGAACACAGACAGACAGTAGAAAAGATTGTACCTTTTGGAAATGACCAACTTGGTTAGTGCTGTCGACTAGGTGAGCAGCCTTACCGAAGAAGGTATGAACCCCAGTAGCGATTACAACTGCTTCAATCTCTCCTTGTTTTACCGTGGAGCCAGAGAAGACTTCATCACCGGGGTTCCTAGTAACAGGTAATGACTCACCCGTGAGTGCAGATTGATCAATCTTGAGGGAATCTCCTTCCAAGAGACGAGCATCAGCTGGGATGATGTCTCCCAGTTTGATGCTGATTATATCTCCGGGTACCAGTATGCTAGCGTCCACTTCAGACCACTTTCCATCTCTCACAACCTTGGCTTTGGGAGCAAGGCCTGCCATGAGTGCTGCTGCAGCATTGCCGGCGTTGTTTTCTTCAATGAAACTGATGGTTGAGTTGATAAAGAGCAACACCACGATTCCAACAAAATCTTGCCAGTCTGGGGGCTCACCCCCACCATTTGCCAATGCAATGGCCATGATGGCAGCGGCTTCCATGACCCATGAGAGAGGGTTCCACATAAAACCCAAGAATTTAAGGAGTTTGCTTTCCTGATAGATGAAAGAAACATAATACGTTATAGAGAAGGAAATCAAAGAAAGAATGAATGAATGAATGAGTTGATGATTGCCTCCTTTTCTTCCAACTTGTTGGGTCCAAAAACTTGCAACCTCTTTTGGCCTTCCTCATTGGTGAGACCTTCCTTAGTACAATTCAGTTCGCGGAACACTTCATCGACAGGAATCCGCTCCTACAAAACACAAAAACATGTTGCATTACAATAACATAAAAATCTGAGAATAGAAGGAGAAAGAAAGAAAGAGAAGAAAAGGAAAAGGAGAGAAGACACTGACGAGATCCACTGCCTCGTTCTTGATGTCTTCGAGACCTCCCATGTTGTTGTTGTTTTTAAGTTAAAGAGAGAAAGAAGATGGTTGCTTGAGAAAAAAAAAGTGTGATAGATGATTATATATACAAAAGGAAATGCTAACTATTTTGGTTTATTGGCAGTGTGTGAGTGAGAGTTTCTCTCTGTACACTTATTCTAAAATCACTCCTTCCCAATCATTCACTAACAAACTTGCTCTCTTTTCTTTCTTTTCTTTCTTTTCATAACTAACTTAACTAAAAAACGAGCCAAGCACCGAGCCTCGTGGCGTTCCCTTTGACCCCGCTCATGCGCTCCCACGTGCCACCCAATCTCATCGTTATTACTACCACCTCGTGTTCATGCACCTAGGACTCAGGCCCAATCCGATTATATACAAACTCAGCCCAAAACAATTGGACTAACTTCTACGGCCCAAGTAACTTTTTTTTTTATTTCAAGATATTTTCTTTTCACTTAAGCTTCACCTTTCTCTCCCTGTTTCTCATATGCACCCACTGACTGTACAATGATAATTTCTCTAAGACAATAATAGAGCTCAAATTCGTCTTTTCCTTTTTAATTTTGTATTAAGGACATGCTTTCAGAAAATATTGCACTGATAACATTAAAACAGTGTCTGTCCCATATAAAGGAAGAATACAAATACTTTTGCACATTAAATTTTTTATAATCATTTGATACTATTATTTAGTATGATTATTTTACCGAATGAATGTAATATGTGTGAAAGTATTATTTTTTTTTTCTTAATTGAAAGAAAAGTATGCATGAGAATTGGTTGAATCTAGTCAAAAAGCAGTGTCACGAGTGATATAAATCTATCAGTCAATATTAAAATAAATTTTAAGTCTGAATCTAAGTTTTAAGTTTTATGTGAGATAAAAATGAAAAAATAAATTATTATATAATATTAAAAATCTATTAATTTATTATTTTAAGATTTTGGATAAAGAGAACCAAGCGAAACATTGATTGATTGGGTAGAACAATAGCTGTTATAATACTTTTGGTGATTTTTGTTTTAGACTCACATTAAATCAAATTTTTTTTCCTGATTTTAATTATAATGACTGCAAACTTTTTTTATTCCGGGTGTACTTGTGGCTTCACAAATTTAACCAGAATAGTTTAAATTTGTCACTATCAGTCAGGTTATTCCAAGAAGAGTTCCTTTATTTTTGTATGATTCTGGCGAAATCGATTGAAGGCCTATTGCTTAGCATCTTAACTAGGTTAGACTGAGACGTGACCATGATTTATGGTATCCTTCTATTTGGGGAAGAGAAGAGGAACTTGTTAAGGTTAAAAATCTAATCAAAGAGACTATGATTCAGCTACACCGAATTATAGTTTTTATAGTCATGTCATTAAGATTATCAAATTTGTGCTTTTAAACGGTTGTGGAAGACAAAATCAATTACCAGATGGATGAATAATCATTAGGCATGAGGTTAAAATAGTGGCGTTTTTTGTCCCACCCACCTTTACAAAGATTTAAATTTACGAAAGTTAGATCAACATAAGGGCCAAAAAATGATGAATCATAAAAATTTAAGACTATACCAGCCATTCTTTTCTTAAGGAATTTTGGAATCTGTATGAATCTCCAAAATTTTACAGTTCAATATTTTAACTGTGTTTATTACCCTCCCTGGTTTCATTTTTAATTTTGTACATTCATTTGAACTTTACGAGAAATGGTATATAATTTGCATTTTACCTCAACATAATGATCACTATCTGCAATGTTTGACACTATTTTCTATGTAGTCTGTGCTATTGCTCTGCTATCAGAACAATCATAGTATGACTTTGGCATGATTGCAATTTGAAGGGACATGCTGGTCCGTGTTGTTGGAAACAAACATTGTCTTGATTGTAAGCATGGAAGACATTCTCCATGCACATGCTTAAAGTTGCCGGCTGAAGAATTAATTGCATTACAGAAGTGACAGATAATGCTACCAATTTCTTTTTTTCTTCTGAGACATTGCTTGTTAACTCAATTGCATAGTAATACATTGAAAACTTCATTTCTTACATGAAAACAATGGTCAGAGACTATTCTGGATGGCTCAATTCACAGCCTGATGTTGTTAAAGACGTGAATTTTCTGTATCATATTGGCTTCAGACACTTCAGCCAAAGAAATTAGACTTTGTATGGTGTTTAATTATATTTAATGCTCAATTATGTCTCCAATAAGATTATCTTGACCAAAAGATGCATGTGAAGTAAAGAAAAAAGTGATACACAGACAACTTTTGGGTACATTGATTCATAAAACATTAAATTTTGTGTCTCTTTTTTTTATCCGCGACATGTAATAAAATAAGAAGTGTAAGATGCTGTTGAATGTATATAAGAACTGAGAGTTTGGTTAAAGATTTAGAAGAGTGTAAGTTGTGCAATTTAATATAAAAAAAGAGAAAATGTCATGAAATCCGGACAAAAATAAAAGTTGTGAATGGAGATGTCTTTGGATTGGTAAAAAAGAGGAGTACGTGGGTCAAAAGTTGTGCTTTTGCTGGAACAAAGGATAGGGGATGGAAGGATAGTTCAAAAGAGAATAGAAAAAGGGTCCTCTGCTGTGTTATCAACTTGAAAAAGCAAGTGGGAAAACAATAAGAATGTTCATTGTTTAACAAGTAATGCCCATTTAGCTCACTTCACATTGGCAACCTTTGTCACTCATATTTGGCATTATTTGTAATGTTCACATCTCTCGGATTTCTTGGATACACACCAAATCAAAGTATTGACTTTATGTTTCGACAGTTTTTGATGATCCACCATCCAAAGTTAAACGTTTCTTCCTCTGTGTTTTACATCACTCTCTCCTAATCATGCCTCAGGTGCTTATTACTATCCACTCCAACGCCTGCTACTGCCAAAATGGTTGCCACTAACCCTCTGTCAATCATTTGTCTTTACCTTCATAATGCAATGGCTCGAGTTTGTTAAGAAAGATCAATTTTGCAACTAATTAATGATTAAGCCTAACTCATTTTTCTCATGCCTAAGATTAGATATTGACGGATGATATAAAACAATATATCCAACAAACAATAAATTTCTTTAAATTCAAACTCAGGTTAAAGCATTAAAATTAACTCAATGTTACGAAACTAAAGATAAGATCTACACTCATTACTTATGTAGTAGAATTGACCTTATCTTTTAACATAATTTATAGTTTATAACAGTGGTTGTTAAGCAGATAAAAAAGTGGACATGAATATAAATGTCTGAGACAGCACAGGTCCCACATATGTGTTGCACTTTTGAAGAATTTTGGGCAGGTTTCAGCATCAACAAGATATAAACAAAAAACGGAAGTAGGAAATTTGTAGTCTTTTGATGTTTTACTTATGCTATCTAGAATATAGTCTACATCATATATGCATGCGTTGGTTTTTGTATGATTGATTACATTCTGGTTCCACATGCTTGACCATTAAAATGAGGAGTGATTGAAACTCATGGTGAAAACTCTGCTATGGTACTAAAGTCTAAAGCTCATCACTATATTTTATTACACGGGGGCATTAGTAAATAGTACCATCCCTTAAAAGAGGTCTGCATTGGCCTATATGGAGAATGTTTGCTTCGTTTTTAGACTGAATCCACACAACTAAACTCCATTGAACCATAATCAAGAAGCTCCTGTATCATCTGTTCAATGTGATCATCTTCAAGAACTGGCTGAAACTGTTGCTGTTCTGCTTCTCCCACTTCAACATGGTATTCTTCTACCCACTGAACTTCCTCGTGTCTCTTCTCTGCCCATCTGAACCCTGTTGTCTCCGTGCTCGTTCCCGCAACGGCATTGCCTGAATTGGATGACCCTTCTTCAGCCTCTTTCTGCGATCCCTTCTGCTTGCTCATTTGAAGCGAAAGAGAGGCCATGTGACACTTGTGTAGCTTCGCAGTCAGAGTAGCAGAAAGTAGCTTCGATGAAGATGATTGTGGGTCGTTAGGATTGTAAGCGAAATTGGTGCGTGCTTTTGGCCCGCACATTAACCTTGCCGCTTCATCGTACGCTCTGGCAGCATCTTCCGCTGTTTCAAACGTTCCCAGCCATATTCTGGTCTTCCTATAAAAGCCAGCAAACAACGTTAATCGGAATGTTTGTTACATAGTGAAAAAAAGGTGAAATAATGCGGCAATTTACTTTTAAAAAACCGAAGGGATTATTATTATGATTGAAACTACAGGGTAACACGGAAGAACTAAAAGTTGGTATTCATGGTGAAATGAAAAGGATTACTTGAGAAGATTTAAGAAGAAAGAGTGAGCATTACAAAAGAGGGTGGCGAATTTCAGAGACCCAAGAGCCCCAGTGCCTCTGGCGGACACCACGATAGCGTTGTTGGGGTCTAGCCATGATGGTGATTGCTGCTTCAAACTTGTTGGTGAAGCGTCTTTGAGAATGTGAAAGTGAAGTGTTCATGGAGAGAAGAAGGTGGTAACACTCATTTATATAATAGTCTTTTGCGGCTTTCTCCTCCATAAAACCATGGTCCCACCAAGTTCCCTCCTTTTCCAAGCGGGGTAATTTTATTGTTTCACCTGTGGGTCACCCTCTTGTTGAATCCGATTAACCCTACCTCTTCAACTCACTGTTACAACGCATTCAATTCATTTCGAAAATGATACTTAGACATTATTTTTTCACATTTCAACATCATTTATTTATCATTCTATGATTAGTTCAAAATTATTTTACAATCAATAATAATAATCACAAACACTATAAATCAATCAAAAAATGACACGTAAATAATGTTTAAATGTTATGAATAAAATGTTATCTAAGTATATTTTCCATTCATTCCTATGATACATACATGAGAAACCATGATTCTACAAAGAATATCACTGTTTGTTATGATTTTGAAGAAAATAAATACAAGGGTACGTAGGATTCTAAATCAACTTTCTTCTCTGCTTTTACTTGATCTCAGTTAGATTTAATTAATGAACGTGTTATGTTCCAACAGTGGTATATGCAAATAGACAGGTATGAATAAGACAGACAATGATGATGCCTAAATCATGAAGTATATAGGTAGATATGTACTTTAATAATAACCTTCACAAGTGGTGTGAATGTATTTCTTTGCTACCAATAATAACCAGGTTCCAAAAGAAAACAAGGAAGAAAGGTTATTGAATTTTATGGTAAGATTTGCACATTTGTGTCTCGAGTGAGTTGAGTACGAGGCCAGACGATGTTAATGAATAGTTATTTATAGTTTCGATATTAGGTTAAATAATACACTTAAATCTAACTCAATTTTACAAATTTAATTTATAAATTAAAATTTACACTTATTTTTATATTTTAAATTAATCTTATATTTGATTAACATTTTTGATAAATTCAACAAAAAAGAAAAAGTAAATATATATATATGTATATTTTTTTTTTTTGGTATATGATTGAACATATTTGTGGGCGACATGGGTACGTGGCTCACATCACAGTTTTCTTAACGCAACAATGCAAGATGATGAAAGAGTGAATGCATGTTTGATGGAAAATTGAAGCCCATTCTTTGCTCGCGCGTGTGTAGGGCTGTAGCTGCTATATTTGACCTTACTTTTCTTAGTATTTTCATTTGCAATGTCGAAGTTAGCAAAAACGTTGTTGATTTTCTGACATGCTGTTGGGATTTCAATTTATTGTATTGAATAGAAATAAACAAATCGAATTCTGTAAAATATTTATAAATTTTATTATTTTAAGTTGAAAACAACGTAAAGTATTTAAGAGAATTTGACTCTGAACTTGTCTAGATATGAGAAAAGTAGCGAACACTTAGCTGTAAAAGTGCACAGCTATTTTTTTCTTAACACATGGAAATTAACCTCTTAAACGAGGTTTAACAACGAAACAGTGCGTTTTAAGGATTCACTGTAGCCTATGTTTAATTGTTTATCATTTGAAACGACGACTGTTGGGTCCCATGTTCCAAACAAGACACCCACCATTCCCCCAGAAAGATTTACTATAGCTATAATCATTCATCGATTAAAAAAATAATAATAATTGAGAATGTAACTAATTCATACTTCCAACATGTGAATGACTAATTCAATAGTAAAAAAATTAACTGTTATTTTTTCCAAACTAACTGTGTTTTTTCTTTAATTGTACTTTCCCGTTCTATAAAAACTAATAACAATATATTTCATAATGAATAATAATTGTTAAGATACACATCTATATATAATCATAAGTTTTATTTCCATTTTGTGAACATCATATCAAAGATTATAAAAAGCTAATACACTCATAGTGTAGATTTTATCTTCAGTTTGATTTTATCATAGAAAATACTGAAAGTGATTTTACTTTTCTATTTAACACGATTTTAGTAAAAATAGTAATAAAATATAAACAAATGTTTGATCATTGGTGGTTAGGATTAATGGATTGGTAGCTTTTACATGAAAGTTATTTTCAGAAATATCCACACATAATAAGTTCCCTTGGAAATAAATTATTTGGAAATTAAGAAATCTCTTACGTAGTTGTTTTTGACTTGTTATCATTAATCTATACTTCAATTCTACTTCTGGAATCTATATGCCAAAAAAGTGATTTTGAGTGCCAGCATATCAGCAACCAAACGACCCAAAAAGCAAACATTACGCGTGCTTTTATAATTATGTATAGAAATCATAAACAACCATTGAGTGATGATTTTCAATGAGAAAGGACTTTTTCATGGAAATATTTCCATTATATTATATTATACTATATTATATATATAATAATAATATCATCACACATTTTATATTAATTTAATACACTGTAAAAATAAAATAGTCATAAAAGTATAATTTTTTTGTATTTTAAAAAAAAGAAAATAAAAAGTAAAATAAAAAATAATGTTAAATAAATGTAAAAAATTTATACGAGTGAAATAATCATTTTTCATATATATATATATATATATATATATATATATATTGATATTGTTTAAACTATTTTTTTTTCTTTAAAAAAATTAAACTTTTTTTTTCACAAATTTAAATTAATGTATGGATAAATTAATTTATAGAAACTCTTTCATGTAACTTTTATATAAATTAATTATAACTTATAAAAATAATTAAATTGATGTTTCATCTATTTAAAGATAACTTGTCCACACAAAATGCAAGTGCATCTCGATTATATCATTTCCCCATGCATGCATTAGAAAGAAGAAGCTTTTGAATTATACTTTTTTTCTGTTTGTAGTGGATTTCCCTTTCCACTTTCTCAACCTTGTGAATCCATCTTAAAATCTCATCATACGAATCCCTAAAATAACAAATTAATTGCAAGATTTTAGGAGCTATAGTAAGTATTCTCGTCCGTTGAAATAATATTTGGAGATATTGATTACTCTAATAACGTCTAAATTTTTTCTTATATTTAATGTTAAAAATATTTACAAAAAATTATAATAGAAATATGTATTTAAATTATATATGAGTTGAAACTATTGAATGACGTACAATAATTAAAAATAATATTGTTAATGTAAAATTATATATAATATATGTTTCTTTTTTTTTAAATTTGGACAAATATATATATATATATATATATATATATATGTATGTATGTAAAGATAAAGTGAATTTAATTCAAGAATCAATCATTTACCACGAGTTTAAATCAAGGTTGAAAAAAAATATTTTTTTTAAATGTTAACTTAATTCCTACACATTTAACCTAATTAAATAAGTTGATTTTTAACACATTAACAGAAATCTTTTATTAGTTTTTTATTATTTTTTATAAGATTTTTTATTACATTTTAATCTTCAACTACTATATATCTTTATAATAATAATTTTTGGTAAAATATGTGAATATTTTGAATATAATGTTAAAAAAATCAAGTTAATCTATTTAAATAAAAAAAACATTTATAAGTAAATTAAGTTAAATTGAATTACAAATTTTTCAATTCAAAAAAGTGAGTTAAGTTAAATTAATTCATTTTTTATTATGTAATAAGTCAACTTATATGAAAGATATTAACTTAAGTTCACTTATTTTAAGACTTTTACACAGTAAATATTAACACTATGAACAATACTAATGGTGATACTAATTTAATTTGGAAACACACACACACACATATATATATATATATATATATATATATATATATATATGTGGCAAAAAATATTAACACATGACTTTATCATTGGAAAATGATGATATAAAGCATGCAGTGCTCAACATATATAGCTACAATAATTATACAAAAAAAATCATCAATGATATATCTGTAGCAAAATAACATCGCCATCATATGAATATGTACGTGTGAGATGAATGAACGTACCCATATACTATCAAAGTAGAAAAAGTAACCAAATATAATTTACTCCTCAATTTGAAAAAGATTTATCTTTTCATTTTACTTTTATATATCAAAGATAATAACTTATCATTGACAATAATTGCATTGTACTTAATTTTTCTCTCAGACCCATAATTTCTCCATGTTCCTATTAGTGATACTTAAACTCGTGAATATTAGTATTGATTTGGTAACTTTAAATGTTTTATTATATTTAAATCAAATTTAAAAGTCCTTATTTTCTTACACCCAGTTCCTAAACAAAAAAAGTACTCTTATATTTTAGAATCTATTTAAAAGTTAAAATATAAATGTCTTTCATTTGACTAAAATATACTCTTAGTAACTAAAATCTGAAAAGTTCTTATAAATTACATTCGAACATGCTTTTAATAATGAAAATAAAAGAATTAAATATTTTTTCCATAACATGTATCTAATCATGTCTTTAATAATATGAATTGAATATGTTATGAAATAGGTTTTATATTTTTATACGAGAAAACTATTAGGAAGATATTATTTATATATAACTTGAGTTTAACCTTATAAAATGTATTATAATATTTTTAATTCAAAATCTTAAGGAAATTGGTTTATAGTCTTTTTCTCATAGTTTAATTTTGTCATATTTGCCTGATGTAAGACTTATACTTAAATTATTTTTAATGTTTTTTCTCTACTGACAACCTACTTATACTCTAATTATAATTATAATGGTATTTTTGTTATAGGAGTTGATCACACTTATACTTTTTATTTTTACTTATTCGTTGTGTTTATGATATTGTTATTGTTATATAGCAATATAAATCAATCATCTCAAACTATCAAAAATTTTCATTTATATATGATTTTCAGTTTAATATAAAATCTTGAAACAATGGATTCAAAGGTCTTTAATTTTATATAATTTAACTTTATTATATCTAGATGTGAAAGTTACACATCCAAAATTATGTAAATGAAATAAAAGAAGGTACTTCAACATATGATAGACCACCTTAAAAAGAGTATGGTATTAAGAATTCCGAAAAAGGACGATGAAAGTATATTTGGCTTGAAAAATGTCGTTTGAAGAAGGAAAAAGTTTATTTTAACAATTTTTTTTACAACTTTTTATAACACTTTATCAGTAATTCGTGATTGGTTCGTTTCAAATATACGGAACAAATAAAACAATAACATATAATTTATTATGAAAAATTGTTAAAAAAATTATTAAAGTTTAAAAAATTATGAAAGATAACTGAAACATATAACCTAATCCTGCATTAGTAGAAATGCTCATAATAATAATAATAATTGAATGAAAAAGTCACATCAACATGTCCCAACAAATCTTAATTTGGTAAATTCTTTTGTCTTACACGTAAGTGTTACTTGAAGTAAGTTCACGATCATGGGGAACCAAATTTCCAAATTTTTTTGCTTAACTGGCATCACCCATTTCCAACTTCTGTCATATGACCTTGACATTTTAACTCAAATATCTCAATTACAAAAACTCAATCAATGCTTCATGTTTTCATTGAATGTGCAGAGACAGAGAAAGAGACCATAGTGTAAGCTCACATGATGTCGTAAAAATTTACATTAGCTACCATCAACATTACTCAATTTGAGTATTGTTAATAAAACTAACGACAACAAGTAAAAAACCAAATTGGTAAGCATAAACGTCATTTTTATCTTGCTGCATGCAGCAATGCGTCACGTATGCAACAAGAAATGGTGAGGAAAAAACAGAATAAGATATCACATGAATTAATTTTTGCAAATTTAAAAAATAATCAAATTTTTTAATCACGGTTTTATATAAGTTAAAACCATTGGTACTATTTTATATCATGGGTGTCTATTAAATTTCATTTTAAAATCAATTATTTAGATTCTGTAGTATTTCAAAATCTAAGTGCAACTTTGTGGGTTGCATAAAGAAACATCCATAGAGAGCTTAAAGAAACACGGCATGGTCCAGTCCATTGCACCTTTGTGGGTTGGCCCAAAATTGAAGACCCAACAACGAAATGTTGAAGATAAGAAAGTGGAGAAAAGGTAGCATACATTTTGGGAGGTTTAATCGGGAAGACATAAAGTCAATGAGATCTGAACCAACTAAAAAAGAATAAATATTACATTTTACTCAAAATATTAAAGCAACATAGTAAAAGGTTCTATTTTTTTTATTTTTATACAATATGGGACTTAACTTCCTATTTCTATATATATACAGTCTGAGGAGCCTAACTGAGATGTTGATGTGAAATCAAATTCCTTAGCCTACATTCATGAATGCGACCGACTATCTCGAGCTTGATTATCATATAAGATCTTATGAAGAAGACGCAGTTTTTGCTTCAAAATTGAAGCTAATCTCAGAAAAAAAAATATCACTCAGTGGTCCATGTTTTAATGAAATTAAAGTGTTTCATTCTTTCTTGGTGGAGAGGCAAAAGTGAAGGTTCTCAATATTTTAATGAAAAAATGGTGCGGTGAAGACTGAGGCATCCCACCACAACCAAAATAGACAACCCAACCAATGTGTTACGACACATTTGGCAAAAGATACCAGATTCTCATTCATGGCTGCAAACATCATAGATATTCCCTCTGTCCCTTCCACCGTTTCCTGTTAGTCTGAGATTACTATGACTGTTAACTGTTTTAATCACTACATTTTCAGTTACTTAGCCCATCATCACAAAACTTATTTCATCATTAACACCAGATTAGGTTGTAAACATCAGGCAGATATGGACCAACAAATTCGTGGGGGGATCAAAATCAATACAAGCTTATGAATAATTAAACATTTCTTTTGAAATGATGTGAAAGCATAGCCGAGTGTCATTGTGCAGCTTACTTTCACATGTCTCTGCCTCACCTACTTCTTTGATCCCAATAGAGAAGGTCCATTTCTCCAACTGCAGGTGGGTCAAAGTCCTAGTCGCTTGCACAATCACAACAATTAAATTTTATGTACATTTGGTGGACCAATCTTGCATATGAATTTATAACACCAGTACCCACGTCTCTACTGTGGGCCTTTGTCACCCAAAATCTGAGACAGATATACCTTCGTTCCAACAGTCCCAGGTTGACAATTCACTTTAGGGAGTCTAAGTCGAACAGGAAAAATTTCCATAAAAATTTAATGTATTCAGATTTTGGGTTAAAAGTATTGTGAATTCCTTGCATAAACTGATGTCAATTAATTTACTAAGAACCTTGCTTATGTTTCTGACACATGCAAACCCTTAAACGTGTTGGGTCTATCGAGGAGCTCTACTTTTTAATGTGAAACTAGGATTCACATTTGATACAAAACAAAGTTTTACAAGTGGTATAAAATAAGAGATAGACATGAGTATATATATACCTCCATTGGTAAGAGACATATTTTAGAGTGTACGTCGATGGATTGAACCTCCTCCCTGCAAATGGTATTAAATTTTGGCTGCATTTAGTTTATGATTTAGTTCACCTAACTTTCCTACCTTGCTAACTCTACGAGCTTTATGTCACGAGAGATTCAATTGAGTAATGCTATTGAAAACTCAGGAAGGTTTATTAACTTCCAAATAAACCCAGAAGAATCCATTAATTCAAATCAAAGCAAATAATATCAAGACACGGACTTTAGTTTTTATGCGGCTAAAATGCATTTACAGCTGCTGCAACTAGTGATTGATACACGAGCACAAATAAAAAAAGAAAAGATAGAAAGATCTTGTTGAAAAAGAGAAAAGACACAATTAATATGTGCTGTATATGAAATGCCAGGAAGGGTTGCACTTAGAGTTTGAGGGACAAGTCAAGCTTGTGCAACTCCTCTTGTTTAGTCTTCAAATGGTGAACACTGTCCAACCAGTAGCCTCCAAATCCCTCTGGCACCAGCCTTGGAGAAAACTTCCCTAGCCTTTGGATGCCACCAGCCAAGGGTGATTCAGATTCTGCCCCAGTTGCCTGTTGTTGTGAGTACAAAGGCTGCTTCTGCCACCAGTTTTGAGCATGACAATGGGACAAACCAAAACAAGGTGTTTGTGTTTGAAAAGAGCGTTTGTTGATCATGGAATGTGCCTGAATTCCAAGTGACCTGTTATAGGAGCCATGCAGAGGCAGAGAAGCCATGCTGGAATACCTGTGTGCAAAATCTGTTGGAACTGTAGCACCAGCTCTGTGTCCTCTTTTTGCCAAAGTTCTTTCACGCTTATGCGCATTCTGGTGGCCCCCAAGGGCCTGCGAACTATAAAACTTCCTTTGGCAGTAGTTGCATGAGAATATCCTTGGCTCCAATTCATCACCGTGTCCTCCTCCATGACATGATTCTGAGGAGTTCATGGACAAATTTGTATCGATACAGTTTATGAGGTTGAGTTCTGGCTTTGACTCATAGGGATGTTCTTGGTCCTCCTTCTTCTCCTTTTGGATATCCATGGAAGCTAGCACTGGCTTTGAGCAAGGTGGAGGATTCTCTGAAAATGGAATTTTCAGATCATTTTCAGATGATGGATGTGGACCTGACCACACAAGCTCCATCTACTTCTACCTAGGAAGAAATTTGCAAGGGTTTGATCAAAATTTGGTTTCACAAAAGAAGGATGAAATTTATAAGTGATGTAAGAACAATAAATGCTGGTGTGTGTGTGTGTTATGTATGGAAGTAACCACTAGCTAGTACTATTTTACAGTTACAATGTCTTAATATATCAAGAGCTAAAAAGCAAGACATCCGTTTGTGCTTACAGAGAATGAGTTATGTCTTTTGATGATAGCAACATACGAGGAACACCCATGTACAACTTTCGCTTGCTCATAACCCATTGCCTGTTTTTTTTTTAACCTTTCTTTCTCTTCCACTTATCGTTTTACGTTTCTTGTCCTGGGGTCTTCCTTTTTTCGGTTTTTTCATGTCCATAGTTTATGGCTAGATGAATAAAATCCAAGGTAAGATCAGTGACATGCTTTTGAAATTCAGAATCATAATGCATGACATACAAAAAGTGCGTTGTTCTAAATTTCTTAATCCATGAGTCGGTGGATTTGTTGTGTCTATACAGAAACTCTTCTATCTTTGTCCTGTTTAACAATTTCTTTAAGTCGTGATCCAAAATTGATTTGCCCACCTACGTTGTCCCAAAAATGTTTTCAAGAATTTGATTTCCTTTTTTAATATACCAATTTTAATGCATCATAATTATCTGTTATAAAAAAATTACGTTATAAAAAGAAAGCTTCAGATTATCTGTTCGTGCCATTCCTGGAAAATTGGTGTATGGTATGGAACTTTATTTATTGCCTTGCTGCATGATGATATCTTTGTCAGCTTTATATATCATACTTAATATATAGAAAAAAAGGATATCATATTTATTTTATTTATAAGTCATTTTAATGATTGAAAGACTTTTGAAATGTGAATTTGACCCTAAAAAAAATATTTGATCCCTTAATAATTCTGACATCAAAACAATATAAATATTATATTAAAATAATTTTCTATGATCGATTAAAGAAATTATCATTTTTGTCAATTAATAGCTTTCAATAGTATATTAACGAATGATGTATAATTGCTACAAAAGATTAGTGTACACATAAATCAATATGACCAACTACATTAACACTTTATATTTCTCAACCTTTCATAATAAAATCATGTTTCGCCATGAATCATGATACAAATTGCTATTGAAATTTAAAAAGTCTCCTATATTGGAGTGCTTTTCTTCTAGACATCATTGTTACGTTAACATCATAGATGAATGGAAGTTCCTAATATAATCAGGAACATGAAAAACTCTTTCTTGTCACACACTTAAAGTTAGAACTGTCAAGTGATCCCTTTAATAAGATTTGACCTTAGTTTATGTGGGTTGAGACAAAAAAAAGTTTACAGAGCCAAAAAAAACCCTTCATTGATAAAGCTCACAAGACTAAAAACTCTTAAAGTCCAATGAGAGTCAGCCCATAGTCTTTTCTTTTCACAAAATTTAACTTACATAAACATAATATCATCATACAAGTAACATTTATAACTGAATCAGCGCCCAAAAAATACTGCAGCCTGGTTTCCTTCAATATAGCTTTCCAGTCTGATTTTTCGAGCTTCACTGCATTTGCTAAGGTGATTTTATAGATTCTGAGTTTGTACACGGAGAATGGAATCATGGACTTGTTTCATTACAATTCGACGCCTTTTCTGCTTCTCCGAGTGCAAGAAAAAGTAATAAATAACAAAACAAATACCACAGCATCTAGAGTCTCCTTGTGTTTACATTAATCCATGGAAGATTGAATGAAGCATATTATCAACACCATCATCATTATTATCGTTGAGTACCTGAAATAAATTGTTGCCAAACAGTTGTGGGCTCTGCTATAAGAAGGCTCCAACGTGATAGCTTCCTCGCACTCAACAATTGCCTGGAGAAACCATCCCAAACCGATCAAAGTTGCGCTCTTATTGCAGTGATATGTTGCCTTATCTAAGCTTTTTATTCGTTTCAATTTTTATATTTATCTTTTATTCAATTGAATTCCTATTTTTATAAAAAGACTCAGATTTTAATTAAGAGATCAAAACGAATGATAAACCTAAACTAAATTAAGCCTAAACTCTATGCATAATTATTAACATGATATCAGTGTATCCATGACCAAGTGGTTTAGAATCAATCCTGCAGGTTGCCCTGTTTATTAATGAATAGTTGAATTTCAGCACAAGATATATAGATGGAGTTTTATACATATGCTTTAGAAAGAGCATGTGCATGATGGATTAGTATTCATTTTTTCTTGACTGAACAATTCAGAGCTCTTTGTGATTCCAATGTTGTTACTTTTAAAGCAACAAATTCTTTCTTTATATTTTGGGACTTGAAATTTTTATCTAAATATAGTCTGAAGTCACCAGATTGTTACTCTGCGATGAAGAAACATATCACATAGTTTTTGAAGTTTGGAATTGTAATTTCTGTTACAATTCCAAACTTTTTGAACTCCTTTTTTTTTTTCCTTTACCTCATTCTGAAACATTCACTTTTTCTATGTTGGTTTCTATGTTAAATTTTTTAAGTGCACATGTGATTTTACCTGTCTATCAATGCTTTTATTTTGTTTTTTTTATATTCACAATAGTAAAAGAAAAATAATAATAAATACAAAAAAGGGTTACTGCTACGTTTAGCCACCTATGCTAGGCTTGGCCAAAAATATTATAGAAAAATGAGCCAACATTATTACCATACTTTTTTATGTTTTTACACTTTCCATACTTGTATAATTGTGTTGTTCTTCTTTCTCTTGACCAAACATGATGCTATCTGATTGAAATTTTAATTTAGATCAAGTTTCAATCTAAACTACAATTACTATGATATTGGAAAAAAAAATAAAGGACATGAATACTAACATTTTACAAGTCCAAGAAGTATAACATAAAATAAAAAATAAAGAACTATTTTTATGAGTGAAAGTGAAAGTTGCAATTTATGATGCACTATAAAATGGGAAAATATTTTTTACCCTTCCTTAAGGCAATAGTGTTAATCTTCCTGCACAGGAGATTTCAAGGTTTATAATGCATTGATGATTTGCTTCTGTTGATTTTAAACGGCAGATTAAATCAATGAAAGAAAGTTACTTGCCAGAGTTGAATGAAATGTACCAAAAGATTGCTTCTAAACTTCAACAGGTATGTTTAGTCAGGCAAGTTTTTAATATCAGCTATGGACAAGGAAGCCTTTTCCATTATTATTATTATTATTATTATTATTATTATTGTTGTTGTTATTATTCTAGCAAACTCTAAAAGGAGAAGTCCTTTATTGTTTTTATTTTTACTCAAAGTAGTGTCACTGTTTAACCTTGTATCTTTTCTTTGTTTATCAGCAGGATTCTCTTCCACAACAACCAAAGTCAGAGCAGCTTGATAAGCTGAAGGTGTTTAAAATGATGCTGGAGCGAATTATAACATTCCTTCAGGTTTCCAAGAGTAATATCTCACCTAGTTTCAAGGAGAAACTGGGTTCATATGAGAAGCAGATTATTAATTTTATAAATACAAATAGGCCTAAGAAAAACATACCTGGACAGCTTCCCCCATCACATATGCATTCCATGTCACAGTCACAATCCCAAGTTACACAAGTGCAGTCTCATGAAAATCAAATTAATTCTCAGTTACAAACATCAAATATGCAAGGCTCTGTAGCAACAATGCAGCAGAATAATATGCCAAACATGCAGCATAATTCTCTGTCTAACACCGGCAACTAAAACAACAGGAGCAACAGATGTTACATAATCAACAAATTAAGCAACAATATCAGCGGCAATTGATTCAGAGGAAGCAACAACAGATCATGCAACAGCAAAGCAACAACTGCCTGCACAATTGCCGACTCATCAATTACAACAACTTCACCAAATGAATGATGCAAATGACATTAAGATGAGGCAAGGAATTGGAGTTAAGCCAGGGGTCTTTCAGTCACATCTTACTTCTAGTCAACGCTCATCTCATCCCCACCAACAGATGAAGGGGAGTCCTTTTCCTGTTTCTTCTCCTCAGCTCCTGCAGGCCACATCTCCTCAGATTCCACAACACTCATCTCCTCAGGTTGACCAACAAAACCACCTTCCATCTCTCACAAAAGTTGCTATTCCTCTGCAATCAGCTAACTCACCTTTTGTAGTACCCACTCCCTCACCTCCCTTGGCTCCATCTCCTATACCAGGGGATTCTGAAAAGCCCATTTCTGGTGTTTCATTGATATCAAATGCTGCAAATATTGGATATCAGCAATCAGGTGGTGCAACAGCACCAGCTCAATCCCTTGCCATTGGAATACCTGGAATATCAGCCTCTCCTTTACTTGCAGAGTTCACGGGTCCTGATGGTGCTCTTGGTAATGCCTTTGTATCCACATCTGGAAAGTCAACTGTTACTGAACAGCCCATTGAGCGTCTAATTAAAGCGGTTAGTGTAGTTTATCTTAAGCTGGCCTGCTCTGTGACTGTGGTCTTTAAGTTCTTTACGAATTTGACAATACATAAAGGTTTCCATAATTTTTCAACTTAAAAATTTCTGTCCAATCATATGATTCCAGGTGAAATCAATGTCATCAAAAACATTATGTTCTGCTGTTAGTGACATTGGTTCAGTTGTAAGCATGAACGATAGGATAGCAGGATCAGCACCAGGTAATGGATCCAGAGCTGCTGTGAGTGAAGATTTGGTTGCTATGACTAATTGTCGCCTTCAGGCAAGAAATTTTATCGCACAAGATGGTGCCAATGGAACTAGGAGGATGAAGCGCTACACTTATGCAACACCCTTGAATGTTGTATCTTCTGCGGGTAGCATGAACGATAGTGTCAAGCAGTTAACTGCTTATGAGGTCTCTGATTTGGATTCAACTGCAACATCTAGATTCAAGATACCAAGGGTTGAGATACTATTGTTTTTAGTCGTTATGTTTTATTTAATGTTAAAGAACATGAATTGAGGAAAGAACGAAAAAAATTTAAACTGAACAGGATATTTTTATTAACTGATCTCTCGCTTGAATCTTATGCATAGGAGGTGTATATTGACAAAGATGTAAGAAACTGTTATATTCTGACAGCTGTACAAACACAATGAAAGAAACCTACACGAGTTTGATTCAAACAGTTTTAAATAACATAAAAACATTACACGAGAGCACACACCCATCATCAATAAAGCATGAAGTTTGCCTGAAGTAATCCAAGTGCTTCTTATTCATCCATGAACTACAAAAAGCCAGATTAGGCAAGGTAGGTTTGGCGAGAAGGAGGCTTGTTCACTACTTTTTCTTTATAGGATGGGGTCTTACCATCATCTCTCATCTCTCATGCTTTTTACCCACGTCCTCCTGTCTATAAAACAGATCGGTGCTTCGTTCTTATGAAATAAAGTGTCACATGGTCTATTTGTTCCCGCCAAACCTACTATTCCTCCAACTAGTTTATGTTTTCTTTAACAGCAATACATGTTTTTATATAAACTCGTATTGTCAAAGAGCTTATTGCAGAGAACTTATTGCAGAGAACTTATTTTTCTGCATACTGTGATTCTTTTTCTTCTTCTCACTCATCACAAAACTTTTTCATCTCTCTGCAGTGAGCCATATGGGAAATCTATTTAACACCTGATACTTCATTTACTTTTGGTGCATCTCTACGGCCTTCTCTTGTTTTTCTGGGAAGAAAGGTTGCTGCTGAGTTTATTGGAACCTTTATCATCATGTTTGTTTCCACTGCTGCAGCCATTGTCAACCGGGAGATCTGAGACCCTTAACACCCTTAGTTGTGGAACCAGTGCAGGCCTTAGTGTTATGGTTGTCATATTTGCCACAGGACATATATCAGGAGCCCACTTAAACCCAGCTGTTACATTTTCGTTTGCTGTGTTAAAGCACTTCCCATGGAAACATGTGAGTAATAACTCTTAAGTTAATTATTTTGTGCTATCAAAAATTGGGTTCTTCTTCGTTGATATATGTGATCATTAAATTAAATTGCAGGTGCCTATTTATATTGGTGCACAAGTTTTGGCATCGATTTGTGCCGCATTTGCACTGAAAGGATTTATCATCCTTTCATGAATGGTGGAGTTACTGTTTCCATGGGAAGTGCTTTAACACAGCAAACGAAAATGTAACAGCTGGGTTTAAGTGAGCTCTTGATATATGTCCGGTGGCAAATATGACAACCATAACACTAAGGCCTGCACTGGTTCCACAACTAAGGGTGTTAAGGGTCTCAGAGCTCTCCCGGTTGACAATGGCTGCAGCAGTGGAAACAAACATGATGATAAAGGTTCCAATAAACTCAGCAGCAACCTTTCTTCCCAGAAAAACAAGAGAAGGCCGTAGAGATGCACCAAAAGTAAATGAAGTATCAGGTGTTAAATAGATTTCATTATAATTTTCCATATGACTCACTACAGAGAAATGAAATAGTTTTGTAATGAGTGAGAAGAAGAAAAAGAATCACAATATGCAGAAAAATAAGTTCTCTGCAATAAGTTCTCTGCAATAAGCTCTCTGACAATACGAGTTTATATAAAAACATGTATTAAAACATAGACTAGTTGGCGGAATAGTAGGTTTGGCGGGAACAAATAGACCATCTGACACTTTATTTCATAAGAACGAAGCACCGATCTGTATTATAGACAGGAGGACGTGGGTAAAAAGCATGAGAGATGAGAGATGATGGTAAGACCCCATCCTATGAAGAAAAAGTAGTGAACAAGCCTCCTTCTCGCCAAACCTACCTTGCCTAATCTGGCTTTTTGTAGTTCATGGATGAATAAGAAGCACTTGGATTACTTCAGGCAAACTTCATGCTTTATTGATGATGGGTGTGTGCTCTCGTGTAATGTTTTTATGTTATTTAAAACTGTTTGAATCAAACTCGTGTAGGTTTCTTTCATTGTGTTTGTACAGCTGTATATCACTGTTTATGTTTCTGAAAGTGATGGTTTATATGACGTTGTCATTCATTATATTCATTTTTCTCAATTTTACTAACTCGATATATTGGTTAAGAGAGTATAATTTTATATAATTCACTAAATTTATTTATGTATATCTCATGTGATTTATATAATGTTAAAAACTAGATAAAAATGAGAATTTCAAGATAAAATTTAATCTAATAACTTCTTACAAAATTAAAAATTAAATTATAGTTTTGAAAGAACAAGCAATGATTCACATCAATTCTGAGTTAATTTTAGTAGAATTGTTTAAAATTGCTCCTATAAAGTGGAGTTTGTTTAAATATGCTTAAACTTGAACTGCAGGCCAGTATCAGGGGGCTCAATGAACCCGGTGAGAACACTAGGTCCTGCCATCGCCACAAATAATTATAAAGATATATGGATTTATATGATAGCTCCCGTACTCGGAGCTTTAGCCGGTGCATGTACCTATGCTGCAGTGAAACTGTCCAAAGAATGTGAAAGCAAAGGCTTCAATTAGTTTTATATGACTTGTCTATATTGTCATAAGTCATCATTCCATCTAAAGATCGAACTTGGACACTACAACATGGATGATAGGATTCAGATGATAATATATAAATATTATTCTCATTTGGTGTGTTTGGTTGGAGGGTGCCATCGTTTTCAGAGAGGAACATGTTTGTCTTTGCATACTGATTTACGATTCTGTATTTTGCTCTTAAATAGCTTATACATATTTTCTTTTCATAGAGAATGTGTGCAGATGACTATTTAGTGGAAAACTATAGTACTGTTAGAAACATTTTTCTCTCATGTTTCTGATAGAGGTCATATATGCAAAGGAAGCTTAAATTAATATGAAGCAAGATAACTATTGGAGTTGAATTTATCCTTGCCTTTAAACTTGAAATCAATTCTTGAGAGGCTTGATCAATTATTCTAATCATAAGAATAAGAACAAGTGTGGCAGATGGATATTTAGTAAAAAACTATAGTTTTATTAGTAGAACTTTTCTCTTATATTTTTTATACAGTTCATATATGGAAAGGAAGCAAATTTATATGAAACAGATAACTACGGGAGTTGAATCTATATATTCTTACCTTAAAACTTGGAATCAATTCTTAAGAGGCTTGAATAAATGATTCTAATCATAAGAATAGTAGCAAGTGTGGGATTTAGAATTCAAGTTAACAAAATCTAATCATTAAGAAGAACATAACTATGGACGGAAATTGATTAGAATATTATTGAACCGAATATTATAGAGCATAAGAACATGAACACAAATTAAAAGATAAAAGTTGGAGAGTAGTTAGATGGTGCAAGAACCCCTTGCTACTTGAATTTGAAGTTCCACTTTCATCTTCAAGATAAGCACAAAGGAATAATAACCACTTGGACTTTTAAAAATCAAGATAAAACTCATGAGAATTACTCTCACAAGTGTTTGCTTCAAATTCTATCCGTTTTTCATATATTTCAAAGTCATTTATAAAGAAATGGAACTACTATATCCAGCCATCCATGCTAGCCTTGGCCAAAAATACCGCAGAAAAATAAAAGAAAAATTAAAAAAATTATTTTAAAACGTCTAAATCTAGATCAATGATAAAGATTATTTCCATACTTTTTATGTTTTTTACACTTTCCATAAATAATGTCTTGTTTCTCCTTCTCTTGACCATACTTATGTTACTCTATAGGCATGATTGAGAATTTAATTTAGACCAAGTTTCAATCTAAACCGCCGTTACTATTTGCAATATGATATTAAAAAAAAATAAAGGACATGGATGGATATTAACGTTTTACAAGTCCAAGAAATATTAAATAAATTAAAAAATGAAGAACTATTTTTATTTTATTTTATTATGCAAAACATTCATAAGATAATAGTAAAAGAAAAAGAAAATAATAAATATAAAAGAAGGGAAGGAAAGATTAATGGTTTAATGTGTCTAAAATGCATGCGATGGAAACGAGATTTCAGAACAACATGCCTGATTACATATGGATAAGTTATTTTATTCAAAGTAGTTGTTATAAGATTATTAATCAAATTCAATGTTTATTTATCTTTGCAATTTTTGTATTTTTTACATTTAAACTATATTAAATTTGATTTTTACAATTTTCACTTTGTGTAATTTTTATATAGCATCATATAATAAAATATTAATTAATTTAAATTATAATATATTTTTAATATCAATTAAATAAAAAATTAAGATTTCACAAATATTAAAAGTAGTATCATAATTGATTATTTCTATAAAAAGAAAATTAAAAGATAATAAAATGATATATTAAAATATAAGAAATATGAGTGAAAAAAATTAAATAAATTACAAGCTCAAGTGGATTGTAACTTATAAGGTAAACATAAGCTACTTTATTTATTAAATAATGATATGGTTTTTAAATTACGTTGTAAGCTATTAGTTTATTGATAGCATAGTCTGTTTTAGCATTTTAATAGCATAGTCTGGAATTTTTACTTTTTTTCTAAATAAAAAGATTATATGATTATATAATCTAAAAAATATTTTTAACTTTCATATTACAGTTTAAAAATTTAAATCAACACGACATTAAAAAAAAATTCATATTTATAAGACAAAAAGAAAGTACGGAGGTGATAGAGAAAATAACCATTTTATAAGCTTCTCCGTAACATGTTTCAATTAGTTTAGTATTTTAGTGATACAAAATTTTACACGATAGAAGAAAGAAATTAAAATTAGTATGTGTGTTCACATATGAAAAACTATGACGCTAAGAGAACAATTTACAAAATATATCTTTCACATCTAAAACTAATTGTTGCAATCAATATTATTGTACAAACATTTGCATATGACCTGCATAAACCTTCAATCTTCAAGGAGCTCTGCTTACTTGTATAATCAAATCCAAAGTCATGTTTAGCAAAACACAAATCTGATATAACATTTAATCACGAATTGAGCCAAAATAATTCTTAACCATCTTAGATCATTCTCTGCTGTCACCAAACAATATTTTATGATAAGACTACTTATATGTTAAAGGTATATTTGTACATATATAGTAAATGAAATAATTGTCCAAAAGATAAACAAACAAATGCAAATAATATCATCTTGTAACTAGAGTGAAAATGATGATAAGAGGAGTTTGATCCCACTCATGTTCCGCCAGGTGAAGACAATACCCATGAAGGAGGGTGAGAACACTTCAATGATTTTACCTCCAACGTATACAATTTTAAGCTCCCATGCCAATAATACAATAGATCATAAAATCCGAATATGGCAAAGACTAATTAATAAGTATTCAAGAAAGGAAACGATCCATGAGTTAATATATTCAACTAAAATCAAGAATAACATTGTTAATACAAGTGGATAAATAGCGCTCGTACTATTAATTCCAGACAATCCCCGAGAAGACTAGGTTACAATCCCCTCAATTATCCCTCTTAGAAAACCAACACATAATACGCTTACATAGTTCCAATAAAACTTTCACCAAAGCAATGTCCAAAAAAGAACTAGTCTAGTCTTATAATGGATGTGACATCATCAATATAAACTCACCATCTAGCCTAATCATAGAATGGATGTGATATCAATATAAACTCACCATCGCAAACAAATATGCTCGACATGATAACCTGACAAAACTACACTCATTAATCAACCTAGCTTTTCCACAAACGGTTCAATCAAGCTTTGGCCATTGACTATTTTTGTTGTTGCAATAATCAAATCGTATGCCATGCCTTCCTACAAAATAAACCACATTGAGAATTATAAGATAAGAAGCAGTCAAAAAGATTCATTCATAATGCCCAGTCAATTGGATAAAGCAATCAAAATAATTTATTCATAAGCCTATTTGTTCTTTCAGCCACTATATTTATCTTTTCTCTGGTTCTGTTCATTGTATCCGAAATATTATGTACCATAACCATATTAAAAAAGAATTAAATTATAACAGAAGTTATTGGTTAACCTAGCGTCTAGGCGACATTGAGAAATAGGCAACAGTTATGACACACCTGAGTGCTGAAAAATCGGAGTGCAGAGATCTCTGCAAAGGTAACACCCCCAATAAAGACAACAAGCACCAGGGCACGCCTTCCATCTGGTACCCTGAAAGATACGAAATTCCAGAAAAGAATTACAAGATTTCTCCCATAAGCATTGAATTTCCTGATTTTTATTACATTTTTCTGATACCATTCTACTCGAGATGAAGAGATGCAGAATTTTTAAAACTGACACTAAGTAAAACATACTTGGCCAAGCTGGTTGAAACCCCTGATAAAGTGTCAAATGATGGACTATTTGAAAATCCGCCCTGTACAGTAAAATATAACGACTAAGAAAGGTGAATGGGATAATATGTGACTTTGATTCAAGCAGTTATAAATAACATAGAAACATTACATTAGAAAAAACATTCAGTCAGAGTTCACAGGTACTAACCCTCTTCGTTTCCAAATGTGGTCCAGGCAGTAGCTTCAAAATTTCTTCAACAGGACGCCTAAAAGATCAATAACAATCAGTTGGTCGACTATTAAGCTTAGTTCACTACCCAAACATAGAAAAAATTAAAGCAAGCAACAGATATATTCACGCTAAAGAAAAGGTATTGCATGCATAAATAACAAAAGGGAAATTTTGAAGGTTTAAGAAACTGTAATTGGGTAGTTGTTTAATATCGAACAACCTTCAATTTTATCATAGCATATGGACAGTTTAGAGAGAAGTTTCACTGTTAGATATGAAGAGAATCGATCTTTGTTTCTAGGGGTTTCTTTTGTATTTTATTGTGAGAATGTCTTTCTCTATCTTTATACTGTCCGTCTTTCAATCTGAATTCTCTTTCTTTAAACCATGTTGGGAGAGGATTACTCACACTGGATGAGCTCAAGTTAACAAATTTCAACATAACTAAGATAGACCATAAAATATCCTGCTTTCCGCAGCATGGATTGAAATATGATTGTTGACAAAATTATACAATAAAACTAACATCTCAATTAAACATGGTGTTTAACATTTTAAAGTAGACTTTATGGTCAGCACAAACCCATTTCTAACTGCACAACATTTAACAAAAGCCAACTAGGATCTAGAGATGCATGAGATGAAATTTATAGTTCAATGAATTGAACTTCGTTATAAATTTGTATACAATTGCGTTTGAAGGTAATAATGAAACAAGAAAGTTGATTTTCATAAATAAGAGAGACAGTCACTATTAGAGATTCAGGTTTACCATCCAGACCGAATGGCATGCTGGACCAGTCGAATGCTGAGTGGTGCATATCCAGAGAAGACGTAAGCAATATCATTGGGGCTGTCCGAGTAGGAAATCATTTTAAGAGTAAGCAGGGAACAGGACTAAGTAGATAATTGTACAACAGGTGATCATCAATATTAATAATAACAACAACTTAATAGAGCCCGATGAGATTTAAAATGCATACAAGAAGACCAATTAAAAGAATACAATACTCTAGAAGTGTCATTAACTGCCACTGCAAAATGAATTGATTTTGAACAGAGAAAGTCTGGCCTGAATAAATAAATAAACATAAGAACAATGGAAGAGCTAGCATGGTTAAAAATATCTGGGAAAAATATTGCTTCAAGACTGCAACACTAAATTAATCTTAAATGCAATAGGGCAGATATTAAAGAATTGGATGCTTAGTTCAACATTTGTTATCATTTCACAATGGAAATATGTATGTCGTGTATTTTATTTCTGTCGCACACACCCATCACCATGTTTACACAGATTATCCAAAATGTGACCATGAATTTAATATAAAATTTAAAATATATCAAATGTCTAATGGTTACATCATTTAAAAGAAATTACTTGGCCGTATCGGTGTCTTCAACCACAAGCTGCAAAGCACGTTTTATAGTGAGCCAATTGCTTTTTGACTCCTACAAGAATCACAGGCACAATAAGAGTTAATTATTAAATGACAAATACATAACCCATTTAAACTTGCAAAACTAAACACCTAGAGTATTATACCTGCTTTTTAAATAAACCAGCTTTCTCTAAATTGTTTAGCATTGCTACGTGCTCAAACCCATAGCTATGAAGTAGTTCTCTCCTATGATTTGGAAGTTACAAATATACATTAAAACTAAGTACTTCAAAAAATAAAATCTGCTAGTACATTGTACAAAAAGCAAATGGGAATAACTTTATAGGTTAGGGATTCCCATTAATCTACAAACGTAACAAAATGAAGAAAAAAAAATAGGACAAGGTATCAATGAAACATGAAAGCTTGCCTGAAGTAATCAAAGTGCTTCTTTGGCAACCCAGAATTAGTAATAGAAAATAGGATTAGAAGGCGTAAGACTGTTGTCAAAGGCTCCTGCTTATGGATCAGTTCTTCAATGTAATCAAAGCATCTGCATAGGTGATGACCAAAGTTTCATATTATAAAAACATTTACTTATGTGCATGCATCTGTGAACTGTAATGCCTCAATAGCAATCAATTGCAGGCAGTGACCCAGCTAACAATACCATACAATTAGTTTTGGCAAATCAAGCCTATTTTAAGTTTATTCCATGTAATTTAAAATTCATCCTTGAACTACAACTATAAGCACTGCTTGTTGTAAATTAAACAAACTCAAACATGATGACTAGCAAATAAAGCTGAATTATCTATTACAACCTAAACTATAATGCACATATAGCCGATTTTAAGTCTTAATATGCGTAGTTCTATTAGCAGTCAGTTATTAGTCAAAGATACTTGATGCACTATATTCTTGTTTACAAGGAAAACAAAGTACCCCAAGGTCATGTCTTCAATGGTAGACTTTCCAAAACATCTCGGTTTTTATTCTCGTGTCTAATGTCAGACCACAAAGTATACTAAAAGCTTGGTTTTAAGTTTTGACAAAGAAAGTTGATATCAAATTAACTTTTACGCATAAATTGTTGGCCTCGGATGAAAAATCCTCAAATTTTCATGGCGAACAAGAAAAAGCATAAAACATATACCCCAAACCATAACATGAAGCTTTCAAGTAGAAGAAGCTATAAAGCAATATGTTCCAAACAATGGTACTAAAGTACCAGTTCCTACTGTAGACAATTAAATATGGTTAAAAAGATATTCATTAAAAAGATCACATGAAATTTATAATTTACAAAATTTCCCTATGAAAATTTTGCGCTAGCAAGTAAAAAACAAGTGGCACTGGCCAGAACAAGTTAGCCCATCTTAAACCTTATCATCAGCTCCCTCCAAAACACATGATATCACATCCTAATTAATTCATATAGAGAGGGAGATTATATTAGTTTAAAATACAAGAGCATCAAGTATATAAAACTCTCTCTATGCAAAATTAACTCACATGTCATAACTCTGGGACTCCACAATTGTATGTTCCATATCAAGTTGACCAAGAAATGAAGGCTTTGAAGTGAATGTTGATAGATGCTGGGCAAGATTTATGTGTCTCTGGAGATATTATTTAAGGAATACAATGAGTTGATAGTCACTGTGATGTCTTAATGAAATATCAAAATTACAACAAAAATGTTCTTACAGTCATCTCCGGCAATGAGTTCAGCTTTTTCACGAAGTCTTTCAACTCAGAAACTGTTTGTGTCTAGACATCATGGAAAATAATATATGTTAGAATGTTTTTACAAATCCATTTTAATTTTCTAAAAGTAATAAAAACTTAATTTAAATGCATTTGGAATAGTTTGAGTAAACACAACTTATCAAACAATAAATATTTTTTCCATTTTTAAATATTGCATCCTATAAACAAATATCAAACTGTAGTACATATGAAGATAAAGTATGGCAGAAAAATTATTTGAATACTTCAATTTATTATATTTTGGAAACAACACGACTTTAGTCGATTCACTGATGTTACTCACATAAAAGAGGGTTTCAATAACTTTTGTAAAATTGACAGAAAAATCAATGTCCAACTATAAGGCCATATACTTACAGTAGTTGTCATTTCTGTGTAGTCTTGCTTCATGGAAGTAGCTTTTTGACGCAAAATCTGCAATACTGCAGACAACAATTAAGAAAATAGAACTACAAACAAGAGAGCAAAAGAATTTTTTGTTTAATGTTTCTCTCCTTACTCCTCTGTGTGTGAGAGAACGAGAGAGCAAGGGATTATTTAGTTATAACTATGCTACAAGTGGTAAAAATGAATCAACCTGAACAACAACTTCAAAGTTTAGATCCCGTATCTCCTTAAAAAGCTTGTCACTAACAAAATCCATGCAAGTAAACATCAGTTCAATAAATTACTTCGAGCAAATGAAAAATGAACAATAAAATAATAATTGCAAAGAAAAAGAATATGGATGTCTAAATTATGGCTTAAAGAGGATCTGGAGCAAAATGTCATCCAGAAACATATATTTCTTTTTGCCACCACAACAACAAAAAATATTGTAATATATGCATCATTCAAGGTTCACGTCCTCTTACAACTTTAATTACATACAAACCGATATTCAAGGTAGCAGAAAACTCAGATATTTCTTAATACAAAACCAATCAAGCCTTTAGTACCACATATTCACTAAACATAATGAATGTGATACAAATAAAAAAGGACTTCTTCAGTCAAATTAAAATAGGAACGAATTAAAGGACGAGATATAAACAAATAGGGATTCCTTCAATTAAATTTACAAAGCAAAGAATTAAAGCGAAAACTTCTTGAAGTAATAATAACCCAACTTCCAAACATTATCTCATCAAGTGAAGGTGGAAAAAAGGATCAATTGTTTTGCTATTGATTATCTTTGTAATACTCTTTAATCTAAATAAGATCATTCTGACAGGAGGAAAGCACACTTATGCATATTAAGAAAAAAATTGTTTCTCATTCCTCCACACTATAAAAATGTATGATCGGCTTCAATTAATGGTGCAGACAAGCATGAATCATGTCAGGACATAGGTATAAAAAAATATGAATTGATTTGACAGAGCAACCTATTCATTAACAGATTGAAAAAGTTTCGAGCAAAATAGAGTAAGTGAGAAATGTAACTTACCTTGAATTTAGGGGAACTTTGGTTTTTTTCCCTTCTTGTTGAAGACCCATAATAGATGCATCAAGCTCTACAGAGCCATTGTTAATGTGCAAAAACTACAATTATATAAATTCAACAAAATAGTCATGATCACTTCAAAAGTATTTATAGTATGGGTAAATAATATTTATACAAGATATTTTTCTGAAGATCAATTCATGCCCCTACAAATAATCCATGATGTTTGTATATAATTCTAAAGCTCCTTGATAAAATCACCAAAACATGAAATGGAAAAACTTCCACATTGTAATTTGCAACATCACAAAATTTGTTTGGGGATATTCTCAAAAGAAAAGCCCAATCAAATAACACAGCTAAATCTTTTATGCAATAAATATTCATTCTTAAAGGCGTATATTGATTATGCATTAACTTGCCTCATCAAGTAGTCCCTCATATGTTAATTGGGAACACAAAGGAGTAACCATGTCCACCTGCACTCAAACCATACCCAAATTCAATGACCACCATTCATGCGGACACTACTCTTTCAAACAACTGAAATGGTAGGACCTCAAAAAGAATGTAAGTTGATGTGAATATACCAAACTAAGCATGGACAAAGAACTAGTAATAAATTGTTTAATTTCAAAAAAATTCAATCTCTTATGTACAAAAATCTTTCATTAACAATTATTTTATTAAGTAATGAAGGATAAATGTATGGACATGAAATGCACTCTTTAAGCATTAACAAACAAATTCATAGACAACACAGTACAGGGGCACCAAGCATAACGTCCCCAAAGACACTACCAATCATGGACAACGGAGATGAGATGGAAAACAAGTTGTACCTCTCTATCTAGAAGGATTAGTGTATTTATCTCTGGCACAACAATCTGTGTAAACAAGGGGAAGACAAACGGAGGATTATATGGTGTATTTTAATTCTTTAATTGAATACAATATAAACATAGCTTTTGTTTGTTATTCTGCTATTCTAACTTGAAGAGAAAGACAGGGCAGAGATAAATTACATCAGATAAGTTAACTGGTTCCTCGGCTTGCATCCGGTTTAGGATGTCTGCAACACACACAGATGCTTTTCCTTTTGCCCTCACATTTGGTATCACTCCAAAAGAAAACTACAAAAAATTAAATGAAATGAAATAGTTATAAGTGCATACACAAAATGATTGAGATCATATTAGATTTGATGTCAATGATGTTGATGGTATTTCATAAACGGACAACTGTATGGGACTACTCCTTACTTGTTTGATGCTAATTGTTCATGTGTAAAGAAAAATTCAAGTGTGAGTTCAAAAGTACAACCTCAAGTTTGTGAATAGCTTTAGCAATGTGCCAAAGCGATCCTGTATCACCATCAACTTGGCATTCCTACCACCAAGAGAAGGCAAACAAGAATAAATAATTAGTCAAACCAAATACAGAAGTAAGTAAATTTGATAAATTACAACACTAAAAGAAACTCTATAAATAAGTCACAAGGAGCAGAAGTATTAATATTCAGCTTACTTTGTAAGAAAGATCAAGTTCAAATGATAACACATCTTCATCCATCGGTACAATATACAAGGGATATTCCCCAATTGAAACCACATGATGTAATTTCTCTTCCTCAAGAACCTAAGCAAGAAAAATATTCATTTATGCCTAGCAGAGATTTTATGTTTAAAATAGAGAGACATCCTGCCCAACTACGAAAATTATTTGTTTCCAATGAAAGCTTACTTTCTCACAAACAACAGTGCGACGGGGGACAAAATAAACATGATATTCTCTTTGCAGTCCTTTCGATATATCGTTATGAATATTAGAACATATGAATTTCATCAACTTGGGCTGAGCATGCACAAGGTAAACTACTTTGCTGCAGTCAGTCTGAATTGGATCACCAGAAAGATGTCGCAATTCAACTCCATGCTCCTGTTTGTAATTCAGTGTGAACACTCAATATCAACAAAATATTAAAACAAGCAAACAACAGTCTATTCACAAAAGAACTATGACTTTTTGTGCGTAAATGTTGTTAAGTAACCGTTATAGCGGCACTATAACTCTCTAACATGGCATCTTTTGACTCCTCCACCATTGGAGGGAAGCCCCTTATGGCGGTGCCATAGGCCACAATGGCATGTTTATATGACGGAAATTTAGCCTGGCACCATCGATAATTTCGGTGTGTAGGTATACAGAAAGAATAATTTTTTTTTTGTTAACAGTCAATTAAAAACTAACTACCATATATTAAAATGTTCGAAATATATATGAATTAGTATATATGACAGATTATTCATGAATTGATATCCCAATACATAAAACCCAGCAAGTTACTAAGGGCAAGAAAAGTGCCTTGAGAATGGATGTCTGTATAATAAGCGAGAGAGAGTCCCCGAGCTTCGGATCAATGACCAAACACTTTTTTCCTCGAACCTGCAAGAACACGAGAAAAAAAATCACACGCTTGCGAACTCAATGTTCAGTGCCGTTACAGTAAAAGCGATCAAAATCAAAATAAACGAAACAGGCAATTGTCGAACATCAAATCTTAATTCCAAATCATATAACTGAACAACTTCAATTTTCTACGAAAAGAAACGGAGAAATTCAAGAGCAAGAATTACATTTTTGAGGATATTGAGGAGTTCTTTTTGGGACTGTTCCCTGAACGCAACGATAAAAATAATGGTTAAAATAAGTTGAAGTTGAAATTGTGAATATTGTGAGCGTGAAAAATGAATGGGATGATGAGTAAGTGGGGATTTGACCTAATGGATGTGAGATTGATGGGAGCATTATCTAGGTTCGGAATCTGAGCCATCGAGATAGCTCCGCTGTCCTATCCAACACCACTGCACAATTTTCGTCTTCGCAGAAAGTTCGATCAGAGACGAATCACAGTTGCAAGTTTCTTGGCTGAAGAAGAAATAAATAAGATTAAAGAAAACAAGAATATAAATCTGATTGATTAAAAATATTAGTACACAACATGTTTAATGTTTCTGTTTTACTTTTCATTAAATTTTAAATTCTGATATTTTAAATTTACTGTAATTTACAGTGAGATACTTCAATATATATATATATATATATATATATATATATTAATAGTGATGGGACGAATTTGGACAAAGGTTTATAATGCGGATTGGTTGAAATTATTTTTTGTATCAAAATAATTTTAATAGAGATTTAGGTAATTAATTAGGTGTTCGTTTGAGTAAAAGGATTTGATATTAAGTAAATGAATTTTAACAAAATTTGAAATTAAAGTGTGTGTTATTTTTTTTTTAAAACTTACAATAATTTCCCGTGAGATATTTATATATATATATATATATATATATATATATATATATCTTAATACTGATGGAAAGAATTTTAATCCAAATTTTTATAACAAAGGTTTATGATGGGATTGGTTGAAATTATTTTTTGAGTAAAAGGATTTGATAGGAGGAAATGAATTTGAGAAATTTTGAAAGTAGAGTGTGTATTGTTTTTTAAAAAATAATTTAAATAATTGAGATAAAGTTTAAAAGTAAAATGTGTGAGAATTTGTAAAAAATTGTGATATGTTAAAAAATATTTTAATAAATAAGAAAACGAAAATTACCAAATTATTTTTAATAATAATAATAAATTATATTTATGAATAATATAAAAAATGTTTATTATTATTATTTATTATTATTGCTATTAATATTATTTTATTATTATTATTATTATTATTATTAATTATTATAATCCTTTCAAACAAACCTGTTATTATTGTTAACTAACTAAAATGTGGTGTTTAACAATGAGTTTCACTTACCACGAAACCAGACACATTGAAAGTTGCACCATCACGCCAATGCCTTCCTGCATAGGACCTACAAGCTTCAAAAACTATGAAATCGGCTCCATGCATAGCATAACCGATTTCATGCATAACAAATGGAAAATGATATATAGACAACAAGTTTTGACAACATTTAGATACAGGACGCGTGTCTAAATGTAATTGGTGCACGTAAAAATTGATTTTAAAATCAACTGATGGCGTGGCATGGAGAGATAAGAGTTAGATTTGAATCTGAAAACGTGCATTCGACACATTTGAGAGAGAGGGAGAAGCGAAGCGAGAACCCAGCCACCACCGTTACAGTAACGATATCGTTCGAACCGGCCACCACTGCCGTCGGACTGCCGTCGCCGGTGACCCGTCGTCCGTCCGCTGTCTTCCCTCCATGCAGCCACCCAGAATCGCGTTCGAGCCGGCTTCGAAGAAGGAAAAACCTAGACGCCGGAGGTGCGCCGTCGTCTTCTCTCCTCCAAGTCATTGTGCCGCCGCCGTTGAGCCGTCGTTCGAAGACAACATCTTGTCGTCGTCCCAACCGCCTAGTGTCGACGGAGTGTCGCCGGAGGTCCGCTGGAGTACCTTTCTAAAAGGTATTTTCTTCCTTTTAACAATGATTTGCATGAGTATCTCCTTTCATTGAGTTGTTTTCTAGCATTGTTGTTGTATGGTTAGAAGCAAAGCCTATAGTAGAAAAACACCCATTACCCTGTTCTTCTCTTTTTCTTTAATTTAAGGAAAATAAGTCCATCGAATCCAGCAAAGAAAACTGCATTATCAAAGGGAAAGGGTAGAAGATTGTTCTTATGACATGTTAATTAAATTAAATGCTTCTATATACTTGATACTATTTCAGGAGATCACACAGAAAAGGATAGAAGAGGAGATGGGGGTTAAAATAATAATATTTAATTGTTATATATGTGTTGGTGTGCAGTGCGACAAAGGTATTCAAAATTATCAGTGTGATGAGTGCTTGCATTCACTGTTAGAGATATTTCCTCAGTGTTGTTCCACAAATGTACAGTGGGCAGTTTTTGGTCCAAGCTGTGGCATGAGGATAGATGATCAAAAATTCTACCAGAGTTCAGGTTAGGATTTATTTGGAATTATTTGTATAAGTATTGATATGAAAAATAAATAAATTATTGTTTTATGAACTAAAAGTAATTTATACAAGATCAAAACTACCTTTAAAAAAAAATATAACTAAAACTTCATCAAATATAGAGTTTTTCATTATATATACGGAGGCTACATATAATTATAAAACAATTCTTTAAAAGGAAAAATATAGCATTTATATTCTCAGGTTTTTCTGAGATATTTACAAATTTGTTGTTATGTTCTGGAATGCATTTTTCCAGAACTTCTCATCTCTAAAAGGAGACAAGCTTATATTAAAACTAATCAAGTTTAGTATTACTGACAACCTGCAATTTAAAAGTTGTTCAATTTTGTGATTGTTATCAATGAAATTGTGCTTGTGTGGGTTTACAACTATGAGACGAACTAATATCTGTTTTGTAGATACTTTCTAAATTATTCAGTAGTAAGGTATGCAGAGGGTTTCTTTTTGTGATCCAGCAATGTACACTCCCCTGGTTCTTTGTTTTGTATGTTTGCTATCTAGTTTATGGGATATAAGTTACAACAAGAGAATGGATTTTGCCAATATTGTGATTATATTTTCAGATGTATTCTGTTTGTTTAGACACAGGGGAATGTGCATTTGATATCGTAGTTAAATTTTGAAGTAGCACCTTGATAATATTAATTTCCCTAATTCAAGTTTAGGTAAGAACTATAATGCATGTGTTAGCAACATGGCCTAAACCTATCAACAATGCTTATTTCACGAATATGCATTATTGTTATATTCCCTTTTCTGTTTCCGTATTGTGCTTGTAGCCAATGATTGGCTCGAGAACTTGTGCATAAAAACGTATTATGGAAGGAATACATATCACAGAAGCAATTTCTATTGAATTTTATTTTAGAGAAGATATGACTATTTATTAGTGTTCTTATATGTATCCTTGAAGCATGTTATTGAATTCTATATACTTGACATTTTATAATAATCACTGTCATTTTTTTTATATATGTGTTGTTCCATTGGGGTTGGAAAGTGATGATGATGTTGCAACATGTGTTGAAGGGCAGCGGCAGTAATAAGGGTCTGTGGGAACATTTATTTGAGAGAAGTGTGATATAAGAAGGGTGGGTGGGGATGGAGTGAGAGTGAGATTGGAGAGGGATTTGTTGGTGTGTGAATATGTGTGTGATGGAAGCGTTGGGAGGAATGTGGGCGGTTGGGGAATCGTTAAAATTAAGGTTATTTCCATCCTTATTAATAGTTGGGTTGTAAGGTTATTTCCATCCTTGTTTCCCTTGCCATGAGAAAGCATCACCTTATCATATTATTAACAATTTTGATGCTTCATTAAATTTCCATCCTTTTCTCAGTTTTCTTGTTGTTCATTAAATTATCTTTTGATGCTTCAATTTTTTCTTTTTGTTTTCAGTTGCAAGCTGCAGCTGCTGCACTTTGGTAGTTTGACTCAATTTTCTGCAAGATATTCTACAAGTAAGTGCTCCACACCATGCATTGGATCTCTTAGTGTTCTTCTCACTAAATTTGCATGTTAGCAATGGTGGCTGCTGGTTGTATGAATAGAGTTTAACTCAACTTAATTCATCTAACTTAACTTGACTGGTGTAGCTTGCTAACACTATTAAAATCTTTCGAGTACAAGTTTGCGAAGTGAACAAATTTGATTGCCTATTCCTGGTTTTTTCCTCCATGAAAGATATTAAAACATTGTACAATTGAATGACTTTTATCCAACAAATAACCCTGTAGAAGCTATGAATCAATTCAATTTTTGTAGCTATAGGCACAATTTTTTTGTAAACTAAATTATATAATTTAGAATAAATATATAATTACAATACTTTTTTTTTGAATTTATAGATATATTGCAGAATGTTCTGGCTTTACAGTTCACAAATCTAAAGTTTAAGTATTCTAGAATTTTTCAACATTCTCATGGAGATACAGGAAAAAAATCATTGGGTGGAAAAATCAATTTCCCACATTTGATCATACACAATAATTTATTAACAAAACCTCATGCATGCGTCTATAAAGATGATGCTCGTTTTAAATGTGCAGTGTCGTAAGTTTTAGAATAAACCAAGAAAATTACTATTAAAATGTTAATCATCATTGAAAAAAACTTTCGGGAAAGACAAGTCTATGCATAACATTAATTTTAATTTCTAATAATTTGAATTTATGAATAATTTTAATTTCTAATAATTTCAGGAAAGACAAGCCTGGCTTCTTGTCTTCCTACTAATTATGTTTACTTACTTTAGTTAATTTGATTGTATAAGTGATATGGTTGAGTTATGAATTTACTTTGACTCTTTTGATAGATTTGTACTCTAAATATAGTGAATAATCTTTTATTAACATGTATGGTATGATGGTGTCGATAAAAATACATATTGGTGTTGATAATCTGATATTTTGTATCCTTAGTTTGAATGAGTCTTGATTATTTGTATTTAATTTGCAGGGTCGATGTCAATTGGGCAACTATGATTGTGGGTATTATGTAATGAAACACATGGATATTATTATTTGTACAAACATTACTGAATCATGGAATAAGGTATTAAATACTAACTAAATACATATCTAATTATTCATTACAATATGGTTTTAACTCTATTATTTTATTCGTAGATTCATCCTGCAGATATTGAAGATATTAGAAGGAATTAGACTTCTTTTATTTTGAGTGTTAATAGAAACTTGGCTACAATTCAATAATGTATGTACATCAATGTAATATTTGGATTTAATATATAGTTTCATGTACACTTTGAATATACATTGATGTATTAAATATTATTAGACTATTTAATGTTTGAAATGAATTCTATTTTGTTAGTTTCATTAAATTTGTTTATTTGAAGTTATATTGATTATAAATTGATTAGATGAGATGATAATACAGGAATATTATTATAATTTAATTGGATGTCAAATGTAATAATATTTTTTTTAAAAAAAGAACATATATTATGACGTACTAAATAATGTAAGTTAAGTTGATAATATATTATAACATACAAAAACTTTTACGTCATAATACTTTCCACCATATTATAATGGATTTCAGAAACTATGTTATAATATGTTCAGACTTAATATAAAGTAAATTTCTGCTACATTAGATTTGCTATATCGCCCAGAACTATATTCCTAGTAACTACGTTATAAAAAGTCATTTTTCCACTAGTGACATGATAGTCATTTAGGAGTGCCTAATTTGTATTTTCATCATTTTTTCCAATTAGAAGTAATTTGGAATCAATTTTCATACAATCTCTAAACAAACACATGGCAAAACATCCATATTTATTTAAACCCATGGTGCAGTAAAAATAGTTGTACCAAAGGCTAAATAAGTGGGTACTTTAGGTGAGGATTTTGTACAGAAAGGTCAATTGTGAACATGATAGTCATTTAGGATTGCCTAATTTGTATTTTCATCATTTTTTTCCAATTACAAGTAATTTGGAACCAATTTTCATATAATTTTTGAACAAACACGTGGCCAAAAGATCCATATTTATTCAAACTCATGGTGCAGGAAAACTAGTGGAACCACAAGTTAAATAAGTGGGTACTTCAGGTGAGGTTTTTGTATACAAAGGTCAACTATGAACATGATAGTCATTTAAGAGTGCCTAATTTGTTTTTCATCATTTTTTCCACTTAGAAGTAATTTGGAACCAATTTTCATACAATTTCTGAACAAACACGTGGCAAAAGATCCATATTTATTCAAAACCATGGTGCAGGAAAACTAGTGGTACCACAGGCTAAATAAGTGGGTACTTCAGGTGAGATTTTTGTACACAAAGGTCAACTAGGAACATGATAGTCATTTAGGAGAGCCGAATTTGTTTTTCATCATTTTTTCCACTTAGAAGTAATTTGGAACCAATTTTCATACAATTTCTGAACAAACACGTGACAAAAGATCCATATTTATTCAAACCCATGGTGTAGAAAAACTAGTGGTATCACAGGCTAAATAAATGGGTACTTCAGGTGAGGTTTTTATACAGAAAGGTCAACTGTGAACATGATAGTCATTTAAGAGAGCCTAATTTGTTTTTCATCATTTTATCCATTTAGAAGTAATTTGGAACCAATTTTCATTCAATTTCTGAACAAACACGTGGCAAAAGATCCATATTTATTCAAACCCATGGTGCAGAAAAACTAGTGGTACCATAGGCTAAATAAGTGGGTACTTCAGGTGAGGTTTTTGTACAGAATAGTCAATTGTGAACATGATAGTCATTTAGGAGAGCTTAATTTGTTTTTCATCATTTTATCCACTTAGAAGTAATTTGAAACCAATTTTCATACAATTTCTGAACTAACACGTGACAAAAGATCCATATTTATTCAAACCCATGGTGCAGAAAAACTAGTGGTACCACAGGCTAAATAAGTGGGTACTTCAGGTGAGGTTTTTGTACAGAATAGTCAACTGTGAACATGATAGTCATTTAGGAGAGCTTAATTTGTTTTTCATCATTTTATCCACTTAGAAGTAATTTGAAACCAATTTTCATACAATTTCTGAACTAACACGTGACAAAAGATTCATATTTATTCAAACCCATGGTGCAGAAAAACTAGTGGTACCACAGGCTAAATAAGTGGGTACTTCAGGTGAGGTTTTTGTACAGAATAGTCAATTGTGAACATGATAGTCATTTAGGAGAGCTTAATTTATTTTTCATCATTTTATCCACTTAGAAGTAATTTGGAACCAATTTTCATACAATTTCTGAACAAACACGTGACAAAAGATCCATATTTATTCAAAACCATGGTGCAGAAAAACTAGTGGTACCATAGGCTAAATAAGTGGGTACTTCAGGTGAGGTTTTTGTATAGAATAGTCAATTGTGAACATGATAGTCATTTAGGAGAGCTTAATTTGTTTTTCATCATTTTATCCACTTAGAAGTAATTTGAAACCAATTTCATACAATTTCTGAACTAACACGTGACAAAAGATCCATATTTATTCAAACCCATGGTGCAGAAAAACTAGTGGTACCACAGGCTAAATAAGTGGGTACTTCAGGTGAGGTTTTTGTACAGAATAGTCAATTGTGAACATGATAGTCATTTAGGAGAGCTTAATTTGTTTTTCATCATTTTATCCACTTAGAAGTAATTTGGAACCAATTTTCATACAATTTCTGAACAAACACGTGACAAAAGATCCATATTTATTCAAACCATGGTGCAGAAAAACTAGTGGTACCATAGGCTAAATAAGTGGGTACTTCAGGTGAGGTTTTTGTATAGAATAGTCAATTGTGAACATGATAGTCATTTAGGAGAGCTTAATTTGTTTTTCATCATTTTATCCACTTAGAAGTAATTTGAAACCAATTTTCATACAATTTCTGAACTAACACGTGACAAAAGATCCATATTTATTCAAACCCATGGTGCAGAAAAACTAGTGGTACCACATGCTAAATAAGTGGGTACTTCAGGTGAGGTTTTTGTACAGAATAGTCAATTGTGAACATGATAGTCATTTAGGAGAGCCTAATTTGTTTTTCATCATTTTATCCACTTAGAAGTAATTTAGAACCAATTTTCATATAATTTCTGAACAAACACGTGGCAAAAGATCCATATTTATTCAAACTCATGGTACAGTAAAACTAGTTGTACCACAGGCTAAATAAGTGAGTACTTCAGGTGAGATTTTTGCACTAGAAATGGTCAACTTTGAAAATTACATTTATTTCTGAGTGCCTAATTTATTTGTCATCATTTTTTCCATTTAAAAGTAATTGAGAACCAATTTTTATACAATTTTTTCAACAAATACATGGTAAAATAACCATATTTACCACTTTAAAAAACTTAATTGCCACTCTAAATCTGAGCATTCCCTTCTTAAAATTTTCTATCCAAACACATTATTGAAAATCAAAGTTTGAATCTTAACTCACTTGCAAGTTTATATAATAACATAGCATATAGTAAATCATCAATTAAAAGACAAAGAAAAAAATAACACGACATCAACAAAATTGAATCAACAATGATAACAAATAGCTCATAGCTATCAATCAATAAATATAAAATTCAAAAGCACACTGAACGTTCACCACCAGTGCAGAAAATACACTAAAACAAATAAAAGTAAGAAATATTAGATTTAGCTTTTTACCCTTAAGCAAATACATTAACATCATAGTATTCTACCCTTAAGCAACTGTTGTGAGGAAGCTGATAGAAACCACCTAGTATAACAGCTAGAACATTTCAATCCTAATTCAGAACCTAATTTTTAGTTCTCCTCTTATAAATTATAAGAGGCCTATCAGTTGCCCATGAAAAGAACCTAATTTTCATATTTCTTTCTACAAACAATATTTCATAAATCCTGATATATTTCCACAAACAATCTTTGCAAAAATCACTATTGTCCAAAATATCTACAAAATGCCTAAATCTTGCAACACTTGATTCCTTCGCACATTGGCGACATCCAAAATCCATTGACAAACATATTGCTCCCTAAACTGTTGCAGTTCATCCTGAAAAAACAAAAATGCACAACATTTCAATAAAATGAAACATTTATATGAAAGGTCATGGATAACTGGGAGAAACAACTACAAAAAATAAAATTTCTCAACATATGTACAAATAATCATCAACAAAATCTCAAAGAACATTGTATGAAATGTAATTGCACTAACAAATTCGACATTAACAAAATACCATGAAGCAAATTGTTACGCAGTTATGCAGGTACTATAAGCTTTCCTTCTTTGTAATAGAATTTATTTCAACAACTTAAAGAATAGAAGAAGAAAAAATCAAGCAACCTCAAAGAAAAGTGAGACAAATTCTAAGATAATATATTCATATGTACAATAAGCATATAAACTATATACTATGAAGCTGCAAATTCAAGTGCACAAGTCTCGTTACTATTAACTTCCAGGACTAACTCTTAATTCTGAATCAGCATTTTCAACTCCAACAGTACCTACCTTCAACATCAATAATATATAAATATTGAAGAGCAAACAAAAAGAAATATATAAAACTCAAATTTGGTTTTGGATAAAATAGGTATATAGTGAATTATACCCGTAAAATCTTAGCCTTCTGGTTGGATTTCCTCTTCCAAAAGAAACGGACAAACTGAACAGTCAAGTACCTTGAGAAGGCAAAAGTTGAAAAGTGCATCACTCAGCAATTACCAATGAAAAATTAAAATATGACAAAAAACAACTGATCTTTATCTGAAGAACTACGAGGCCAGTATTTGAGAACCAACTTTGTAAAAACGCAGACCAATATTGTAATTATAACCCATGAGACAGATCATAAGTTATACAGTAGAATCTTAACAACTCTTTCAAACAAGGTCTCATGAGTCATACAGTAGAATCTTAACAACTCTTTCAAACAAGGTCTCATGAGTCATTACTAGTATTGTTAGTTTAAACCATCCACACGTCCCTGTATTGAATTCATATTATGTCAGAATTAAGATGGCTAACAAAATAGTGTTATAAACCTTGAGGACGAACTCAAAAGCTTCCAATAATGTACCATATAGCAGCAGATAGGTTTGAAAGATAGTCTCTATGGTATCTTATCCTCTTCTCATCTTTTAAGGCCTTCTGTAAAACACCAAAAATATTATGTCTTTAGAAATCAACATCATATCAATCCTCGTCCAGAACCCATCCACATGGATAGCCATGTAGAAAGAGATAGACAAATATTTAAAAAATATATATGTCAAGAATGGAAATAGTAATCCGAAATCTAAACAGTTATGGAAGGCAGTGTTGCACTTTTTCCTCTAACATTAAAATGTCTCCTTGACTTGAGCTCTCCTCCATCAACAACTTCACATTTCACAGAATCCTCTGTCTTAGACTTCACCACCAAGGACATCATACCACCTACATCATACACAACAAGAGACACCACTGAGTCAAAATTTAAAATTTAAAAATAATCAAAACAGCATGGTATAATTCAAAATTCAATTCTCTTAAGTCAAATGTGGTGTACCACTTTTCAGTTTGCATATGAAGAAGACATCTTGAATTTCTAGGCCCACTTTAGGGTCCTTGGATTCTTAATAAGAATCCCTGAAAGTGCACACGAAGAAATTGATTCACCCAGTTGAAAACCAGATAAGTTAATTCTAAGCAGGAATCATGGTAAAGAACAAACAAGAACTAAACTATAAAGCAATATTTGAAACTATTTTAGTAACTGGATACATTGAATTTCTCTGCACTCAATAAAACATCTTGACAATTCATACCCACTTTGAGATCAAATGGTTTCCAAACGGAAACAACTACGTGTGCAAAATATGAAATTAAAGTTAAAAACAAATATAAAAACTAAAATAAATAAAATATCTACCAATAGAAATGAAATTACTAATGAACTAAACTACCAATTAAGTCTATCTTAAATCATCTCAACTAAGTCTACATATTTCTTCTCACAAATCTTCTCTTTCCTACTTATTTTTGTGTTATCACTCTCTTGAACCTTCAAACTGCAGTCATGTAGACTAATTTAGATATCTTAAAATATATTAAAAAATTAATATATGAAGATGACTAATATATTAAGAGAATAGAAATATATGAAAATCAAACACTGTTTATTTAATCTTTAGGTGAATTAGAAATATTCTAGACTAAACCATATGAGCAGGTTATTTACCATTCATCTTTGTAATAATGTCAGTAACCTTTCTCTGGCTCACACGCCATCACTCTCCAAAAGGTGAAAGCACATTCATGGAGCCCAATTTGGGATATTTCAAGGTCTTCCGTTTACTCTTCCTTGCTTCAACTTCATTAATTTTCCTCTCACACGGGGCTTCTGCTGCCACTCCCAAGCTCAACACTCAAGAGAGTAAAACTCATTTCTCTACTCATTGCTGATCACACACTTTTTGTCCTTGTTTTAGAACATTTGTTTACAATAATCCTTGGTACTAATTTTCCATGTTTTTTGGAGCACATACTTTCCAAATCAGGCGTACACAAAAAATGTTGTTTTCTTTGCTGGATTCGATGGACCTGTTTTCCTTAAATTAAAGAAAAAGAGAAGAACAGGGTAATGGGTGTTTTTCTACTATAGGCTTTGCTTCTAACCATACAACAACAGTGCTAGAAAACAACTCAATGAAAGGAGATACTCATGCAAATCATTGTTAAAAGGAAGAAAATACCTTTTAGAAAGGTACTCCGGCGGACCTCCGGCGACACTCCGTCGACACTGGGAGGTTGGGACGACGACAAGATGTTGTCTTCGAACGACGGCGGCGGCACGGTGGCTTGGAGGAGAGAAGATGACGGCGCACCTGCGGCGTCTAGGTTTTGCCTTGTTCGAAGCCGGCTCGAACGCGATTCTGGGTGGCTGCGTGGAGGGAAGACAGCGGACAGACGGCGGGTCACCGGCGACGGCAGTCCGACGGCAGTGGTGGCCGGTTCGAACGATATCGTCATTGTGACGGTGGTGGCTGGGTTCTCGCTTCGCTTCTCCCTCTCTCTCTCATGTGTCGAATGCACGTTTTCAGATTCAAATATGACTCCTTCTTTCCATGCCACAGTCAATTTTAAAATCAATTTCCACGTGCACCAATTACATTTAGACACGCGTCCTGTGTCTAAATGTTATCAGAACTTGTTGTCTATATATCCTTTTCCATAACAAAACCATACACAAATAATAAAACATAATCATATATGGGGATATTTTGATAAAAATAAAAAACTTTGTTACCTTCAAATTTATTCATGAGAAAGCAATAAAACGTGGTTGTGGTAGAAAATATTGGCTTGGGTTTTTTATTTTTGAAAATCATTATTATTGTTAATTATCACATTTACGTGTCTTTAAAGTGTGAATACAATTTTTATGACTAAATACTGTAGTTAGAAGTCCAATAACTACACTTTTTATATAATTTTGTATTGTTGTATTGGTTTATGTAAATAGGTATAAATAGGAAAAATAAAATTAGAGAAATTATTTAAATGTTAAGTGTATGATTGGTTTGTTACTCAAACAACAAAATATGTTTATGATGGTTGGTTAAAATCAAAATATGTGAAGGGAGGGGAAGTTTAGTAGGTTGATAAATATTGATATACACCAAGTATAAATAACAAAAATATATTTTCTATTTTTTTCTCTTATAAACAAAATTGAATGTCAATTTTGTATGAAAACGATTTAAGATACTCAAAGACATGTTTGATATTAAAAAGATAATTTTAAGAAATCATAAGAAAAGAAAATTTGTTGTTAACCCTCTGACTCTGGGAAGTCAAAATTAGTCGAGCAGACATTTCTTCTTACACTTCCTAATTTTAGGATGTAACGATTTCTTTGAATTAAAAATGGTTAAATATACTTTTAATTTCTTAATTTTTTAAAAGTTGAAATTAGTTTATTTAAAATTTTAAACTAATTTAGTCTTATATAATTAAAATACTCCAGTTATTTAAATCATATTTTATTAAATTTATATGATATATTGAATATAACTTTAATTTAACATTAAAATGAAAATATGTTAAGGTGAAAATATGTTGATATAAACCACTTAAATGTTATTTTTCTAAAATTAAAATATTAAATTAAGTTAAAGTTTTGGAAAATAACTATTTTAAATTTTCACTTAGTTAAAGAAAAAAAAAATACATGTTTCATTATAGCATTTGGATTGTTTACACTGTTTGACATATTTTTGCTTCAATGTTAACTGAGAAACGCGTTTGAAACAGCAAATAAAGTTAAAAAAATTTGATAAAAAAAACTAAAATCAGAGTTTTCTAAAATTGGAGGACTAAATTGTACCTTAGTTTGAAAGAGAGACTAAACCAAAAATCGCCCTAGGAACTAAAAACATATTTAACCTTATAATTATTTGTAATAAAAATTTGTATTTAAAAAAATATATTTTAAATTATGTAATTCAAAATACATTATTTATTTTGTATTTCAGATCGTATAATTTAAAATACAGTTTATGTGGATTTATAATTATTATAATTTTAAAATATAAAAAATTATTTAATATCTTATATTATAAGATGTGAAATGTTTTTTAAATCTACACATTCCAAAAATGGTTGAATTCCATAATATAAACCTGTAGTAAAAATTATTAAAAATAAAAACTTGAAAATTTTAAATTTATGAAATTAGATGTTAAATATCTAAATTAGATTTGTCAATAGACATATCATTTTCAATACTCAATCATTACTTCCACCTACATAAAAAAATAACCTAGAAATTCATAATTCATAACTATTTTTGCTTATCCATGTAAATCAAACATATTATCTTTGTTCATATTTGTTTTATTTTATTTTTATCGTGTTTAGACTTAACCGTGATTTTTGTTTTTGATTATTCATTCTTTTTATACGTGAAATCAAATTATGATCATACTGATTACATTAAGGAGTAGATACGAAAGTAGGTGAAAAAAAAAACATCTTTTTAATTACTTGTATACAAAAGGGTGGGATAAAAAATACATAAAAAGGTAAAAGGATACGAAAAATAAGAACACGTCTTCCCTAATAATTTTTATGATTCAATAACTTTCCCAATGATTTAATAAAAAAATAAAGTTGTGAAAAAATTTATTTTTACTATTTTATTTTTTATTGAAAAAAATGAAATTTCCTCGACTTCCTAATTGTAAAATGAAATATTTACAAAATTTAACGAATTTATATATATATATATATATATATATATATATATATATATATATTATAGTATGACAAAATTTAACACAGTCAAAATAGTTAAACTTTATATTAACAAAAATATAATATCTATAATTATATATTTATATATAAAGAGGAATCGTATTTTTTTTCTAATTTTCTTTTTTAAGTAATCATTATTTTAAATTAGAAAAATTATATTTTTATTTTTATCTTTCAAAAAAACCGTTAATCTAAATTTAATTATTTGTAAATTATTTAAAGTTTAAAATGGTAAATATTTTATTATTCTATCATTTTAATATTTGTTTTTTAAATTCAAATAAATATTTATAATATAAAATTATTTTATAATAAAAATATAAAAATTATTTTATAGACTAATAAATTTACAAATAGTCCATATTATATTTTATATATAATAAATATAGAAAAGTTAGAAAACTTTATAAATAATAATAATAATAATATTTTGAAATGGTTTCTTTCAGCTTACAAATACAGTTGAAGGTCACCGGATACAATCTGTAACACTGCTCCTACGCCCGAATCTCACGAAAATCGCCACCACCATCAGGTCGGTTTTCTAATATTGGATTTGTTTTTTCTTCTTTTTTTTCTCATCTTTGAAAGATTATTGGCACCAGTCATGGAAACCTCTTAAATGAATAGAAAAGAGGGGCGTTTCGTTTTGAATCATCGATCTTTGAGAGAGGAGAACATGACAGGCCTAAAACGAGGATATGTTATGTAAAATTAGAATTTTGTTATTCGTTTTTACAATTAATTACCAGACAATTAGAAAATTAATGTTTTTGTGTGCATCTTATAAACCTAGGTTTTTATAACTTTGTTGTTTAACCGTTTGGTTGACTATATCGGTGGAGGTTTTATTTATATGGGTTATATGTTGAATTATCTTGATAATATTTCATACATTTATATTATCTTTTGGAATTTATTTGACAAGAATAGTCCGTTTTTTCTTTTTTTAGTTAATCAAAATTTGATGGATAACGATAATTGGAGACCTAATCAAATCAATGAAGCTAATATGAATACCAGTGATTGGAGAGGTGGGTTGCAGCAAGAATCACGCCAAAGAATTGTCAACAAAATGTAAGATTCAGTCTTATGGTTTCAATGATTTTTATTTGGTTCATAATTCCATAGATGGACAACATTTCCGCGAGTACTCTGGAATTCTATGATTTAAAAAGCTCAAAGTTAATAAAACAATTAAATGGGCTCATTTTTCTTGGAAAATGAAAATTTAATAAAATATTGCTTCTATGGGTTTTAATGTCATAATTAAAGTGTAGGGATGAGGTTTAGCATGTCTGCACATGCTCATTGATGATGAGCTTTAGCTGAATAAAGTCATTAACAAGAACATGAATATGTATAGAAATGATTGGAACAGGGTTGAACTAACAATTATAGAGCATAAAGACATGAAAACAAATTAATGGAGAAAAGATGTAGGATAATACTTAGATGGTGTAAGAAACGGTTCTGCTACTTGCTACTTGAATTTGAAGTTTCATCTTCATCTTCATGATAAACAAGCAAGAGTAGTCACTTGGACTAGATAAAATTACTCTCACATGTGCTTCAAACTCTCAATTTTTCACATATTTCAGAAGTTATCTTCGAAGGAAAAACATTCTTATACTAGTCTTGGCGAAGAATATTACAGAAAAAAGAGAATGAAATTCGAAAATTTAAATTTAAATATGCTGCTTGCACTCCATTCCTAATATCTATTCTACGATAATTGTTTTTTGTTTTGAACATGTGTATGATTTCAATAAGGTCTTTTTTACATTTTAACGAGCTTATAACATTTTAGGACTGTGTTTTTTATAATTTGTATTATTTAATTATTAAATTGCTTTTCTTATTTTTTATAGAATGGACACGTTAAAACGACATCTTCCTTTTTCTGGTCAAGAGGGATTGCATGAACTTCAGGGAATTGCTCAAAGGTTTGAAGAGAAGATTTTTACTACTGCAACAAGTCAGGTACGTATTTGATTATAGATCTATCAATTTGTGATTATGTTTACAATAACATTCCATTTGAAAGATTGATGGTTTAATGTGATATTCCCTTATTTCAGAATGATTATTTACGAAAAATATCTTTGAAGATGCTTACCATGGAGGAATCCCAGGGCAGCATGACCAATGCTTCAAATCAACGTGGTCCAAGTAATAAACCTCCCGATCCAGATTAGCTTTTAAAATTTTTCCATTGATATTACCATCTCAAAATTTATCTCTAAAAACATTGCAATGTCTGTGTCTATATCCGTTGTTTACTAGCAATTTTGGTTTCCTTTTCTAGGTTTTAGTATCTAAAGAAAGATTTATTTTTAATTGTTTGGTTTGAATTTGAACACCAAATACATGTTAAAGAGGACTTAACTATTGAAACAGACGAGTCTTAGATGTGCAAACTAAGACATTACAAGGGAAGAACATTCGCTGTTATGGGATGAAACCCAAAAATTGACTTGGAATTAGAGGAGGTTATGAAAAAGGAGTATCCTCGTCTTTTTAGTAAGTAAAGCAATTTTTTAGGACTAAAATTCCTTTGTAGAGGGGTGAATGTAAGATCCAGAAATTGGTAAGTAAAGCAAATTTTTAGGACTAAAATTCTTTTGAAGAAGGGTGAATGTAAGATCCAGACAAAATATGGTAATAAGGGAATAAAGATGTTTCGAGACTTGAGGATTATTGTTTGCTAATTAGGTTTAATGTCTAGATTAGGGATGACAACGGGTCGGGTCGGACACAGTTAATGTTTACACGCAACCCGACCCACATGCAAAAAACGTACCTGCTATTCGTCGGAAACCCGCATAAAAAAAATCTTTAGATTTTTTTCCAATATGCGGATATCCGTTTTCAACCCGCAAATATTTAAAAAAAAATTATGATTTTTAAAAAAGGTCCAAATTAAATTGAAAAAAAAACATAATTTTCAAAAACAAAATTGGGTGCCTAAACCTTTTATTTTAAGAAATGAAAATGGGCCAAATTCCACCAGATCTGTAAAAAATTATAACAAAGCCAGATCGCCTCCTCCTGTGTTAATCATTGTCGGTCGATCCTGCTCACGTAGGTCATTCGCGGCATCGAGCTGTCGCGACACGTTCACGGTCCAGGGTCGCTCTTGCTTTGTTCGTCGTCGTCCATGCTTCGATTTCGCGCGGAATGGAACGCCCGTATTTGGATCAGACATCCGTTGAGAGTGGTGCGTTCATCAGCACGCGACGAACGCTCCACGACCCCGTGAAATGAGCCTTGCGGCTCTTGCGTCGGCTTGAGGAAACCTTAGGATTGAACTTTATTATCTTCTCTCCTTCTGTGACGACAATGCGAATGAAAGGAGAGTGTGTGAGAAAAAAAGTGAGATTTAGGGTTTGCTATTTCTTTGACGACAAAGAGAATACAACAGTTGGTTAGAAAACAATTTAAAGTAAGAAAACCTACCTAATAGGTATTGTAATTTCATTTTTCAAATGGGTAGCGGATACTCGCGGGTACGTATAGTGTGATACCTGAACCCGACCCATTAACGAACAGGTATTAAATTACCTGCTACCTTTTACCCGCGGATACTAATTACCCGCAACGGATTTTACTCGCAGATTCGGGTGTGGGTTTTTTTGTCATCCCTAATCTAGATGTTTCTTAGAATTGAAATTGCTATGATAATGATTTGATGTTATCATTAATATGAACACATGATTGGTATGTTATTGATTTGGTGATTTTTATGTGTGATATTACTAATGTGATGTGTTGGTTTGTTGATAGAATGATGGTTTGGGATGAAACGAGGGTGAGTTCAATTCTAAAGAGAAAGAGAGTTAAATGAGAGCTTTATTTTATTTGTATTTTTGGCCCAAGGGTAAAATAGTCTTTGTATCTTTATTAATTGGTGTAGAAATTAATATAGGGGGTGCCAGAAGTAATGACATGCAAAATAATAAAGAAATCTGAAATGTAGAAAGATGGTTACGTGAATCTTTAAGAGATTTGGTGGTTGATAGTATTTTAAAAAGTAGATAAGATAAAATAAGAGAGCTAATTTTGGTGGCTTTATAGATTAAGTGAAAGATATTATTTTAACCAAAAAAGATACATAAAATAGAAGAAGATAAAAAGGAAAAGAAAGGAAGGGGTTGCACATTGTTACCCTAATACTAAAAACGAAATTGAGAGAGATAAGGGAGAAAAGAAACGTTTTCTAGGAGAAAAGAGGAAGAGTTGCAGAAAACCTTAGTGCACAGGAGGATTTTGTGGTGTTTTTGGAGTATAGATAAAACTCTAGTATTGGCCAAGACATTGGAAAGCTTACTTTTGTTTGTTGTATGCTATGCATTCTCGATTTTCTTGCATGGAAATCCTTGTTTTGATATATGTTTATGTAATTATGATTATGGTTATTTGGTGTTATTGTTGGGAAAAAAAATTTGTGTATGCATGATGATAGGGTTTATATTATGTTTGTGTTGGGTTTCCTCTATGAAAGTATGTATGTTTTTGTTGGATTATGCCGTGATAATATGTATTGATGCTAAGGGAGGACAAATGTATGTTGTTTGAGGTTTTTACCATAGAAATATAAGTTGTGAAAAGTGGTATGATGATCATATGCAATATGTTGGGTTGTAATCTGCATAATGATGAGTTTTGGATGATTAAAGTGATGTAATGTATGTATTAGAGTCTGTTCATAAGGGTATGTGAAGCTTGAATTCATGTATGATGTATGGGGGAGTTTCCCTCATGATTTAGGGTTGTTGTATGTGTGTTTACAAAGTTGAATTTTGTTTAGGATGTGCTTCGATTCGGCAATAATCGATTATCATTAGTTATAATCGATTATTTGCTCATTGGTTTGTGAGTTGAGTTTCGGGAATAATCGATTATTTGGATGAATCGATTATCCCTTCATGTGTGATGAATTGTAGTGATTTGCTGTGTAGAACCATTGAGATAATAGATTATCTTAAGTGATAAACGATTGTGTATTTTTACTGAAAACAATGCAGTTTGATGGAGAACGAACATTGACCATGCTTCTTAAGGAGTTGTGGAATGTGATAAATCAGATAATGAGATTAATGGTTGTGTTTAGCATTAGTTTTGACTCATGGTTGAGATTGTAGCATGAGTGAGTGTTGGGGTGTATTTGAGTATGTGATTGATAAGCATGAGAGTGGGGGATGAGTCTACTAGTTGTACCTAGTAAATCTTTGTGCTATATGTGGATATGTACTTCTTTTTGTCTTGTGTGCATCGAAAGGGTTTTTTGGGTATTAAGCCTTCCTTATGTGGGGGTGATGGTGTGGTCCCTGTCCTTGTGTGACAGAATTGCATTTTTCTTAGTTGGATTGTGGGTCTGTTCGAGCTTATCTGTAGGGAAAGCTACAGATTAGTCTGTAGGAGCGGCTATAGGCGGGTGAGGTAAAATACAAGAGTGAGATTGATTCTTTCCACTATGGTGTTATGGTTTGGTGATGTTCATAATGTTATTCATGACCATGATAGTCATGATGGTGACGTATCTATGATGGTGATCATAGTAGTTGAGATGCTTAGGGTGATGTTATGTTGATAATAGTGTTATTATAATGATTATAGTAAGTAGTTAGCTTAACCGCTAATGAATTGATAGACCAATAGTTTATGTGTGAGATGTTAGTGATGACATCAAAGTTCAAGGGTCAAGAATCGAGGATTGAAGATCAATATAAAAAATTGAGTAATTCATTATGATTAAGTTATGTTAGAGGATTAGAAATCTTCTTTGTTGGGATGGGGTGGTTTATGGTTAATATATTAAATCTGTTTATATCTTATTATTATTGTGATTGTTTTATCAAGTGTTTATGTTTGTGTTTGTGTGTTGTGAATAAAATTATGGGCGATGATCGTATAATGTGTTATACGTGAACAAATGATGTTGCAGATGATGCTGAGGCATGATAAATTCAAGAGGTGACGATGGGCAAAGAGATTTTTATTTAAAGTCATTGCATTTGAACTTTTTAAGACAATGTATTTTAAATTATTTTATTTTGTTTGGTTATTTTCGTTAGATAAGTGTTTTTAGAACTATTATGTTTTGAATTGAATAAATTAAATACGTTATATATTTAGGTTTTTGAATTTCTATACTATGATAAAGTTCTGAAAGTTACCCGTTTTTAATAACATGTGACATCTGAAAATTAGAACATTACGTAAACAATTCAACTCTTATTTTTTAAAATAAGATATTAAATTAAACATGACGATTTTCAAATTTTACTTGAAAAACATATTTAACTTATTTTAAATTATTCATTTTAGAATATAAATTTATAATATAATAATTTGTAATAAAAATTTGTATTATAAATTATGTAATTCAAAATATAATATAATTTAAAATACAATTTATGCGGATTTGTAATTATTATATTCTAGAATATAAAAATATTATTTAATATCTTAAATTATAAGATTTGAAATGTTTTTTAAATTTACCATACAAAACGTTTATGGATTACCCATTCCAAAAATGGTTGAATTCTATAATATAAACCTGTACTAAAAATTCTTTAAAAAAACTTGAAAATTTTAAATTTATGAAATTAAATGTTAAATATTTAAATTGGACTTGTCAATAGAGATATAATTTTTAATAGTCAATCATTAGACATAGAAATAACCTAGAAATTCATAATTCATAACTATTTTGCTTATCGATATAAACCAAACATATTATCTTTGTTTTACCGTTGAAAGTCATATTTGTTTTATTTTATTTTTATTGTGTTTAGACTTAACCGTGATTTTAGTCCTTGATTATTCCTTTTTTATATGTGAAATCAAATTATAATCATACTAATTACATTAAAGAGTAGATATGAAAGTAGGTGGAGAAAACACTTTTTTAATCACTTGTATACAGAAGGGTAGAATAAAAAAGGTAAAACATATGAGAAATAAGAATATGTCTTCTGTAATAATTTGTATGATTCAATAACTTTTCCAATGATTTAATAAGAATACACAGTTGAGAAATTTTTTATTTTTACTATTTTAAATTTTATTGAAAAAAAATTTCCTCGACTTCCCAATTGTAAAATGCAATATTTACAAAATTTAACAAATTTATATATTTTGATGTAATAAAATAGTAACACACAGGAAAATAGTTAAACTTTATATTAACAAAAATATAACATCTCATTTCAAAATAATATAATATCTAAAATTATATATCTATATATACAGAAGATTCGTGTTTTTATTTTTTCTAACATTTTTTTCTAATTTTATTTTTAAGTAATCATGATTTTAAATTTAAATAATTATATTTTTATTTTTATGTTTGAAAAACAGTTAATCTAAGTTTAATTATTTTATAAAATATTTAAAGTTTAAAATGGTAAGTATTTTACTATTCTATCATTTTAATACTTATTTTTTAAAAATTCAAATAAAATTCTATAATATAAAATTATTTTATAATAAAAAATATAAAAATTATTTTATAGACTAATAAATTTACAATAAAAATAAAGTAGTTCGTATTATATTTTATATATAATAAATATAGAAAAGTTAGAAAACTTTATAATAATAATAAATAATAATAATAATAATAATAATAACATTTGGAAATGGTTTCTTCACAGCTTAGAATACAGTCGAAGCTCACCAGTCAGACACGCAATCTGTAACACTGCTCCTACGCCCGAATCGCACGAAAATCGCCACCACCATCAGGTCGGTTTTCTAATATTGGATTTGTTTTTTCTTTTTTATTTTCATCTTTGAAAGATTATTGACTCCAGTCATGGATAATAGAAAAGAGGGGCGTTTCGTCTGAATCAGTACTCCTTTGAGAGACGAGAACAGGCATAAATTTATAAATGGACGAGGATATTTTATGTCAAATTGGAATTTTGTTATTCGCTTTTACAATTAATTACCAGACAAGTAGAAAATTAATGTTTTTGTGGGCATCTTATAAACCTAGGTTTTTATAACTTTGTTGTTTAACCGTTACCTTTGGTGGATGTTTTATTTATATGGGTTATATATTGAATTATCTTGATAATATTTCATACATTTATATTATCTTTTGGAATTTATTTGACAAGAATAATCCGTTTTTTCTTTTTTTAGTTAATCAAAATTAGATGGATAACAATAATTGGAGACCTAATCAAAGCAATGAAGCCAATATGGATACTAGTGATTGGAGAGGTGGGTTGCAACAAGAATCACGCCAAAGAATTGTCAACAAAATGTAAGATTCAGTCTTATGGTCTCAATGATTTATTTTTGGTTCATAATTCCATAGATTGACAACATTTGCGCGAATACTCTAGTGAGCATAGCACCATAATTGTAATTCTATGATTCAAAAAGTTATGAAACTTGTGCTCAAATGTCTCTGACTGTCAGGTTAATAAAACAATTAAATGGGTTCATTTTTTTTGGAAAATGAAAATTTAATAAAATATTGCTTCTATGGTTTTTAATGTCATAATTAAAGTGTAGGGATGAGGTTTAGCATGTCGCTCATTGATGATGAGGTTAGCTGAATAAAGTCATAACAAGAATATGGCTATGTATAGAAATGGATTGGAACAGGGTTGAACTAACAATTATAGAGCATAAGGACACGAAAACAAATTAATGGAGAAAAGATGGAGGAGGATAATACTTAGATGGTGTAAGAAACGGGTCTGCTACTTGCTACTTGAATTTGAAGTTTCATCTTCATCTTCATGATTAACAAGAGTAGTCACTTGGACTACTAGAAATCAAGATAAAACTCATGGATGACTCTCACATGTGCTTCAAACTCTCAATTTTTCACATATTTCAGAAGTTATTTTCAAAGGAAAGACATTGTTATACTAACCTTGGGCGGAGAATATTACAGAAAAAAGGGAATGAAATTCGAAAATTTAAATTTAAATATGCTGCTTGCACTCCATTCCTGATATCTATTCTACTATAATTGTTTTTTGTTTTGAACATGTGTATGATTTCAATAAAGTCTTTTTTACATTTTAACGAGCTTATAACATTTTAGGATTGTCTATTGACCATAAGTTTTCTATAATTTGTATTATTTAGTTATTAAATTGCTTTTCTTCTTTTTCTATAGAATGGACACGTTAAAAAGACATCTTCCTGTTTCTGGTCAAGAGGGATTGCATGAACTTCAGAAGATTGCTCAAAGGTTTGAAGAGAAGATTTTTACTGCTGCAACAAGCCAGGTACGTATTTGATTATAGATTTATCAATTTGTGATTATGTTTACAATAACATTCCATTTGAAAGATTGATGGTTTAATGTGATATTTCCTTATTTCAGTCTGATTATCTACGAAAAATATCTTTGAAGATGCTTACCATGGAGACTAAATCCCAGGGCAGCATGGCCAATGCTCCAAATCAAGGTGGTCCAAGTAATAAACCTCCCGATCCAGGTCAGCTTTTAAAATTTTTCCATTGATATTTGTTAGAATTAGTAGTTAGTGTGTGTGAGCTGTGTGTGAGTGTGTATGAGTGGTGTGTGAGGTGTATCCCACTCCTGTAATCCTATAAATATAGGATTAAGGAGAAGGGTGTAACAAGCCAAAAATATTGTATCTAATATCAGATTTTTCTCTCTTATCTCTTAAATTTCAATATGGTATCAGAGCCAGTTCTCTGATCTTCTAACCGCTGTCCCACTCTAGAAGCAAATGAGTCAGTTCTTTCTTGGATCATTGGTCACTTTCTTCTTGGGCTCAGTTTGGCCCGTATTTCTTGTGATACAGTGCTAAGTATCACCATTTGGGAGTTGTCCAGCAAAGAACTTTGGACCTCCAACCTCTCTTTGCACTGCAAATGTTGTGCTGTAACAGCTCATGTGGAGTTGTTCTTTGAGACCATCCGCTGATTTGAATCTTTTGAAGTTATGGGTTTCAGATTTATCCAAACCCTCGTACGGATCGGTTCTCACCAATTTTTCCACTTTCACGTGTAGTTCAGTCGTGAGGGGGAGAAAGTTTAAGCTGCTGCAGGGTAGTGAGTCCCTGCAGGTCTGTTGCTATTGGCCTCTGCAAGTCCTTGCAGATTTGTTGTTTGCTGTTGTAGGACGTCAATCTATTTTGTCGACTTCATTTATGTGTTTTTACCTAAAGCAACTGTGATGCTTCCAATTCTAGTCAACAATTTCACTGTTTCCATCGTTCACACTGAGGGGGAGTATGTTTCCAAGACACTGCAAGTCAAGTATGGCAGTTCAAGCCACACAAGTATGGTTGTCCCTGTAGCTTTGTAGCTTTCAGCCACTACAGGTCCCATCACCCATCAGTCTCAGAGATGGGGAGTTCAAGTCACATAAGTATGGTTGTCCTTGTAGTTTTGTAGCTTTCAGCCACTACAGGCCCCATCACCCATCAGTCTCAGAGATGGCAGTCCTTGCAACTTTGTCGCATTTAGCCACTGCAGGCCCCATCCTTACTTGATTTGGGATTTTGTCCTTGCAGATTGTCATTGTCCACCACTGCTCTCTGTCATTCATCCTGCTTTGGTTTCTGTCTCGGGTTGTCCCCCAGCATTGTCATTGCTGTTCACATCTGTTCGGTGTCCTTTGCCGCTGTCCGCGGTTGTCTTGACACTATCTGCAGCTGTCAACTGCAGTTTGAAGCTGTCCACTGCTGTCCACCACTGCTCTCTGTCATCCACTTTTGAAGTTGAAGTTTCACAAGCTGCTATTAGTTGTTCGTTGACATGTGATAACACACTGCCTCACACTCTTGAAGAAAAATCATCTAGTTCAAAAACTGAGTTCATCTATTCCAAGCTTGGTTCATACAATTTGTATGCTCCAACTTGAGGGGAGTGTTAGAATTAGTAGTTAGTGTGTGTGTGCTGTGTGTATGAGTGGTGTGTGAGGTGTATCCCACTCCTGTAATCCTATAAATATAGGATTAAGGAGAAGGGTGTAACAAGCCAAAAATATTGTATCTAATATCAGATTTTTCTCTCTTATCTCTTAAATTTCAATAATATTAACATTTTAAAATTTATCTCTAAAAACATTGCAATGTTTGTGTCTATATCCGTTGTTGACTTGCAATTTTGGTTTCCTTTGCCATTCCCACTGTTTTTCCAGGTTTTAGTATCTAAAGAAGAATTTATTTTTAATTGTTTGGTTTGAATTTGAACACCAAATACATGTATGTTTTTCTTTTTTTTGGTTTAGATTTTATGTTGATTTGGGCTTAAGTGATTGATTGCCAAAAGATAAAGGATGCAAGTGTTGTATCCTACATTAGGAATCTTTTGTTAATCTTGAGTTTAAGTCTTCCACCAAAAAGAGCACATTGAAATTACAAATCTAGGTGTTGGATGAGTAACGTTTGACTAAAATTGCTATGGCAAGGAATGTGGGCCTAGACACTCACAGTAAGCCCAAGGTTTGGATGTTGTGTGGAAAGAGAAAAAAGGGTGTGAAGAGTAGTGTTGTGGTGGCAAAAGATGTAACCGAATCAATTGAGGAATGAGAGGGACAGGGAAAATATAAGGGAGTAAAATAAGATGTAGTGAGGAGAGAAAAAACTTCGGTCAGGAGTGGGAATGTTGTTTCCTTGAAGGAGCTTGCTCTGTGGCAGTAGGATTCTTAACCCTACTGTATTTCTGATACATTTTTGAGTAATAATATTGGCTTTATTTCATCCATTTTTGTTGTAGGAACCCTAACAAAAATCAATCTAATTGTGAATGGAAAATACAAATTACCCACAAAGGAAAAAAGTGATGAAATGCTTAATTTTTGAAAGTTCAAAAAGCTTGAACCACATTGTTAACTCTTTATTCCCTCTGAAGGCCAGCTTGTATCCATTATTACAGGTAGTATTGTTTGTTCATACATTTGCTTTCTTTTATTTGGACCTTCCTTGCTTGCTTACTAGCTTTTTGGTAACTTCAACTCCTTGTTAGGTTGCAAAATTCCAATTGTGTGCTGTTAACAATTCATTCGGATCCTGATGTTATATCTTAAGTTTTTTGTGGCTTTCTCTGTCTTAACGAATCACTGTTTATTTAATAGGGCTTGTAATTCCACCTCAAGTTCACAATCCTGGGCAGCAACATTCTATTCCTATGCCCAATCAATCCCAGGCACGCCAACAGCTTATGCAAAATAATATTGCATCTCAATCATCGGGTTTAACCCAGACTCCTATCCAAAATGTTGGCCAGAATAATCCTAACATGCAGAATATACCTGGACAGAATTCAGTGGGGAACACCATTAGCCAGAATTCCAACATGCAAAATATGTTTGCTGGTTCCCAGAGACAAATTCAAGCAAGGCAGCAGGTTGTTCCCCAACAACAGCAGCAATCACAAAATTCACAGCAATATCTGTATCAGCAACAAATTCAACATCAGCTTATAAGGCACAAGTTCCACCAGCAGCAGCAGCAGCAGCAGCAGCAGCAGAATCTTCTACAACCAAATCAACTGCAATCTTCTCAGCAACCTGTCATTCAAACATCATCTGTTATGCAGCAGGCTCCCATGATGCAGACATCTCTTCCTAGCATTCAGCACAATCAACAATCTAATAATGTTCAACAATCAACACAGTCTGTGCTTCAGCAACACTCCCAAGTTATCAGGCAACAACAACCACAACAAACTTCAATCATTCATCAGCAGCAAACACCAATGACTCAACAGTCAATATTACCTCCACAACAACAACAACAACAACAGCTTATGGGCACACAGGGAAATGCCTCAAACATGCAGCATACCCAAATACTTGGGACACAAAGTAATGTTAGTGATTTGCAGCAACCACAGAGGTTACTTGCACAACAGAACAATCTCTCCAACCTGCAACAGCAACAATTAATAAATCAGCAAAACAACCTATCAAATATGCATCAACAGTTGGGTAATAATGTCCCTGGGTTACAGCCACAGCAGGTCTTAGGACCTCAATCTGGCAACTCAGGTATGCAAACAAGCCAGCACTCTGCACACGTGCTACAACAATCACAGGTTCAAATTCAACCACAATCTCAACCAAATGCATCAAATTTGTTACCATCTCAAGTGCAGCAGTCACAGACACAGGCTCCACAACAGCAATTGATGCCACAGATTCAATCTCAGCCTGCACAATTGCAACAACAGTTGGGTTTGCAACAGCAACCAAATTCCTTGCAACGAGATATGCAACAAAGGCTTCAAGCCTCAGGTCCCTTACTTCAGCAATCAACTGTTCTTGATCAGCAGAAGCAGTTATATCAATCACAAAGACCCCTTCCAGAAACTTCATCAAGTATGTGAATTTGCAACTATGCATTTTTCTTTGTGTGCTTTACCTTCTGTCAATTGATGGCTTCTTGGTGATCAAACGTGTTAGCTTACCTACTACCTTGGGTCATTTAGGAGGTAGACAAATTGTGCGATCATATCATGGAATAAAAGATCCCCATCTTATATAAAATTGTATTTCAAACTTCTATATAATATAAATAGGTTGGATAACTTTGAAATCTCTACTGACATTGGAATAAACTCTTATTCTAAATACAAAACAGATGTAATTCTGCAAGGTCTAAGCCTTGTCTGCCCAGCAAAATAATGGCCTAAGCCCTCTAATAGAGCCAAGGTCACTAGTTAAATATGCAAATTGAAACATTAAAACACTAAAAACATTTACTTTTCAGTGAACTGCTCCACAAAATGTAATATTAAAAAAGCAGAGAAAGGACTGTACATCAAAATATGATAGAACAGGTGTAGTAATCTAAAGCATACTCTAGCAAAGTGCAGACTGAACTGATGACAGTAAGCTTTTCTATATTTCTTTTATTTCTCTTTCAACATATAATAGGACTTGAAAACCTTCTTCCTTGACCTTGTACGGAGGGGTTACCTCTGTTGTGACATTTGTTTCTTCACTTTTCAAAAGAGTTTTCCTCCTTGCGTTTGTTCTTTCATCTTTCTAGTCCACATTTAGCTTTACTTAAGTTGCTATGTTTTTTTTTTCCTGTTAATTTCACCATCATTTTTCTTTCTTTTTACTTCGTTATTTTGTTCTTTTTGCTCCTAGATTGATAGTAATTGGGTGTGTAAATTTGACTTATTATTTGTTATGAATATATTTGACATCTTTATTGTGTTATAAATTATTTAGTTTGTATTATAATATTAAAATAAGCAGCCATCCAGTTCCTGCTGTATCCTTTTCAGAACTGTTTGTTATATGCCACTGTTCAAAATTGGTAGCTATGAGAACAGGCATGCCTGTGATTTAGTTTTAAGGTGGTAGCACTGTTCTGTCCTTGCCCTAGACGGCTAGACCTTATAGGCTCTATGCCACCAGTGCATAAATTACACCCAGTCTCTAGTTACACATTGATAACTCAACTTCAGTTTTGATGAATATGATATTTTTAGCAGATATTGTTCGTAGACATTGTATTTTGCAGGTATGAGAGTTTTGCAATATGTCATTTCATTTTGGGTATTATCTGGGGTTTGGGTTTGATTTTGTCAGCAGCTAAGATGGAAAACCAATGGCAGGATTACTGGGATTGCTTGATCCCTGTAATTTGACATGCTCGAATACCGTCCCTGCATGATCTCAGCAGGACTAGTTTTCTTCTAAATCAGGATACCCCATCTTACAAGCATGTAGAAGTAGAATCATATACGAATCTACATGTAGGAGTTCTATTTGGACTGCCTTGGATAAATCTTGCACTTTTTGTCAAAAGATTGCAAAGAAAATGAAAATTGTAAAAGAAATACAGGAATTCAATGTATTTTTGTGCATTTCTCTGCCCTAAATTATGATTATCATCTGATTTCTGTAAAAGAAATATTGGGACTATTGCTTCAAATTTACCATTTCTGGTTTGTTTGTCTTTCCTCCATGACTTATTTGCCTTGTCTAATGCTTGTGGCAAGACTCAGAAATTCTGTTGTGATGTTTGTGTTATGAATGACTCCTCCATATAAGTTAAGCATCAAACTTTCTGGAAAGCAACAACATAGGATATCACATATAATCTATCATATGTGTATGACAGAATAATGTTCACTAACATATTTTGCAATTACCTCATTAATTTTCAAAAACAACAAATTTCTGCATTTTTTCAGCCCTAGCTCACATGTGTTTGAAATATCTTTTGAAGCTTCTCTGGATTCAACAGCACAGACTGGCCAGTCAAGCGGGGGTGATTGGCAAGAAGAAGTTTATCAAAAGGTAATATCCTATTTTCTAATCATCTTTTAAGACCGTTGAAATAAAAGAGAAAGAGGCATAAGACGAATCTCTAATGTGTATTGGTATACTTATAAATAGGAAAATGCAAAGAGATGGACCTAAGCTAGATACATCTAACAACATTAATAACAAAAATATAATAAACTGAATGGGGAATATCTAACTCTCTCCCTCAAGGTGGTACATATAAATCATATGTACCATACTTATAATTATAATCAATTCTAAGTTTGCCTAATGATTTAGTAAAACCATATGCTAGTTGATCACTAGAATTAACAAACTCAGTCTCGATTTCTCTAAGTATAATATTTTCTTGAATTAAATCACAATCAATCTCAATATGTTTTGTTCTTTCATAAAAGTCGGGATTTGAAAAGTAACTTGATTGTCACGTATAGGTGTCAACAAGTGTCATTTGAGTGACCTTTCCAAAATGCAATACTTTAAGTAACTGTTAAAGCCAAATAAGCTCACAAGTAGTTGAGGCCATATTTCTATATCTTGTTTCCGCACTAGAACTAGCTACAACATTGTTTCTTTTTGTAAGAAGTGGACTTTAAGCCTAACTCAACCCCACAAAACCGGCTTGTAAGGTGAGGTTTGCACCCATTTATATACTATGAATTGACCTTATTCCACTGTTATTTTTTATTTTCATCTCCTAGAAGTGTTTTCGAAAAAACTTACCCAAACAGACCCTTGAATCCATACTGTTTAATTTTTATGTGGATGATACCAACCTTTACATTTACTATCTTTTTATCCTACTCATTGTTATTGTTAATACGATTTTGTGCTGTTATGAAAGGTATTTCTTAGGTGAGATTTTAAAGTTTTCAATTCGATACTCAAAGTCACTGAATCAGGTGCATGCATGCAAGGTTCACATCTCAATTTTATGCGTGAAAGTGAAAGTTGCAATTTATGATTCACTATAAAATGGGAAAATATTTTGTACCCTTCCTTAAGGCAATAGTGTTACAAATCTTCCTGCACAGGAGATTTCAAGGTTTATAATGCATTGATGATTTGCTTCTGTTGATTTTAAACGGCAGATTAAATCAATGAAAGAAAGTTACTTGCCAGAGTTGAATGAAATGTACCAAAAGATTGCTTCTAAACTTCAACAGGTATGTTTAGTCAGGCTAGATTTTAATATAAGCTATGGACAAAGAAGCCTTTTCCATTGTTATTATTATTATTATTATTATTATTATTATTATTATTATTATTATTGTTACTATTATTATTGTTGTTGTTATTATTATTATTATTCTAGCAAACTCTAAAAGGAGAAGTCCTTTATTGTTTTTATTTTTACTCAAATTAGTGTCAGTGTTTAACCTTGTATCTTTTCTTTGTTTATCAGCAGGATTCTCTTCCACAACAACCAAAGTCAGAGCAGCTTGATAAGCTGAAGGTGTTTAAAATGATGCTGGAGCGAATTATAACATTCCTTCAGGTTTCCAAGAGTAATATCTCACCTAGTTTCAAGGAGAAACTGGGTTCATATGAGAAGCAGATTATTAATTTTATAAATACAAATAGGCCTAAGAAAAACATACCTGGACAGCTTCCCCCGCCACATATGCATTCCTTGTCACAGTCACAATCCCAAGTTACACAAGTGCAGTCTCATGAAAATCAAATTAATTCTCAGTTGCAAACATCAAATATGCAAGGCTCTGTAGCAACAATGCAGCAGAATAATATGCCAAACATGCAGCATAATTCTCTGTCTGGTGTATCTACAGCACAGCAGAGTAAGATGAATTCAATGCAACCAAATTCCAATTTAGATTCAGGACCAGGAAATGCTGTAAACTCCCTACAACAGGTTCCTGTTAGCTCACTCCAACAAAACCCTGTTAGTGCTCCTCAACAAACTAATGTTAACTCCTTATCCTCACAATCCGGGGTTAATGTAATCCAGTCAAATCTTAACTCCCTTCAGCAAGGTTCCAGTATGCTTCAACACCAGCAACTAAAACAACAGGAGCAACAGATGTTACATAATCAACAAATTAAGCAACAATATCAGCGGCAATTGATTCAGAGGAAGCAACAACAGATCATGCAGCAGCAACAACAGCAGCAATTACACCAAACAGCAAAGCAACAACTGCCTGCACAATTGCCGACTCATCAATTACAACAACTTCACCAAATGAATGATGCAAATGACATTAAGATGAGGCAAGGAATTGGAGTTAAGCCAGGGGTCTTTCAGTCACATCTTACTTCTAGTCAACGCTCATCTTATCCCCACCAACAGATGAAAGGGAATCCTTTTCCTGTTTCTTCTCCTCAGCTCCTGCAGGCCACATCTCCTCAGATTCCACAACACTCATCTCCTCAGGTTGACCAACAAAACCACCTTCCATCTCTCACAAAAGTTGCTACTCCTCTGCAATCAGCTAACTCACCTTTTGTAGTACCCACTCCCTCACCTCCCTTGGCTCCATCTCCTATGCCAGGGGATTCTGAAAAGCCCATTTCTAGTGTTTCATTGATATCAAATGCTGCAAATATTGGATATCAGCAATCAGGTGGTGCAACAGCACCAGCTCAATCCCTTGCCATTGGAACACCTGGGATATCAGCCTCTCCTTTACTTGCAGAGTTCACTGGTCCTGATGGTGCTCTTGGTAATGCCTTTGTATCCACATCTGGAAAGTCAACTGTTACTGAACAGCCCATTGAGCGTCTAATTAAAGCGGTTAGTGTAGTTTATCTTAAGCTGGCCTGCTCTGTGACTGTGGTCTTTAAGTTCTTTACGAATTTGACAATAGATAAAGGTTTCCATAATTTTTCAACTTAAAAATTTCTGTCCAATCATATTATTCCAGGTGAAATCAATGTCATCAAAAACATTATGTTCTGCTGTTAGTGACATTGGTTCAGTTGTAAGCATGAACGATAGGATAGCAGGATCAGCACCAGGTAATGGATCCAGAGCTGCTGTGGGTGAAGATTTGGTTGCTATGACTAATTGTCGCCTTCAGGCAAGAAATTTTATCGCACAAGATGGTGCCAATGGAACTAGGAGGATGAAGCGCTACACTTATGCAACACCCTTGAATGTTGTATCTTCTGCGGGTAGCATGAATGATAGTATCAAGCAATTAACTGCTTCTGAGGTCTCTGATTTGGATTCAACTGCAACATCTAGATTCAAGATGCCAAGGGTTGAGGTACTATTGTTTTTAGTCGTTATGTTTTATTTAATGTTGAAGAACATGAACTGAGAAAAGAACGGAAAAAATTTAAACTGAACAGGATATTTTTATTAACTGATCTCTCGCTTGAATCTTATGTATAGGAGGTATATATAGACAAAGATATCTAAGAAGCTGTTATAATCTGACAGCTGTACAAATACAATGAAAGAAACCTACAGCTGTACAAGTTTGACTAATAATACAAGTTGACCATACTTTACTATGGTATATACACTAACAGCCCCCCTCAAACTCAACAAGAAGACTTTTCAAAAGCAAAAGTCTTCACATTGAGTTTGCTACAAAGAAACACCTACCAAGTTGTGGACAATGGCTTGGTCAAAAGATCAGCCCACTGATCCAGAGTAGGAATATGACAAATTGAGAGTTGCTTTGCCAAACCTTTTATTTTACATAAGAACACATCAATCTCCATATGTTTGGTCCGATCGTGAAAAATGGCATTATTAGCAATTGTCACTTTACTTTGATTATCACAATGAAGAACTGGAGTAAGGAAAGAAACTTGAAACTCTGTTAGCAATTTGGAAATCCAGGACAATTCTGCAGCTGTTTGAGCTAGACTTCTGTATTCAGCTTCAGTACTAGAATGTGCAACAACTTGTTTTCTGGACCACCAAGAAATCAGATTAGGACTAAGCCAAATGGCTGCCCCTAAAGTAGATCTGCGATCATCTACATCTGATGCCCAGTCAGCATCACAATAGGCTTTTAAGCTTAAAGAGCAGTTAGGTGATGCAGGTTGAAAATGCAAGCCATGAAATATTGTACCCTTAATATCTCAATATATGTTTCACAACGATCCAATGAGAGTCAAGAGGTTTGACCATGAACTAACATACTTTCTTCACTGCATAACTAATCTCTGGTCTATTAAGAGTGGTACACTGAAGAGTACCCGCAACTCAATGGTGGAGGACCAGAGAAAAAATTGGCTCCATATTTAGACAACTTGCAATTAGTCACCATAGGTGAAGAAATAGAATGTGCTTCTGTCATGTGTCTTATGAAGTAAGTCTTGGATGTACTTGGTTTGAGTCATTAGAATAGAATTGTCAGGTCAGTATTTAACTTCAAGACCGAGAAAATAATCAAGCTGGCCCAATTGTGAGAGAAAGTAGCATTAAATTTGAAAGTAATACCATGAATGAGTTCAGCAGAGCTACCAGTTATGATAATATCATCCACATAAACCAGAAAATAAACAACCTGCAACTGTTTTCTGTAAACAAACAGAGATGAATCACAAGTGCTGTTCACTAATCCAATTTGTTGAAGATTAGTTTGCTACCTATGAAACCACTAACAAGGAGCTTGTTTTAGCCCATAGAAGGCTTTATTCAAATTACAAACAAGAGTCTTGTCACTGACTTCAAAACTAGGCGGTTGAGTCATATAAATTGTTTCTTCAAGAAAGCCATTTAGAAAGGCATTGTTCACATGTAGCTGAAACAATTTTCAACCATAGGATACAACAAGAGTCAAAACAATTCAATTGTTACAGGTTTCACCATTGGAGAAAAAGTCTCATGAAAATCAAACCCACTTATTTTGATGAAATCTTTTTGCCACTAGTGGTGCTTTACATTTATTGATTGAGCCATCAACATTTTCTTTGACTTGGAAGACCCATTTGCACCCAACAACTTGTCTATGAGAAGGTAATGGAACTAAATCCCAAGTATGTTGCTTCATGAGAGCATCACATTCTTGCTGCATTGCAGCTAGCCAGTTAGCATCTTTAATAGCTTGCTTAATAATGGTAGGTTCTGAATGAGACAGAAGCAGTGAAGGATGAACTTTGTGAGTAACAATTCCAGATTTGGATCATGTCTGCGTAGGATGAATATTAATTAACAGGAGTTGGGACATCACGTATTGACTCAGTGGGTGAAATATTAGACAGTCTCAGAAGAAGATGACTGTTCTGAGGAACTGACAGGCATACCAGCAGAGGAAGTGGTAGGGGACACTCGAGGTGGTGTAAGAGTAGGAGTTAAAGTAAAATACTGGTTGAGATCTTTAACAATGTTAGGAGTATGAAGAAAAAGGAAAGAATACGGAAATTCATCTTCAATAAACCAAACATCCTGTTAAAAAGTGGACTTTACGGCTAACTGAACCCCATAAAACCGGCTTGTAAGGTGAGGTTTGTACCCATTTATATACTTTAAATTCGCCTTATCTCTCTAGTCGATGTGGGACTTCCAACACACCCTTCTCACGCCAAGGTATATACATCTCAAGCATGAGACTAGACATTGATGGGTAGTCCAATAGCGGCCCGATAGCGGGTGGAACAATATATCCAACAAATAACAAATATCACTAGGATAGGCTTTAACCTGACTCTGATACCATGTTAAGAAGTGGACTTTAAGCCTAACTCAATCCCACAAAATCGGCTTGTAAGGTGAGGTTTGCACTCACTTATATACTCTAAATTGATCTTATCTCTAGTCGATGTGGGGCTTCCAACATATCCTTAGAAATATAAACTTTGCCACTAGAGGATAGACACTTGTAGCCTTTATGCATTTGAGAATAGCCCAAGAAAATGCATTCCTCTGATCTGAAACCAGGCTTATGAGAGTGATAAGGTTTTAAAAGAGGAAAATAGGCACATCCAAAAATTTTCAGAAAAGCAACATCTGGATAGGGAACACTCGAGGTGGTGTAAAAGTAGGAGTTAAAGTAAAATACTGGTTGAGATCTTTAACAATGTTAGGAGTATGAGGAAAAAGGATAGAATAAGGAAATTCTTCTTTATTAAAACCAAACATCCTTAGAAATATAAACTTTGCCACTAGAGATAGACAGTTGTAGCCTTTTTGTATTTGAGAATAGCCCAAGAAAGTACATTCCTCCGATCTGAAATCAAGCTTATGAGAGTGATAAGGTTTTAAAAGAGGAAAGCAGGCACGTCCAAAAATTTTCAGAAAAGCAAAATTCGGATCCTTATTGAAGAGAACAGAGTAAGGAATAGAAAAATTCAAAAAAGATGTGGGAAGCTTGTTAATTAGATAAACTACTGTACTAAAAGCATAATCCCAAAATTTAGAGGAAGAGAAGCTTTATGCAGCAGAGTAAGACCCAAATCAACAATGTGCCTATGTTTTCTTTCAAATAAGTCTGTGATTGATACCATAAGTGGCCAAAAGATTTGTGAAAGGTCTCCACCCCAACAGACTGTATTTTTAAATCAAGTTGCAACTCAATCATTTGTTTAAAACTTTGAAAAACATACAATGTGTCACCCTTAGATTTTAAAGGAAAAATCCAAGTGTATCTATATATAGAACAAGCATCAATAAACAAAACATAATATTTGCACCCTGCATAAGAGGTAAAGTAAGTAGGACCCAGAGATCCGTAAACAACAGTTCTAATGGTGAGTGAACAAATTTTGGTGAGTGAGAAGGCAAGTGATGTAATTTGCCAACACAACAAGATGAACAAAAGTAGGAATCATTTTTACAAGGTAACGAAAGTTTGCAATGTTTCATTATAAGTTGCATAACAGGATTATTAGGATGTCCAAGTCTGTTGTGCCACGTATGAACACTCTTATTTACAGAATACACATTATTTAGACTGGACTTATGACTGAAACACTTGGACGAAGACTGCAACTAAGTATAAAGGTGGAGATTATTGAATGAGTAGAGTCCATCATCACGAACAACACCTTGAAGAAGAACTCTATTGGTCCCCTGAGATTTAACAAGACATTGGTTAGGATGAAACTTAAAGAAAACAGAACTATCTTTGGCAAACTGACTAACACTGAGAATTTTTTTAATAATTAAGGGGACATGTAAGTTGCGGTAAACAAAGATAAACAAACACCACAAATACGCAAACCTGCACCGTTGCCTATGAATATCTGGTCAGGACCATTAAACTGCTGAAACTGCTGCATGTTTTGAGATTCAGCAGTGACATGGAAACTGGCTCCAGAATCTGGTATCCAGGATGTATTAGTGTTTCCTGGAGAAGTAGACTTTGTGAGCATTGCACTAGGCTAAGAACCCACAGCGATTGAAAGAAGGTCGTAGTCAAAATGCACCATAGAAAGATCCTATTTATGTGTAACTCTTAACAGGTCAATTGTTGACTTGGACAGTTCTGGATTCATCGTATAATGACTTAGATTTTGCTGATCTGCTTTAGATTTTTACATTTGCTTCATTAGAGCATTAGATGATTTTTAGGTTATGTTTTAAAATTATTCTGAAGTTAACGTTGTGAAAAATAGGAAATCACTTTATAATTCATGGATTTACTTTAAACATGCAGCCTTTGATTATTAATAAAGAATATATGGGACTTTTATTGCAGGCTAATCATTCCCTTTTGGAAGAAATTAGGGAGGTCAATCAGCGACTTATTGACACAGTAGTAGACATAAGCAATGAAGAAGTTGATCCAACAGCAGCAGCAGCTGCTGCTGAAGGGACAGAAGGGACCATTGTGAAGTGTTCTTACAATGCTGTGGCCCTCAGTCCGAGCTTAAAATCCCAGTACGCTTCAGTGCAGATGGTGGGCTTTAAAACATTTAAACCATGTGCATATTAAGTAATTGTTGTCTTTGTTATAGAAATTTCAACTTTGTCCTTATTTGTGTTTTACTGCCTTGCAGTCACCAATTCAACCCTTGCGCTTGCTTGTTCCCACGAATTATCCTAATTGTTCCCCCATTCTCCTCGACAAGTTTCCCGTTGAATCTGGGTGAGAGAATGAGCATTTAGCATCTCTTATGAGTCTTATTTTCTTTTTAACAAAATCTTTACTTTACCAAATCATGAATTATCACGACAAATATGTTCTATTTGCATTTATCAACAAAAAGAAGAAATGTATTGTTCATATACAAAACATCTTTCGTTGATTATGACTTTTTTCTCATTCATGAAGCACGGGTTTGATGCATTGTATCAGACTGAGTAGTTTATGTTAAATGTACCTAGAGTTCTTGCGTTTAATAGAAATGATTTTGAATATTTCTTTCAGTAAGGAGAATGAAGATCTTTCTGTGAAAGCAAAGTCAAGGTTTAGCATATCCTTACGAAGTCTATCACAACCTATGTCCCTTGGGGAGATAGCAAGGACTTGGGATGTTTGTGCTCGCACTGTTATTTCTGAGCATGCACAGCAAAGCGGTGGTGGGAGTTTCAGTTCCAAGTACGGGACTTGGGAGAATTGCTTGACCACATGACGATCCTTCCCATTCCATGCAAACATCATTTTATCTCAAACTATTTCAAAACTTGTTCTTATTGTTGGATGTGTTTTTGGGTTGAGGTAAAAGCAATATATCGAATTCGTGTTGTTGTAGTGAAATTATTTAGTGCATAGTTGTGTATTAAATGCATCCATTTCCTTGTTTATTTACATCCCAATGTAGTGAATTTGTGTGTATTGAATCAAAATGCCTTTACCTAGGCTTAGTTCTTACTAGCATATTTGCTGAACAAGTTATGCCCATAATTTCTGCTCGAAAAAGAACACTTCCTGAGTTTTATGCTAATTTGTGCTTTTATGTTTGGAAATCCAATAATTTTAATGTGTAACTATAGCAATCTGTTAAGTTACATTTAAATTTTTTTTTCGTTTATTTTAAACAAACTTCGTATGTATATTTGTTAACTCAAACATGCTTTCTTTTTCTTTTTGAGAAAGTTAGCACATTACATCATGAATTTACTTTAAGAAATTTGTAGTTCTATTTATTAAATAACATGTAGAGCATTTTCTAACTTTTTTAAGTGACATGTTTTATTATTACATTAATTATATTTATTTATCATTTCTTAATAACTAACTTATTCTCTATATTTTTGTGCCTTAGTATATAATCTTTCACCTATTATTTCTCTTTTTCTTTTGCTAATAGGTCTAGGTAAAACCCCTATAACCACACTTCTACAAGAGTAATCTGAAAAATGAGAAATGGCATAAGCAAACATATCCTTAATTTACCATTCTCATCCAATAGCTGAAAGAAGTGACCCTCACCCAAACCAGAATTCCCAAATCTAATTGTTTCAAAACAAGCAAACTTCACAATTCGCATTAAAAAAAAATAATAATAACTCAGGAAAATATCTTCTTGCACCACCATATTTTCTTTATGCACGCAATTTTTTAAAAATATCCAATTTGCCATTTCTGTTTCATTAATCATCATCCAACTTTCATAATTGTCCTCTATTGGTTTCTTATTTCTATTCTATCGCTTTGAATATTGAATATGACAATATATTATTAAACGTGGAAGTTTTGTAGATGTTAAAGCTAGCTTTTTGAAATACAGAATTTTCATTCTTTAAAGATTTTGAAAATTGAGGTGACATTAATTTTTGAATTTTCTTAATTTACAACTGTAATCATAATAGATTGAACTTTGAAGAACTTTTACGAACAACCAAATTTAGTTCATAAGGAGTAAGAATGGCAAATGTCATGAACTCAATATTTAATGAAAAAGGAGTATTTATACTTAAAAGAATTTCCTGGCAGACCATGCAGAAAATACAGTCACTGTTATTAAAAATTAAATAAAAAAGTACAAGATAAAACTGCCCATTCCTTCATTTTCACACAAAATGTTTCTTATAGTTATGCAACTTAACTAGTATAGTGATAGAGCTCAACATTATAGAAAAATCCAAATAACATTCATTAATAAAAAAAATCCTACTTTGATTGTTTCCCAAGTCTCATTAACATTCGCTCAATTTCCAAAGCCAACAAAGAGAGGAAAGTTTACGATTATCCGAGTCAAGTGGAGAAAAAAAAGATTCATCACTGTGTTAAACCGTTTAAAAAATTTATATATTTATATATGAATAAAATTTGAGCAGCCGAAGATAAGATATCCTAGTAAGTTACATGAAGATTGGATGGGATTACAACAGAGAAGTTAGGATAAACCAATCTAAATATATAACCAGAAAAAGTTTAAACTCGAGAACTTCTGCTCTGCAGCATTAGACTTAAAGAAAATTTTCACATATTTTGGCAATTACAAGGTTTAGGTTTCGGTTCAGGGTTGGTCCATTGTTCTGGCATGTGTTCACAAAGGCCAGACAACACAATGGATAGAGAGAATAGTTGGATCAACTAATTCAGAGTGTCCTGCATTAACATAAGTACATACCTAGTTCTTGAAATGGCCAGCAAGCCAAGTATGTAAAAGAAACTTGTCTTTGGCTGACATGGATCATCTCTGAGCTTCATCCGAAGAAGCTCCAACTGAAGTAGCTGCCATATTGCTCGTTGACCCATTCTCATTGGGTGGAGGCACACCCCATTTGCCTTCAGACTCAAGGGGCTCAAAGACATGAACTCCACCATCTGACAATCCTACAGCAAACTGATTTGGTTCTTGAGGATGTGCAGCAATAACAAGTGGTTGTACATTAGAACTGCAGAGCATATAAACCAACAAGGCACTTAGTATTCAACTAGTACTACAGAAAAGATTCAGTTAATATAAAATAAGCAAATTTCAAATTTAGAATAATCTTCATAAAGAATCAATGAATTATATGTAATGTTAATTAGATTATATTCACTTTAGAGTGACTCCCTTTTCCCATCTTTATAGAGTAAACAATAAAGTAAAACATACTGGTATTTTCCTTTAAGATAGTTTATAATAAGCATGAAATGATATTTGCATATCGGTAATGTCCCAGTGTATAGTTCAAATTAAAATTCATTTGGTCTGGAAGTTTGAAGAACTTATATTTCCAAAGGATATAGATAGCAAGGAAATGTAAAATGTTCACATCTTGAATGAGGTTTTGACTTTAAAAACAGATTAACTAGATGAAACAAGAATAAAAATTGAAGAACTTCTTGGAATTTCCAATGACTTCAAAAGAAAATGAAAAATATCCCAAATTCAGTTTCAAAAAAAATTTTACCCCAAAAGTTAATGTTTCGTAAGATGTCAAAAGATAAAACTCAGGAAAATGAAAGCCATTAATAACTTGTGACAAGTATCATATTAAGTGTTATAGACGTCTATCAAACAAAGCATTACCTGACACTGGCCGAAAGATAAGCAGAAGGATTGATTCGACAACGTAATCTAAGGTTTGAAGCACTAAATACACAGACTGTTGCATCTAAAAAGCTGGCATATATGAGCTGGCTATCACATGAGAAAGTTGCATGTGATACTGGGGCCGCTGATTCTCGTGGGAACCACTACAGTTCACGTTTCATACATTAGACTAGAATAAAATTAATTATTTATAGTTAACAGAAAACTGAACTTAATGAACTAACCTGCTTTAAACATTCTAGTTTTGTTGCTTCATAAATGGCAAGCTGAGTTTCATGTACAACCAAGAAGCGGATCTGATCCTGATTAAACTGTACACGGGTATCTGCCTGAGCTGGTGGAGTCCTCCCGGCAGGAAGTTGCAAGAATCTAGATTTCTGTTTTTCCCATCCATCAGTATTCCACACACAAAGCTGCACAACAACAACAGCATGCTCAAAGGTGGTCCATAATTGATGACAAAGTCGTTAAAAGACAATAAACTAAGACTTTTAATTCAATTTAATCATACAAAACATGGAATTCAGAGAAAGATCTACAGGGGACAACTATTACCTGAGCATCTGCCCCAGATGAAACTAGCACATTCAATACATGAGAAAAAGCAAGACCAGTTATTCTTTTAGTATGACCTTTGAGTTTACTTTTAACCTGCAAAGAAAAAAGAAAACGCATTAACACCCTATTACTTGGTTTAAAAGACTTAGCGGGAAATGTCTATGAGCAGCAGGTACCTCATCCACACGGACATTATATATTTGAATGGAAGAATCATCCATGCCTATCGCAATAATATTATTATCCTGAGGATGGAAAGCAAGAAAAGTTGCTGCAGGTGGTGGAGGCATGAATGTTGTCATTGTCTGTACTCAACCAAGAACATTGAAATTGGTTAGTTGTAAACCAAATACAGTCTTGAAGAATGACTATGGATAATAATTCACCTTAAAAGTCATCATATTGAACAGAGAAATCTTCCCTCCTGATGCTGACATTACATAAGAATCATTTTTTGACAGAGCAAAGCAGGGAACGGCATCCTCAGTATTGCTATCAGTAATGTCATTAGTCATCAGGATGCCACTAGAAGGTTGCCACAACTGTGGCTGCACATTGGCAGTGGCCTACAAAAATAAATATTATCAGAATAAAATTCCTATTCCCAATTATATGACTAGAGAAGATTGACGTCTGAAGAGTAATTTGCACATTCCCACACCTTGCCAGTTGAATTACGATCACTTCGCTGCCATTTCCAGAGCAGATGAATGGCATTTGAAGCTAATGCTAGAATAGCATTACCTGAATTAGTATATATCAACCTTGATATCTGTAAGAACAAATATGAAGATTAAATCAGAACAACATCAGTTTTGGAGGGGGTATCAGCTTACAAGAAGGAAATTTGAAGGTGGTCGTAACATAGTATTCATAAGTTAAATGAAATGAAGGACACATGATAGAAACCATGACTTTGATGGGTTGGAGGAGGTCACGTTGGAAGTCCAACATCGACTAAGATAAGGTTAATTTAGAGTATATAAAACCTTACAAGTCAGTTTTATAGGATTAAATTAGGTTTAAAGTCTCTTTCTTAACATGGTATCTAGAGCTTAAAGTTTTTTTTTAAAGTCAATATTTGAATTTTGAATTCATTGAGAGGATTCTTTGGTTCTTGTCAGAGAACACCGGTTCTTATCAAAGATTGAGATTTTTTGTGGTGAATCTTCATTGAATCGTCAATCTGTTACGTTATGACATCTCCATCTCTACCTTATTTCTATGTTCTTCTTTGATTTTCTTTGTTTATGCTACGGGAGGAATCAAATTCTAGATCTCATATCATCTAGGCAGCGATCAATTGCGCTGAAGTCGCCTCTTTCTCTTTTTGTTGATTAGAGAACCCTGTTTTTTGTTTTAGGACTTTTCTCTCTACATGGCTTCTTCTGCTACTTCTTCTAATAACGTAGGCCAATTTGCTCTTTTCAATGAATTTCTCCCATTTACTCTGGTTCCACTGCTTTTGTTGCACCTACATGTATATCTTTTATTGGCCTAATTCAATCTTCTTCTCTTGGACCTTGGATTCTTGACTCAGGTGCCACAGATCACATTACTTGTAACAAATCTGTTTTCTTCTTTATCCTCTTTGATAATTTACGTACGTTTACAATGCCTAATGGGTCTACGGTCTTATCTCATGGTGTTAGTATTGTTAATCTTTTTTCATCTTTAACCATTGATTATAGTAGAAAATAATAATAAAATTTATTATTTAGAATTGATTGAAAAATACATTCTCATATCCTCTATTTGTAACAATCTAATTCTCCTAAAAAGGGAAATAGAGAAACTAGGAAAACAAAATAAAATAAAAGATTGTATATCTATTTTCTCTAATTAGAAAGATTCTAAAGATATCTTCTCTAATTACAACAATAATGTTCTTTATGTCTCTAGGTCTCCCTTTAACTTATTATCCATTAGTCGTCTAAGTCGTTCTCTTAGTTCTGTTATTTCTTTTACCAAAAATTTTGTTTGTTTACCGGACCAGAGTTTGGCATTGGATGTGAGTCTCATGGCCTTTACCATCTCTTCTTCATGCTCAGTTAGGTCATCCCAGTCTTGCCAAATTGCAGCAACTTGTTCCTAGTTTGTCCAATTTATCTAATTTGTTGAGTCATGTCAATTAAGGAAACATAGTCGTAGTTCCTTTCCTCATAGTGTCTCACAACATGCTGCATCACCTTTTGCATTAGTTCACTCTTAACATTTGAGGACCTTGTCGTGTCAAGTCTACTTTAGGTTTTAGTATTTTGTTACTTTTATTGATAATTATTCCATATGCACTTGGTTGTTTTTAATGAGAAATCGTTCTTTATTTTCTATATTTCAATCCTTTTATAATGAAATTAAAACTCGGTTTGGGATTTCTATTCGAACTTTGCGAAGCAATAATGGTCGTGAATACCTTTCCTATTTTTTTAAACATTTTACGACTGCTCATGGCATTCTTCATCAAACTTCATATGCTTATATACCTTAATAAAATAGGGTGGCTGAGCGCAAGAATAGACATCTTATTGAAACAACTTGCACACTTTTAATTCATGGTGAGGTTCCTCAACATTTTTGGGGTGATGCTATTCTTATTGCATGTTATCTTATTAATTGCATGTCATCTTCAATTTTAAATAAAAAAATTCCTTATTCTATTTTATTTCCTCATTATGCACCTTTACATCCCCTTACCTATTAAACTTTTTGGGTCTACAAGTTTTGTTCATAATTTTAGTCCCTGTTCTCGATAAGTTATCTCCTAAATCACACAAATGTGAATTTTTAGGATTTACTCAATCAAAAAAGGATACAAGTGTTTCTCTCCTCATAATTGCTATTTAATTTCCGTTGTTGTCACCTTCAATGATTCTTCTTTTTATTTTAAGGGGCCTTCTTATGTGTCTCCATCTACTACAGTTAATATTCATGTTGTCTGTGATCCTCTAATTGTGCCTAGTCCACTGTCATATTCTTCGCTTCCACCTCCATTTTAGGTTTATAGTCGAAGACATCTCTCCCCACAACCCCCAAGTGACTCACTTCAAGTGCCAACTATTTTGTGTCCTGCAACTCCGACAACTATTTTGTTTAACCTTCTAATTGCTCTTCATAAAGGTATATGTTCTAATCATAATCCCTCTCCACATTATATTGCTTTGAGTTACCATAGACTGACTTCACCTTTTTATACATGTCTTTCGTCTATTTCTTTTGTGTCCATTCCTAAATCTGTCAGGGATGCCTTAGCCCATCCTAGTTGGCGTCAAGCCATGCTAGATGAACTATGTACTCTTCAAAATAGTGGAACTTGGGAGTTTGTCCCATTACCCTCTGGGAATCTGTTGTTGGTTGCAGGTGGATTTTGCTAAAGTTGGGCTCGATGGTACTATTGTTTGCCTCAAAACTCGACTTGTAGCCAAAGGCTACACACAAATTTTTGGATTGGATTATAGAGATAATTTTTCTCTCGTGGGATAGATGGATTCTATTCATTTATTTATCGCCATGACTTCTCTTCAACAATGGCTTCTTTATCAACTCGATGTCAAAAATGTTGTTCTCAATGGAGATTTACATGAAGAAATTTATATGGAGCAACCTCTCGAATTTGTTGCTCAAGGGAAATATTTTGGATCCGTATGTCGTCTTCACAAATCTTTATATGGTCTAAAACCGTCTCTTAGGGCCTGGTTTGTCAAATTTAGCAGTGTGGTTCCACAATTTAGTATCAAACCCTATCCTAACCATATTTGTTGTTTGTTAAGCATATTGTTCCACCTAGGGATGTAAAAAATACCCATGCCCGCAATTATGCAGATAAAATTTGCGACAAATAGTTGGTACCCGTGAATATTTATATACTTGCGGGTAGCAAGTATTTTAGTATCCGTTTATAAACGAGTCGAGTGCGAGTATTATACTATTTATAACCCCGGTACCTGCCACCCACAAAAATAAAAGTAAAAATTTAATTTGTATTTTATTAGGTTAAATTTAATTAAAATTAAAATTAATTTCTATTTTATCAGGTTAAATTTAATTAAAATTAAATTTTAATTTATATTTAATTTAATTTATATTATAGTTTATATATTTATTAGTAATTTTGTTTAAATTTTATTTTAAAAATTTATAAAATATTTTTTAAATATCCGCCAGTATATGCGAGTTTTAAAATACCCATGAATATATTTTAAAAAGGTAACTGGTGGATTCCCGATCCGACCTGTTGTCATCCCTAGTTTCACCCACTATCGGGCCGCAATGGGATGTGTTGAAAGTCTTACATCGACTGAGAAAAGTCAATTTAGATTATATAAGTGGATACAAACCTCACTTTATAAGCCGATTTTGTGAGATAGAATTAGACTTAAAGTTCACTTCTTAACCGGTCTAATAGCAAAAGTTTTACTACAGGAAGGACCAGAAGACCAACATAGGGATGTTACTGTGAGGAGAGAATTTAGTAAACGTGGCATAGAACATTTATTGTGAGATGGGGGAGTTAGCCATGTTTCAATTTGGTTTATGTGTTGTAGTGTCAGGAAGTAGAAGTGTCTAGTGCATTGAGTGCTGCCTCTGATGAGTTTATTTCATAAATAGTTTGCTGCTAGAATTCAATAAGATTTCATTATTCAGAGGTGGTGTTCAATAGTCACAATTGCCCAGTTGTTCTCTCATTTTGATTGGGACCAGCAAGAAAGGGAGGGAAATGAAACCATTAGAATAGAAAGAGACTGCTAGTATGAAGATGAAAGGCAGAGAGATTAGGCAATCTGTTAGGATATAGGGACCTTATATCCTAACACAATCACAGGTAGTAAAGGGAGGATTGTGCCACACCGAAGAGAAGGCTACTTAAATACCACACTGCACACATGCTACTGCTACTCCTACTACCCACCATAGGTCTCATGCCTGCTTATCCTACTTACACACCACACAGATCAGATATGACTAGTTACACAGCTACTGCCATTCCTAACACACACAAGCACAACTATTACTACTGCTACACCTGCTCCTACTGCACTAAAACAGATGCTACTACTCCTACACACACCATGTGCTACCTGGCTTTGACATGAATACATTGATCACAAAGTACAGTGCTGATAGAAGAGCTACTAGTCCACAGAAACAAGATATGAAAGATATATGAAAAAGGAAACAAAGATGCTACTACTCCTTTGTTTTCAGATTAAAACCATGTTCATTGAAAAAGACAAATTTCAATGTAATGCTATGAAAATTGAAAAGGATATTGGAATATATTGATCACTAAGTACAGTGCTACCTGGCTTTGACATGAATATATTGATCACAAAGTACAGTGCTTATAGAAGAGCTACTAGTCCACAGAAAAAAATATGAAAGATATATGAAAAAGGAAACACGCATAGATAATTCGTATACCCTGCTCCTTCGTTGTCAACTTAAAACCATGTTCATTGAAAAAGATAAATTTCAATGTAATTAAAATGCTATGAAAATTGGAAAGGATACTGGATATGATCAATCATCCGAAGACCTTTTAAGGAAAAATACAGAAGTAAATACACACCTTGTTCACTCTAACGTTCTCGGGTAGCTTCAAGGATCTACATTGAGATGGTTCACTGATTTCAGTGAGCTTCCATATCTTTGATTTATCATTGGATTCTTCACTAATTCTAGGTTTAACATCACCCAAGTTTCGAGCATCCCCATTCTGATAAGTTGAAATTTACAGTGTGTTAATGATAAAAAAAACAATAGTAATGAAAATAAATATACATTATAGAAATTGCAGTGAGATCCTTAATCAGCTTTCACATCAGGATAGGAGTGGGATAAGAAGCAACAGAAACAATTCATAAAAAAACAGTGGCATTCAAGTAAATAAGATCCCACTGATACAAAGACAAGAACCAGACCATTGCAGTAATAGCTACAACAGATGAGGCCCTCTCTGCAAGTGCAGCACTGGTTGCTGCAGCAGCGGCAGCAGCTGAAATTGGATTTATTGCAGGCTGCCACAAATATCATGTCAGACTAGGTTTTACTAACAAGAGAAAACGAAAGTATAACATCTATATAATTCTACCTTTGTCATGGCTTCTGACGTTCTAGATGTATCGTACAAAGAATTTTCTAGTGTACGTAACACACGAATACCATCTGCATTGGCTAAGATTTTGATTCCATTGTCATTTGCAGAAACCGCTAAAAGAGCTCCATCCTTATTAAAACGGATTCGTGGGCTTGCCTAGAATTAAGATAACATAATAGTTAGCAACTATTGTCTCTACATAATGACTATCCGAATTCTAATAAAATAATGAACTTACAGGGAGACCCCCATCAGCATCAACAGTTGTCAAAAGCTGAATATTGTCCATGTCCCAGAATTTAATGGAGAAATCATCACCTGCAGCCAAATATCGATTTTTGGTTGTATCAAATTGTACAACACCCAAAGATCGTTTCCGAAATCCTTGATAAGTCCTTTTCACAGCTCCTTCACTTTCATTCCACTCAACTATAGAGGATTCCCCCTCCTTACTCGTCCCACATGAAAAAAGTCTAAAATACATTCAAGCCAAGAAAATGTTTCAGCAAAAATAGATCAAAATGGATAGTATAATCCAACAATACAATAAGATTCAGATTTAGAATACAAATAGCCATGGTTAGTATACAAACCTTGTACCATCAGCACTGTAGGCCATGGTTGTACACCAACGACCAGGAGCTTCATAATCAACACGAGATCCCAAATTATCATACAACCATGCTTTTATCTTTCCATCTAATGCCGTGGAAAAGATGAACTATAGCATATAGAGTTTCAATAAGAAAACAAATTAGTACCCTTGTCAAAGGATTTTCTATGGGGCACTCTACCAATACAGCTCAAGGAATCATATAGCAACAAACTCAACCAGCATTTTCCCATTGAGTATCAAAGTCAGCATGTACCTGAATGTTTTCTTTATAATGTGGACAGACAGAATAAACTGGAGCCTCGTGACCTTCAAAGGTATACTGTTTTGCTCCAGAAGCAGCATCCCAAACCTTAAGTTGAATAACTTAGTTAGACACATGTTATCTTCACATCATAAAACTAAGCTCAAAATTTGACAGACCTACCTTAATGGTCTTATCATCACCACAGGTAATGACACATAACTGCTTATTCGGGTGTGAAAATGCTAAATCATTAACTCCACCGACATGAGCATCAATCTAGTTAAGTTCAAGTAAACAATTACACAAAGGGGTCAATAAAACCTAAATTAAGCAAAAAGAAGTCTTCATTGTACAAGTGTTTGCATGTGCATATACCTCCAAATGCTGTCGGACTTCATCCCCGCCATGGTAAGAGTATATCTGAACAATGTGCCTTGAGTAAGCAACTCCTGCTCAACAGAAAAACTCATAAATGAGAGAATCCTTTAGTTGACTTCTAACAGTATACATTACTCACATCTACACAAAAATCTTGAAGAATTAAAAAGCTTTTACCAAATAAAGCCCCATCAGGACTCCAAATCACACGGTTGACAGAAACACCTGGATCTTTGACAAGAGCAGCCTGAATTGATTTATCATTAGTTTTGTTTTCAATCATTGCAAACTCAAAAATTCTGAGGGTTTGGTAATCAACAAATAAGGTGAGAAAGGACAACCTGAAAGGGCATTGAACAAGCACTAAGATCCCACACTTTAAAGTTCCTCATGAGCAACCGCTCCCTAGAGCCCACTTCCCATAAAGCAATGTCCCCCACATTCGTGCCAACTAACACATTGCATCAAGAAAACAAAATTCAGTCCATTTCCAGCATGAATAGTGAATACATGTAACTAAGAATCACGTAAACACTAACAAAAGGCCTTAAAAGAGTAGCAGACCAAGGAGCAGTGTCTGTTGAACTGGATGAAAATCCATGCTCATAGGAGATGAGCCTTGGTTCAGAGTTCGCATGACAGTCTTTGGCAAGTCGTCAGGTGCATTAAAAGCCTGACCATGACCATGACCAGGGAATGTAGCTGACAGAACATTGACTGGCAGATTTACCTGCACAAAATAAACACATATTCATAGCAGAAATGTAAAAGTTAATAACTTGCATTGCTGAATTACAAGACTATATAGGATGTTTCAATAAATGAAACCAGTTTACCTCATCTGATATTCCCATTGGTCTTGTTCTCTTAGAAACATGATCTGAATCACCAGACGGATAATCAACAGAAGGATTAGTTGGAGGGGTCCTAGGGTGCTTCAAAGCAGCTTAAAAGGCAATAAAACATCAGAGGTCAAAGATTATAGACCAAACAGCATCCTAAGTTCAACTAGTCATTAAGAGTTAGAGAACGAAAGAAAGCAAAAGAATATAATACCCGGGATTGACGGTGCACCAAGACCTATAGCTCCACCGGAGACTGCAGGATGTGCCACAGTTGTTGGATTTGACATCCAACCAGCCAGGGGTGTTGGCACCGGTGCTGGAGTAGGTTGAAAAGGCTATACATGCGACAGAGTCCAGCACCATAATAAGAACCAAAACATAATAACATATCATACAACTCCTATGAAACCAAATCAGTTCAGTAGCCCACCCCATGTGCACCAAGTGGAGGAAATCCTCCAGCCTTCGGTAATGATCCTAGTAGTGGATTGCTAGCAGGAGATGGAGCCCGTGCACCATTAGGTTGTCCACATGAGTGATCCACGAAAAGTGTTTTTATATCAGGATTTGGCCGGGGGTTCTTACAAAGTTGATGCTGCCAATTCAAGCTGAAATTTAATTTTGAAGCAGGAAAATAAAAAGAAAAGGAAAAATCTCAGTTATCCCATCATATAAGATTATCTTGTCAGCTTTAAATAGTATTTACAGTACAAAAGCAAATGCAATAGCCCATCTACATGCAGAAGCTCCGCTGCATGCAAATTATCTAACAAAAAGAAGCTTTGAACTTAACAGTCAAGTATTACGGATATAATTAAAACATTCTAAAATTACAATGCTGCCACGTATCCCATCACTGGTGAAAAATGCAAAGGGTTTCAATGGTCAGAATATTGAATAAGCGTAGCATGAACATGTGTACTCTAAATAAAACAGAAATGTAAATATGGAAAGCGGCAGATGACCTCCTTCAATTGCAACTTTTATGTAGACAATCTCAGGCCTACAGTATATACCAGTAAGTTATTACATGCAGAGCATAAAGTACAGTTGTATGTTTATTGAAATTATTTTAGACCTTCAAATTAAATTACCTTTGATTGATTAGAGTCCGTAACCTTGAGTTTTTAAGGTTGGGAAATTGCAATTTATCGCGAAATAAAGGATTAGCCTCAATCAACTTTTTGAGCTCAACCAACATGATTGCCCTTGCAGACTTCGTATCACCATACTTGGACAACTGCTCGTTTTCCCTATAACAACGGAAATCAATTTCTGTCTCTTACAGAAGTTTTAAACCAATCTACGAATTATATCCATACCTAAAATTCTCCAATGTCAAAAGCTGTGTGATTTCCTTAAACAGTTCTTCATTAAATGTGGCAAAGACTTTCAAATCCTTCACTAATATTTCTACAGCCTTGGACCGATCATGCCTACAAAATATAAGTTAAAACAACTGAAGTTCAATACTTATAAAATAATATTAAGTCTCAACAGAATACATATGTAAACTTGTCGAGAGCTTACTTATCTAATGCCTCCAGGTACTTCTGCTTCCTTATCTCAAAAAATATCTTCATTGAATACCTATTGTCATCTACTTTGGTGAAACCAGAGAGGTACCTCTCAACCTCATCCCAATTACCATTGTGCACTTCATCCTCAAAATATTTCATGTTAAAGAAAAACCCAGACTCCTGCTCCAGTCTAATATTTAAAAATAATAATAATTGGTCAAATAATTAATGTGATAAAAACTAATCAACACAATAGAGATGACCAATAATAATAATAATAATAATAACACCAACAAAATTTAAATGGAAGAAGCCCCACTTGTGAACAGTTTCTTTGAACTTTTCCTCATCCAGAAACTGAAGGATTAAGAACACCAACTCCCTGCTGAGAGATGACATCGTAACTGCCTCGCCTTCGATTAGACAAGTACCAAAGTGAGCAACTATAAACTAGATCTGCGGATAAAAAAGTCATTTAAAAAAAAAAGAGCAGTTAGAGAAATTGCACGCCGACCAGTTACGAGAAAACCACATGAAAAATGCAGACAAGAAAATCAAGACCGGGAGTGAATCATTTGACTAGCCCCAAGAGAACATTTAGGAAAGAAGAGCTTCTATGTCCGAAAAATCAACCAAAACAGAGCGGGGAAAGAAGGTTTTAGGGGAAAAACGAAAGGGCAAAAGAAATTGAGTGTATCCCATAAGATCAAAGCTAGAGAACGAAAGCGGCTTTAATCCCATAAGGGAATCCAAGATGCAAGAGAAAAAATCATAAAGTGTTTTATAAAAGGAAAGAAAAGAAGGAAAAGTCGAAATTAAAATACACATAAAAGCTACAGACTTTAAAACAGCAGATTCCGAAACTTGAAAGAGAGAGAAAGGGTTTCGAGAAGCTCTCACCTTCAAAGCTCCGAGTCACATGGGAAGCAAGGTCCCCGAATATAGAACGCACCACCACACCACACCAAGAGAGAAACCCAAAAGACCAGACCTTTCTCTCTCTTTCTCTCTCTTCTCTTCTTTTCCACTTTCTCTCTCTTGCAAGAAATGTCCTAATATACTCTCACTCACTCTCTATCTCTAATTACCAATCTCTCTCTCTCTCTCTATATATATATATATATAGGACACATGAACTTGCTGAAATAGGTTATTTTATATAGGACGCGACAGGGAAGGGAGACGATAAGTCATTGTGCTTATTATTACAAGTTATCATAATTCTAGATAAGCTATAAGGGAGCGACACTGACTTATATTTCAAGTTCAGTTGGATGTGGGTCCCACTAAGCCGGCTTCCTTTTGTCTAAATAATCGGCTTGGAATCTGGAGCTGACAGCTGTCGTTCGGCTTGTAGTAAAAGTTGGAGACGGGTAACAATTTCCTACATCTAAACCTAGAATTTTATGTCGAATATGAACCGTTTATAAGATTTTGACTTGACAGAAAAGGTCATTTGATAGATCGTAGGGTGAGAGAACATAGCGAAAATGTTTGGGCGAATGAGGGAATAATTTCCGGAAAGCCAATTTTACTGGGTTCGGATACCCCGAGTAACGACAAAGTTTCTCGGACGAGGTTGAAAGTGTTTGGACTCAGTTTTTAGGAAATATTACGGTTTCTGCCATGGAGGGATGGCACTTATTGTATCACGTGATACGGCGATACAGTTCATGATTGCGAGATGAGATGATACGATACACGAGTTAATATAGTAAGTGAAGTGAATTAAATGTGTGGTGAGAGCGTGTGTAGGTTATTGTCCCTGTCAGATGTGTACGTTCACCTCTTTCCCCAAACCAACCATAAAATGCGCTAATTACACTTCGTTTTATAGTTACCTTTTTGTTTTTTTAATAAAAATTTAAATCTAAAACTAGCTAAAAATAGAAAATATATATTATCGAACTATAAATACAAAATTTTAAAAAGAAAAACACATTTTTAACCAAAATGAGAATCTGTATTTGAAATCTTATTCTTATCTTAAGGTTATTGATATAATATTGTTAAAATTAATTATCATATTTAAAATATTAATCATTTTAAGATTTATAATTGCATTACGATTTTAATTCTAAAAGACATTTAAAAATGTTAAAAAAGAATATTTAAATCATCTATAATTTTGATGTACAAATATTGTAAAATTATTAGACTTACTGAAACAGATACTTAACAATAATAAATATATTTGTCTTATATTTATAATATATTTTAAAAATTTTAAAAGTACCGAACGCATTTAATACTGAACTGCCAATACAAATTAACTGTTTTTCTTAATTATAGTACACTAATTGATTTTTTAATATTTACACGATTAGTTAACTACTATCTTTGACTCAACAATTAATGTTTGCGATTGTGTTTATGAATAGTAATTAATGCATTGTTTTAGTACAGGGGAATTAATGGGAAACAAACAAATGAATCTAGAAATACTGGAATGTGTTTTTAACAGCAAAAAGCATCCCAAAAAGGAATAATGTGTTGTGTTTTTCATATTACTTATTTATGAACAAAATATTACTATTATATATATTAATTACCAAATCTGAATTACGAGTTTGAAATTCAATGGAAAAATCATATACTTTATCAATTCAGCAATTGCGTATATATTTAACTTGTCGTGCTTTTAACAGGCCAACTTCCAGGTCAAAGAACAAATCTAACTGCCATTGTCAACAAAATGGGCTGTTTTTTAAGAATAATTATATATCTTCTAACAGTCTTTTTATTTTATGATCATAATAATAAATTACAAAACAAACGCATTTTATGAAAATAAAATTATATTTAGTATTGACCTTTTTTCAACTATCCAACTTTAAAAATATTATATTTGTACCAGATGGATCGACTGTTTACCAGATCGGTCAGAGGACAACCATAGTTTGTATGTATTCCTCTAGCATAAAAGTCGCGCTAATCTTTTCTGTATTGTCCCGAACTCAGGAGGGTTGGACGACCGCAAAACCACTTATCGAAGACACCCGATCGAGCGGTTTAGAAGGAACGACCGGTCAAAACTTGTAATCATGTTTAGGTAAGGTTTAAGGTAATTAGTGTTACTGGGTCAAGATTGGACCGTGATTAATATTTTATTAATCTCATACTCAGCGAAAACTATAAATATTGGTCCAAGGTAAAAGGTAGATGGTTCATATTTACTATGCATTTATTACTGATCTAAAATTAGCGAACGAATTATATATTGACTTAAACATCGGATAACTTCCTTTGACAAGTACACTTCCGGACAAAAGAGTGAATAAGACAATTTGAATACAAGATCTTAAAAACAAACTGTGAAGATGTTTGAAATAACTTGATCTTACAACCAAACAATATTCATTCAATTTTGAAATTTTATAATAATATCATCAATTAGAAGAATTAATATTATTGATGGAATATATTAAAGTGGCGAAAACACACAAAAGCATAATAGCAAAAAAGTGGCATGCGTTCATATGCTACATGATAATGCAATAAGTTGATCCTAACCAATGATAACATTTTATTCTCATTAGCTACCACGTTCACATATTCCCATGTTCATGAATATGCACGTATGCTCGACACTCTCAAAAAAAAAATGGAACTTTCCTTTTATTGAAAATGCAAGAAAGAGTGATAGAAGATAGGACATGAAAAGTGTTATATAATTTTATCATTATACTTAATAGTTTCGTTTAAGTTAAGTTTAAATATAATTTAATTTTTTTTCTTTTTATTATCTGACATATTTTTAAAGACAAAACTTTTAAATTATAATATTAATAAATAAACATTTAATTTTGAAATCGAGATATAAAAAAAATATTTTGTTATTTTCAATGAAAAGCTTAAAATATTATTGTGTTTGACTTTAACCTAAATTCCAAAACAATAAATAAAAATAATTAAATACTTATAAAATTAAAGATTTATAAACAAATTGTTTTAATACAATTTTAAATAAAAAATAATATTTTTACTGTATGATTAGGCAATCGTATCACTAAAGAGGGATAAACGGTTATGTATGTTAAAACTTCGAATTTAGACAAAAATATCCACTTGAACAAGATTAGAGACCAAATAGACGGTTTCAATAACAAAGTACTCCTTAAGAAATATTACAAATTAAGATTAAGGATAAATACTAATTAGTGTATAATGGATCGAGATTAAACCGCGATTATGATTTCACTAATTAATCTTAGGTACTTCCAATTGATTTGTAGTGTTTGTGAAATTAGTCAATCCCATATCGAAACAAAACATATTTTGATATAAATCGTCGAGAAGAAGAATGGTCAAAATAATTATGACAGAAGCCATGCTACACATTTTGAATTGCCTCCCCCACCTTTCTTACTTCCTACCAAATAAAGCAACACATAATAAGTGCTTTTATACGTTCCGTGTATTTATTGTCACAGCAAAACTATTTCAATTTTTTACATTTATTTAATATTATCTTGTTCTTTTTTATTTTCTTTTTAAAAAGAAAAATTTACTTTTTATGATTAATTTATTTATATATTGTTTGTGTTATTTCACCATTATTTTTTATAAAGAAAAAAATGAAGAATATGATAGAAAAGAAAAGGCAAAGATTCCAATAGAGATTAGAAGAGAAAAAGTGTGGAAGTAAGGTAGAGTCCAGAAAGCACTAACTAAGGTCAACATTACTAGCCAGCACACACTATACTTTTCAACCAATATTTTTAACTCAAAAAGACACACACCACTTACATTCGTTAAACAATAAATAAAATTAATATTTAACTATACTTATGTTAAACTTGTTAATGTTAGGAATTCAATGTGATTCACAAGCTTGACATTAGATTAAAAATAAATAAAAGTACTCAGTATAAGATTTTATATTGAAAATGATAATTAGTATCTTGTATGAACTTGTTTAAAACTCATTAGTATATTTTTTATTTTATAATTTCTCCTAAAAAACCGTTACAGTGAAATTACAATACAAAAAAATTTAGTATTAAAATATTTTTGGTGTTCTAACGTGTAAAAACCATGCATCAATGGAAATTTTATAAATTAGTTTCTTAAAATTTTATTAGACTTAAAATTTAATTTTTATATAGTATAATTTTTTTTTATTAAATCAATTTTTTACTCGTCACTGAATTATTATCAAACTATTTTTTAATCTTTTTCGTTCAATATATATATATATATAAAAGTGTGTTAAAATTATAGATGAACTAAAATTAAAGTTAAATTTATAATATTATGAAAACATTACTTATAAATTCATTTTATAAATTTATGTTTAAAATTCACTTTTTTTTTATATAGTCTTATTCAAGATGTTTTTATTTATTTTTATTCTCAAAATTACTAATATATATATATATATATATAATAATATTTTTTGACAATATTTTAATAAGTGTTATCGTCATTTTTTTATTGATTTAAAATTATTTTATAGTCAATAATAATAATTATAAACTAAGATAAATTACTCATGACACGATATTAAAATATTATTAAAGTATCATTATCTTTTATATATATATATATATAAATTTATGTGAAAAGTGGATGAATATGTTAGAAGAGAAAAAAAAAGGAGCCGCGTTGAGGAATGACACCGAAAAGGTACATACAAATAAAGTTATCGTGCAACATGGCTAAGGTGGGTCCCACACATGCTCTCTATGTCTCAAGCGCTGAAAGAAGGAAAGAACAACAAGAAAAAAAACCCTCTTCCGTGCCCTCAATAAATACCGTTTGCGCTTTCAGCGCGTGTTCTCCACTACTTTCTTTTCTCTTATAATGGAATTGGTGAAACTAAAAACACCCACCAGATAATTTGGTCAGAGAGTGTTGACTTCTCATGTCATTAAAAAATATAATCAAATAATTAAGCGGTAAACCTTTTTCTAAATTCTGTTTTAATTCTCACCATTGAAATAAATGATAACATAAAACAAGTTGACGAAAAGTGAGAATATAATAATATAAAAATTATTTGACTGCTTTGTCAAATTTACTGATATCCGTGATAAGCTATCGAATTATCAATTTAGTCATTATACCATTAATTTAAAATTCACAATGCTAATTTATATATATATATATATATATATATATATATATATATATATATATATGAAACGTTTACTTCATAATAACTCACGCGTCTACCTAACTGAATAACTTTGTTATTTGATTAAAAAAAATCCAAAATTTGTAACAGAATTATAAATATAAAGACCGAAATGTTTAAACAATTTGTCTAAATAGTACGAAGATAACGTGAGAAATAAGAGAATGTAGAAAATTTCGTATTCGTGGATTTGAAATGTAAATTAAAATTCTATATTTTTAATTAAACAAATTAACTGAATATTTTGAATTTTATTTTCTTAAAATTTATTATCTAAAGAATAACACACGCTATGTTTTTCTTTTAAACTTTATCAGTTTTTTAATTCAATAATTGTAATCCATTTTGTTACTTATTTATTTATTTTTCAGTATGCAACATATCCTTTTACGCCCTCTGCAGTCTGCACCGACAATTATGAAACATGTTCGCTTACTAATGGCCATTTCAAACCATTTCCTATTAATTTTTTCTTTTATAAGATACATACACAAAACCAGTAACCTTGAATGCAATTGGAGAGAGTGGTGTTGACCAGTCAACCATATCATACTCCACTCCACCACCATTTTATTTCCACGTGTCCAAATTTTTCTTAAACTGAATATAATAGGACAAATTTTATGGGTTAAATATCCCATCTTAAAATTAAAAATTATGTCCTAAAATCCAATTTAATATATAAAATTTAATAGTATGATCATCAAGTTACCAAAAAACTGGAAAAAAATTCAAATACTGTAATGAGTATTAAGTTTTAAACTTTTATTTCCACCGTGGATAAAATGTAAAAAATATAATCGATAAAATAATTATTTTGTTATGATGAAAAAGAGTCGTCCATATTGATGTTATTGTCAGCATCCTTGAAGTTGAAAAAAATGGTGATTAAAAAGGAGCAGCAGATAGATCTTAATAGATCTTATATCTATCAATCATTTTCCACATACCTATAAAACCCATTGTAGAATGAAGTCACGATAAATGATTTTGACTAATGAGGAAAATATATAATTTGCTTTTTTTATCACAACCCACGCTACTCCATCCCTACTGGGTTTCTCCTTTTCCAAAAGCTTTTTACCCTATCTCTAAATCTGGTAATATGTGTTATATATTTTGAAAAAAAATTTGTTAAAAATTTCATATCTATTAAAAATAAGATTAATTTATAATATATAAATAAATGTAAATTTTACTTTATTAGTCAGTTTTGTAAAATTGAATTAAATTTAAAATCTATCTTTTAATATATATCAAAATCATAATTAGAATTTATTTAAACGAGATCTACGTGACATTCTGTTTCACCTATATGGGATCATCCATTAGACGAGACATAAAAATATGAAAATAATATATTTTAATCACATCTAAGAATGATTTAATTGGACAAAAAAGAAAATTTTTAAAATTATTTATTAAGATAATTATAAGACTTGCATTCGTTTTTCTTATATGTTATATGAAAATAATTTATTTAATAACTAAAACATGATTTATATGGTGAGATCTATAGATTTGAAGAGGATTCAACATGGTTTGTCATGGAATGAATGAGATATTGACTTGAGTGGTCCTCTGGGATGCTTTAATTTGAATATTTGCATTTGCGTGTTGAATATAATACTGTGTATTGCCAACATGATGGTCCGCACTAGCGATTGGAAACTAACTATAATTATTTGTTTATATAATAGAACAAATAGAAAAGAATATTGGTGAATCTATTTAAAGTTAGACATAGTACTTATTATTGGTATTGGTAGAATTAATTTTTTTTTCTGAGTTGTAATTTATCTATGTTTAAAATTTTAAAATATTTTGGCCTCCAAATTGTAAAAATAAATAAATATATTTTTTAACTTAATTATGTTATTTTTTTATCTAACATTTAAATAATATATCAAATAAAATAATATAAACAGTTCAAATATTAGTATAAAAATAATTTAAGATGTTAAAAAAAATTAATTACATTAAATTAAAAAGATTATTTGAATTGTTTTTAAAATTTAAAAGTGAAAGTTTTAAATGTGAATAAATTTTAAATTTACATAAAAAAAATTATGAATTAAAAACATTTAATTTATATAGGATATTTGCGTAAAGAAAAGGCAAAGTGGACGAAGATGTGGAAGATATTTGGTAACTGGGCATATCGGAGTGCAACATAACCATAGATTAATAGCAAAACTGAAACTTAAACTCAAAATGCATGAGGCTGTGTTAGGTTCCTAGATTGGGAACCTAATTTCAAGAACTAACTTTCTCACCAAGACACAAAAGAATATGGAAATTGTATATTATTCACAGAGTAGAATCTCTATGCAAGAACGAATGTGGAAGCTTAACCTTCCTCACAGGTATGATCCTGTTTTATTAACAAAACAAAAACAACAACTTCTCAGTAACTGCCTTCTATTTATTTATACACCCCAACCTAACTGTTCTAACCGATAAAACAATTAAACGGTTACAGTTAGTTCCCCCCCAATTAGTTCCCCTTCTTTCTTCTCTCATAAACCAACCATCTCCTATTATCCCTATCAATACCCGCGCCTTGAACTCCAACCTTGTCCCCAAGGTTGAAATCGGGATATTGTTCCCGTATCGTGATTTCATTCTCCCAGGTAGCCCCTTCTTGTCCTCCTTCTTGCCACTCAACTAGCAGTTGTGGTACACTTTCCCCTCCTTCCTGCAGCTGCCTTCTTCCCAAAACGTTTACGGGCCAGAATGAGGGTCCTTCAGCCTGCAGGTCCTGTGGTAAATCCCTCTCGACCCTTTTTTCTCCTATTGCCTTCTTCACTTGTGAAACATGGAAGACAGGATGAATTCTCGCTGTCTCCGGTAGCTGTAACTTACATGCATTCTCCCCCACCTTCTGAACCACCATAAACGGTCCAAAGTATCTAGCTGCTAGCTTTGGATGGAGCCTGGTTTGCATTGATGTTTGTCTATGAGGCCGTATCTTCAGGTACACCCAATCCCCCACTTCCACGTTAGCAGCCTTTCTCTTTTTATTAGCTTGTCGTACCATAAGATCCTGCGCCCTTTCCAGATGAAACTTTAATTGTTTCAGGGCTTCATCCCTGGTTAGGAGCTCCTGACTCACTGCCTCCACCAAAGATTCTCCAGGAATGAACCTATGCAAAGAGGGAGGTGTCCTCCCATACACGGCTTCAAATGGGGTGCACCTTATTGCTCCTTGGTAGCTCGTGTTGTACCAATATTCAGCCCATGACAACACGGTCATCCACCCCTTTGGCTGCTCCGAACAGAAACACCTAAGATACCCCTCCAAAACACGATTTAGCACCTCCGTTTGACCGTCCGTCTCAGGGTGGTAGGCGTACTCATCTTTAGCTGCGTACCCTGCCCTTTAAACAGTTCCTTCCAAAATATACTCAGGAACAACGGATCCCGGTCAGATACTATAGATTGTGGTATCCCATGCAACCGCACAATTTCCCTTATGAAAATCTCAGCCACTGTTTTCGCCGAATATGGGTGCTTGAGTGGTAAGAAGTGTGCGTATTTGCTCAAGCGATCCACCACCACCAATACTGCGTCAAACCCCTGGGACTTAGGCAAGCGAACTATAAAGTCCATACTCAACTCCTCCCATATGGCATTCGGCACCGGCAAGGGCTGTAGTAATCCTTGAGGAGAAGATGTTAAGTACTTGTGTTGTTGACACACAAGACACTTAGCCACAAATTCTGTTACATCCTTCTTCATCCCGACCCAGTATAATGATTGTGCAATACGCCTGTAAGTCCTGTACACTCCCGAGTGGCCCCCCGTTTGTGTCACATGAAATTCGGCTAACAACTTTGGAATCCATTTGGACTTAGCCGACAACACCAATCTGCCTTTGTGGTGGAGCCTCTCATGTTCTAAAGTGTAAGCGGGATGGGTGTTGGGATCTCTCCTTACGTCGTTCATCACCTTCTGTAAAAACTCATCCACCTCTACTTCCTGCATTATCTCTCCAAAATCTTGCCAAAAAGGCCTTGCTATTACACTCAACTCCTTCTCCCCTTCATCTTCCCCTTCAAACTGCCTTGAAAGAGCATCTGCAGCCTTATTCGCAGCTCCTGTCTTATAAACAATTTCAAAGTCGTATCCCAGAAGCTTAGCTATCCAGTCCTGCTGGTTTTGGGTGGTGATACGCTGTTCCAGCAGATGACGAAGACTCTTCTGGTCCGTATGAACTACAAAACGCTGCCCCACCAGATAAGGTCTCCAATGTTGTATCGCTAACACCAAAGCCATCATCTCCTTCTCGTAGATGGACTTGCTCAACTTTCCCTCGGATAAAGCCTTGCTAAAGTAGGCTATCGGGTTTCTTCCTTGCATCAACACGGCCCCCACGCCACTTCCCGATGCATCACATTCTATGTGGAAAGGTTGTGTGAAATCGGGCAAAGATAATACTGGCGCTGTCGTCATTTTTCTCTTCAAATTTACCCACGCCTCCTCAGCTTGTTCATTCCACGAGAATCCCCCTTTCTTCAGCAATTCCGTCAAGGGTCGGGCGATCTTGCCATAATCCCGGACGAACCTCCGGTAGTACCCCGTTAGCCCCAGAAATCCCCTCAAACTTTTCACTGTTTTCGGACGCTCCCATTCCACCACCGCCTTGATCTTCTCGTCGTCCATCTCTACCCCTCTACTGGAGACGATGTGCCCCAAGTACTTAACTTGGGTCTGCCCAAATTCGCATTTTCCTTTGTTCGCAACCCATTGGTCTCGTTGCAGAATCGTGAGTACGCATTTAACATGTTCAAGATGCTCCTCCCACGTGCGGCTGTATACCAGAATGTCGTCACAGAATACGAGAACATACCTGCGCAGATAGGGCTGAAACAGTGCATTCATTGCACTCTGGAAGGTTGCCGGCGCGTTCGTAAGCCCGAACGGCATGACGACGAACTCGTAGTGCCCTTGATGAGTTCGAAATGTTGTTTTCTCCACGTCCCGTTCGCTCATACGGATTTGATGATAACCCGCTTTTAGGTCGACTTTCGAAAAATAAGACGCCCCGTTTAGCTCGTCCAACAACTCTTCGATCACCGGAATTGGAAACTTGTATGGCACCGTCGCTCGGTTGAGTGCCCGGTAGTCGATGCAAAACCGCCAGCTGCCGTCCTTCTTCTTTACTAGGATCACCGGGCTTGAGTAGGGGCTGTGGCTCGGTCGGATCACCCCCGTCCGTAGCATTTCTGCTATTTGGTGCTCTATCTCAGCTTTGATGGCATGCAGATACCGGTATGGCCGGACGTTAACTGGGTCGACCCCCTCTTTAAGTTGTATGTGGTGTTCGACCGCTCGGTTAGGTGGCAGCGTCTTTGCTTCAGAGAACACCACGTCATAATTCTTCAGAAGACTCTCCATCTCTTTTTTTTGTTTTTCAGTGAGGCCCACGTTCTTCAGTCTATTTTGTTGGGCCTCCATTGAGCCCAACTCCCAGACCACATAACAAGCCTCAGTTCTATCCATTTTCATGAGCGCCCTGGGGCCCACCACTCTGCGTTCCAACGTGGGGTCACCCCTCACCGTCACCTCTCTTCCTCCCTCCTTATACATCATCTTCAACTTTCCCCAGTCCACCATTACTTCTCCCAACCTCTGCAGCCACTCCACCCCAAGAATTATTTCAACTCCCCCAAGTTCAAATAAGTAAAATCTTTCAATCAACTGAGCTTCCCCAAGCTCCAACTTCACTCCCTCACAACACACGCTAATTCTTTTCTTTTGACCGTCTCCCAGACTCACCATATAGGGTTGCGTCTTTGTCACCGTCATCTGCAGTTCCTCCACCACCCGCCGATCAATGAAGTTGTGGCTCGCGCCACTATCAATTAAAACTAACACCTCTCTGTGTCCGATGTGTCCTCGTAACATCATCGTCTTGGGTGTCGTTAGCCCACCGGCGGACAGCGCCGATAACTCCATTGTCGCAAGGTTCGTCTCCGTCACCTCGTCGCCTTCGGCCTCTTCCTCTTCCTCTACCACAATTAGCATTTTGAGACCCCTCTCTGGGCAACGATGGCCGGGGCCGAAGGGTCCGCCGCACCTGAAACAACGACCCTCTTCCCTCCGTTTAAGATACTCTGAGTAAGGCAGATTTCGAACATTCCGATCACCCCCGCTACTGGTAGCCACCCCCTTATTCCGCCCTTGGGTCGCGTCTTTATTAACCGACCCAACGCTTTCCGCCGTTCCTACTCGTACCGTTGACTCTCGATTCGGTTCAACTCGCGTCACCAAACCCGACGCCTTGGCCCAAGAACTTTGATTCTTGGATAACCACCCTCCTCCGGTCTTCGTGCACAATTTCTCCACATCCCTCGCCACTCGCATGGCAGTCATCAAATCCGGTGGGTCATGTGGCCGGACATGATCGCCCACCTCTTCCCTTAGACCGGACAGGAAATACCCCATGATCTGCTCCTCTGGTATCTGGGTCGTCTGACCCACAAAAACTTCAAAATCACGTATGTACTCCTCCACCTGTCCCGACTGTCGTATGGTTGACAGCCTCTCGTACACCGTCCCTCGTGTTCCTCCTCCAAATCGGATACCCAGAGCCCTCTTCAACCCATCCCAAGAAAGGTTCTTGGTTTTCTCTCGCCAGAATCGAAACCAGCTTCCGGCGTAGCCATCCATACTGATAAAGGCCAGTTCCAGTTTCTCCTCCTCCGCCACCTTCTGTACTTCGAAAAACTTTTCCGCTCTGCCTATCCATACCCAAGGTTCGCCCCCCTCAAAGACTGGTAATTCGACTCGCTTCCTCCATTGGCTCAAACCCCCTTGGTTACCGTCTCCATTTCTTCCACCTTCACCTTTGGGACCACCACCATTATCGTTCACCGACGACTCACTCTCCCCCTGTCGCTTCCCATGGTGATTGGGGTTACGTTCTCCAAGCGCCTTCAAGATGGCCTGGATGTCCTGTCGTATCGCCGCCGTCTCCTGTCGCAACGCCCCCGTATCAGCTTTTGTCTCGGCGATTGCCACTTCGACCGCTTCTAAGTGTCCTTCTACTACCACCATTCTTCCCTCCATTTCCACGCGTGAAACACTCCGATTGGGGATCCGGCAGGTCGGACCAAAATGTTAGGTTCCTAGATTGGGAACCTAATTTCAAGAACTAACTTTCTCACCAAGACACAAAAGAATATGGAAATTGTATATTATTCACAGAGTAGAATCTCTATGCAAGAACGAATGCGGAAGCTTAACCTTCCTCACAGGTATGATCCTGTTCTATTAACAAAACAAAAACAATAACTTCTCAGTAACTGCCTTCTATTTATTTATACACCCCAACCTAACTGTTCTAACCGATAAAACAATTAAACGGTTACAGTTAGTTCCCCCAATTAGTTCCCCTTCTTTCTTCTCTCATAAACCAACCATCTCCTATTATCCCTATCAGGCTGTGATAGAGGTTTTACATCCTTCACACATGTGGATAAGGTGCAATCAACACCACTCCACTCGCACATGCGAAAACAACCCCGTTCACGTCAGCGTCAGCTTTTACAAAAGGAGAAAATTGTTACACGATTCTCACAGGAGCTCCCCAACGTCTGAGTTCTCTACCATATATACTATACACGTGGGAGTTACAATACAATTTTTCAATTTAGCCTAACAAAATAAGTCTCATGTCTTCATCAATTTTACTCCACCACTAAGTAGAAAGGAAGATAGATGAACTATGAACAAGTGAGTTATCTCACCAGCATCTAGTTCATCTTTGTTGAATACTAGAATATTAGTATTAACAGTTAGAAAAATGTTTTTTAACACCGCTTGCGATAATTCACTTTTAGAAATATTTTAGTTATTAAAAAAATATTTTTTGTATTTATAAAGAAAGAGAAGGATGTAAGTTCCATACTTCCGGGAATGAAACATATCCAGTAAAAACAAAACACCCTCATCAATCCATATCTCTCCAGCTACAAGAAAAAACATGCATCCCAAAACGAGCACATCACCAAAACGCAAAAACATAAAACACTACTAATAGTTGGCCCTGTGATTCTCCATAATCAAATTGCTACTACTACATAAAAAATGACACGATCAAGCCTTTAACCCTAAATTATCTGCAGCAAACAAAAAAAGTCCAACCATATCAAGCGATTGAAACCAAATCCTGTGGACAAGGTCAATACTCGAAAGCCATCAATACTAAATACCAAAATCTTGATACATCAACATCTTAATTTGTAAATATGAAAATGACACGATGAAAGAGTGTGTACAGGTAATTTGGTGTATTGCTTACGAAACATAGACTCAGCATGCCCACGGTTCATGTCCTTAACGGACAGGGGCCATCCCACCACAGTTGTTTAACACTTCAATCAGATGACGCTCGCTGCTCTAAAGCTCAAGGATCTACTGTCCCATGTTTGGGGGTGGCGGAGGAAGACGGACACCCTGATTCTGCATTGGTTGGGTAGGAAAACCTTGTGGAGGAGGCATTGATGGAGGTCTAGTACCCATGTTGAAACCCGATGTCCCACTTGCAATAGGGGGTGGGGGTGGGACAGATGGCATTCCACCGGAAGGTGCAGGTCTAGGACCGTTAGCTGCAGCCATAGGAGGGGGAGGTGGCATGGATCCTGGCATTGGAGGTGGAGGAGCTCTAGGAGGATTTGCCATAGGTGCACCAGGAGGTAGCCCTTGTGGGGGAGGAGGAGGTGGGGGTAGTGGAGCTTGAGGTGGTGGGGGCAAAGGCCTTGGTGGAACACCAGATGTCGCTGTGCCATTGGCAGCAGAGGGAGGCTGTGGTTTGTTTGCCTCCGGTGGCTTGGTTTTAAAATACAATTGCAACTACAGACAATTATCAATTGAAGTCATCAGTGGCAGATGGGGGAAATTAAAAATCACTAATGCACACCGCATATATAAAAAACATCAAGAAAAGAAAGCAAGAAAGAAGACAGGAAATTCCCAACCTAGTTCTGCTGCTGCTGAATGCTTGAATAATTAGATTGTATTGATAGTTAAAGGGGCAAACAATTAAAATGACTTGGATTCTCTTTAATCAGCCTTATGTGTGGATGTCTAGGGGCAAAGTGCAGGTTTACGTAGCTTAATTTAACGTTAAAACAGGTTTTAATCAAAAGTTTTTAAAAAGAGCCCCTGAAAACTCCTTTTTTTTTTTTAATTTCTTCACAGCAAACATTTGTCAAATAAGCTGCAAGCCAATCCAAATGTAGCATCACACCTTTTTTTTTTTGCATCAAATGCATGTTCAAATTTTCATGTTCTGGTATCAAAGCACACTGATTCACGGCCTGTACATGTCTACAACTAATCATCTTTCGTGGGGTTTCACTGTCCCTCTCTTGTAAAGTTAAAAGCTACCTTAAGTTCATCTCCAGTTAAACTTTTAAAAATAAGTTTTTTCTTTGTTTTTTGCATGGATCACAAAACACAAAGGCTCTTCCATAGATCAAGTTTACCATCACAGACAGACAAGAGGAGCACATGAACTAACCGTGAACATCTTTGAGTCCGGATCCCAGTGCGAGAAAAACTTTGGAGTAGACTTATCAATCTCCGTGCTGGGCACCTGAAAATGTAGCTTAATTGAGCATAAAGCAAATTTCTACAACTACAAAAGGAAAAAAACACAGCCAAAATCAAACTATAGAGGAAGACCAAAACAAATACACAAACAAATGTACGAAAATACCTTGAATGCAATTATTTCATACGGTTCAGCGGCAAACAGAAGGTACTGATATCTTTTATCAAAGGGTTGCACCCTCTGTAAGAGAAAAACGGAAATACTAAAACACCAGCATATTTATTGACAACTATTTGAGAGAAAGCATTGAACAAAATCACCAGGATTGACCTGTTCGTAGGAGGACATAAACCGGTGCCTCGGTTTGGCAAGGTCTTCAATCTCGGGATACTCAATCTGCGTCATCACAGAATTAAAAACACGCACAATATAAAGAGTGAATTATGCATAATATTATCATTTTATCAGAGAATGTTAAAAAAAAGAGTGAATTATGCATCGATATAAAGAAAGAACCTGGAACAGTAGAGATCTTTGCTTGGTCTCAGGATCATATTGCTTGGTCACACGGTACCCAGGGCGCCCAATCTTAACTGCGAAAAAGGCACACGAAATGTTTGTTAAATTTAGAAAACGGTGAAAAGGGGTAAAAGAGGGAAAAATAAACAAGAGGCACCTGTTTTGCGAAGGGTGACTTTGCGCTTGTGGGGTTGGGGCTGGGCGGGGGCGTCCTTGGCCTCGCGAGCAGCACGTTTGGCCAAGTTGGTCTGGTGGCGCTTGCCCTGAGTGTGGGCCAAGTAGTTGCCCTCGTTGTTGTGGAGAGTGAGACACAGTTTGCACTCATAGCTCCCAAGGTGGTTCCGCATGAAATACGGGTCCTTCGCTAGGTCTATCGTCTCCAGAGCCAGTCGCCGGAGACGCTCTCGCCGGTCGATGGCTTCGTTCTGCGCCGACGCCGCGCCTCCGCTCCCGGGCTTCGATCCCCATTCTCGATCCATCTCTAACACCACTTCACTTACCAATGATATTGATAATTACCGCCACACATGCTTTTTGAGATCTTGTTATTCTGTTCCCTCCCTTTTGGGCTCTTGGGCCCTTGGGCCATTCTTTCACACCTAGCCCATTATTCATTTCAGTTTTCCTACTCCTTTACTAGTTGTGTTTTTATTTACTACACTTAGGTCTGTATCACTTTTTATACGTGTTTGTCACGTATTGTTTTTAAATAGCTAAAAGCTAAATTATTACAATCAAAAGCTACTTTCTTTTCAATGAAGTAAAGTAATAAACTCAATAAAGATACCAATATAAATATTTTAATTTTTGGGAGAAATCAAATTTTGAATCTTCAAATATAGTTTAGCTATACGAATTTGTAAAACATATTTTAATTTCTAAAAATTGAATTCGAGGCAATAAGTTATTATTTTTTAGTTAGGAGATCACAATTCGATTTTTTTCATCCAGATTTTAAGATCTCAAAACATAATCAAGTCAATTTTTTTATATTATATGTTAACAATCAATTTAATGTAACATTTTTTTTAAAGAATATATATATATATATATATATATATATATATTTTAGCACTCCAAAAATCATTCGTAAAAGTTTACAGATGGATATAAAAAAAGTTATTGTAAATAAAATGGTATAACATAACATTTGTAATAATTAATGCATAATAAATAAATGGTATAACACAACACGTAACTTTATGTTGATTTAAGAAACCAAGATATTTGTTGCAGTATAATATACGAGCCTTGTACTTTATATACAAAATTTGGATTTGGGGAAAATTCTGAATTTGTCTGTTGGAATTGGCCAAAGTTCTGAATTTTTCAAGTGTTTTAAAAAATTCAGGGTTTTTTTTATTATAAAATATTCATAAATTATATGAATATTTGAATAAACAGAAAATAAAATTATACAAGTATAAGGATTAGTTTAGAAAAGGTAGGAGAAAGTGAAGGAGTGGTGGCGGAAAGAAAAGAGGTTGGTTTGGGAAGCAAAAGAATAGCCGCACCTTCCGTTTTGACATGTTATTCGGTAGAAGGTGGTGACGGAGAATTGGAGGGAATATCCGTTGACCCGGAGATCTAGTTTCACTCTTTCTGCACAACCACAACCAAAGATCTGTGAGTTATTTTGTTTTTGTTTTTCTCTCTGGTCAGATCTGTAGAGTCTTCTTCCTCGACGCCATTATTATTCTTTTTCATCTCCGGAAGGGTGGAATCATGTCTAACAGAAATGAATATTCTTCTTTACCCGTTAGCTCCTATTTAGAATTGCAGCGTCAGAACGACTCCTCAAAATCTGTAGGCATTCCTTCTTATGACGAATCCGAAGTGTATTTGGGATCCAAAATCGAAGACGAGGATGAAGATTTCGAAACGGACATCGATAATTACCCCCTTGTGATTGTGGGGTCCAATAAAGGCTCTGGGATACCTGGGGCTGTTTTCAATTTAACAACTACAGTTATTGGAGCAGGGATCATGGCTCTCCCTGCCACTATGAAAGTTCTAGGATTGGTTTTGGGGATTATTTTGATAATTCTTATGGGAATTTTGTCTGAAATTAGCGTGGAACTGTTGGTTAGGTTTTCTGTTTTGTGTAAGGCATCGTCCTATGGGGAGGTTGTTCAGCATGCAATGGGAAAACCTGTGAGGATTTTGTCTGAAATCTGCATTATTTTGAACAATGCCGGTGTTTTGGTGGTTTACTTGATAATCATGGGGGATGTTATGTCTGGTTCCTCTCACCATATGGGGGTTTTTGATCAGTTAATGGGGAATGGGGCGTGGGATCAAAGGAAGATTGTGGTTTTAGTTGTCATGGTCGTTTTCCTTGCTCCCCTTTGTTCACTTGATAAGATTGATTCATTGAGCTTGACCTCGGCTGCCTCCGTGGCTCTTGCTGTTTTGTTTGTCGTTGTTGCTTTTACAGTTGCTTTCATCAAGCTCGTGGAAGGACGGATTGATTCTCCCAGATTGGCTCCTGATCTTAGCTCCAAAACTGCAATTTTGGATTTTCTTGTTGCGATACCCATCATGACCAATGCATATGTTTGCCAGTTTAATGTGCCGCCAATATATAATGAGCTTGAACAACGGTCTCCTCAGAAAATGAACATGGTTGGCAGGTACACCACAATTTTGTGCATCCTAGTTTATGCTACCACTTCCATATCGGGTTACCTGCTCTTTGGGAAAGACACAGAGGCTGATGTACTGACTAATTTTGATAAGGATCTTGGAATTCGGTATAGCTCGGTCTTGAACTATATTGTCCGGATTGGCTACATTCTTCATTTGATACTTGTTTTCCCTGTTATTCATTTTTCACTGCGCCAAACAGTGGACGCATTATTGTTTGAAGGATCACCTCCTCTTTCAGAAAGTAAGAAGAGATCTTTGGGGTTGACTGCGGTTCTGTTGGTCCTCATATATATTGGGTCTACTATGATTCCAAACATCTGGACAGCTTTTAAGTTCACTGGGGCAACCACGGCTGTTTCATTGGGTTTTATATTTCCTTCTCTTATTTCATTGAGACTAAGACATCTGGGAGATCTAAGCTACGGGGAATGGGTTTTGTCATGGTTGATGTTGGTATTGGCTGTGACTGTTAGCATAGTAGGAGTTGTTAGCAATGTCTATAGCCTTGAGACTAAGTCTTAGCCACACAATTTGGTTTCTTCTTTACAGGAATCATGTGGTAATTTAAAGTAAACATTTCTTCGTTGGCTCTGCTGTAATGTGATTCAAACTGCAGAAGATGGGGTGCGCAGGATTGTTTTGTAATATGGGAAAACAATTTTTGCTCCGGCTATGTTATATGGGTATGAGATGCACATAAACCTTCAACACGTCGTCCAATTTTGAAGACTGATGACCAATTGGTTCAGGACCAGAGGACTGTGGCTTATCAGTTTGCCGCAGTATGTATACAGTTCTGATCTTTATGGCAGTATTATCTTTTTTCTTCATTGATTTTACACAAGGTTGATGTTGTAACATTTTGTAGCAGGTTCTGCAATTGCTTATCTGGCACATTCCACGTTTTATTTTCATTTTCTGGTAGACAATTTCTGTTTTAGTTGCTTTCAAAGCATGTGTAGGCTTGTTATAAAATGCTTTTAGGAATCAAGTAAAGGAATACCTTGCATACACCACACTATAAATAAGACACACGCTGCAACCCCTCATTGCATAACAATCATGCACAACTGGATAACATTATATCTATATCACATTCAAAGTAGAATGCAGACAACTTGTTAAACATAAGCCTGAATTTGAGCACAAATTATCTCCCAAATGAAATTGCCCTAGTTTTTCTTTGGCATGAAAACAGGTGAGCTACATGCTCCTTTTTTAGTGAATCTTGTATTGCTGCAGCTTTGTTTGTTTTCTTTTCATTTTCCTTCTTCTCCCCATTCTTGTTTAGACTTGGGTAGTAGAGCTGGAATACCAACATTCACTGGTTTGGTTTCTCCGTGGAGTGGTAGACTGAACCATCTATCTCAGCAAACATATTATCGTCATAATAATAACACAGATTGATCCTTATGTGATCCATCAAACGTAGCTTCGGCATCATAATCCGGAAATAACAGTTTCTGATGACTAATAAATTCCATTTTAGTATCTACTTTGTTATAAATATTATACTGTGCTAATTTCATACATAAACACGAGTGATGATTTTGTTTTCGGATGAATACAGTACAGTCTCATGGTAAAAATGATATCACTTTACTGGCAAAAACAAGATATCAATATTTTAATCGACCGATAGTGTATTTAATAACGTCAGTAAGCTGACTAATTTATTTAAATGATCCATTGATCAATATAAAAAATACTTGATAGATGTTTACTTCACCCATATAAATATATTTGACATGTTTAAAGTAAATGTAACGGTTTTTTAATTAATTATTGCATTATTTTTCTTATTTGTTAGGGAACTTTTTAATAAAAAAATCAATGTAAAACGTAACTTAAATTAAGAAATAAAAAAATGAAAATAAAAAAAATGGTTAATACTCTCCTTACACAAATTTAAAAATATAAATAAAAAGTTATAAAAATTTAATTATTTAAAATTATAATTGTTTCGGTCTCGAATCATAATCAAAACACTCTGCTTCACACTATTATCTGTCTTCTAAAGTTCTAGTTATAATGTTCTTAAGTTCTCGACACTTTCTTTCCAAGTTGGGGGTGTACTTATCAAAAATACTCTAATGCTTAAGTCAGTAATACGAATGTTCAGGTAATACAGTAAATTCTTAAATTCACAATAAATACAATCACTTACCTTCTTACCTTACACTTGTATTTATAAGTTTCTATATACGTTTATAACTAGTGTAGGCTTAATTGTAGCCCAATAACCAAAGTATACTTTACCTATAATATTTTATTACTAGCGATACTTAGTGCTTAAATGATCATGATCGCCCGATTGTTATTTTCGTTTGAGAAGTAGTCTAGAACAGGTGTGCGAGAGGCTTGTTGGCGATGACCCACGGTTTTCGACAATGAGCTCTGTGTCCTCCTCGATCTTTGAGACAACCGAGCAGGATAGTGGCTTGGCAAATGACGCAACTAGTGTAGATACTTATAAGGTCGCATATGTGAGTGATGTCGGTTTGTACTACGACGGGGTGGAGATCAATGTTGGGAACGAGAGGGCCAAATATCAAGGTGCCCTGCCTATGATCGAGGGTTATGGTTGGGCTTCCCATGAGGTGGGTGAGTATGTCATTTGCTTCCACATGGGAAGAGACCAGGCGAGCTAGGCCGATTGGGTCTACCTTGTGCGAAACGCGGAGGAAGTTGCATTGGTCAAGGCGATGATGTGTAAGGGGAGCGAGCAAGTTTATCATGGGAAGGGGAACAATATTGACTTTTTCTTCATGTATATTTTCCTTTTCGATCAAATGTTCGTTCGGGTTCCCTTCATCAACTTCCAAGTAGACGTGTTAAGGGAGTTGAATTTGGCTCCTACGCATGGTATTGAATGAGTGTTATACCACCTAGGGTATCCCAAGAGACTCGTTTAATACTTTATAATCATACAATTATCTAACTAATTTAGACTAAAGAATGGTTCCCTTTAATGTGAATTTGCGCAATAAAAATAAACATAATGCATAAGTAAAAGGTTGAACTTCTTATGGTCAAAACACAAGAAAATGAAATGATTAGAAATGATATGGAATGGAGATGTTGGAGAATGATTTCAACTATTACACTCTCATGCAAATGCACATACCTTCTTCAATTAAATGCTTTTGTCAACCTACTGAGTTACTCGAACCCAATCCCTTGGTGAGAGAGCCTATATTTACTCATTAAATCTCAATCCCTTGGCAACTTAACAAGTTCATCTACATTAAGACTAGAGGTTTAAGACAACTGAAGGTCCAAGCTCTATCCCTAGACACTATTTCCTTTAAGTGTCTAGTCCATTTCAAGGTTCACACAACATTTCCCAATATCAAGCAAACCCTAGAATCATGCTATGGTTGATCAAGTCACAACAAGCTTTAAGTAAAGGACATAAGCACTAGCAAATAATGAAAGAAGCTTATATTCATTCAAAACAAATGCATTTACAAGAGAGTTTCATAGTTTACATCATTCCCCAACAAAATGAACTTAGCTCTCCATAGTCATGGAGAGTTTGAGCTTACAATGGAAGAAAATGGAAGAGAAGGAGACCCAAGGAGGAAGAATGGAGAGTTCCCACAGCTCAAAACCAGCTCCCAATGGTCCAAAAGTGTGTTTTCGTGCTTCAGCCGCTAAGAAAATGGCACCCTCGTTGCATGGGAGCCTTAAATAGGTCTAAGGTGCCATGTCAGCAAAAGTCAAGCCCAACCCCCTTCTTCTAGGACGCCCGAGCGCCAAGATTAAATAGAAAATGCGAGGCAAAGGGCGCCCAACCCCCTTTAGGGGCGCCCAAGCACCACAATTTGGCTGGAAATACGAGCTGAAGGGCGCCCAACCCCCCTCTGGGCGCCCAGGCGTGGCGTTTTGGCTGCATCAACGTCGTCACCGCTCAAGCAGTAGCCCAGCGATAGCTCAACGACAGCATCCCAGAATTCACCTTTTTGGCTATTTTTTCTTGCGTTCTTTGGGTTCCAGTGCCTTCATTTGATGCACAAACTTCTTCCAACTACTTTAAGCATATAAAAGCAGGGATTAGTGATCAAAATATTCCATTAAAGTTTAAAGTGCAACCACTTAACAAACTAAGAGAAAACTAGGATTTACAAGGTAAAAGGTAAAGGAAAAGTTGATATTTTCTCTTAATTCATTACTGAAATCATGGTAAAATATGTCCTTATTAGTGCGCACAGTGGTTATCTTGACAACTGGAGCAAAAGTCTCGGCACAGTCTAGGCCATACTCTTGCTTATCTCCAAGCACAACCAGTCGCGCCTTGTAACAGTCTATGGAACCATCCGAACGCAGCTTTATAGAACACAAACTTGCTGCCTAAAGGTTTAACAAATGGGGGACATGACACTATATCCCATGTCTGATTTTCTTCCAATGCGAGAAGTTCACTTTCAATAGCTTTTTGCCAACATTCATTCTTCATTGTTTGTTTATAAGAAGAAGGAACAAGAATAGATGATAATGTTGCTGTCATAGAACAAATATACCTTTTTGGGGGCTTACCAATGCGTGAACTGCGTCGTAAAGGAGCTGGTTCTAGTTCTAGAGCTTGTACTGGATCAACATCCAAGGAATTATCTTGAAGGGGCCCATGGGATTGAGTGGTAGTATTTTGCCTTTGATAGGTCAATAGAGGTCTAGATGATGATTGACCTGCAGAATAATTAGAAAGCAATGTCAAAACAGAAATTGGAGAAGAGAATGAGTCATGATGGTTTGCAAAAAGATATACACTTTCTAGAAAAATGACATTTCGAGAGACCCGAATCCGATGAAGGTTGGATCATAACATAAAAAGCCCTTTTGATGAGGAGAATAGCCAAGAAAAGTACATTCAACAGATTGTGCAGTGAGCTTGGTACGTTCGTGTGGAGGAAGATGGACATAACATGCACAACCGAAGATACAAAGAGTGGAGTAATCGAGTGGGTGACCAAATAATCGAGTGAAAGGGGATTCATTACTTATGGAAGGAGATGACAATCTGTTTATAAGATGAACTGTAGTGGAAAAGGGCTTCACACCAAAATCATGATGGCACATGCGACTCCAGCAAAAGAGTGCAGACAACATCTAGCAAATGGCGATTTTTCCGTTCAGCTACCCCATTTTGTTGGGGGGTTGATGGGCATGATCTTTGAGATAAAATGCCATAGGATTGCAAGAATTCCTAAAATAAGTGTGATGTTGGAGGAGAATTGGGCTTGAACATAAGCATAAAAGAATTTGAAAGTGGAAAAGACTTCATCTTTTGAGCGCAAAAAATAGACCCAAATGAAACGACTATAATCATCAATAAAAGTTACAAAATATTTGTAATGAGCATGAGACGTAATAGGTGCCACCCCCCAAACATCACTATGGATGATATCAAATGGTTGTGTTTCATGCAACTGATGTATGTAGAATTTTACTTTTGCCAAGCTTACAAGGAATGCAATCAAAATGAATATTATTAAGAGATGGGGTGTGTTTATTTATAAGAAAACCATATTTGAGCATGTCATGGAGTACATTTGAGTTAGGACGCCGAAGACGCTTATGCCACATTAAGGCGAACAAATAAGACATCATATTTTTCGAAGGCCATGGAGCTAGGAAAATAGGAAACGAGAAAAAATAACCAAGAAGAATCGTGAAGCAGGATCGTGAATCTAGGACGAGGCTGAAAAAAACACAAACTAAGTTTTATGATTGTAACCTAGACTAATACTATGTTAAACTTAGAGAAGATTAAGTCAAAAATTTGTCTCCTCTCTTGCTGGAGAATTTTCATATAAATACAAATGATTATAATCTGTCAAGCTGATTTTAAGTCCCCTAAATAAGCTAAACTGCCAAGAGAATAACCGTTATAAATAAATATACAATTGCATATCTTTTGTCATTCATTATCTTGACAACCAAAACCTTATTTACACCTATTTAAAGGATGTCAAGGTACAATAAAAGTTACCAATTAAAAAATTTATCATATAGTGTGTCACTTTATTTTTCTACATTTATACCTTAAAAAAAACATAAAACACAACCATATAACTTTTTCTCATCATATAACACCACATTTTTTTCTCTAAAACCTTTATAGTAAAGATCTCTAATTTAAATTTTATCTCTGTATAAGGTAGTTTATCTGGTCCAACACTTCACACCCTCAAGAATTTCTAACTAAATAAGAAGATGTTATCAAAAGTGAAACAAAATGAACAAAAATAAAATCTTCCAAATATTGTTATACATAAACAAATGTAAATAGTGTTTGAAAGGTAAACCGTTTAAAATTTAATTGATTTTTTCCTTCAAAATTTACTATAAAATATTATTGTATGTTATATTTAATTATCGTAACTAATGTGGGTATCAAAGGTCTACATTCTAATTAAAACAATTAATTAAATCATTAAATCTTAAATAAATTTTGTATAATGCAGTAATTAATTTATCATGTTTTGTAAAATATTTTTATACACTATATTTTGTTTGTTATGGTGATTTCATAATATCTCAGAATAAATTATAATCATAATGTTTTCAACTTTTTTACAATCAATTTGATTTCTTTATTTATTTTTTTATAAATATTTATTCTTCATAAAGCATATATATTTTTTATAATATTGATGTACAATTCTTATATTTCAACCAATAAAAGATCATAAAAATTGTAACATTTCAATTAATTCATAGTTGATTTAATTAAAGAAATAACAAATTAAGAGTTGTGGACTTGAATAGAAAAAGAAATATATCCCCCCATATAAATGTAACAATTGTTCATAACATTAATGAACTAGTTCCTAATTTGATACAATAGTTGTATCTTTTTAGAGGGAAAACAGGGAGACATTTATACAGAACACATTCTCCAACAAAATTTTAATAGTTTGTTCTTGTTTGCAGAAACATCATTTTCTCTCCTCCTTACTCTAAAACTTATTTATTCATGTTATAGTGCAACCTAGTTTCCATAATTATAAAATGATAGGATAATACATATTTATATTTATTTAACTTACATTAAAAAAATATAATAATTATAAGAAAAAGTAAACTTTTATAAATTTAAAAAATATAAAAAATAAAAATTAATAAAAGATAATATGAAATAAATATAAAAAATTTGTGTGGTAGATAACATATTTTTCGGATCTGTGGAATTCTTTGCTTTCAAGATTGTAAACAGTAATTTTTGTGACAATGAAGAACATACAGAATTTTCTTCCTTTGAACAACGTCCATTTTGTCTCTCACATGCGTAATAAAAGTACCAAAACTCAATCCAAGAATTAATTCAAATACTACTTTTGCTCGTTTCCTCGTGGTCACTTCAACGTCTCCGTTACTTATTATCTCTCTTCTTTCTTCTGATCGATTTTGCATAAAGTATTAACATCATATCATACAGCTATGCATTAATTTTTAATCTGCATGATATCATACATTTTTGTTATTCAATCGTTTTGGTTGATCTGTATATTAATTCTGCATGTACTTGCAAATATGATGAATTTGATTTTCTTTTTGTGTTGTTGGAATTCTGATTTATTGTTTAACTGTTTTTTTTTCTTGTCTTCATCATGAGCTCCATTGTTTTTTGTTTGTGTTATTAATATATCTTTAGTAATGGTTTCTTGTTGATCGAAAAACACAAAAACTGAAAGTAAACTGCGTGTGTGAAATCATTCATTTCTGTTTTTTTTTTTTTTTTCTATTTTTTCATTTCTTTTGAGTGTTCCAGTATGGTCCATGTGTCCTGTTTCGAGTCAAATTTGTTGGTGAAAAAAAGCCAAAGCCAACAGAGAGAAACCTTAGACGTATATATGATTGTATATTGGTGTTATGTTTTCTAGTTTCTCGTTTTCTTTGCCCTTGATGCTTAAGAATTTTTTAATCAGTATGACTCATTACAGTATGGATGCAGATATGAAAAGCTTAAAAACACCTTTGGAGGGTGTTAAAAAGGACCTTCAAGGAAGAGCAGAGTTCTATAAAGATGATTGGACAACTGGTCTTTATGCAGGAACTGCGTAAGTTTCTTATATATCAGATCTTCATTAAACAAACTTTTGACTTTTAATGAACATTCTCTTTTTGTTGACAGAATATCAGATCTTCATTAAACAAACTTTTGACTTTTAATGAACATTATCTTTTTGTTGACAGAATATTGGCCCCAACTACCTATATTTTCTTTGCTTCTGCTCTTCCAGTCATTGCCTTTGGCGAGCAGCTAAGTAGAGACACAGGTTTTTTTTTCTTCTTCTCCTGTCCTGTTTGTCTTAACATGCATATGTAAACCAAAGATGGTAACACACTTCGTTTATAGAAGGATTAACATGTCAAATACTTCTCTTAGGATTTGTAATCTCCAGTCAACTTGCTTTTCAAAAAAACCTTTTTATATAAGAAAATCAAAATTGTAATTCTCTAAACGGTTCCTCTAAAGAATGAATCTATGTTAATAAATCTCATGATATTATATACAAATGCTCTTGATTTTATTTAGAAGTATTTTAGCAAGGTACATCTTAGTTTATATGAAAGTTAAAATGATAACTTCTTAAAGTGAGTGTGTTTCATACAATAACACAAGTTTTTTGAACCCCTCACACATTTTACTACAAGAGTGAGCATGAGAAGAAATGGTTTTAAGTTAAATGTATGAATGAAAATGAGAAATTATTTCTTTTGTCTCACTCGATACTCTCTTTATAAGTGAAAAACTTGATAGAGAAATTAAACAAGCTGTTGTTTGTATACAGATGGAAGCTTGAGCACTGTAGAAACGTTGGCTTCTACAGCTATTTGTGGAATCATACAGTCAATTTTGGGTGGCCAGACTCTCTTAATTGTAGGAGTTGCTGAACCCACTGTCATTATGTACACCTATTTGTACAACTTTGCCAAAGATAAGGATTCCTTGGGACGAGAACTCTTTTTAGCTTGGGCAGGATGGTAAGGAAAACATTTTCTATATGACCCAACTTCGTTGTGAAATCAATGTCTAATTGATATAATTAACGTCCCAGGGTTTGTGTATGGACTGCTCTCTTGCTGTTTTTTCTAGCAATATTCAATGCTGGAAATATCATCAATAGATTTACAAGGATGGCGGGTGAGCTTTTTGGCATGTTGATCACAGTCTTGTTCATTCAAGAGGCTATAAAGGTCAGTTTTTGGTATATTAGTCTAGGTATCAAATATCAAATTAAACATGAATTGGCATAAGACATGGGAAAAGTACTTTGACACAAGCTTTTGCAAGTTCAGGGAATTGTAAGTGAGTTTAATATTCCTAAAGAGGGAGACCCAACAATGGAAAAGTACCATTTTAATTGGCTGTATGCAAATGGATTGATGGGCATTATATTCACCTTTGGCCTTCTCTATACGTCTTTAAGGAGCAGAAGAGCAAGGTCATGGTTATATGGCACAGGTTTGTTAAGTGAATTTCAAGTTATTTGAACCACATCATGATTGGAGTGAAGAATCTGACATAGTTTGTTTATTGAACAGGGTGGTTTAGAAGTTTTGTTGCAGACTATGGGGTACCTTTCATGGTGGTGGTGTGGACAGCACTATCATTCATAGTACCGAGTAAAGTGCCTTCTGGAGTTCCCAGAAGGCTCACCTCTCCTCTTGTTTGGGAGTCTGCATCTTTATATCACTGGACAGTAATCAAAGTAATCAGTAATGCATATAGTCCAAGCAGTTCTTACTTTAGTAGTTTTGGTCATTACTTATATAGCATCTTCTGCAGGATATGGGCAAGGTTTCTTCGTCATATATTTTTGCTGCTTTTATTCCCGCCATAATGATAGCGGGGCTTTACTTCTTTGACCATAGTGTTGCTTCCCAGATGACACAACAGAAGGAATTCAATCTCAAGAAACCTTCTGCATACCACTATGATATATTATTGCTAGGACTAACGGTATATCTCTCTTGTACTTAATTGTTTAATGGTCATTTATAGTAGTGATCTGACGGGAATTGATGATTTTCTTTGGATAAAAAAATTCAGACTTTGCTTTGTGGATTGATTGGCTTACCTCCTTCAAATGGAGTTCTTCCTCAATCTCCTATGCACACCAAGAGTCTGGCTGATCTCAAGAAACAGGTGGATAGGATAAGTGAGTGTTAGTAAATATCATAATTGAAATTAATATTTGATATGGTGATTTTTTTTTTCAATGGCAGTCGATACGAAAAAAGATGGTTAAAAGTGCCAAGGAAAGCATAAATATTAAAGCTAGCAATTCTGAAATTTATGAAAAGATGCAAGCAGTGTTTATAGAAATCGATAAGTGTCCAAATGTAAACATTTAAGCCGTTAACCCTCTTGCCCTTCTTCAATTATGACAATTCATACATAGTTAAGTTTTGTTTTAATCATGAATTTGATTGTTTGCAGAATCATTTAGTGGACAAAGAACTAGAGGATTTGAAAAAGGTTGTCTTAAACGGTGAAGATAAAGGACATGAAAAAAAGAGTAACTTTGATCCTGAAAAACACATTGATGCATATTTGCCTGTAAGAGTAAAGGAGCAGAGAGTGAGCAATCTCTTACAATCAATCTTTGTTGGAGCATCAGTCTTTGGCATGCCTGCCATAAGAAAGATACCAACTTCAGTTCTGTGGGGATATTTTGCTTACATGGCCATTGATAGTCTTCCAGGAAATCAATTTTGGGAAAGGATCTTACTCCTTTTTGTAACACCTAGTAGGTGGTACAAGTAAGTACAAGTTACTATTCTTTCAACAATTTTACTAAAGCATGAAACTTCCACTGTCAATATTTACTATTTCTAACAGCAACCTTTAATATAATCGTCGCAGGTTGTTGGAAGGGGATCATGCTTCCTATGTCGAGTCAGTACCTTACAGATACATAGTATTGTTCACAGTCTTCCAATGTGTGTATTTCTTGGTTTGCTTGGGAGTGACATGGATTCCCATAGCTGGAATACTGTTCCCCTTGCCTTTCTTTTTCCTGATAACATTGAGGCAGCATATACTCCCCAAGCTGTTCAAGCCTCAACATCTTAGGGAACTGGATGCAGCTGAATACGAAGAAATAATTGTTGCTCCAGGACTAACTTTCAATAGGTCTTTCAGGGTACGATGACATACTTTATATGTTATCACCATTTCGTCTTTTCTTTAAATTGCACTCCAATGTGTGATACGAAAGAGCTTGTTTACTTTTAACAGGAGGTAGAATCACCCAGAGTTGGGTCAGTGGAAAAAGGTGATGCTGAAATATTAGATGAGTTAACTACAAATAGAGGGGAGTGGAAGGTTAGAAATGTCAGCTTCAGTGAGGAAAGAAATCGCCAGGTGACAGCAATTCCACTGATACTTATTTGAATTCAACTGTTTGTTTAGCATTTTTTGTGCTTCTCTCACTTGAATGTTTTTCTGTTTGTTTGAATGCTGAGGATTTACAGATGTACCCTGATGAAACCGGATCTCCAGACCCAACTTGTTAGGGACGAAAGGCGATGAATTGAATCCTACATGATAAGTGTGTAATCCCTGCAGAAGGGATCTGACATTTATGCACGTCTACTCTACAAGAAAAACAGACTGTGATACCAATGTATTACCCATGTATTGATTAAGATGAAGTTTTAGAATATGAATAATGATAATTAGAAAACTTTTTTTTTTTCAACATTTGATACTTAAAATATAGGAAGTTTTAGAATCTTAAAATTTTAAAACTTATATTAGATTATATATATATATAACAAATCATTAAATATGTCAAGATTATTATATTTTATTAGTTAATTTTAAAATACAGAAAAAATTTAAGATGTTTTACAGAAAAAAGATAAAAAACTAATTAAAGATTATTTATTGATTTCTAATGGTTAATCCTTAGTGTAGGCTTCCTTCTCTTTTCATATGCACTTCAACCAAAAAAACTGTTTAGGATAAAAGTATATTTTCATTGAAAGTACTTCCAAATCACCGCAGTTGAGACAAGATTTGAAAATGACACATTCCTACAACAATAAGAATACTTTGACACGCCTGAAGTATTTCACATTCATTTGATACGTGGTGGGGTTCACTTTTTGGTAAAGTCAGCAAGGTTAATTGTGTCATTTTAATGCTGTGGAATGTAAGTAAATGAAACTGTGCGTTTCGAAGCAAAGCAGCTGCACAATTTGGTTTGTCTCTCATTTCGCTGATTTCAGTTTCGAAGCAAACGCGGGATCATTGTTGGTGCTAGGGCAAGGGTGGGTTGATAGAGTAGGCGAGAATTTGGGCGGTGCGACTGAATCGGAAGGTGGACGTGATCGGACGGTGGGCGGTGCTTCTTCTTCCTTTCTTCTTTTCTCTTCATAACACAAGAATTTGGGGTGTGCGACTTAATCGGAAGGTGCACGTGATCGGACGATGGGCGGTGCTTCTTCTTCATTTCTTATTTTGTCTTGATTTGTATATTTTTTGTTTTCTTTATGCTTCATTTTCGAAAACCCTAGACTAAAAGGGGCAAGGTTTGATAAAGATGAAGTTGAGCAGTTTTAAATGCATAAGGCCTCTTATGCCATTTATCATCAAAACCTTGACACTGTTCCTTGTGTTTTATAACAAATTTGGGCCTTATCTTTTCTTTGCTTATTTAGGAAGAAAAAATGCGTCTACGTTTGTAGTACGTGTTTGGTTCACTGATTTCAAGTAATTTCTTTTATTTTATTTGGTTCAAATTTAAAATAAAACAAAGAAGCACAAAACAAATTGCACTTGGATTAAGGGTATCAGTTTCAACATTATGAAAATGGTCCAATAGGTGACATGTAAAGCAAAATCCCTAGCATCAAGAACAAGAATGAGTTGGTTCCTATAAGTTGGATGTCTTTTTGGTATATGAGTGGCAGATGAAATTGAGTAGGTTGAAAATTTAATTATTATATATGGTTTTTGAATGTGATTTTGTTGTGAGAGATGTGTCTATATATGTCTTCCATTTAAATCTTTTATGGCTTGAAATCTAAGTTTTTTAGTCAAAGCATAGAGATAGTTGGAGATAATTCCTGTCTTCTGTTGTCCGTTTTGGTCAAGCACTTGGATCATAAAAATCTGTACTAAATATTTTTGTCTTTTCAGGCTTTCCCTGATGCTTTGTTTCATCAATGGCTCATTCTTATCATGAAACCCGAGTTGGAGCTCACCGCATTATTTCTGTAGTGCTTATGCCATCACCATTTTCTCCTCAGTTAGACCAAATAACAAAGATGTCTGAGAAGGTATCAAGCGAAAGCCTCTCCATTCAGCATGAAAATCTTTTAGGAGCAGAGTATATGAATGGGAAACACACAGAAGAAAGGGAAGTAGTTGGTGCGAGTGAGAAATATGCAATTTGTCCATACCATGTTCACATCTTTCCTAGGGCTCTAATGGATGGAAAACATGTATGGGAAAATTTTGTTTATTCTTTTTGTCTTTATTAATTGATTTAGTAGACATGTAAGAAATGCTGCTGGTAGTGCCTAATCTTCTTGGTTTGCACTTCATACAAGCTTTATTAATTCCAATTATATTAGTTGTCATAGGAAGTTATTCAGTTAGTTTAGATTATATTTTTATTTTTTCTAAACTAGTGGAGAGGACCAACGGTATTTCTATTTGCTGTAATTGCTAATGAAATATTGCATTATTTAACTAAAATTTTCAGGAGCTAAGCTCTTTTCGCTTAAGCAGTCACCAAGTGAGTCTCTTGCTTTCTTCAATCTGGTTCAGGCAACATCTATGGATGTGGCCCTGCAAATTTTGAGGCAATGGCTCACACTTATAGCAGTGCTTTATTGTTCACTCGTTCAAAGGTGAGATTGGTAAAATACTAAAATGTAAAGATAATGGTTTTTTATATTTAATGTCACTAAATGCAATAGACTAATGTTTTTGTTCATTTTCTTTAACTGTCAATTATTTATAACACTGTACATTTTCAATAATCAGTTGACTGTTGCTGGGGTCACTTCTACTTTAATATCTTAATCTTATATTTTTATAAAGAAGCCTAGTTAATCTTCTCACACTATTACCTCATTACCTGAGTCAAGAACTGCTGTCAATGAGTATTTCAATTTGGTGTGAAATTAACTATATTTAGTGGTAGTGACCAGCATTTTAACTGTTAATCTTTCTGGAAATGAAAAAAATTTAACAGACATCATGTTTATTGACACCATGTTTTTGTTAATTTCTTTTATTAATCCAATAAAATATGAACCAAATAATTTAATTAACTAATTATTTGGTCTAAATTCATGTTGATGATGTGAATTACTTTCAACAGACATCCAATTACATGGCTTTAATAAGATGTTTCCAACTGGCATTTTCCCTCATGAGCCTCTCTTTGGATCAAGAAGGTCAGTTGAACTTGAACATATAAGTGATTTTTTTATCTTATCTTGACGCGCTGCCTTCTTTACACAATTATTACTATATCCAATTTGATCTGGAACAAATACAAATCGTCTAATAATGGAAAGTCCAGATTAGGTGCCTCAATTATTGGTGGTGCAATTTAAATACCTGTTGGAGAACTTAATTTCAGTTGTTTTTAGGATTAAATCTAGTATAGTATCCAAACCTATAGCTTATTTTCATACACCACTTGCCTCAACTTCATAAGGTGCAGTTTAAATAATTGGAAAGTCGACTATGCATGTCATAATTTTTTTTTATGACTAAATATAAGATAATGGTTTTATTCCGGAAATTTTCTGACATGCTTGTTGTCTACATGCATTTTAAAGGAGATTTGCAACCATCTCGCAGGAGGTCTCTTTTCACTTTGGCATCACACATGCTTATATTCTCAGCCAAGGCAGGGAATTAACAAAATAAATATTATTGATTGAACTCCATGACATGGATTGCTTTAAGTAATTTAGTTTGCTTAAATATCATAATAAGAATTAACAATTTATTTAATCTAATATCATTTTGTTTTCTGCTTTGCATATGCAGACTGTAGTTACTACAAGATGACAAATACTTGCCTTCCACATGACACATCACGACAATGGTTCCTACAATTTGTAGAAAGAATTAAGAAGGATTATATTGTACTGAAATAAGGAAATTGTAATGGGGTGTTCCCAACTATTAGACATTTAAACAGTGTTAGTGTGATCTAAACAGCCAGTCATTCGATGATTTGTTATCTAATCCAAAGCTTCTACTTAAAAATAAATAACAGGGACTGAAACAAAAATGTTGAGTCAATGTATTTGGATAAAAAAGTTAACATTGTGCTTCATCAGAGATAAATAAAAACAAAAAATGTTGAGTCAATGCTGTAAAACACTTGATTTTTTAATGCAGTAAGTGGTTATTCTATTCAAAAGTTGTGGTTGGTTATGACAGACATTTCATACAACAATAAATTGATCAACCTGGTTTTTTTGGCCGTAGTAAGTGGTTATTTAATTTAAAATTTATGGTTGGTTGTCACTGACAATTTGTACAAAAACAAAATACTTCAAATGTATATAACTGGCAAAGTATAAATATAAGATATTTTGTACAATCTGCTTAAATATGGCATTCATTTTAACCACATCTTTCAAATCACAGACCAAAAAATCTTCCAAAACATAGATGTGAGGAACTTAATCGTAAGTGTAAACTTTGTTATCCAAATACATTGTCAATATTAGTAGTTGAGGATTGCGTGTTTTGCATGTCAATATTAGTAGTTGAGAAACACACGTGTTATAGAGTTCCACTATTATCTTATGTTCTCTGGTTGCAGTAATTGGTTACTTACTAAGTTGTATTTGGTTATTTGTGAAAAAGGTTCTGTAATTCAATAAAAGTGGTCTAATTCAATATCAATGATCACATTTGTTAGGTGTAGTAAGTGGTTATATACTAAGTCGTATGTGGTTATTTATGAAAGAGGTTTTGTATAAGAATAGAAGTGGTTTAATTCAATATAAATCATTACATTTCTTAGGTGCAGTAAGTGGTTATGTACTAAGTCCTATGTGATTATTTCTGAAAGAGGTTCTGTACAACAGTAAAAGTGATTTAATTCAATAATGATCACATTTTTACAATAAAAGTGGTTTAATTCAATAATGATCACATTTCTTAGGCGCAGTAAGTGGTTATCTACTAAGTCGTATCTGGTTATTTGTGAGAGGTTTTGTACAACAAAAAAGTGGTTTAATTCAATATCATCATCAAGTTTCTTAGGTGCAGTATGTGGTTATCTACTAAGTCCTATGTGGTTATTTCTTAAAGAGGTTTTGTACAAGAATAGAAGTGATTTAATTGAATATCAATAATTCAATAATTCATTTCTTAGATACAGTAAGTGATTGTTATTTATGAAAAGGTTTGAACAAGAATAGAAATGGTTTAATTAAATATCAATCATTCATGTTATGTACTAAGTCTGATGTGGTTATTTCTTTGTACAACAATAAAGTAGTTTAATTCAATATCAATGGTCACACTTTTTAGTTGCAGTAAGTGATTACCTACTATGATCTATGTGATTATTTCTGAAATAGGTTCTGTACAACAATAAAAATAATTTAATTCAATATCAATCATCACATTTCCTAAGATAGATTTCATGAATATGGTTGCCATCTAAACTTTTATGAATAACCAAACTTAAATAATCTTCCATAAAGCATTTTATAATCAATCATAAAATTCATAAACATTAAACAGTACAACATATTCTTCATTACATAAACTAATCAAGCTAAAAACCAATAACATAACTTGTATCCTAATCAATCATATTTGGTGGACATTCTATTTAATATGTACATTAATTGTTTCCCTAGTTCAATGTATTCAACTTGGTCATGTCCTACTTGATGACTTAATCAATGTCTAAAACATCCCACATTTCTTCAATACCCTGCATTATCTTTGTGTAATACCCACTGACAAACCATATGTTGTCGCAGAACTTGTAATTGTTCCTGCAATAACAATACTCTTGTTAAATATTACACTTAAAATATCATAAAATTAGTCCAAACAATTAAATCCTTAAATCCCCAAATACTAATATCAGCACGTATAAATTAAATTAGGCTATATATTTTCCCTACAACAATTTCTTCTTCTTTTTAACCCAAACAACCAATAATTTTAATGTATATTTCCAGAAAAACTGTGAATATTTAAGTGCAGTAACCACCTCAAAAAGAATACCAAATAACAAGCTTTAGTGGCGTAAAAACAACAATGAAATAAATGATTGAATTTGAAGTTGAGCATGAGGACACAAAATTACTCACGACATCTCTCAATTTTAGACGACATCTCTCAATTTTAGACACAACCTGTAACAAAGCTTAAAAGGCCAAGCATTCCATTCATTCACATCTTACGGACCAACAAGAAGTTTAAGAAAGCTTTATCATTCAACAATCCATCCTCACACAAGCATAACATGCTTCTCATCAAACACAAGTTAGATACGCAAGTTTGATCATCACCATCATACCAAGATGTGCACTATCATACACTGGCACCACAATCTTTGAGAAGCTAAAGCTAATTATACAGATTAAATCCCCTTACCTCAACTCAAGGAGGGTTGGAACCCTTACCCACACACCATAAACATATGCATACACACAATTGTCACTACACCAATTTTCATTACCTGACCTCACAATCATATTATTTGTATTTAAGTTAAAATTATGTTCACTTATTTCTTATTTCTCCAATTTACTAATTTTAAACTTAATTAAATCAAAAATTGATAAAGCATAAACAAATAGAGTCTTACATACCGCAAAAAATGGATTGAAACAACAACGACTAATAATTCCTGATATGTGCAATTGATTATACACAATCATCCCAATGGCAAACAACATAACCTACACGAGAAGTTGATCAAAGTTATACACTCACATAATTGGTTGTTATTATGCAAGTTTTAGTTCATAACACAACTTACCATGTTATCATACAAGTTTCTATCAAAATGTAAGGACTAGTAACGAACTACATTTTTATAAGGATTAAAATACAATATTAAAATATTTTTGTATATCAAAAACATATTTTTCTATAAACAATTACAAAGCATATTCGGAGGGTGCCTGGTTATAAAGCAGTTTAAAAGAACCCTTGTAAACTTGTAATTTACATGTATTTCATTATCATTTGAGACGCTGGCAAGGAAACCTTGGTTTTCCAAGAACTGTGACAAAAGTTCAAAACGATGCCATATAATACTATTCATGAAATTCCTCAAAATCGTTCCATTGGATTTCTAATTAATGTCCAACAATCATCAATAAACATGCAAATAAAGTTTTACATTAAAGTTCAGCAAATGTTAGTATGATAGCAAGAGCTTGACCTGCTTATACGCCTCAATCTACGCCTACACACTTCTTCCTCAGGGTCAAAATCAAATTGAAAAGTCTCAAGCTTTCAAGCTTTTTCCTCCTGTGCTTCCTGTCGCACCACACATAAAGCCCCAACAGAGAAGACATCACCAACAAAGCCACCCCAGCTCCCGTCAACCCAAAAACAAGAGCCTGGTGACTCTTTCCCCCAGAACCCCCCGTGAATATACCGGAATTCTAAAATATCACATACAAAAACTACAGACGAGAGAAAAAAATTCAAAACCCCTACCTCAAAGCCACACACGACAGACGCGAGAAAAATCGAAACGCCAACTGAAATCCTCCATAACCCTCAACTTTATAGCCACCAAAAGCCTCCACAACCAACGATTGAACCGCCTCAAACACAAAAATGGCAAACAACTGCACCAATGAAGAACGATGGAGAACGTTTTTTCAAACAAAACCTAAATGGTATTTTGGACTGAGAACCCAAACAAGACCAAAACCTCTATTTACATTTTTTTCACTTTTACCCTCAATCAGAATGCAACTTTTTTTAAAAAGCTGATCTAGACAGTGTCAAATGAATGTAAGTGACACGTAAGCCTGTCAAGGTATTACTACTTTTCCTACGAATCAAAATAAACAAAAATTTACTTGCGCAACCGTTTGCGACAATTTTCGTAAATAATTATTCACCAGTAAACGAACTCAACATAAATAAATTTACTCGACTCATTTCTCTTGTAGCTACAAAATTTTAATTAAATAAAATTAGTTTAATTACAACTTTTTTAGTTTCAATTAATTTTTTTTTTCCATATCATACATTCTTGTATCAGTCTTATAATATTTTTTAAAATACTTTAAAGTAAGTTCAAAATTAAGTGAAATAATGCATGTATATTTATATGTTATATTTTTTAAAACACTCATTTATATTTTTCTCCCGGCCTCTTAATGAGGTCTACTTGTCAAAGGTATCCCATAAATTTTTAATTAGTATAGTTAAAATGATGAACTAATATACATACATATATATATATATATATATATATATATATATATAATATAGTAAATATACTTTGTCTAAAAACTTAATTATAGATAAAACTTAAGATTTTTAAGTCTTTACGGGTCAACCACAATACACTTATAAATATTATTCTATGTTAACTTCATTAATAAAAATGAGTGATGATTTTATTTTCGGATGAATAAAGTACAGTCTTATGGTAAAAAGTACATCACTTTAGTGGCAAAAACAATATATCAATATTTTAGTCGACCAATAGTGTATTTTATAACGTCAGTAAGCTGAATAATTTATTTAAATAATTCATTGATCAATATAAAAAACACTTGATAGATGTTTACTTCACCCATATAAATATATTTGATATGTTTAAAGTAAACCTAATTTTTTTTTAATTAATTATTTTTCTTATTTTTTAGGGAACTTTTTAATAAAAAATCGATGTAAAACGTAAACTAAATTAAGAAATAAAAAATTAAAATTAAAAAAATGGTTAATACTTCTTACGCAAATTTAAAAATATAAGTAAAAAGTTATAAAAATTTAATTATTTAAAATTATAATAATTATATATTTAAAAGCCCAAATTTCATCTGTATAATTGTATTTTTTTAATATTATTTTACATTTATCAACTAGTCTGCAAAAAATATTAATTATTTTAACAAACTTTATAATATTATTATTAAATTTTACTTCAAAATTGATATTTATTACTTTAATTTATTTCTGGAGATCCAAGAAGGAAGTAACTTATGAGTTCGGACTTGAAGAGTGACGAAAACAAAAAGTGGTAGAATTCACATATTTTTTTAAACCAGTGGTGATGATAAGTTGATATCATTAAAGATAAAATAATATCCATATTATAATCTAAAATAATAATATTTTGATTATATGTATTTTAATTTTTTTTAAATTTTAATATATAGTAGTGAAAATACGCTATCACATATATGTGTTCATATTTTTTAAATATTATAATATTATATCATCTATCTCTCTATATATAATTTATTATTAAGGATAACAAAAATTTAATACACACTATTATATATATATATATATACATATATATATATATATATATACATATATATATATATATATATATACACATATATATATATATATCGCTTGAAAAAGAAAACAATTAAGTTACATACTCGTAATAACTGATATATTAAAAAGGAGTTGACGCAATCTTTAAAAAAAAAATAATTAATCAATTATATAAGACTAAACCTTCTCGCTGATAAAATCGTTTCGCTAAGCTAACACATTTATATGATCATCGCAAAAGAGAAATATACATAAATATAGATAATACAAAAGAGAAATATACATAGAGACAGAAAATACAAAAGAGAAATATACATAAAAACTAGGGATGACAACGGGTCGGGACGGACACGAATAGTGCCTACCCGTAACCCGACCCGCCGGATAAAATTGTACCCGTTACCAGACCCGCTACCTGCACGGGTACCCGTTAATACTCGCAGGTACTCGCAAAAAAAAATATACATTTTTAAAATAAAATTACAAAAAACCTATATATAATATAAATTAAATTAAATATAAATATAAATTAAAATTTAATTTTAATTAAATTTAACCTAATAAATAATTTTATTTTATTTTTAATTAAATTTAATCAAAAAATATATAAATTAATTTTTTATTTTATTTTTTGCGGGTAACGGGTACCCGCAATGAGGTAGTATACTACACGTACCCGACCAGTTTAGAAGCGGGTATTAAAATATCCACTACCCGTTACCCGCGGTAGTAAATATCCGCGGAAAGTAACTACCCGCCGCAGATTTTACCCGCAGATACCCATGTTCGCAGATTTTTTTGTCATCCCTAATAGAATACAAAAACAATGGTAAGCGAGCGTACAAATAAAGCATTATATAATAATTTGGTTTAACAATTTACAACATTTAAGAATAAGCAATTCTTACAATCACAAGACCACTAAACTCACTTATCCGGATATGATGCTGATATAGACTACTAAAGACATTGCACCCATGGTAGTATTTATATTCTACAGAGTCATAAACAAGGGTAACTCGATCTACTACCAATGAGGTTAATCTTTCGCTCCTAAAACCCAAAGGGCTAGGGTAAAGACCTCCATTTTCTCCGCCACCCCCATTCAACTCTACATGAGTTAATGGTTGGTAGAATATTAGGATTAGCTTCTTACTGCAGCCTCTCTATCAAGCATCTGCCACAACTTACTTAAATATAGAATTTCTCCTTGAGATCCTTATCATAACACATTTTTCTCATTCTCATATCTCATTTCACATATATACAAATTACCTAGAATCCAACAATAGCAAGAAAAAAGGTTAATATAACTCATACACTAAGAAACTAGAAAGACGCTTTAAAATCACAACTTTGGAAGAATTGATGTCAAAGATGCAGAGTTGAAACCAGAGAGTTCCACAACCTAGCTTTGAACGTTTCCACAACCTGTGAATTTATCTCGAGAGAAATAAATTGAAAACCAACAAGTTCAACAATTGAGTTATGGCTTTTCCCACAACTTGTGGATTTACTTTAGGAGTGAAAAATTGAAACCAGAGAAGGGCACAAGCAGATTGTGAATTTTTCCATGAGCAGTGGAATTTTCAGAACAATTACTAACTTCTCATAAATACACTTCAAATCTAGACTTAGACACTTTCTCTACACATTCTACTGATCCTTAGGATCTCCTATGCACCGAGCAACATTGAAAAACACTCTCCTAACTCATATTTGCTACCTCAATCCAACTTAACTACTTAATACCCCTCAAACTCAATTTTATACCTTTTAACACCAATTTTTCTGCAACTAAAAATTTGAACAAGTCTTAATAGACTTAATAATAGCCCTCAAGACCTCACATTATGTCCAGACGTCCTAAATCAAAATATCACTAGTGAAAACCCCTAAAAATGAACTAAAAACCATACCAAAACACACTCAAAAGGCTAACAACCAGTTCTACATTAGAAATCTGCTAACATATGACTTAAACAAGTCTTAATCAACCCTTAGACAAATCCTAGAATAATGTATTTCCAATATAACCTTTATCTTAACTTTTCACCTATCAAAACCCCTTTTTAGCCCAAAAACTATCTATTTCTTCTACTGAATACAAAACAATGACCTATAAGACAACTCATATTTAATCTAATTTAGCATCTCAAATTCATCACACAGAACATTTACATCAGAAATCACATTTCACCTCATCATTAATCAATTTTCACATCAATCACAACATATACAAACAACTCAACATACTATATTTCTCAATTCAATGCAATTCCACAATTCAATCAATATTTCACCATACCAAAATTAATTATAACTTGCCTAACAAACAAAATCAAATAAAACTAGCTTCTCTTACCATTTTAGAATACCAAACTGTTCTAGAAGTCATTATACCACTTTTATAGTTCAAAGAGCTTTATCTGCACCTATAGACCACAAAATCATTATCAGGGTACTCTGTTAGAACCAATGATCAACAAAGAACCAAAAAGAAGACTCAGACCATACATGCAATAGAGTGAAACCCCACATGCCTTGGAAAACATGAAACCAGAGAAAAAAAAACAGAAAATTGACTTACTTTATTTGAGAAATTGATTGGGTAAACTTGAAGATCTCGTTGCAAGGAGCACACAGGTGGTCTCTGATCTTCAAACAGATGAACAAGATGCAAGAACCCTTAGAGAGGACAGAGTATTATAGAAAAGTGGTTTGTAAAAAAGTTGATGGGTTTTAAAATAATGAAATTAATTTATAACAATTCATTTTATATTAAAACATTTTAATATTAAAATAATAAAGTCTCATTATTTTTAACTCACTACCACTTTTAAAATACCAGTTCATAGTATTTAATCCCTTGTTTAATGAGATATAATCCTTCATTAATTAATTTTAACCTTTGCCTTTAGTTTCGGGAGGGTTTTAGCTCATGTTTGTATTACCACCTCCAAATTCAACCAATTTTTATATGATTAATAAATATTGTGATTATTTATGTTGCGATTTAACCATATATTACTATAATAAGAAGTTCTTTATTATAATCTAAACATTTTGTAATCTACACTACAAAATTATATACAATCATTTCTTCTAATTTTATTATAACTACACTGAACATTATGTTTACTTGTATTTTTTTAAAGCAAAAATCCAGTGTGAATACCTATTCTGTTAACAACATTTCAGTGTATTTAATCATGCAATTTTATGTTTAAGAAATGTTTATAAATATAGATATTTATATAAGACTAAGAACTCTAATACGTTCTAATTACAATTTTTAATTTGATTTCTAAATAATATAACTAATAAATATTTCTTCATACAATATATCTACACAACCACCAAATTTCTCCTACTTCGATTTACATGCCAAAGATGGGAAATAGAAAAGCATTCTCAGTTCAACTAATACTTCACTTTATTTCTAAAAATCTTATTATATATATATATATATATATATATATATATATATATATATATATATAAGGTAGGAGAAAGTGAAGGAGTGGTGGCGGAAAGAAAAGAGGGAAGCAAAAGAATAGCCGCGCCTTCCGTTTTGACATGTTATTCGGTAGAAGGTGGTGACGGAGAATTGAAGGGAATATCCATTGACCCAGAGATCTAGTTTCACCCGTTCTTTCTGCACAACCACAACCAAAGATTTTTTGGTTTTGTTTTTCTATCTGGTCAGATATGTAGAGTCTTGTTCCTCGACGCCATTATTATTCTTTTTCATCTCCGAAAGTGCGGAATCATGTCTGACAGCAAAGAATGTTCTTCTTCATCCATTAGCTCCAGTTTAGAATTGCAGAACAAGTCCTTAAAATCTGCAGACAGTACTCATTTTGACGAATATGATTTTGAACTGGAACCTAAAATTAAAGACGAGGATGAAGATTTTGAAACGAGCATCGATAATTACTCCTTTATTATTGTAGGGTCCAATAAAGGCTCTGGGATACCTGGGGCTGTTTTCAATTTAACAACCACAGTTATTGGGGCAGGGATCATGGCCCTCCCTGCCACTATGAAAGTTCTAGGATTGGTTTTGGGGATTATTTTGATAATTCTTATGGGAATTTTGTCTGAAATTAGCTTGGAATTGTTGGTGAGGTTTTCTGTTTTGTGTAAGGCATTGTCCTATGGGGAGGTTGTTCAGCATGCAATGGGAAAGCCTGTGAGGATTTTGTCTGAAATCTGCATTATTTTGAACAATGCCGGTGTTTTGGTGGTTTACTTGATAATCATGGGGGATGTTATGTCTGGTTCCTCTAACCATATGGGGGTTTTTGATCAGTTAATGGGGAATGGGGCGTGGGATCAAAGGAAGATTGTGGTTTTAGTTGTCATGGTGGTTTTCCTTGCTCCCCTTTGTTCACTTGACAAGATTGATTCATTGAGCTTGACCTCGGCTGCCTCCGTGGCTCTTGCTGTTTTGTTTGTCGTTGTTGCTTTTACAGTTGCTTTCATCAAGCTCGTGAAAGGACGGATTGATTCTCCCAGATTGGCTCCTGATCTTAGCTCCAAAACTGCAATTTTGGATTTTCTTGTTGCCATACCCATCATGACCAATGCATATGTTTGCCAGTTTAATGTGCAGCCTATATATAATGAGCTTAAACAACGGTCTCCTCAGAAGATGAACACGGTTGGGAGGTACACCACAGTTTTGTGCATCCTAGTTTATGCTTCCACTTCCATATCGGGTTACCTTCTCTTTGGGAAAGACACAGAGGCTGATGTGCTGACTAATTTTGATAGGGATCTTGGAATTCGGTATAGCTCAGTCTTGAACTATATTGTCCGGATTGGCTACATTTTTCATTTGATACTTGTTTTCCCTGTTATTCATTTTTCACTGCGCCAAACAGTGGACGCATTATTGTTTGAGGGATCACCTCCTCTTTCAGAAAGTAAGAAGAGATCTTTGGGGTTGACTGCAGCTCTGTTGGTTCTCATATATATTGGGTCTACCATGATTCCAAACATCTGGACAGCCTTTAAGTTCACTGGTGCAACCACGGCTGTTTCATTGGGTTTTATATTTCCTTCTCTTATTTCATTGAGACTAAAACATCTGCGAGATTTAAGCTACGGGGAATGGGTTTTGTCATGGTTGATGTTGCTATTAGCTGTCACTGTTAGCATAGTAGGAGTTGTTAGCAATGTCTATAGCCTTGAGACTAAGTCTTAGCCACACAACTTGATAACATGGGAAAAGTACTTTTGCTTCCGTCCGTTAAGACGTCTCTATGTTTTATTGGTCCATATATTTCAAACAAAAAAATATTTTTCTCATGATATATAGGATATGAGATGCATTCAAACCTAGGAACTTCAAAGAAGGATCGAGATACACAGTAAGCACTTTAAAAGTCTCCTGTGGGATTTTTGTGTATATCCTAACAGGATTTTGATGTTTTAATCTAAAAAAAAATTATGATAAAAATAAAAGAGATACAACATTAATTAATGAAATTTGAACTCAATCATATAAAAAATTAACACTATTATCAACTAAAAACCTTAAAATAATAATTAATAGATTTTCATCTTTATATAATATTTTATTTTTTTATTTCTATCCAATACCATTATAATTTGAAATTCTAAAATCATTATCAATTTTTCACTAATTAAGACTTATTTTAATCTCAATTAAAGTTTTTGCAACTGGACAAAAGAAATAAGATGGTGAGAAAAACATGTGATTACTATTGAATATCGATGACACATCTGATAGAATAAGATATTGAGTAGAAGTTGTGATTGGTTGGTATACGAATTTCGATAGTCTTCTCTTTTAAGTGCAGTAACATGGTCTATATCTTTATACCATTAATGTTGCGACAGTGAGCATCATTGGTTAAACATGTTTTCAAAGACCAGTTCGTAGTTCTGACACCGCTTAACTCACATGGTCCACATTTTACACTCATCAAAGGTCATGGTTTCATTGTAGAAAACGAAATTTAGAATAAACAAGACAAAGTAATACAACACATGTAAGACCCTAGAAATTTGAGTAAAATGTAAGTTTTGGATCATTAGAAGACTAAGAAACTCAAAATGTAGCAAGTTGTAACAAAGTACAAGTTATAGTACAAAATACAATGCTGTCAAACTTTGACATGGTTTAGTATTTTAACTATAACTTTTTGTACAGATCATATTTTGAGTTGATTCTTGTTGTATTGAAAACTAGACTCGAAGAGCTTCGATTCGAGTACTCATATTCATATTTTTGACTTCGGGAAGGGGTTTAACCGAACTGGGAAACAAACGTGACAGTTTTACTGTCCAAGAACTAGAGTGCAGCGTAAATGGTAAGTGCAATTTTACAAGTTGTGACTTTTGGAGTAGGTAGGTTGCATTATTTTCGTGGGAATATTTTTGGGGACCCTTTCAGACATTACTTCCATGTTTTGGGGCTGGAAAAAGGGATTAGGATGGTCCATGGGTTGTTATTATTGCTAAACATCATGGAGGTGGGTCCTTGGTTGTCTAGGCTCATTTCTTTTAGCTTAAAATCTGGTCTGGAGCTCTTGGGCAGAAGGGAGAGGCTCTTGGAGAGGAGAGCACGAAAATTCTAAGTGTCCAAAGGATGGGAGCTGACTTGGTCTAGCAAGGAGAAGAAGAGTTGCTCTCTTGGAAAAAGAAATTGAAGTGTCCAAAAGAGATCTTCAAGAGGTAAGGGGAGCTAACTCAAACATGTTTTCTAAAATGATATGAATGTGAATATGATTTGAGTTTCTTGATTTTGTTATGATCAAGTGTATGGAAATTTGGTTTGGTTGGATGTATGGTTTGATTCCAAGAAAATGATTTCTATTGGGGTTTTGCTATAATTTTGATCTATAAATTTTGTATGATCTTTATGATGAAAGATTGATGAATATACGGTGGATTGATGATGGATTTTCGGTCTAGCATGTTACTATACATGAAAGTGATGTTTTTGATGGATTAGATTGTGAAATTGGATGAGAAACATGAGAGTTTGAACCCACTCTTGATCAAATACGAAAATTGGGTGTTTTGGTTGGTTGATGAATTTTAGATGGATGAATTGATTTGGTTTGTGTGAATATCTTGACAAGATGGAAGTATGATGAGTTTTAATGGATTGAATGATGGGAATTCGTTCTAACATGTTAGTATTTATGAATATGAAGTTTTGGATGATTTGGTTATTAAAAAGAGATGAAAAACATGGGAGTTTTACCTCACCTTTTTCCAAATCCGAAAATCATATTTCTTGAACAAGTAATGAGTTGAAATTGGATGAATGTGAATGCTTGTTATGAGATCTTGGTTTAGAAATATTAAATTCTTGGATGATGGTTTTTGAGTATGTTTTGAGGGAAGAAGAAATGATTTGGAGTATGAAATGAACCATAAATTGGATTGAACATTAGATCCTCATATGTTTTAATTGAATTTTAATGCATTGTTGAATTGTTTATTGTACTTTGATGTATGATTGTTGGAATGTTAGTAAATTGAAAGTATGTACATATGAAGGTTATGATTGGTGTTGAATGTAACAACTATGGTACGTTGAAAATTTAAAGAGGATTATGATTACAAAGTGATGAAAGTACGATTCAAGTGGTAAACCAAGTTCCATCTGTGTAGAATCTCTTGGTGAGATTCTTAGTGTTTTAGAATGAAAGTAGGAGCTCAGTCTTGGGGGTCTTCCTGACGCTCCAATGGTCTTTCTTCTCACGTAGAGAGGACTGAACCATGTGGTGAGGAGTAGCAGGAGGTCTTAGTCTTGGAGGCTTCCATCATGCTCCAGGGCGCGGACTAACCTCGTGAGTGTGGCAGGGCGGGGGAGCCCAGGGCGGGGGAGCCCAAGGCGGGGGAGCCTAAGTATCACAAGCCACCACGGGTGCATGACCCGCCATAGCTCGACTCTCATTCTAAAGTCCGGACGAGTCAAGTCTAGTGTTCAACATGTTAGGATACCTGTCTTAATATGTTTTGATTTGAGAATAACTCTTGTAGATTCTATGCTTAACATGATGCATATTTGTTTTTATATAATTAGCTCACCCTTGCTTGCTTGTGTTTGCTGCCATGTTTGCGTATGTTTTTCTTTTGCAATGATCATCCACTTGGATGTGAGCAGAGGAGAATGAGGTTTCCTTGGAGACAGCGTTGGAAGGAAATAGAGATGCTGCAGCTTAGTTCTCTAGGCTTTATGCCATTTGAACTCAAGTTATTTTGAAGACTCTTGTTATATTTCAAGTTTTAAATTCCTAGCATTTTATAGGAGGACTATGATACTCCAATTCTAAATTCCTGTACGAATTAAGGAGGACTGTAATCCTAATTACTCTTGACTGCTTTCCAATATTATGCATGATGACGTCTTATTTATATATTCCTCTTCTATATAATTGGGACGTCACAACACACACTTTTGAGTATAGTAAATTATGCATAATAGATTAATGATTTCACTATTATAAATAAATTTTTAAATCTTTTTATTTATATATTATTCATTTTATTTATTTTTATTCATTGTGAGATTTCATAGTTTTCAAAGTTCTACTGTCATTTATGTGGTTTTTCATTAAATTTATCTTTGCATCTAAAATTAATTAGGTTGATGTGCAGCAGTGTTTTAGATTATGTTTAATTCCTTGTTTAGTGAGATCTAATCCTTCATTAATTAATTTATACCTTTGCATTTAATTCCTGCACCGTTTTCGGTCTTGTTTGTATCACCATCTCCAAATTCAACCTATTTTTATATGATAAATAAATACTGTGATTAATTATGTTCGGATAACCATATATTACTATAATAAAAAGGTTTACTCACTTTTATAATAACTATTCCAAATATTATATTTATGATAATTTTGTATTGATGGAGAGTGCACAGCATAAAATAACTCAATTTTTTAATAAGAAAATGATAAGAATCTAACTAAAAAGGGGAAAAATGTATCATATTTTTATTTGGATTTATTTATATTATTGTTATTATTTAATAGTAATCACATGAGAACAGTGCTGCGATATTTAATTTGTGCTCGTGAACTTGTAATTGCATGGATCCAAAATATAATCGATAGAAGCATGTTCTTTTCGTAAAGGCAAAATAAAGACAACACAACCATTGGATAGTGTCTGAATCATATATATGAAAACAAAAGTATTCCATTAACTTTTAAAATATTATGTAATTGAACAATAGTAAAAGAACCAATAAATATTTTTTTAAGAAAACTCAACTCGAATTTATCGGTAACATCAAATGTTATATTTTATAAAATAAAACCATTTTAAATTCTGTAACCATTATGAGTATTTAAAAAAAATATTTTTTCATATATATATTTTTTATATTTATTTAACATTATTTTTTTAATTTATACTTTTTTTAAATATAAAAATTTATTTTTTAATACGAGTTAAATGAATATAAAAATGTCGATCATTTTACTCGTATATTATAACCATTTTACAATTCATATTTTCTGTTCATGGGAGAAAAAGAAAAGAAAAAAGAAAATCTCATTGCAACTGTTCTGGGATGGTAAGAAGAAATGAAGCTACATGACAAGTGGCACAAAAATTGAGAAGCTACAGATCAGTATTAATTGTGCAACTTACAAAATACTCGTAAATTAGAGGCTATTTTGATTGCGATGCCTGTTAAAATCAAAGTCAATACAACATACAAGTCAATTTCAGCATTGATAATTATTTTCAAAACTCTTTCATTTTTTTTTATATTTTTAAGTGTTTCAAAAAAAAAAATCTATCGCCTTTTATTTTAAATTTTTTTTTTAGTAAAAGTATGTCAATTAGTTTAATTTTTTAAAATAATTCATGCATTTTTGAAGTACAAAGAATCCTGTGAAAAAAATAAACTTAATTTTTTTTAAAAAAAAGGATCTTATAATTAACAAAAAATGGAGTATTAATTTTGGGCTGTAGCACTTGGGACAAGGTTCATATGAAGAAAATCATTACTTTCTTTTTCGTAGTTGAAAAGTCACCTCAGACTTTTGATTAATTTGGATGTTCTTTCTTTTTAAAAATCTGAATAAAAAATGTACTTCACCCCTTAAACCCGGTGTTGATTGAGATCAATGTACAGTCTTAAATCCACGAGCTTTTGCTGCAAAAGAATAATAATTCAATGTCTTGGTTTCAGTTTAACCGAAGTTCAAATCTACAAAACGCATAGATTGAAACCTCTTACTCCCAACTCTGCCATGAACAAAGTACACCAAAAAGAGATGTGGGTCGTTGATTGGTCGTCGACATCGTCGAAGCCATGATTGTCGGCACAAGTTGTCCCCATGAAAACCCTTTGGTCTCACCCTTCAAAGTCTGATGAGTGATGACGCTTTGGCCTTATTCAAGGGGAAACAGTGAACATGGCTTACATGCCCCCACATGGCCACATACTATTACTGTCTCAACATTCAACACCAAAGCTTTTATTTTTACAAAAAGCACAGCCACCACCTCCTTCCAAAGTCCAAAGTCACCCCTTAGATTTCTTACCTTCTTTTCCATCTTTACTTTTCTTTATCTTATTTTTGAAACATTTATAATTATCATATTAAGTATAAACTCCATTAAAGATAAGATTTTTACTTACTTTTTACTATGTAAACTCGTTTTTTTTTATTTCTAGTGAATTATGAAGGATTAATCTCACCGGTAATCGGGTGGGTTTACCATCTTTGGCTTCTACTGTATGTATAAATATGAATGGTGGATGGAAGTGATGCATACTATACAGAATCGTGATCCACGAGTTCTTTTGAACTGAGTAGTGAAGAGAGATGGACTGGTTTTCGTGGCTTTCCAAAACTGGGCTTGAGCCATCTCTGGTGTACGAGTATGGCCTTACTTTTGCTCACAACGAGCTTGAAGAAGATGACATGTTTTACTTCAACCATGAGTTTCTCCAAAGCATGGGCATCTCCATAGCAAAGCACAGACTAGAGATCCTGAAGCACGCTAGAAAAGAGAAGGGAAAGAGCCCACGCGCGGTGGCAAAGCTCGTGGTGGCAATCAAGCGGACAAAGAGGAACTTCGCTAACTATGTGAGGACACTGATGCACAAAGAAGAATCATCATCAGCACTTGTTGTGGTGCCACCACCAAGGTCTAGCAATGGTTTAGGGACACGGTGGAAGATTGCTACGATGAAGAGGAGAAAAAAGTTGGTGGTGGCCAAGCAAGAGCCACTCTTTCTAACAAATGGAAGTCCCACAGTGGTTCCAGCTCATCCTGTTCTTGATGGTTTTTCCAGTCCTGTGGTGTATCATTTCCAGAAGGATAAGATGGATGGTGATGATGATGGAGATGGGTACTGGTCTGCTGCTGTTGAAGAGATCAAGTGGGATACCATGTTTCAGGATCTAAAGCCTAACTGAAGTTTTCTCTTTTCTTTAGAGAGTTAACTTGAAGGTTCTTTCCCTGAGAGATTTGAGTGTTTTGCTTCTTCCAGATCAGGGTAAGTTTTGCACCCTGTCTGTTCTACAGTGTTCAGCTACTCTCTTCTTCTTGTACTGTTATATATGTTCATGTCCTTTAGATTTGGTAGGGGAAAAGATGCATCTGTTTGAGTCACCTTGAGCAGAGAAATATTGAGGTAGAAATTTAGCTAGGTTGTTATACAGCAAGAAGTATATAACTTGTATTTTGAATCATAAGCAGTTGGGCGTTAGTCTGCCTGACTTTACTTTAGGCACTGTCTTACTCTAATGATGAAATCAAATTCAGGACTCCTATATCTAATTTCTTTGGTAATTTCTTTTTATTATCTTTTTCCAATATCAATCAAGTAAACGGTGGGCTCATAAATTTTTAAGAACAACATATCAAAGTCATAAATATGTTTGGATAGTTGCTACATATATTACTAAGCAGATAATTTTGTGTCCACCCTCAGTGACCTGAATTCTGAGATAGACGAAATGAACCTCCAGCATACAACATTTTATATACTGGTCGCATTCTAATTGTCAAAATAATACTCAAGATGGTACCAAGTCCACAGACACCAGCCAAAACCAGAAAAGTCAACCTGAAGCAATATGCACCATAGCAGGTGGAGTTTCCTTGCTTTGCAGCTTCTGTATCGTACACGTTGCCCGCAAGAAAAACAGAGAAAATAAGGGCACCAATTGGATTGCCTAGCATCATGAAGCTACTAATAACACCAAAGTGTTTCAGACCAAAAATCTCTGAGACAGTTGGAGCCATTATAGAACATTGAACCCCGTAGCAGATACCAAGTAGAGCAGTTGCAGCATAAAGAGTGCCGTTCAGAGCAGAAGCATAAAATAAAAATGCTACGATCATGATTATTTGTGCACATGCCATCCAAAATGTTCGAGGTAGTGCTATCAACCTGTCATGATAACAACCTCATGAGTATAAGCTCAAAGCCCCGAACCAAGTAAAAGACAGTCACAAGTTCACAGCTCTCACAACACAATTCAAATTCTGCTATAACATGATAACAAATTCACGATTCAGTTCACAAGGAAGAAAAGATTGAGGGACAAGTCCTTACACAACTAGAAAACTACTTCGATGGGGACTGTTGGAAATAATCCAAGTATTAATCTATGTCTAACAACATTACACCTCATAAGAAAAAAATATCATAAATCCAATGTCTTAGACGTTTTAAACTAAAAGTGATGTGAATCCCTTATATGAATTGGATTTATATATATATATAATCTCTTTCTAAGGAATGCTCTCAAAAATAGATTGTATGAGAGTCGATCACCAGCTTAGATTACACAAGATCACCTACACTAAGAGAAAAATAATCCAAGTATAAATAAATATAATACCTGACAAAGTATTCAGAAATAACACCAGCGCCAAGGCGGCCAATAAATATGCAGAAGCTGAAGACTGACAATAATATGGTTGTATCTTCTACACCTAAGGCAACTCCAATTTGAGCCAAATTATTGAGAACCGTTACTCCTGAGCCAGCCCCAAGAAAATAAGCAAACCAGCAAAGCCAGAAGTCTGCTTTGATGAAAGCTTCACGGAACTTGAAATCATCTCCCCTCTTAGGTCTCCTTTTCTGCATCACTGCTCCCTGTCCTTCTGCAATGAGCATCTCAACATCCGAGACATCACCCCTTTCATGAAAACTTTCAAGAATAGCAGCTGACGAAGATGGTGTTAGCAATGGACTTGTCTGCGTTGAAATGTCACTCTCCGATGCCAAATTATCTGAAGAACCAACCAGCGAAACGTTGCACTTGGAATTAGAAGGAAATAGTGTCATTTTTATAGGAATTGCAAGGGGAGCTATCAGAAGTAAAACCATTATGGCAACCAAGAAGTAGGTTACAGCATCATTTATAGAGACCACGTCACTCACAATTGTGGTGACAACAAGATAGGAGGCAAGTACAACACTTGCAGCTTGGACAAAAATAAAATGCACATGCACTGAAGAGTCTTCACCAGAAGGAGTGCAAGGCCGAATGAAGAACATCATTAATAAACATACAGCAGGAAGTCCAACACTCAGGAACAAAAGCAATTTAGAAGCAGACCCTTTCAGCAGCAAGCTATATATTAAGGTGTATACTTCAGCACTAATTCCTCCATAACCATTAAGAATGCCAGAGATGGTGCCTCTACTGAGAGGAAAGTTTCTCATGTTGGTGACAAACACAGCTGTTCCAAACCATGCACTGCTGTTAGCGGCAACACATAGGGCAAGGCATATCTGTTAAGTCATCTTATAATCCGGATTTGGACCTAACTCAATCCTAAAAACTCTCACAAAGAGAAAAGTCCCTCACTTATATACACCATTTTGATCATATAATTATTGATCATATAATTAACAGATATGTTGGCTAGTTACATGATCAAAACAATGTTTTTAAGAGAGGGGAAGTTATTAGTGTACGAGTCAAGTCCAAACCCAAATTGTAAGAAGTCATAGAGAAAAAAAGAGGTCAGAAAGTAATACACTTAACAGAAGGTGAACTGATAGGAAAGTTAGCAAAAGAAAACACACACATATATAAGTGGGTTTTTCACAATATTACTTATCTCACGACCAGTAATATATATTTTATTTGTCCATTTTTGTATTATCGAGAAAAAATTGACCAAATGTGTGAGAAAACACATGTATGTGTGTGGAATGGCATGGGGAACTACCAGGATATAAGGGAGTTGGGAAACAGTTTGTGTAACAGTAAGGAAGATAAGGCCATAACCAAAGAAACAAAGGAGAGAACCAAGGAGAAGAAAAGCCCAAGGAGGGAAGTTGTTGGAGGCAATGCCTGGAAGCAGAGCCATGCTCTCCCCAACATCATTGGCCACTCCGAGAATAGTGATCTGTTGCTGGTTGAGAGACAAAACAGATTTGAGGGCAGAAGAATAGAGAGGAAAGTTGAATGGATTTCCAACTGCTATTTGAATCCAAACTGCAGATGCAAGACCCACCCATGGAGGTCTGCTCCCAGCTTTCACAACCAACTTCACCATTCTTTTTGAAAATGATTTTCACAACACTAAGTGTTGGGTAGGATTATACAAAGTTCCACAGGCAGAAAGGTTCGAACTTGGAAGATGACAATTACAAAATTTTATGTTTGGTTCCGACCCACCACCTTGTTTTCTGTGATTCCCATCAATGAAATCGTGAAAGGTGAGAATGTAATTACTATCATAAAAAGTTTGTCCCTTTCATCACCTTCTCGTGAATCGACCTTCTTCATCTGTCAGTGAAACCAAACTGTCCAAACCTAATTGTCTCTATGTTGTAACTTTGCTCTTCTGATTAAAACTAATCGCTAATGATTAAAGTTTTTTTCCACTAAAAAATTCAATTTTTAGAAATATTTTGGTTATTAGAAAATATATTTTTTAAAATAATAAATGTAAAGAATGTATATCTTTTTATCTAACCTCAGTTATATGATTTTAAAAAAAAAACAGCTAAGTAAATATTAGTTCTATAAATATAAGTTTGCAAACTAAAATTTACTCATAACATTTAATGAGAATGATTATAAGTAGGAGTACTGAAAAGCATGTAAATATAATAATTGAATTAAACTTTTCTTAATAAGTAGTTTCAATTGAATCAAATAATCCATTTCGTATATAGCTTCATTAAATATGTAAAGTTTTTTCATGTGATATTTTTACAACAAAATAATTAATTAAATTTGAATCGTGCATACGATTTTAGTTTTAAAATATTTTAAATACTGATTATTAAAATTAAAACTGTTCATCTTATATATATATATATATATATATATATATATATATACTTACAAGTACTTAATACATATTTAATTCTTGCACATCGTATTTCACAAAGCCTATTATGGAAATTTTGATATCAGAATAAAGCTTCTGTCAAAGATTCTTCTATAATTTTAAATTATTATATTGCATATTTCTGAAGAGTTTTCAGTCTTTTGGAGCATATATTAGCCATTTGATCTATGCCATATGGTGGGTTTAAATAAAGGGTTACGCCGCAAAATATATTTAACATACTCAATTAAGCATTAGGTCATGTTTATTTATTTTAAATATTATAATGTCTATACAAGTATACACAAAGATACTATAAGCTTACATTCTCTTCTCAATTTTTATATATTCATATAATTTGTTTAGACCCTTTTTCGTTATTTTATATCACAGTGAGTTGTATTAATATTTTTTTAATCTCATCTTTTTAATATGGAGAAAATATGAGAATTCCTAAACAAAATTGTAATAATTTAATTTATTTATTTATATAGATAACTACGTAGTCTATTTCACATATTACTTTACGTCTGAATATAACAAAAAAATAATAATAATTTTCATGCTGTGTATAAATAATTTTTAATTTACTTCATAACAAGCCAACACTGTTTTGGATAGCAACATGCAAATTATCTTCACTATTTTAGCAATATTACTTTTGTTTGTATTCAGATTTTATGATAGAATTTTATTGTACTCTAATTTAGATATTAAACAAATATATTTAATATAATATTATTTGACAAAAGTTAATATTTTTTTCCGGTACAAAATAATCTAAGATTACTTTTAAGTGACAAACTAATTAATAAGGAGAAATTTTAAGCTAACGTGACTAAATTTAAATATTTATTATTTAATCTTAAATATAACAACATTATAATAATTGTTTAAAATATTGAATTAATAATTTTATTTTATTAATTAAATAATTTATAGATAAATATTTCTTTACTTATTTATATTTTTCTTTAACTTAAACCATCTCACTTTCTAATATATTTTCTTTTACTCTTCATTTATTATTTCTCAATTCAAACACAACATTAGGAATAAAATTCATGATTGTGATTGTAAGGGCCTTAAAAATATAAGGTTGTTGGGCCTTAACTGGAGCAGCTTGGCCCGTAAAGCTAAGGGCAGCATAGCCTTAGGAGAGAGGGAACTCCTCGTTCATTTCTGATTCATTTCACAGAATTCACTCTCTCTCTAGAAATCCTTGCTTCTGATTTCTCTGTCTTCTCTCTAAATTTCTCGTTCGTTGAACCGATCAATTTTTGATTTTAAGGTGCCCAAGAGTTCGCGCCGTGAAGGGCTTTCTTTTGCACCGATTAGTTCTCTGTTTCACCCGGTAAGAAATCTTTCCCCTTTTTCTTCCACTATTGTGAACCTAGGGCATGCAACTCTGCTGCTTTGTATGTGCCTAGTGTGCTTTTCTTTCCATTCTCCACTCCATTTTAGTTTTGAGAGCTGATTCCATCATCATTTTGATGATTATAGGTCCGATTGATCTTGTCTCTACGTTGGGGTGCTATTTTGGGGGTTTTGTGTGAGCTGTCCAGTGAGAGCAAAAGCGGTAAGCGGCGCTAATTATTTTCTTTTAAATTATTGTTTGAATATGCTCTGGAAAAATGTACGCATGTTGAGTTATGGAATGTGGTGTTGTTTTGAAGCTTAGTGGTTTGATGGCTTGAACTGTATTGTGAGACTGATGACATTATACTATGGTGCTTCTGAATGTGTGTTTTATGAAATTGGGACTACGAATTCTGTTGTGTTGTGGTCTGGATAATAAAGTGATTGTTTTGGGTATTGTTTTAAAATACTGTGAGAGGAAGTGAGGTGTTGAGGTTGGGCAACTGAGGTCTAGAAAATAATAGGACAATTTAGACAACTTAGATAGATTGTTGGGAACTTATTGAGAGCATCTTTGTTGGTAGGATAGAGGGATCTTAAAAACCTGAGTTGGCACATCCCTGATCATAGAGCAGCCATGGCCTGATCCAGTACGTTGTGACTAGCCATATTTGCTAGCATCGAAGGTGCGTCTGATGCATTCAGAAATCTGATGCCTCTCTGATGACCAATTGGGTAGGTAGAAGCGATTAAGAGTAAAGAACTGGGATGGTCTAGCACTTAAGAATACATTTCAGGGTGTTGAAGGGAAGGGAGAGAGTGATTTTGATTGTTTAGGGTATTGGGCATGCTGGATCTGTTTAGGCAATTTAGGTAAATTAATTTAGACTTGTTAAACACATAAAACTGAACCAAAACCTGCTAAAACTAGTAAATTAGAAATTAAGTCCCTAAGTTGTGGAAATTGGGGAATTGGAATGAGATTCAAGCCTAAATCACTTTAGAATCACTTTATAATTGTTAAAATCCTTCTAGAAAAGCTTAAATAGGGCCATATCACGAATTAGAGGTGTTAGAAGTTAGGTTAGAGGGTTGGAATTGGTATGAAAGGTAAGAGTTGCATGATTCTGCAGAACTGGCGTTCTGCAGATCATGCATACTCTCTATGCGGATTGTCTCGCATAGCGAGTAGCTCCAGGTGGGAGCTCTCTAACTGGGTCCTCTCGTTGTGCGACTCTGTGAGCTATGCAAGAGCCCAGGGTCTGGTGTCAGGGCAAATTAATTCGCAAGGCAAGCATGTCACGGTATGCGATTGGGAAAAGTCTGGAGCCTCTGCCAAATTAATTCGCAGAGGCGAGCTGTGATGCGCTATGCAAATCCCCCTATCTGGCTATGCGACTAGGGGTGCGCTATGCGAATAGTGCCAATCTCGCCTTGCAAGACGTAGTGCGTTGTGCGATCTATGTTGGGTCTAGTCTTTTAAGTCCTATCTTTTACATGTTTAATTTGTTTGTTCTTGGCATAGTTTGTGAAGCATACCTTGATATCTATATTGTTGTATGTACATGTTCAAACAAGTGTGTGGACTGTGGTAAAAGTATATGGTTCCAAGGTGATGGAAGTACGATCCAAGTTGTGTAATATGTATCAAAAGTGTAGATTCTCTCGGTGAGATTCTTAGTGTTTTAGAATGAAAGTAGGAGCTCAGGCTTAGGGGTCATCCTGACGCTCCAATGGTCAATCATGCTCACCTAGAGAGATTGAACCATTTGGTGAGGAGTAGCAAGAGGTCTTAGTCTTGGGGGCTTCCAGTATGTCTCAAGGCCCGGAACAAGTTAACCTCGTGAGTGTGGCAGGGTAGGGAACCCAAGTTTCATAAGTCACCACAGGTGCAAGACCCGCCATAGCTCGACTATCATTCTAAAGTTCGGACGTTTCAAGTCTAGAATATAACATGCATAGGTTGTGTGCTTTATTTTGTTTAATTGAAGTATTCATGGATGACTCACATTATTATGTTGTATGCTTTTTATATAATTAGCTCACCCTTGCATTGTTTGTTGTGTTGTGCCATGTTGTGTGTGCTTTCCTGTTGCAATGATCATTCACTTGGATGTGAGCAGAAGAGAATGAGGTTTCATTGGAGCATGTTTTGGAGGAAAATAGAGATGTTATTGCCTAGACCAATAGGACTTCCTTAAGTCTCTTATGTTCTTTTGAGACATTTTCAGATTAAGTTATTTTGATATACTCTCTAACACTTTAAATTTTAAATTTTCAGTTATTTACAGAATTACTGTAATCCTAATATGTTAAGTACATCTCTAACTACTTTCCAGTATTGTATGTGATGACGTCTTATTATATGCATGCTACATATTATTGAGATGTCACAGTGATATGATTAAAAAATTATTTTATAATAATTCAATATTAGAATATTAAAATAAATATACAAATTATTTATGAAAAAAATAATTAACTCATATAAAATATTAAAAAAATATTGAATTAAAAAGTGAAACAAAATATACTATTATTTTATTTATATTAAATAATAAATAGATTACTTAACTGTTGTATGACTAAACAATGTAGTTATTTTAATTTTAAATATTTGTTGTATTGATTATATTAATTAACGTTTTCTACTTTTAAGAGGAAAATAATCAAAACATTCTCAACCTTTTATATAAACCTAAAAAGAGAGAAAATAAAATTAAAAATAAATTTATGAGATAAATAGTATTATATAAGACGACAAAAACAGAATGAAAGAAAAAAGTGTTAGTTTATATGAAATGGAGGTGTATATATGTTGTTAATTATAACTAATTAATAACCTAATAACTAAAAACAATAACGGTTACGAATATTAGGATTTAAAATTAATCCAATATTTTTACAAAAATTAAAATTAGATAGAGGCATATTTGTTAAAAACATATTTAAAACAAAAATAGTTGTTTCTAGCCCTGATCTTGGGACAGATAGATGACTCCAAACCAAACCATGAAAATGTTCATGCTTGCTAGAATGGGAAACATATATAAATAAAGTAGAGTCATATAGATGAAGACAAAAATCTTATTTAAAAAACAATAGGTCCTTATTAATTAGCTTAACAAAAACAATATAGTGGAATGATATTTGTATAAATGCATATTTATGAAATTGCAGACGTGTTATTATTTATATTTAAATATAAATGTATATTATAGATATAAATAAATATATGAGATGAGATTAGTCATACATTCCTAATCCATTTTCTTTCTTTCTATCTCTCCAATTATCACTCATTAGTTTTAATTTTCATTCCTGTATGTTCCCTCCCGAAAAGAAAAAGGAAACTGAAACAGTTATTGCTATTGAAAGAAAACCTAGAGTATTTACTATTTACACACAAGTGTATTTTCCGAAAATGAAAAAGAGTATTATTGTTTATTATTGAGAATTGATTGGTCTTGGGCTTTGGACATGAGGGAGAGCCGAGTGGGCCTGGGCTGAAATGCTACACGGCGATGCAAATAGTGTGACGACGGTCTAATCAGAGTCGTCAAGGCTCTCCGGACAATCTCCCCGTCCACTCCTCCAATCCTCCTCACCACCGAATTCTTCATCGCAGATCTCAGAAGGTTCAGTTTTCTACCGCTTAGCGGCATCGTTTGCTGCTGCCGCGGTTGTTGTTGCTGCTGCTGTTGTTCCTGCTGCCGCTGTTGTTGTTGCCGCTGCTCCTGTTGCTGGTGCTGCCGCTGCTGCCTCTCCGCTAACTGTTTGTGGTACGCGCATCGGAACGACCCAGGATGCATGGTTGGAGAACACATGCACTTCCTCTTCTCGCTCTCACTGTTCGACGACGACGAGGACGCCGCCTCCTTCTTCGTCTGACTCGTCGTCGCCACCGTCATTGAGCGCCGCACTGGAGACTCCGCTCTCTGCTCCACTGCCAAGAATCTGACCGACGACGATGATGAAGATGATGGAAGGTGGCGCTGCACTCTGGCGTTCGCGGAGGAGTATGTTCCAGGAGAGAAAGTCGTCGCCGACGTAGACGCAAACGCTGAGGAGTACGAGCGCGGTGACGTTTGAGTTCTTGAAGATGGAGAAACCATTGACATGGTTGAAGCAGTGTAGAGAGAGAATGCCGAGTGAGAAAGAGAATAAAGTAGTTTTTGTTTAGAAGTTTGTTAGAGACGGTTTGCTAGGGAATTCTTTAGCACTGTGAGGTGGTTACGCTAATTAACTGAAACAAGTCTACTGAGGTTTATATAGGGAGATGACGAATGGGTAAAACAGTAATTTCAAAGCCATTTTTCCGTTTTTCTTCTTACCATGTATATTTTTTTATATATAAAATTTTGTATCTTACTTCTAAAAACTTCAATCCAATTCCGTTTACACCAACATACACTGGTGCCAGTTGCTATTATGTGGTACACAATAATATATTATTATAAATAAAGAAATAATAATTATGATTTATGTTTCATGGTGGCTGGTGTTAAGCTAAAGCGCTGTTGACATGACTCTAAAATGCAGAATTTAATAAAAAAGAGAAAACCGTTGGAGAATGTTACAATTATATAAAAATGATTTTTAAAAAAAAAATAAAAAAAACTGTAGAAATGAGAAAATCAAGAAATAAATGAAGCAGTGATTTGATTTGTGGTCGTGTGGTGTGACAGAGACGGCAAACTAGTATAATTTTTCACAAACATTGGGCGGCCGTTCGTTAAGATTTCAGAATGTTGTGGGCTGCAAAAATTAAGAACCAAATAAACAAAATGAATAGAAGAAGAGTTAAAAAAATCAATCAAAATTAATATCTTATGATAAATTAATATAAAATTTATATTACACTCATTTAAACCAGTCATCAACATAAGTCATTAGACTTTTATAGTATCAATAAAACAAATGTTCAATTTACATAAAATATTAAAATGTTATTTAATTAAAAACTTTAGAAAAATAAGTTTATTATAAAGATGTACGGTAGGAAAGGACGCCCGGCCAACTTTGTTGGCGTGTGCACAACATCCTCGCGCAAGAGACATGTTAATCTTATCTGTAATATCCAAGACGAGTCTGACCGTTTTAGGTAGACCGTCTGACCACAATTTCATATCAGAGCAGAATTAAGGTAAGACGTGATTAAGGTTATTAGGCCAGTATTGAGCCGTAATTAAGATTTTGCTAATTACGGCCCATGGCAAAAACTATAAATATAGGTTAAAGGTATGATGTAATTGGTTCAGATCTACTGCACATTTATTACAATTCTCCGATTATTTGGTGAACAGTACATTGACTTGAACGTCAGAAGACCTTTGGCATGTACTCGACCGGACGGCGTAAAGGAGAGAAGACAAGAATCAGATCGAACAACAATATCTAAGGAAGGTGGAACCGGACGTCTTAGAAGACAAATTGTGAAGGTGTCAGTGGTAGCTCGACTCCACAATCAAAACACCTACATAAATCTCTATAATGATAAGATATTGTTCGTTTTGAATCAAGTTTTTATGAATTTATTTTTGATACTATTTTAAAATGTTTTTTATTAATAAAAGTATTTTATGTATATATAAATTCATATTATTTTTATTTATTTAACGTGAAATTTTTGTTTATATCTTAATATTTATGAGTGTTTATTCAATATAGAACTTTTTTTTTATCATAATATTTATGAGTGTTATGTTCATATCATCCCAATGTTTAAAAAGAAATATTTTACCGATTATGTTTGTTTATACATGTTCTACAAAATCCACCCACCCCATGCTCTTGGAGAACTTCTTTATGTTAGTAGAATTAGAAGGACCGGAGAAGATGTAGCCTAGAAGCAAAGTTTGAAAACACCAATAAATAATACAGTGGATGCATATCAAAACAACTTTAATATTTTAAGTTATAATAGATATTTTTCTGTAATTAATGTTTTCTAAACATGCACTAGATTTGACCTTTGAATATTAAAACGAAGGAGAGATGATCAATTCATCTTCTTCGATGTGTCATCATACATAAGCATTTTCGATAACAATCAATGATTATAATGTGTAATCTCATACTTAAACTCAATTTGGATAGGTTTCTATATATAATTATAAAAAAAATTATGAATTAAAATGGATTTGTTTACGTGTTAAATTTAAAAATTCAACTATATATATTTAGTTTTTCTCTCTTACAAATACTTATTATAGAAGAAAAACTCATCCAAACGAGATGTGTATGTTCAATATTGCATTTAGAGAGAAAATGGTAATTTCTTTCCCAAGGCTTTTAAAAATTTCGATAGTGTTTTTATTTCTCTGTAATACATTAAAAAAATATATTTCTCCTTTTTTCTAATTACATAATAAAAATTCGAAGATAACTTCCTTTACTACATTCTCAAGTATATCGTTATTAAAAAGAAAAAGAAAATGTGTCTTAAAATGCAAAAGTAGTGTGATAAGTAAGAGCTAAAAAATGCTTTAAAAAGATAAAAGAACCACACAAAAGAATTACAGAAAAAGAAATACAAAGATGGTTTTAATTTGAAATCTAAGCACATTTTAGAGATGCTTAAAGTTGCATTCCAAAACTTTGTTTCCAGGAATCCCATCCATTTTGACTTTACCAAAAGCACTTTTGTCATGTCTCACTTATCAAAAATGCAATTTCAATGTACTAACCAATAACATTTATTCGTGGAACTTGTTAATGTGATGATCGATTATTTCTCCATAACAACTGAAATCAAGCTTCAGTTTGGTTAGGATCAAGTTTTCCGACATCAAAGTTTTTGTCCTTGGATGAGATTTTTCTATGGATTGATCATTGAGTTCTACAAATGAACCAATTGCCATGGCATTACAATAACATTTCGCAAGCCATTTAGTTTTCCAGTACAAAAAGAAAAGGGGAAGAAATTTCTATACCCTTTTAAGAGAGGATACAATTGATTAAGATGCAAAAATTATAAATACACAATGTTAATCCTCTCGATGCACGCCAACCCTTTATTGTGGCCTCCTATATGAGTTTCCCCTTGGACAAAGCAACACTACTTTCCTGCAGATAGCTTATATATTTTCTCTTTTATAAGGGTAAATGAATATTAATACATAAAGGGTACTGTACTTTTATAGAGTATCCAAATACTCCCTGAAACTTATCTTGTTTGGATGACAACCAAATCAGACTAGTATCACAAATCATGATGAAAATCACAATGTTTTAATCTAACACAGCAACAATCTTCATGCTGCTTTTGTGCGGAAGAGACAATTCCTTACTGCTGAGATTATAACACAGAAAGAAACTTGAACTTGGCAATTTCAACAACAGTTGAAACTTCAAATAGGATAGAATTACCTAACTCTGAATCCAGGAAACTAAAAAAATTGCCAAAAAACTGTGAAGGAACGTGAAAAACTGAATCAACCTCGAGCTTTTCAAATTCGCTCTAAACAGGTAGTGGCTGAAAGGCAAGGGCATTACAAGAATCCCAAGAAGAAAAGGGACAAAGGTACTGTGCACTTTTCATTTCCCCATGAAATATATTACAAGAATCTTATGAATAGAGTTTACAGTTTTATCTTCCACCGGGAGAGGGAAAACTGAAGCTAGTTTCAATCAACAGGGACTTCAACATCCATTTTTAGGTCAGATTGACCAAGAACCTGTGACAAATTAAAATTAAAAATTAAATCAAACATAGCAGTCATTCAATGTACAGAGAAAATACATAACAAAATGTACAGACCTTAATGAAGTCATCCAACGTCAAGTAGGAGTCTTTTGTGTATCCTGCTTCTTTTAGAACTTGACTGAGAACTTCCTGCAAATCGAACAGAGAACAAAATTAACCAAACTCCAGTTAAATTAGCCAAGCATAACTGAAAAGGTATATGGAGAAAAAAAAATAGCTTTTGTTAAATTGATATGCAATTAACTTATAGCATATAGGAAATACAAAAGGCAGAAACAAACTGTATCCTTCAAAAACTAGAAATCTGTTGGTTATCATTTTAGCCATTAGCTTCCCCTTTAGAGAACTTGCAAAAGAGATGTGATCAAGGAATAAAAACTATGTAACTCAACAACCCAAATTATATAGTGACGAACTTCCAGTTGACCAATAATGAATAATGAATATACTAATCCTATGAAACTGTATGATACTAAACTCAGACTTCAACATACCAAATTTGAAATTGGGATGTCAAACCAGCAACAAATGAAGACATACTTGGTTATTTAGCAACTAGTAGGAAAGCTACTTCATCATTAAACAACACATGGAAGTGAACAGATCGTTGGTGATACCTCTCTCTGGTTGTCGGACATGAATGAACCTGACAAATCTTTTAGCACTTCCAATATATCTTTGAAAGACACCTTTCCATTACGATCTGAATCAAAGACTTTGAAAATAACTGCAAAAAGCTAGAAACTATAAGTACAATGAAGGTAGAAAAATATATTATTGCATTTATTAAGAAAAAAATTATCAATTCCCCTGCCTACAAAGTATTCCCTCTTCAAATGATGAAAATCATTGAATAATTCATTACGTTTGAACTCCATATTTGCATTAGCAGTTTTCACTCTTTAACTACATTGTCGCTGCTAGCAGCTCTTACAAATATATCTAACAAAAACTGTGAAGACTATGTATAGGTGCTGAAGTCATCTAAGACAGGGTTGGATCCTACTAAAAAGACACTACTTATATCGTAAGTTCTAACTAACATGACTACACGTGAAAAATGGACAATTTTATACGTTTCATTTATAAATGAATTCTTTTGCTTGTTGATCTCTACTTGTGTTTCGTTCTATCTTAAAATCATGGGAAAGATGAAGGAGGGTGAGTCTTGAAGAAAAAAGTGAAGTTGCCCTTGATCTATAGAAGTCGGGTTCCAAATCCAAGAAACAGTGTCTATGCTTGTGAGGTGACATCTACCCACCTCAATCCCCACCAAGCAGGAGCATTGTACACTGGACCACCCTTTTATTTGTGAGATGCAGAGACATCTAGTTCATTCAAATGCAAAACCCGAATCTCTTGAAGAATAATTCTGAATCAATGGAATGAGAACAACTTGACAAGTATGATCAACGCATAAAAAAACAGAGAAAATTCAGAATTGCTAAGTGTTCATGTTTTTATCCTACTGACCACCCTAACATTCACTTCTCTTCTCCGTAGGATACCTACACATACTATTTTTAGATTGCCTTAACCAAGCCTCGGAATCCTAACAAAGATCGGTGTACAACAGTCCCTAATATAGGATTCTTGTCGCAAATTGATTAAAATCAAATGACCATAGTTGGTTATTGATTGGTCAGCATTAATAACTGCAAGACTGGGAGTTATATTAATATAATAGAACATACTCGGTTGGTTGGTATACTAATTAATAGGTTGGAGGTTATCCTTAGCTCTTCATCCAAAATGAATTTAACCAACATCGCATTCAATTGGAGTAGATAAAGTTAGATAGGTCTGCCCAAAATTTGCATAATGCGTATGGCATCAAGTTTTCCCTCTCAACCATATTCAGGTGCTTATAAGCGAGCAGTCCAAACCTTTTCTAACTGAAATATGAAATTTAGAAACCTGCTATGTGTGGCAGGCAAGAGAGTGTCACATTATTCCGTACACAACTTCGAATGTGTCCATAACTGAGCCGTCTATGGAACTATGAGTTCCACTCCAAGAATTTAGGAGTGCTCTAAGCAACAGAAAATGACATCTTCACTATTGAACATCCCAAAAATTCAATTAGGTCTTCCCTTCAGACCAAGGTTAGAACTTAGGAAACTTCGGTGAACAGCGAGAACGCAAAATCAATCCCTAAATTAATGTACATCTTCTAACTCACGAAGTTAAACTATAATTCAAAAAAACAACAACATCGGAGAGCATTGAATAACTGATGTACGATGTAATTAAAACGTACGCTCTATTTTTTGTTGTGCATTGGCTTTGGCACTGAATGCAGATAAGAAGGCCACAAAGTCTTTAAAATTCAAACCGTCAACCATCTTGAGCAGCCTCTGCAAAGAAGCACAAAGTCCATCAACAATGGGAAAACAGATCACACGCCACACTTTAGCATGTGGTGATGGGAAAAGAAAGTACAAAAACAACGAAACAAATAAGAATAAATGTTTGGGTCGAAATGGCCATAAAGCCAAAAAAGTGAGCACCTGAGAAAGCGGATTCATGGCAAACTCAGGGACGGATAAGAACTCATCCGCCGAAATAAATCCCTTGGCATTGCGGTCAAGTTGACAAAATCTTTGATACAACGACACAATTTCCTGCTGGGAAACTGAGTTTGAAACCCAATTTCAGATCTTAATTAATGTAAAAAAAAATGGACAGTAATAAAGGGACAACAAGAGAGAGAGAGAGAGAGAGAGAGAGAGAGAGAAAGAAACTACATAAATTATTGCAGTGTTCTTGAACTTCCTCGATGTCATATTGAGTTAACATGGATGATGCAGTCCCCATCACTAGTTTTGGGATTCAAACCAAAATATGCAGAACCATCTATTATTACTCACTTAACCACTGGACTGGACTGGAGAATAGCAAATATCAAATGATATTTTCACTGCATATAGTAGAACAAGAAATGAAAAAGAAAAATACAAAATTTACAACAAAGGGAGAAGAAAGAAAACCTTAAGGGCAGAGATGAAATGGTTGTTGGGCTGGATTGAACAGACACGTATCTAGCTGGCCCAGGCACGCTTCAGACCACCTGCGAATATATACACGTGTATTGCCTAGTCATCATCGACTATACCGAACGCACCAATGCCCTGTTGCGTTGCCATGCTACCCGCAGACCAGTGACCGTCTACCTTTTCACATCTATCTCTAATTAATTCCTTTCTAACTCAATTTAATAAAAAGACATAAATATTATTAAGACATTAGCTCTAAAATTAAATATATTAATTATATCTTTTACATAATCAATAATAACATAAATATATGTAAATATTAATAAAACACATACAATATAATCGAGTACTGTACACAAAATTTAACACAATTGTTTTTTATATTTTCTTAATTTTTAATTCCTTATTTTTCATACTTCACATATCTCACCTTAAAACAAACAAATCATTAGGAAATTTTCAACTAAAATGTTTTTTAACAGAATAAATTTAAATTTCAATTCATAAAGCATCGGTAAAACTTAACAAGATCAGATTTATCCTTTCCCAAAATATTCTTCAATGCTCGATCTTTAACTTTCAGCTGTCCACAACACACGATAACAACAACGGAATTGTGTCAGCGTCATCCGAGAAATCCAATAAACCAAATCCATGTATTATTCAACATTTGTTGGCAGTCATTCGTGAGTGTAAAAACCTAGCAACAAGAATGGTGCACGTACAAGAAAGGTTAGCTTGGTGACCCTTTGGACTTCCTCTAATTGTCAAAATTTGATATTAATTAAACAATCAAAGTTCATTTTTCAACTTATCCTCCAGGGCATCGAAGTAACCTTCGCATTTGGTAATTATCAAGAATGTTACATTAAACACGATAGTTCTACCCCCACTATTGTTGATAAGCCCATCCCACACACCCACATGTGTAATATGTCCTAACGTGATTCACTTCTTAACATCTGAATCCCAAATTTCATTCATTATGATTAATGTACAGAGTACAGAAAAAGCATAGCATAGATACGCTCGGAAAGTAATAAACAATCAAGAATCTGATGGCGTTTATGACACTTTTTTTAGCGTAAGCCATCCAGGCAGGTTGCTAATACAAAAATTGGTTGAGAATCTAACAATCTGACAATGTTTCATTTACGGCAAGCTCGAAAACGTGCAAGCCATACATTATTAAAGGCAAAACGTATCACACTTCAGCAGGCATCCAGGTCACGGCAGGGAGGAGGCTTGGGCTCACCTAACAAAGTAGTATTCCCTCCTTCAGGTCCACTCCTAATCCGTAGGGGATTTTGCGTGCCGTGCTGAAGAAAAAGAAACCAGATTCATAATTTAACAAGGTATGAGTTTCTAAAACATGGGCAGTGTTAAAATAGATCATAGTCAATGGTCTTACCGGTGGCTTCTCACCCTTTCTCAGTTTTTCTACTATATCAACTACTTTCTCTGGGGTTACATCTTCCTGTAATTGGCATCAATATGACATGAAAGAGTGTTTCAGAAGCACATCGTACATCACCCCTCCCCTGGAAAAAAAAAGACACACACACACACACACACACATATATATATATATATATATAGAGAGAGAGAGAGAGAGGAAAGACGGACATAGTAATTGTATGTGTATCCCTCTGATCCATTTGAATAATCGGCCACTGTAATCATAGGAGCATTCACACAGCATCCCTGCACAACACCAATAAAGTCCGATAGTTCACCATTGGTTGGCCAACAAAATTACCCAAGAACATCAAGTGATCACCACATTCAGTAAATACAGAAGACAGGTATGCATCTCTTCCTCATCTTGAATTTTACTTTACTCTAAAAAAACAAAAGATTTATACCACATTCGGTTATTCTCTTTTTCTGCTCTTATGCTAAACAATGCAAGGATTTTTTTCAGGATAAATTCATGATGGCTATCATACACACATTGAAAATTATGTCAACGCTGTTGGCCAAACAGTCCAGTTTTGTATTTAATGTAATTTCTGCCTCTGAATACAATAATTATAGTTCAAGCACATATCACGCAATAATACAACTCTAAAAACAACAAACTTGACAAAATTAAAATAAGACTCACCATGCATTCCATTTCTCCAACAGAAAACAAACCGTCTGGTGTTACTTCTGCAAATCAGAGGTGTAAGAAATCTAATTATCAGAAAATGCATACGGTTCCCATTTGCCATGAATAAGATACGATACAATGACAGCCTACAGATAATGGGAGAAATTAAGACAGGTGAACTAACCATTGCGCTTCACTCCCAAGTGTTTCAATAAGGCTTCTTCAATTCCTCGCGAACCGCGTATCATACAAGGTGTTGTTCCACAAACCAACAGATGGTACTTCCCAACCTGAAAGCAAGTTGGTCCAGCTTAGCTTTGGCCTGTATTGATGTGGATTAGGAAAACTAAAAATCATTAAAGCATAATATGATTTCACCTTAGCTCGATTGAACATGGAGTAAAATGTAGCAACCTCATAGACCCGTATAGGAGGAACCTCTATAATATTTGCTACCTAAATAATCCAAAACGCTGACTGTTAATAAAGAATAACATAACTTTTTGCATTAGAAAGAAAATTAAACTACAGATTGCCAACATTGTGTAAATATGGGACTTTCACTGAGTCATCAGTGTCAAGTGAAAAGAAGCTACAACTATAACTCAATCAAATAATGATGAGTATTTACATAGAAGAATGATATTTGAGCATAGATTTTAGGCATAGCATGTATGTCAACCACCAGAGTGATATTTGAGCAAAAGAATGTACAACACCAAATATATAAAAGGCTTCACTCTTGACAATTTTAACAATAATTTCAATAGGATTATCATTACTGTAAATTTATTTTGTGCCCTGTTGCAAGAATTTCAAGACTTCATGGGAACTATTACGGGTCTTATTCTACTTAGCACTTACTAGGAACTATTACGGGTCTTATTCCATCCAACAGGGTACAGAACCTTCTTAGAGAATCAGACATAGTTCTTTGATATGTTTCTACATGTTCTAAGAAGAATACATCAAGCAGGAGACCATCATACCGCATTCATTGCAGAAACAGGGAGCCAGCCGCCATGCTGCTGCTGGGCAAGATCCAAAAGCGGAATCACTGCAGATTGCTTATAGTTGGTAGGATAGTGAGATAAAATCTCCGTAACCTGTGATTAGCAAATGCTAAAACCTTTAAATGTTTATATTATTATTATATTATTATGGGCCAGGTACCAAAAGGATCATACATGTAATCTTCACAGAAAACTAAAGATCCACAACTCTTGGAAATATTATGATAACGAACCAATCAATAAAGCATTGAATCATATAACTCTACACTTACTCAGACTCAGAAAATGTAATTCTGCAATAGGGAATTGAATCACATCACTCAACACCAAGGTCGTCGAATTGAGATTTGAATCATGAAGTTCTGAGCCAATTTTTGAATCGTGGATTGTCATTTTGTATAAAATCATAATATTAATGTATAATGAAAAATTACATCAAATATATCATAGAAATGGTACATGATATTCAGTGTAATAATGTAAACAATTTTAACTAGAAATAGATGAAAAGAACGTAAGAAGAAGTCTTACAAAAAAACTATTAGTGATACATATAATTTTGTCAATCTTTATCTCGGATGAAAGAAACAAAATCATTAAATAGCTAAATAGAGTGATTGACAAAAAAGGTGAAAAATAATATAGTATAAGTTCGTTAGTGTTCTTTCAAATGCCTTCTCATTTAAAATTTAAGCTCAGAAATTTTTTATTTATTTTTTCATAATTGATGAGAAAGTAAAAACATATGAATCATTGAACTGTGTAAATCATGTCGGCGATGCGAAAATACATAGATTTATTCATGCTTCGTAAGATAATCATTCAAAATTCATCTTGGGATACAATGAAGTAGTTAAAAAAATGTATCGAACTGTAAGATTTGAATCGTGAATAGTAAGATTCTGAGAACCATCGCCTACGCTCTTGAAAGAAGTATAATGCGTCAAATTAAAACACAACCAAGAAAGTTTGAAAAGAAAAGACGTATAATCTTCAACAGTGTCTGTCACTATATTTTCTGTATTCTGATGGCGAACTATATAACGATAAATTATCAAAAACCATAATACGGACATTTAAAGTGCAATGAAACATTACCTTTGCTTTGTTGGGTTCGGTGAATTCCCATGGAAGGTTAGGGTTGTTGTCCGGTGAGTCAAGGTGCTATGTCAATCAAAAGTGGATATAATAAGAATCAAAATTACAAAACGGAAACTGAGAGAATTGAAGCGAAAACGAATAGCACTTACGTAGTTCAGAGCGGTTGAAAAAGCCCTCGAAGGCTGAGAAAGGGAAAACCAAACAATAAAATAAAAACAAACACAGACGGAAATCGGAAAACAAAGTGAGAAAAATGAAAAAGGAAACCGACGGAAAACCTGACGGAAAATGTGACGGATCTCGTTGAAGCGATTCGCGGCTAAGCGTGCCAGCATGTTGGAGAAGCTGCTTGGAGCAGATCGCAGAGAGAGAGAGAGAGAGCGCGTGCCAGACAGATAAATTAGAGAGACAGAGCGCGTGCCAGAGAGAGAAATTAGAGAATGTCAAGTGAGGGGTGAAGTGTAAGAGAACAAGGAAATGTGGCACCATCCTAGCCGTTGGATCACATCAATAGATAATGTACACGTCAATGGATCGGATTTTCTTTGGGCCTTGTAGATCTGGTCTGTTAAGTGAAAGGGTGTTTCTTCCTGCACCCGTCACAGACTTCCGAAAATTTTAATACGAATTAGGATGGGATAAGTGTTTCAGAAAGTAAATTCCTCTTATCTTACATTTTGATATATTTTTTTATTTCTAAATTTTAAAATAAATAAATAAAATTATTTTAACTTAATATATTAATTATTTTACATGTTAAACGATATTATAAATTATTATTTAAGTTTTAACATATTAAATGGTCTAAAGATCTTGAATCTCACTCTAAAATATCTATTTATACAAAAAAGATTTAATTCGTTTATATTAAAATCATTATATTTATTTATTTTTAAGGTTTGAAAATTAAATCGTATAACAAATTCAATCTCTACCAAAATTTAATGAAGTAAAAACATATTTTTATACTAATAATAATGTCTAAGTAAATATTATTAACTGATTGTATAATATAATTAATATTGATGATTAATGTAATCATTGTCTTTGTTTGAAACACTAGTTTTTCTGAAATGATCATAATACGGATAAATAATTTCATAAGGTTTCAAAATAGACAATAATTTATAACTGAAAAAAATAAATCTAAACACTTACAGATAATCTAATAGATTGAAAGACTTCTAACAAAGATCATAAGTAATTATTAATCATGTTGTAAATGATTTGACAACATCTACCGTTTTGTTATAGAAATTGTTTGTTTTAAAGACCATGATATTTGATAATATTTTGACATCATCTACGTGTGATTCTGTTATTAGTCCATGTTAGTGTTTATGATTATTATTATTGATTATGGAGTAATTTTGGACTAATCTCAAAATGACACGTAAATGATAATAAAATGTTGTCAAAAAAATGTTGTCAAGTATCATTATCTTTTCTTTAATACAAGTAAGCATATTTTAAAAAGACTAAATTATATAATCATGCAATGTGAAAACAAAAAGTTGCAATGTTACTTACCATGGAAGCACTATTATCCAAGCGTGTACAAGAAATGGTTCAGAACGGTGAGAAACCACATCCACCTTATGCTCGTAGAGATGTTAACTATGCACAAATTGTGCCTTCAACGTTATGTTCACCACCCATCATTGATTTTGGGCTCATATCTTCATCAACACCATTAACTAGACAAAAAGAAGAGCTGTAAAAGCTAAGATCAGCTCTCTCCTCGTGGGGATGCTTCCAAGTATGTACTTGACAATTTTATTTCAATTTGTAAATTTGTAGATACCATTTGCACAAGCATACCTATAAACTTTTCTGAAGGTAACAAATACAAAGGTATTTTAATAATTTTTATTTTTAATTTAAAATAAAAAAATAAAAAGTAAGAAATTATTCAAATATCTTTAACTTTTTTTAAACATTTACAGATAATTTTATTAGATAATTTAATAGATTGAAAGACTTCCAACGCAAACCATTGAAGTAATTATCAATCATGTTGTAAATAATTTGACAGTATCCACCGTTTTGTTAGAAATTGTTTTCTTTAAAATGAGTAAGCATATTTAAAAAAAATGTGAAAACAAAAAATTGCAGTGTTACTTACAATGGAAGCATTATTATTCAAGCGTGTACAAGAAATGGTTCATAATGGTGAGAAACCACCTCCACCTTATGTTTGTAGAGATGTTAACTATGCATAAATCGTGCCTTCAACGTTATGTTCACCACCCATCATTGATTTTGGGCTTATATCTTCATCAACATCGTTAACTAGACAGAAAGAAAGCTGCAAAAGCTAAGATGAGCTCTCTCCTCATGGGGATGCTTCCATGTATGTACTTGACAATTTTATTTCAATTTGTAAATTTGTAGATTTGTAGATACCACTTGCATAAGCATACCCTATGAGCTTTTTTGGAAGGCAATAAACCATGGCACATCAAGCACACTTTTGGACAAGGTTCGTGAAGTTGTAAGGGAATTTTTTAAGCAGCCAATGGAACAAAAAAAGATAATTTCCAAAGGGGTGAAAGAATTTGAAGGGTATGGTGCAAATCCAGTTCCTTAAGAAGGTTAGTTTTTAGATTGGTCAGATCGTTTGTGCCTTGATGTGTACCCTGAAAATAGAAGGAAGTCAAATTTGTGCCCAGAAAATCCACCATCTTTTAGGTAAAATGAAACTGCTACTTCACTGATGAGTGAGGACTTCTTAAATCTTAATGCTAATTATGCAGACAAATGTTCAAACGGTTGATAGGTGACATGTTCGTGTTGGCTAAGATTAGTGACACTCTTTTTTGCAGCAAAATTGTGGAAGAATACACAACAAAGCTGAGAGAGGCAACAAATCTTATTTCTATAACTATTGCTAAATCATTAGATTTAGAAGAAAAATGTTTCTTGAATCAATTTGGTGAACAAGCACTGCTGCAAGTGAGGTTCAACTATTATTCTTGTTGTGCACAACCTGATGGATCAGGGTACATCATTATACTGCAAGATGACGTTGAGGGCTTCCAAGTCCACCATAAGGATAAGTGGTTCACAGTTCCCACAATTTCCCATGCCCTATTTGTACTCACGGGTGATCAAATGGATGTATGTATTGCTAATTGTGTTTTCTTGAATGTTTCACATGAGACTAACGCTAATTTAAAACATATAAACGGGTGCAAACTTTGTTTTAAAAATCGGTTGTGTGAGTTAAGTTAAGTTTAAAATCTACTTCTTAACATGTTTAGTAACATTTTCTTCGGCAAATAAACGAGTTTCGAACATGATATTTACTAAATTACCTCAAAATCTAAGTAATGTGAACATTTTCACTATTCAGTTGATGTTACAACTTAACAATACAATTATGAATCAAGTTCTTTTTTTTTTTGTATTTCAGATTGGGGTGTACCCTTACAATTTAAAAATTGTTACTTTTTACTTACCTCATGACAATGGATATGATGAAATTTTCGAGAGTCCTTGTTAGAAGTGGACTTTAAGCCTAACTCAATCCCACAAAACTGACTTGTAAGGTGAGGTTTGCACCAATTTATATATTATGACTTGGCCTTATCTCTAGTCGATGTGGGACTTCCAATACACCTCCCTCACGCCGAGGTATATACATCTCGAGCGTGGGACTAGACATTAATGGGTGGTCCGATACGGGTAGAACAGTATGTCCAACAAACAACAAATATCGCTAGGATAGGCTTTTAACCTGACTCTGATATTATGTTAGAAAGTGGGTTTTAAGCCTAATTCAACCCCCACAAAACTGACTTTTAAGGTGAGGTTTGCACCCACTTATATATACTATGAATTGGCCTTATCTATAGTCGGTGTGGGACTTCCAACAGTCCTATACATCGGGTATTGGTGAACTCCAAGAGGGAAAGAATATCTGTTGCAATGTTATATACTCCAAAGCCAAACAAAGAAATTGGACTAGAACAAGGTTTGGTGAATGAAGAACATCTGAAGCTGTTTAAGAAAGTGAAAGATTATGCGGATAGGCTTTGGAATATTATCAACAAGGAAGGAGAACAATTCATGTAGCGAAAGTATGAACCGCAATTTTTGCATTTGTGTGTGATTATAAACCTATAGATGACTTCAAAAAAGAAAAACATTTATGGTGAGAGTACATTGTTTAGTGTCTAATGGCTATAATAGTTGCAAGACTTTGGACTGCTATTGAATATTATTAGTTAAATAAAAATAAATATTTATTTTTTACACTAATTAATCCCGTAGACAACTTATTTTAGATATATTTTAGTCATTAAAACAATTCAATTTTGTATTCATAAATAATAAAAAGATTGAAAGATAAAATAATTGTTGGAAAGTGTGAAAATTTGTAAGGTGTCAAATAATACCCAAAAACAAAACGTAACTAATTAAACATATGTGTAAAACAAAGGTACGAGACAAACAAATATTGGTGTTTCTTTTAGCACTTTTAGACATTTCCTTTTGCATCTCTATATTCCGAAAATAGTTACAAGATTGCATTTTTTTTAATGAATTTCGTTGAAGAATTTGTTCTTCAACTGAATTCAAAATTCATTAAAAGAGTTCTAAAAGGTTTCAACATATTTCAAAATTTGTTGAAATACAAAAATAGAATGTAGGATTTTTTGAATTGTTTCGGATAGTTTTGGAATTTTAAAAATAAATAAGGTTGTATAAAAAATGTGTGGACGTGTATGAAGAAACACTCAACATGTATTCATTTATAATTTTTCATCTGAATCATCTATACATATTTTTGAGTTTCATCGTTAAAAAATTTAAGGAAAACATTTACAATCTCTTAAATAATGGTTAATAGACAATAAAAAGTAGCAAAACCTTTAACTAAATGAACGGGCCGGCCCAAACTTTAAAGGAAATGCAGGTCCAGACCAGATTCCGATATTCCAACTCCTTATATTTCAATTCAGTTAAAATGAGATGAACTTTAGACAGTAGCTTCTTCTTGCTCTTTCATATTTTATTATTCTTTTAACCATTTTGAATTATAAAATTTGAAAGTTTCCTTTTCAAAAAAAAAAAAATGGTTTATGGACTTGAAAGTCACCGGATTTTACCATTTTAAAAGGGCAAAAGTCGGAATTTTCTTTATATGAGGTGCAGGAGTAATATATGGAGGTGTAGGAAGAAGCTTCCATCTGAGGCGTCCCCGACAAAGCCCTGCAGCCCAAAACAAAAACTCGAATTGAAAAGTGGGAGTTTGAGGTGAAGAAAGAGACCGGAAAAGACACAGAGCAATGCCGGAGCTTCCAGAGGTAGAGGCGGCGAGGAGGGCCGTCGAGGAAAACTGCGTCGGCAAGAAGATAACGAAATGCATTGTCGCCGATGATTCCAAAGTCATCGACGCCGTTTCTCGCTTGGACTTCGAAGCTTCCGTTATCGGCAAGCTCATCGTCGCTGCTCACCGGAAGGGAAAAAACATGTGGCTTCAGCTTGATTCCCCTCCTTTTCCTTCCTTCCAATTCGGTCCTCTCTCTCTCTCTCTCTCTCTCTCACTAAATTTATAGCTACAATTTGTTGTTACTTATGAGTTTCTGTCTCTATCTCAGGCATGGCTGGTGCTATATACATTAAAGGAGTCGCAGTAACAAAGTACAAAAGGTAAGGCCTATGGGGTATGGTTAAGTAATCTTTATTTGGCTATACTGAGAATTTATGCGGAAGTTTTACAAAAGTTTACGTAAAATCTTTTATTAGCTTGCATTTGTTAGTTGGCAATAACGGTTTTTTACACACCCACACACTGATGCTGTTGATATACCATGACTTTCTTACCACAAATTCCCCTGCATTTTACTAGGGTTTTAAAATAGGATACTTTTAGGATTCCAAATGTGACTTTTTGTCTCATATTGAGTAAGAATAATCCATCAGAAACTTTGATGAGATTTTACATTAAAAGATTGTAATTCATACTTTTTTTTTTTTTTTGACATTGACCTTATATTCCATACCTCAACAAAATGTGCAAAACTTCGGATTTGTATGTATCGGAAGATGCCAACATGATATGTTATGCAAGAGTATCAAGGAGAGTTCTGTCTTATTGATAAAACCAAACCTGTTTCAGGGTGCTACAAGATCCCAACTGTATGAAACTACCGGAGAAGTACAATGGGAAAGAAAACAGTTCTAGGCACCTTCCAATTCTCACTCCCCACCATATACTGCACACATCTGAATAATCCTTTTGCCAATTTTGCTAACTCAGTAGTTAGTTACATTGAAGATTCCTCATTTTCTAATTTATAATTCCACTCTTTTTCTAAGACATGCTTTACTATTTCGGAGTTTCTATTATTTATTGACTTATATTGGTGCAATAATTTGGCACATATTCTTAATATAAACATGCATGTGACATGTAGGTCAGCTGTGAAGGATGAGGATGAGTGGCCCTCAAAATATTCAAAATTCTTCATTGAGGTAGGAGATGTAACCCCGTTGATTAGTGGAATGCTTGAATTATTTGAGCTTTTGGTCTTGTAACCTGTTATGATTCCATCCATTGACTTCGATTGGTGACAAATTAAAATTCATTTTGTTGTGGATTCATAAGATTTGTGAACCATTAGATTCAAAGAAATTAATCTCTTACAAATATCATCATTGATCGTATTAAATCACATTTATGCAGTTAGATGATGGATTAGAGTTGTCTTTCACTGACAAGAGGCGATTTGCTAAAGTTCGTCTTCTTGAAGATGTATTGTCACTCTACTTGCCAACTATCAACCATTTTTATTTTTCTAGTAAATAAATTTGCTGTTGATTGTATATTTGTTTCCTGTGATGTAGCCAACATCAGTGCCACCCGTATCTGAGCTTGGTCCTGATGCTCTTTTTGAACAAATGACACTTGAGAAGTTTACAGAGTCTTTGCACAAGAGGAAAACTGAAATCAAGGCTTTATTACTTGATCAAGTATTAAATTATTCCTTTATTACTTCCCATACATTGTATTTCACTCATCTTTTAATTTGTTTATTATTTGAATTTATCATTCTTTTGCTTTATGTGTGTGCACTTTCCTTTTTGTATAGTTTTTGCATTTTTGTGTGTGGACTCATGTTTTCTGCTTGAAAAGTCAAGATTTGGTGTTCTTTAATCAAGTTCGTTGGGACACCTGAATTTATTGGTAACTTGTGCTTGAACATAAGACAATATTCTATTGATGAGACAAATAGGACAGGTCAAATGATAAGAAAAGATGCAGAGTTCATAAATTAATTATTTGTACTTTGCATGCATAAAAAAATTATTTAAATGAATTACTCGTGCTAATTTGTGGTGTGGTTGAGTATTTTTTAGAGAAAAAGGATATGCGTTGGTAATCTGAGATAGTTTTACACAATCATCCAATCGTAAACTGTCATGTACAGTGAGTTGTTGACTTTTACAATAATGTTATAAGTCAAACCAACTGTGGTTTGTGATTAAATGGTAGTGTAACATTGTTCTACACATCAGTGCATGAGAACCAAACTTTCTTTTTCTAATTCCGCCCGTAATATATATATATATATATATATATATATATATATATATATATTTCCTTCTTCTCATGGTTTCAGTGCACAGGAATTTAATATATTTTTTTACATCTGACTGTATCATGAGATTAATTATTAAAGATCCGAAATTTCAATCTTTCCAGAGCTATATTTCAGGTATTGGAAATTGGGTGGCTGATGAAGTGCTGTACCAAGTAAGTACAACCTTCATTTTCTAAATGATTTTGAATCTTTGATGTTTCCAATTAGATTTAGTGGAAGATACTAGATTTTAAATGTAACCAGAGTTTATTTATGGCTTATTAAACTTTAGGTTTAATATTCATCTCAATTTAGTCTTTTTATTAGTAATACATGGTCCTGTTGTGGATAGGGATAAAGCCTTGATCACTTCTGTTAGGATATAGGGTATTTGGATATAATGGGAAATAGGATTAGGATAGAAGGCAGAGGAATTGTATAAATAAATTGATTGAATAGTTAGAAGGCAGTTTTTGAGTACATTGTTTGTTAACAGGCTCATTCGACCTGTGAAGGGGATTATGCTCCCGGATTGTGCTGTATAGTCCATTTCTTACTATGAATAATACAAATTCGTTTCATTCTTTCATATCTACTGGTTGGTGTGAGTAAGAGAGAGTTTCTTGATTGGGTTTCTTGTTCAGAAACCTATCAACTTCAATTTTAAGAAATGATTCTAATGAATGTAAACTTTACTTTTTAAAAGAATAATACCGTTTTCCTACTCAACTATTTATACAAGATGATCAATATGCTCTTCACACAAATCTGGCTTGATCTCATGGTTTGTACAGGGTTCTTATTAGTCCCTGTCTGTATGCATAAGACTCATGATGTTCTTAAGTGCAGAGGGGAAATGAGGCATAATTTTAGTTTGTACATATATTCCGGAAGGGATGCCTACACAGTTTTTTTTTTTTGTTTGAAGTTTTCTTTTTAGCTATATTTGTGTGTGTGTATGTGTGTGTGTGTATTTATGCATATGTCATGGAGACATTTGTAATGGGAAACCTCCAAATAGTAATAGTTGCCTCATAGTTTTTTCATAAAGAAATTCGATGTAAGCTTGCCAATTTCTTGAGGATGAATGATGTTTGGTTAGAATATAAAATGATGTTTTAAACTCATATGCATGGTTATGTAGAATTGAAACTGATCTAGATGAAATTTAGCTGCTCTCAAGTATTATTTTGTACTAGATTATTTTCTCTCTTTGCATTGTATATCATGAGCTTCAAAATGATTTTGAACTTGCATTTCATAGGATTTAGTATATGCTATAACACTGTATTTTAATCAGCAGTTACTATATTAGCTCTGACCTTGGATAGAAATGGAATTATAAAACTTAGTTAAATATTATTTTCCCCTATTTCCAGGCAAGAATTCATCCACGGCAGGCAGCTTCTAGCCTGTCTAATGCAAGCTGCTCAACTTTGCACAAATGCATTAAAGAGGTGGGGATCCTGATTTCTCTTGATATGATTCTAGTTTATAGTACATCTGTACTTAATAAAAAAAGCATAGAGGATAAATCCTGTAGGTTATTCATTTGGCTGTTGAAGTTGATGCTGACTGTAGCCGTTTTCCTCTCGAATGGTTATTTCATTTTCGATGGGGAAAAAAGCCTGGAAAAATAAGTGGTGAGAATACTTCTCTACTATGTATTAGTTGACATATAGTTCCTTTCTACAGGTCATTGAAAAAGCAGTTGAGGTTGGAGCAGATAGTAGTCAGTATCCTAACAGTTGGATATTTCATTCACGGGAAAAGAAGCCTGACAAGGCTTTTGTTGATGGTTTGCTTCCTCACTTTGTTATAAAAATAATCATTTTTTGGGGCCACATGAATAGTAGCCGATCTTTACAAGATTTCTTACTGCATATATGTCTTATTTCCTCACTTTTTTGGTTAGTGTAATTTACTTTTATTGATTGGTACCCGACTCCTAGGCTTGTTTTCCATTTCATGCATTTTCATATTTGTCAACGGTCATATCCTGTGCATTTTACTATGGAGGGTACTATTAGAATATTGATACTAAGTTATTGATCTCTTCAAATTTGAAAGTTGAAAGCGTCCCATGCATCATATAATCCTCTATTTTTAAACTGACCGAGTTATCCTGTTAAGTCAATTATTTTAACTTTTATTTTAATTCATATTTTCAGAAATTGGCTATTACTCTTAATTTTTGTTTACCAGTTCTTCTGTTCTATCAATGCAAAACACATTTATCTATAATCAGTTTCTTCGATCCTTTTCATTGACTCGGTATATTTCCTTCCGCCTACATATTGGATGAGTGTTTCCTGCTTACTGACCAAGAATAATAATTTAAAACTAAGTTTTTTGTGATCTTAACATTTATAATTTTTCATGTGATACAGGGAAAAAAATTGACTTCATCACTGCTGGTGGTAGGGTATGTCGTTCTGAACATTTCCAATTTGTCATTTGTTTTATTTTTATCATTATATTATGTGTATTTCTGATCTAAACATGATGTTTCCTTTAGACAACTGCTTACGTGCCAGAGTTGCAAAAGCTTAGTGGATCTGTCGATGTAAAAGAAACTGGTAAGACTAAAAGGCAAGCTTCAAAGAAAGTAAGTACAGCTGATGACACTGAGAAACCAAAAGATAGTAAAGAAGGGGATCTCGGAAGTGTCAAATCAAAGAAGGGGGCAAAAGCTGGAGCTAAAGGCAGGAAGCCTGCTAAAAAGAAAAAACCAGAGGAAAGTGATGAAAACAATGACAGTGATGCTGGTACGGATTGTGATACTGATCAAGTTGTAAAGAAGAATGCAGGAAACGTGACTAATAGGAAACGAGTTGGGGAAGAGAAGCTATCAAAGAAAAGAGTTCAAAGCAATCAAACTGGTAGGAGTTCAAAAAGGAAAGCTAAGTAGTAAGTATGGGGGTTAGTGTTGTATTCTGCTGTGTTCACACTAGAACAACAGAAGGATGGTTTATTATGTGCCTACAACTTAGGTTTGCTGTTTATACGATGTGTTTATGATCTGTTGGTCTGTTTGTGCTTCACATATCATGTATGGTAATTTAATATCCCATGTAGACCAATGGAAGGCATTAATAGGATGCCTTCAGTTTTTGTGACTATTGTTAATGCCCACTTCTTGTACAAAGCTACGATATATTTTTATGTTTTGATTCATGATGTATTTTCTTGGACGTCCATTATTATAGTTTGTCAATGAGGTCAAAATGAGTTAGCTTCCTAGGGTTTTGGTCGGATGCCTGGAAGAGATTCAGGTTTTCGTGACTGCTATATTATTGATAGATTCTGTGCGTACCTGGAAGCAATCGAGTTAGTGGAGTTATTGATAGATATTATAACATGTTTAAATATGACACTTGTAAGTCTTTTGAGACCTTAAGTCTGATTAGTTTTACTTTCACCTATGACTTGATCTCAAAATCCCATAAACCGAAACAGATTAAAAAGACATATCGTATATGTAAGAGTTTGTGTTCCTTAGGTTTGTTTTGGTGATCTCTCTTTGGGTTTTGTTTGTTTGTTTCACCGCCTCATCACAGTTCACAGAAGTTTGTCCTTAATGCGAAGTGCAGTGTTCATTAATTTCATTGACGAATATATTTTCTGAAAAGCAGGAGCTTGAACATTTTGAAGAAATATATGAGAAAAAAACAAAAGAAAAATGGAAGTAAAAGAGCATTTAAACATGGTTGCAGCACATGGGTTTGATTTTGATAATGTTTGTGTCGATCTTGTTGGTTCTGGGAAGGTGGATTGGGTCCAAGATCTGTGGATTATAAAGACAGCATTGCCCCTCAATTATTGAGAACTGCAGAGTAATTGCAGTTAGTTTAAAATGGGTATCAGATCCTATCCTGGGCAACCCATGTGAGTGTAACATTTTAAATTTGAATCTGCCCTTACAAATGTTATTTTTTGTTTGTTCTTTCAGTAGATTGAGTATAAAGATGACGATGAGAGTGATTAAGGGACAGGTTAGAGAATAATTGCTTCTGTGTTCAAACGTTAACCAACAATTAATTAGACTTTCGGATTTCAATTTACAGAGAAAACAAAACATAATATGCTGCTCCATTTACTTTTTTTCACCAAGATACGGCTAGCGGAAATAAGCAAACAACTTGTAAGCAATTATTTAGAAGTTGACCATTACTCTCTTCAAATATCCACATATATATCAATTATATTGTTTGAATTGAATGTGTTTGCAAAAATAAAAGTTCACGGAATTTTATGTAATTTTAAAATACATATATTGTTATGTGGATAAAATGTCAACAATGCAAACCAGAAAGTTGGCAGTAATTTTCATGTAACCTAACTTCTATTATCAGAATACAGTGTTCTAGAATTCATGGAACATTTAAAGCAATTTAAGTACATATGACAGTGAAAGAAAGACATATATACTTGAAACCTTTGAGAACCCAGTTCGCATCATAGGTTGTTGAGAGATGCTAAAGTTGATAATGCTGAGAATTTCTTTTTCTAGAAGACTGAATGCAAATCACTTTTAAAATAAATTAATTTAAAAAAGATATATTAAGTGAATCTGCCCTTCACCTTCCATACAATTCTTATTTTTTGTTTGTTCTTTCAGTATATTAAGTATAAAGACGACGATGAGAGTGATAAAGGGACACGGCGCATGTGTTTTAATTTATGATTACACTTTCGGATTGGCTGAGAAAGCAACCTTACCAAACACTACCAAAAACAGATTACAAAATTAGCATGAGAACTTCACACTTTCCCCTTTCACCATTTTGCATGTTTCTTATATATAAGTTAAGCATGAAAGATAATGTATAACCATATCTAATAATATCTTTTAATATTTTTTAGAATATTTACTAATATTATAAATAAATAATTAAACACGTCTTTTTATTTAGTTAGGAGTCATTGAGGGTGTGAAATTTTAGATAAGAGAAATTATACAGAGGTAAACTTTAAATTAGAGTTTTTTTTTTCTGTTATAAAAATAATCATTTTTTTGTGCTAAATGAATAGTAGCCAATCTTCACAAGATTTCTTACTTTCTCATGTTGTTGGTTAGTGTAATTTACTTTTATGGAAGGTACTATTAGAATTAGAATATTGATATTAAGCTAGGAAAAAGTTTTTTTAACGATTCTATTTTGATAATTTTTTGACAAACAGTTTATAATTGATTCGTTTTAAATATTTTTTTAAAATAAATTCAAACAAACAAATGAAATAATGATATGTGTTTTGTTATCGAAAAAGTTGTTAAAAAATGTTGTTAAAATATCATGATCTTATTAAGTTATTCAAAGAAAGTAAGTACAGTTCATGACACTGAGAAATCAACAGATAGTAAAGAAAGAGATCTTAGTGTCTGTATCTGTTGGGGAGAGACACAGCATAAAATATCTTATATCTATATAAACTCATGTTTATCTCTTATTTTATTCGAAATTAGTTTTTACGAGTGTCAAATAAAAAAAAGAGGCAAAAGCTGGAGCTAAAGGCAGGAAGCCGGTTAAAAAAAAAAAACCAGAGGAAAGTGATGAAGACAATGACGGTGATTCTGGTACGGATTGTGATACTGATCAAGTTTTAAAGAAGAATCCAAACAACGTGGCTAATAGGAAACAAGTTGGGGAAGAGAAGCTATCAAAGAAAAGAGTTCAAAGTAATCAAACTGGTAGGAGTTTAATACCTCTAAACAAAACAAAGAAGAAAGATATACTCTACTTTGCAGGATGTTTACAGGATGTTGTGGTGGGAGGAAGAGAAGAACATAACTCATATTTATAGGAGCAGTGGATTCTTCCTCGTGTGATGCTTTTTTGTTAGGCCTGAAACAAAGAGAGGAAGAGAATAACATAGCTCATGTTTATAGGAGTAGGAGATTCTTTCTTGTGTGATGTTTTTTTTTAATCCTGTTTTAATTTCTATTTTTTTATGTTTGAAATAAATAAATTTTATTTTTATTTATCTTCAAATCTATTTAAATAAATAAAAAAAAATTATCTTCAAATTTTTTTAAATTTTTTTTATTATTTTTTTACAAATTCACTTAAATAATCAAGACATAACAAGTAAAACTTTTTGTGTGTTCATAAATAATTTTTCTCAACAAACTTCTATTATTTCACATTAGTTAGATAGATTTCTTATTCTTCTAGTATATACAGTTTTAGATTTATAATAGATTACTAATACAATGTTTAGGAGTGCAAATATATCTGCAGTTAATTATAAAATAAATTTAAGATTGAATGAAAATACTGTTTCTTATTCCTCATTTATACATTTTTTTTACTTTTCATATTTTATTCATTTTATTTTTTTAATTATTTGAGTGTTTTAAAAAACTTCTGGAAAAAAGTTGGTTGATCATCAATCGACAAAAGACCATTTTAAACTATTTTAAAAACTTAAAAAAATAAGCTTATTTAAAAAAAATAAGAAATCAACTTAATCGTAAAAAAGTTGAAAACATTATGATTATAATTTATTCTAAACTATTATGAAATCACCATAGCAAACAAAATATAGTATAATTATAAAAATATTTTATAAAACATGATAAATTGATTACTGCATAATACAAAATTTATTTAATATTTAATGATTTAATTAATTGATTTAATTAGAATATAGTCCTTTGAGACCCCACCTTAATTCTGATAATTAAATATATCATATAATGATATTTTATACTAAATTTAGAAGAAAAAAATCAATTGAATTTTAAACGGTTTTCTTTCAAACACAATTTACATTTGTTTATATCGTATAATAACATTTGGAAGATTTTATTTTTGTTCATTTTAAACACGTCTTCTTATTTAGTTAGGAGTTATTGAGGGTGTGAAATTTTAGATAAGAGAAATTATACAGAGGTAAACTTTAAATTAGAGTTATTTTCTGTGAAGGTTATAGAAAAGAAATTTGGTGTTATATGCTGAGCAAAAAGTTATATTATTGTGCTTTATGTTTTTTTTAACGTCGTTTAGGATATTCCCAGTCAATAAATTTTTTATTTTAAGCAGGAAACTTAAAAGAACATTGATTATTTAAATAATTTATGAATTTTCTAAAACACAAAAACTAAGAAAAAAATTAAAAGACATTATAATTTAGCATATTAATACATTAATATTTAATAACTCACTGCTTAGTAGCCAAATATTGCCTCTCATATAGTAATACATGTTTATTCGTAGTTAAGAAATTGTTTAAATTTATATACAAATAGATAAGAATTTTCCATTAGACTTATATAACACGACAGTGCTATTTACAGAGATTCATTGTACCATTATTCACATTTCCAATCAAGAAAAGTATAAAGATAATGTATCAACGTTGGTGTGATGGCAAACTTATTTCTCCATAGGGTTCATATATATATATATTCAAAGGAAAAATAAAAGCAAACACTCTTTGGTTTGGTTGAACCTGTAATACAATTTATATCTTGCTTGACCAAATAATTAGAACAAAGCTAATTCTATATACTATAAACAAGTAACAAAACGGACAACTGATAAGAAAAGCTAATTGCCCGGAATTACAGTACCAAAAAATTCAATACCTAAAAGCTAGTTGAGAATCTATCCCTAAACGAGGAAAGCTATACCTAACACTCAACTTTGACAAGTGTATTAGGAACACTCATGGGTAATGATTTACACTGGAACCAGTCCTTGGTACAAATAAGGGCCTCAAGAGTCAAGGAATCTAATGAACTCCGGTAGTTATCCATTTTTCTAATTTCTGTATCAAAAACAGCATCTGCCGAGAGGGTGGATACTGGCACACACAAAATATCTGATGCTAGTCTAGACAATGTTGGGTACTTCAATCCGTTTATTCTCCACCAGCTCAGAACATCAAATTCTTGTACTCTTGTCTCAAGAGGCTCTTCAAGATACTCATCCAGTTCAGACTTATATTGCTGGTTACATGTTAGATCAGATATATAAAATTCGATGTCAGACAGTCCATCATCACCCGTAAAAAGAGATGCATCAAATGCCCCTTCTTCAAATGACTCAGTCTTTATCATAGTCTCATTCCCTTCATTATCATTTGTTGCTGTAAAAGGAAGCACTTGTATGATATTATATTCAAGGAACAGTTCATTAAGACCCTCCTCAACAAATCTTGTCCAGTACTCAGCATTCTCACCAAATATCTTAGCGAAGGTGGACTCCACGAATTTCATTTTATATCTTGGATCCATGGCTACAGCAGCAGCCAGGATGACACAGCTTTCTCTCCAATATTGATCAAAATTCTTTTGCAAAGGCATAATCAAACACCTGCAGAAAGGATCCTGGCTTAAGGCTGCACAAGTCAACACCACCTGAAGTTTTGACACTTCAAGAAAAAATACATTTGCAGTTGGGTACGGTTGAACAGTTAAAATGTTAGCTGCATCATACAAGTAATTCAAATATCTACATAGAGTTTCCACGTGCTTCCAGTCATCCATTGTTAAAGTCATTCTGAAATCAGGATCAAAGGCGTCAAAGCAAACAAAAACTTCCTTTAATTTGCAAGCAGCTACAAGCATATGGTAAATTGTGTCCCATTTATTTTGGTCATCGATAACAATGTCCATTGTACTAGGGACTTGAAGTTGTTGCCTCAGCTTCAAAAAATTTGCTTCATTTGATTTAGAAGATTTCACATACTTCACACTCTCGCGAACTTTATTGATTGTTTCTCTCATAGCTGATAACGCATCTAATGCAAGGCGGCTAAGTACACGAGCATAACAGTTCTGACTTAAAAACTGACCATTCAGAATCACAGGATTATTAACAGATAGAAGACTTCTCAGATTTCCCATCAAAGTCTCAGTGGAGAAGAATTTATCAAGTGCAAGAGTAAATAGCCGACCCTTTAAATGCCAATTGCTCAGGCATTTCACTATAGCTTGATTTAAGGAACCGTCAGAATCAGGAAATGGTACCGTGAATACATTAAGAATAGGATGATGTAAGTTCCAATCACCATCAATGAAGTGACCTCGAAGAAAAACATAGGCTGATGTATGGTTTGAAGTCCATAAGTCCAAGGTGAGGTTGACTCGTCCAGGAATCCCATCAATAAGATTCAACAGGTTTTGCTTCTCTCTGAGGTACATAGCAACACAATCCCCTTGAATAGCATTAAGGCTCAGTGGATTGAACTGGGGTTGCAGCGCCCTTACAAAATCAATGAAACCTTGGTGTTCTACAATATGAAGTGGATAGTCATGTAAAATAATCATTTTGGTCATCTTACTGTTGCAACGCTCCTGATCAAATGAGATAGCAGCAATGTAAGGTTTTGCCCTTGCTCGTTTCTTAGGTGGATCTGCATCAGTTTTGGAACATGGAATTTTTTTATTTTTCTGACAGATTCCCAGAGTAATGTGTCTCTTGAGATGACTGGTGCCAGATTGTTTTGAATCTTTGAGATAAGCAAATGACTTTTGGCATCTTTTACAGTAAGCCCTGGCACATCCAGGTCCATCAGTTTTCACAGTGAAGTGCTCCCAAACAGTAGATTTCTTTCTCCTCCTACTATTTTGATGTGTTTCTGACTCAAGGATATTTAACTCCATGACAGGACCGCAGGTTGAATCTAAAAAACAAATTAAAAGTAAAGCATTACAAGAGAGTAATCAAAATGTGGTAGAACTCGAACCAGCACTACATCACTTTTGTGTCAAGGAAAGCAGACAAGTGTATAATTCTCGTGTAGTAATAGTAATATATACGTCAAAAGGGGGAAGCACATAGAGGGTAACAAAACAAAAGAAGCCAGTGGTCTTCAGCATAGTTTCTCATCTAAAATTTTGGTTCCTAACAGTTATCGATCAATACCAAACAAGGTTATCAAATTGGATTCAAAGAGGAAATCACCAAGATAATTTTTTAATCCTGAATCAAAACTTGTATTAAAATTATAAGATTCAGAAACAATGAAAAAATAACTTGAAGATATAGTGTTGAATGTAATAATTGTATACTAGAAATAGATAAAAACACCTTAACCACAAGTCTAACAACAAAATTATTAGTTATATATGAGTGAACCCTCTATTTGGGAAGAGAATTAAAGCAAAGCAATGAAGCATCCAAATAGATTGCATACCGAGAGAACAAGTGAAATATAAAGTAGTGAAATAATCAAATACGAAACGATCAGTTGGGCTCCTTCAGTTCCTTTTCATTTAACAATATATGCTTCTATGACTTCTTATTTCTTTTATGAGAGGGAAAGACAAGTAAAAAATAAAAGAACATAATGAATCGTTGAATCATTTGATTTATAACATTGATACAAAATCTACTTGTTTCATTAATTTATAGTAAAATTCACACTCGTTTTAAATCATGTTATGATATGAATTGATAACTTGCAAATTCGCATCAAATTGTATGATTCTGATGATGATCCCAAACATCTGATCCATAGAGCTCTGGAAGAGCAATGGTGCAAAGGAATAGCACATACTGGGTTGACCCCTGGTTTAAATTTAAAAAGTATAATGCAAACTAAATAATTCATACTATGTATATAAATATTAAATAGTCAAAGAAAATCCAAAATTAAATAAATTCATGATTTTTAATAAGTCACTATCCACACACAATTACCATCATCTTAGGAGCGATAAGAACACAGTAATGAAGTAAAAAAAAAAAACAGAGACAGTGGTGAATTGAATAGGAAAAGAACTTAAAAAATTAAATACATATTAGCATATGTAAACAATTGAGTCTAAGAGAAGACGAAAGAACAGAACATAGGTTGTAAAAATTAACGAATATGTAAATTCCTAAAGAACGATATCAGAATGTTTATGAAGAAACAAATGCATTAGGAAATGAGGTAAATATCAGAATTTTACCAAAAGTAAATCCTAAACAACGTTGTTATAGGGGTACAAAAACTGGGTTTTTGAAGCCTATATCATATTAGTGCTGCCATGGCGCAGAAAAATCTGTTATTGCAGCCACTTTTTCAAAACACTCCACTGTTTGAGTCTTGGTAACGTCTTACGGCTGATTTACATCACTATATACACTATATATTTGAATAATTAATGTTAACTCTTCTTGTATCCCGTGTCCTCTTCCAAAAGGCTGTGTAGAAAGAGTAATGGTTGGTAAGCACCAAATTAACATGTCATTTTTTTTTCTATCACATCATATTACATATAAGTTACTCTTGTATCTGAAAACTACTGATATACCCCAATTTGTTTCCTAAAATAACTACTATATAATGCTACAACTTGAAAAACAAATTTGCCAAGGTACCATGTAGCTTGCTAACATACTCTTTTATCACAAACAAGTGGAGTACACAAGAAATTGTAGTGAACGTGTGATGAAAGATGAAGGATGCACGCCAATGGAGGGTCAGCAATGACTTCAACAAAACCTAATAATTTCGATTACCCATATAAAACCATAGGTGAAAACAACTCTTTCCACCAAATGCCATGCATTTTTTTTAACACACATGGAATGGTTACTTGGGACAAGAAGATCCTACGAAGAGAAACAAACAAAGGTAACCATACACAAACCCGTCGAGGACGAAACCAATGGGAGACACCCAAAAACGAATTCAATCACAGTCACGCTAAAGGTAGTGCATTTATCGTCTTGAACAAGAAAAACAACAAAAAGAGGAAAAGGGACACACAAATATATATGAAAGGCGTAGATATATAGAGAAAGAACCTTTCTTTCTGCGGCTGCGAAGGTAACAGTGAGAGAAGACTTGAGCGTTGGCAACGAAAGATGAAGTGCAATGCAATGGAATGGAATGGAAGCGCCACTTCCTACTGAGTCTCGAGCAATGCCAATAACCCAATTAAGGGTTTCAAATGCATAATATTATACAAGTTTCATTTTATTGACATGTGCTTTTTCTACTTTGTAAATAAAAACCATAAAAGATTTTGTGAGAGATTTCAATATCTTGCAAAAAAAATCTTAAATCTGAAAACAAACTATATGATTTATTTTATTCATCATTTTTGTGTCTGTTTTAACTGATTTTTTATTTTTAAAAATTACATTTTGATATATTTTTAAAAATCATCAGTAACTAAAAAAATCTAAAATATATCTGCAATTTTAAGTATAATTTAATTTACATATTTAAAATGCTCATAACTATAAATTTTGGTTACATAAAAAATACTTATGTTATACGTTTTACCGAAGAGATGCGAATAAATTCTTCAGTAGAAAGGAAGAAATATTATTTGTATATAAGTATAATATGAAAAACATATTTATACTAATATATAAAGTATTTTAAAAAATTTATAAGAATCGAAATGCACGTCTTTCGTTAGATATTTAAAATTTAAAAAGAAAAAATTATAAGTCTGTGAAAAATAGTGACAAAATATAGTTAAATTTATATCATTACAAAGTTTTCCACGCAATTTGTGTCCAAAATATATCAGTTAAATGATTATTTGAATAACATTTTAATTTTGAAAACGTTTAGGGTTAAAAGATTAAAACCAGAACAATATATGTTTTAAAAATTTTCCAGTGGAAATAATGCGGCTAAAAGTGGAAAAAGATAAATGCATTAAACAACAAAATGATTACTAATTTTAAAACGAAAATACTATATTAAAATATTTGATTAAATATAAATTAAAATATTTGATAACTGTTAATAAAACGAGTTGTGGGATAATCATATTTAGATTATAATACGATTTTAAATTTTATATTTATATGAAATATTGTCTTTTTACTAAGTTGTTATAGAGTCCTCGTTTCCCACCTTTGCCATTATCGTCTTCTTCCTCCACTCTTGCAGTCTCCACATTCCTATGGAATTTTTACATCACATGAATTTCACTTTGATTTGCAAAATCGCGAAGAAGGGTGAAAGGAGAGAGAGAGAGGCCGAGGAGGGAAAAAGGCCATGAAAGAGAATGAAAAATAATGAGAGAAGGAAGAAAGAGACACACAAACGTTCATTAGTTCAAAATTATTTTATAATTAATAATAATAATCATAAACATTATTATAGACCAATCACAAATAACATATAGATAATGTTTAAATATTGTCACAAAAATGTTGTCTAAGTATCATTATTCATAAAAAAGAAAAGCTAGCATAACTCACAATTTGATAGGTATAAATATTCTTTTATTTATGTTTTCGTTTATTTTAATTAATCTGAAACTTATTTTCTTTTTTATGTTTAGTGTGATTATTATTTTGATAAATTAATTTCAATTTGATATTTTTTATTCTATCATCTAAATTATTAACACAAGATGAATAATACGTGTTAGGTTAGTTCATATTTTTTTTTAATTTATATTTATTAGTTTAGATTTTTTTAATTTAAAAAACTTATCTACGAGTTAATTTAATTTTGTGTCACATGACAATGTTAGTAACTTGTGTCAAGTCCGTATCAATATCATGTGTTTCATGTAAGTGTCTTGTATTCAACTTAGTTTTAATTGTTGGTATTTTTGTTCAACTTAGTCTAAAATTTCATTAATTTTATTCAATTTAATCTCAATTTTAAATTTTGAAAGATTTTTTTTATTTTTAAAATTAGATAAAAATTCTTCATTGTTGCTAAAATTAAAAGGAAACTTTTTCATCGTTTTTAAAATTAGATTTGTTATTTTTAAAATTAGAAGAAAATATCTTCATTGTTTTTAAAAGGGTTAAATATGTTTTTAGTCCCTATACTTTTGGGCGATTTTGGTTTTAGTCAATTTTCAAACTAAGGTACAATTTAGTCATTCAGCTTTAGAAAACTCTGGTTTTAGTCCTTTTTACCAAATTTTTTCTAACTTTATTTGCTGTTTCAAACGCGTTTCTCAATTAACATTGAAGCAAAAATGTGTCAAACAGTGCTTGAAACAGCAAATAAAGTTAAAAAATGGTAAAAATGACTAAAACTATAGTTTTTTTGAAGGACTAAATTGTACCTTAGTTTGAAAATGGACTAAAACCAAAATCGCCCAAAAGTATATGGACTAAAAACATATTTAACCTTTTTAAAATTAGAAGCAAATTTCTTCGTTGTTTTTAAAATTATAAAGAAAATTGTTATATTTAAAATTATAAGAAAAAATTTAATTTATTTTTAAAATTAGAAGAAAAATTTTAATTTATTTTCAAAATTATAAGAAAAAAATATTTTAAAAATTCTTCATTATTTTTTAGCCAACTTTAATCCTATTTTTTACATGTTGAAAAAATCAAACACAAATCTAATAATTATACTCCAATAATATAGAAAGAGTTGATTTAAAAATAATGAAAAAAATATTTAATAAAAATAATTTTAAGAAAAAATAAATTTGATTTCAATTTAAAAAAAAACAAAATTGAATCAGAATTAAATAAAGTTAACAAAAATTGAAATTAAATTCAATAAAATTAATAAAAAATAAAATTGAATTGAATATAAAACATTAATACTAACATGACACATGATACTGATATTGTCACGTAACACAATATTGATTTGATATGTAAACATTTTATTTTAATTAAAAAAAAAGACTAAATAAAATTAATGAAAAATTTTAAGAAATTATGATGTAAGAATAACACACATTATTTGTATTTCATTCCTAATTTAGACAATATCATTAAAAAAAATAAATTAAACATAATTTATCAAAATAAAAATCTCATTAATTATAAAAAAAATAAGTCAACTAAAAAAATATTTAAATCTAAATACAATTAGATGACGAAGACTCTATCCGTATAATTTTCAGATATAGACCCAATTAAAACAAATTTTAGATAAAATTAAAAGTAAAATTTTATTATAATTTAAAGAATAAAAGAATAATTAATTCTATACAAAAGTATAAAAAAAAAACACTTGAGTTATTTTCTTTCAACTAATAGAATGATAGAACTATAGAATTATAGATTACAAAATTAAAAAAATTGTAAAATTAGAAAATTAGAAAATTGTAAAATATTAGTTATAAAGATGTAAAATTATAATATTTTAAAATCATAAACTTATAATTGCAATGTCTAATTTTAATAGTTTAAAACCAGTAAAATAAGATATTTTATAATACTATTTAAAAACAGATAATTTAAAATATAAAAGCATATTGATATAGTTATTCACATAAAAAAATTACAGAATAATAAATACTGTTAGACCATCCACGTGCCAATAAACTTATTTATTTTGTGATACATGAAAACATATTTATTAAACACGATGTCCCATTTAATTATACTTAATGTGAAGAGGTTTGGAAGATAAGTAAAGTGTTGAATTTGAATTTTAGATCAATAAATATAAATACTCCAATCAATGATAATTATATGCTGTAAATATAAATCTCAATTTTATAATAATATGAACTTTTATTTACTTAAATAAATTTTTATCTGTTTTAATTACAAATATAGTAGATTGAAGGCATCAATAAAATTATTTATTTAAATTAAGATACTTAATATTGTTTTATAATAAATCTCTATATTAATATTAAACTTTGTGTATAATAATATATTTTTATGTTTATTTTGTATGAACAAGTTGTAATTTGTTTTTAATTTTCCATTAGGATAAAAGTATCAGCAACCCCAATATAGAAGCATGTTAGGTAGAAAATTACGATACCACCCAAAGGATTATAACTAGCTTTTAACTTAAGAATAGCTATTAAATAAATTTAGTAGTAAGTTTAATAATCTCTTGAAGAAATTAGGTTATAAATATATATTTGTAATAACACTTAGAAGCTTCCATGGTTGGGTGAAGAGTATCGAGTTGAAGGTGCAGCAAGAACAAAGCAGAGGATGCATTGGTTGGGTCCGGACGTACCCGTTTTCGACCCAAATTTCAGTTACAATCACAACCCCTACACTTACGACGATGATCTCTTTCGAAACGACGACGCTCCGCGCAGTCTCAACAATGCCGTTGTGGCCCATCACCACGACGGAACCTCCCCGCTCCCCCTGGGTATGGATTGGAGCCCTCCGCCGCGCGAATGGGCGGGTCGAAACACTGTTTGGCCACGCCATCCTCCCACCGGTTGGAGTTTCTGCGTCACGCTTCCCTCGTGGGTTACCGTTCCCCAATCGCCACCCTCTGATCCCGTCGTTGTTAGTATCTATATTATTCCTATAAGCACTTTCTCTCTAACGTTTATTTTATTTTATTTTATTATTTTTATTAACTTACTTAGGTTTTTTGTATGCAGTTTTTTAGGGTTCAAGTTGGCATACAATCCCCCGAAGCAATCACCACCACTCGATTGATATTACGCAGATTTAGCGACTTCGTCAGTCTTTTTTCCGAAGTATGTGTGTTTTAAAGGCTTCACTCTTTTTTTTTTGCTATTTCCTTCAGTTGAGAAGAAGAATTTCAATATTATTTTTTGGCAGCTGAAAAAAGAATTTGCTATGAAAAATCTGCCTCCACTTCCACCCAAAAAGATGCTCAGAATTAAAAGCCACGCTCTTTTGGAAGAGGTAGGTATATAGCTTAGTTTAGTATCATTGTAATGCTTGTCTATTTGACAAATGACTTAGTTCTATGTAGTTTTATCCTCATAAATTTCCGAATTTCAGCGACGGAGCTCATTAGCAAATTGGATCGAGAAGTTGCTATCCGACATTAATGTATCAAGAAGTGCCTCGGTGGCAATATTCCTTGAGCTAGAAGCTGCTGCTAGATCATGTGTGTCTCTTTTTTTTTTTTTTTTCATAAACCTAAACATATTAACGTTTTGTCATTTTATGTTCAGATTTGTAGGCATCTTTTCATTTCTTGAAAGATTTTAATAAACTGTCCATCATGATGTTCCACAACCATTTCATACCCTTTTGCTGCTGATATATTGCAGTCTTCCATGAAGTCAACGAGCATCTGGATGAAACCTCTGCTAATAGAACTACACCTGCACAAATGTTCCAGGATAACTCTCCTGGTTCTGTAACAGCTCATGGTTCATCTGCTGCATCTGTTTTGGGCAATGATAAACTTTCTGAGCTGGGAGCACCAAAGCATGAAAGCGATAAGCATTCTGATCAAATCATGGATAATTTATCATCAGAGCATGGGTTAATTAATCAAAGTGAAACAGCTGTTGATCATGCCACATATGGCAAAGACTTTGTTAATAAGGAAAATAGTGGAGACAAAGATGCTATAGCTCTCAACCTGGATGGAACTGTGTTTACACGCAACTTGAATGTTCATATTAAGAACCCCTCATTGGAAAGCATTGGAAATGACTTAAATTCTTTAAAGAATACTGAAACAACTACAACCACTTTGGTTCAGGATGTTGCACACAACCTCATCGAGAGCCATGATGAAGCGTCCAGAAACTTGGACTTATTGTTGACTTTTCCATTGGATGAGCGGCACAAATTAAGCAAAATTCTTAATACCCAGAAACAGAGACTAGTGACTGCAAAAGCAGATGTTGAAGATCTTATAGCAAGATTGAATCAAGAAATGGCTGCAAGAATATATCTTGTAACAAAGGTACGCAGCATATGCTTGAGAGTTTTCTTTTGTTACTGAATTTTGAAATGGAGATTTTTGTTTGTGACATGCTTTTATTATTTCATCGAATGTGTTCAGGACAAATCTTTTTCCATTTGTATGATGTTTTTCTGTTGCAGAATAATGTTGTTTCCCTTCTCTTTAATTAAATGCTTGAATCAATGCGATCCATTGATTTATTGATGTGCTTATGGTTCATATTCAGCACATTGCCATTAGAAAATCAGAATTTCATGACTGTAAAATCTTTGTAGTTTACAGTCTGTCTAACACTCAATACTCCTCTTTGCCGGTACTGTACATCAACTCATCAAACTGCCATTTACCAACCAAATTATCTTCCATGTTGGTCCTTATGGATCAAACCTCTAATATTGTGCACCAGCAAGCAAATGAATAACATGAATCACTTATGTTAATCTTTTGTTTTATATTTGAAGTCTGAAGAATAAGTTTATTCTTTGCATAATTAGATGAGGTTTGGGAAGACTTTATGTACGAATGAGTACATCAGCGGTAAGTATCGTCCACAGGATTTTAGGAAGTTCAAAATGTATGTTAGCAGTTTTTCAATCATAGAAGTCCATGATTTCCATTATCTTTGTTTCAGTGTCTGTCAAATTTACCTTTCTATCAAAAAATATAAAAGTATCTGTTGAATTTAACAACAAATCAATTAATAATGTTGTCAAGTTTCTTAATAGTTCCCATTCATTTTTCTCCGTAGATCTAACATTGGATAATGAAATTGCGAATAATGATAGTATTAAAATTAAAGGCATCGTATTATTTTCTCTGCATTGGATAAATGAATTTTTGTAGATCTGAAAATTAAGCATTGGATTTTTTTATTTTGAAATTATCTTCTTTTTGTGGGCTAATTGTGTTAAAGGAGCGTATTTGCATTTAATAAAATTAATTAGGTTATATTTTACCCCAGCTGAGGAGAGTGTTCTGATAAATTTATGTTTAATATATTTTTTTTAAATAAATCTGACTGGTAATGAGTAGAGATTGCTAGTTATTTTGGAACAAGTTCGCCCAGTGATGGAAAAATGACAATCATTTGACTTGTAGGTCAAAGATTTGGAAGTTGAACTTGAAACAACTAGACTGAACTGCCAAGAAAACATGCAGCAGGCTGTTTTAGCTGAAAAGGAAAGGTTTACACAAATGCAGTGGGATATAGAGGAACTTCGGAGGAAATGCATGGAGACAGAAATGAAATTGAAGTTAGAAGAGGTATGTTGTGATAGTTTACTTTAGTCAGCATCTCTCGTCATTGTATTTTGTGGTGGGCTTTTAGTGGAAAGTTTACTGTTTTAGGATGAAAGGCTGCTAGCAGAATCTACAAAAACTTCTGTCATTCAGGAGAAGCAAATGTTGCAGCAAGAACTAGATGTAGTTAGAGAACAACTTAAGAACTTGCTGAAACATCATGATGATTTTGAGATGAAATCAAAGACAGATATGAAGGTTCTAATCAAGGAGGTAAAATCCCTTCGAAGTGGTGAGTTAGATCTGAAGCAGCAACTCGGTGAATTGATCAAGGAGAAGTTGGATTTGGAGGTATAGTCTTTTCTGATTTTTTACGTTGCAATTAGTACTGAATGATTTTTTTTTATATACATTTAGACTAGGAAACTATCAATTTGATGGGTTCCATGACTAAGAAGGGGGTGAATAGACGCATTTAATAATCAATTTTGACTAGTTCCTTCCAGATTATTTTCATTTTTTCCACAAAAAAAAAAATGAAATTCTTTATTTCTTATCTGTTTTAATGAAAAAGCGTTTCAAATATGTTGGGATCCAATTGTTTTCATGGTATCGCTTTTACTCTTATTCAGAGAATTCTCCAGAAGGAAAAGCAAAGAATGGAAAATTCACATAATGCTAATACAAAGTTGCTGCATGAGTGTGCAATCCTTCAGAAGAGGCTTCGCGAGTGCAGTGTAAATTTCCTTGTTGAGGAGGAAGATAAGCTAAATATAGACACTTCGCCATCTGATGCTCTAGATTTATTGGCTACATCAGATAATCGGATTGGTCTCTTGCTTGCAGAGGTATGATAAGCACCTTGGGCAACAATTTTGTCATTTGATATTTACATTCTGGGGCACTTGGTAAATACGGGGCAGGCTATTTACTCCTGTTCTGGTTTTTATGCTATGCGTTTATGCATTATGCTTCTGTAAGTGATCGTCATTTTAGGTAATTGCGTTTAAAATCTATAATCTGTCACACTCTTGAAAATTATTCTACCTCCCCCTTCTCTAACTTGTATGGTAGCAACAACATTTGACATTGCACTACATTGGCATCTTTTTTCATGAGTCGTTAGTAGTTATCATTAGGTTTATTCTTTGTGTACTGCATTTTGTCCTGCCCTACATAGCCTTCTCCCCCGCTATACTCACTTTTTGGCTACATGATGTTTGCAAATATGGGGAACAGGCACAGCTCTTAGCACAAGATGTAGAGGATGCTGTTGTTGCTGTGGAAGAGACCCGTGATACAACTACCGACAGTATTGTGAAAACTTATGATGAATTGAGGAAGATGCTGGCACATATGTTTGTAGACAATGCCAGTTTAAGGAAACAAGTCAATTCGGTTATTCGATGTGCTCTAAATGCAAATGTCAGTTCTGAAGAGGAAGGGGAAGAAATCCATTTACAAAAAACTGTTTTAAGCAAGTTCTTAGAAAAATAGTATGTCAAACCTACACCGTGTCTATTACCGAGTTACTCATGTTACTTGTGGCCTATAATTTTTTGCACCTGTATCTTTTCATCACATTTAGTGAATAAAAAAAAAATAAATGCTCTGCATGGTAGCACATCTATCAATCAATTATAATCTACGAATAAAACTCGATCAATATAAAGAAAGCAACATAGCTTATTTTTTTAATGATTTCTCTGTAAACTAAATAAATAATATACACGGGAAAATAATATAATTTTACAAGAACAGTTACAAATATGCAGATGAGACATCCAACGCTATTGAACTGCATAACATGATCAACTAAGTCTAGCTGAAAAGAACTAAAATGTCTGACTATGGTAGGCAATGATTGTCAGCTCACAAGGCATTCAACTCAACTAATCACCGCCGCCACCAAACAATCCTCCCATTCCCATCATGTCTTTGGCAGATCCCATCTGCTTCATCAAGTTTTGTAACCCGCCCATGCCACCGATTTGTTTCAGCATCTGCGGAGGGAGAACTTTGCTCATGTGCTGGGCATTCATATTTCGGGATAGGGCACTCATTTCACCTTTCTTCGGTATTTTTAGTCCTTTCATTTTGCTCCATATTTTTGCAAGACGTTTGTACTCTTCCATCATCTCCATCACTTCCCTAATTTGACGACCTGCACCTCGGGCTATCCGCATGATACGTGATTCATTCATGAGCTTTGGGTTTGAACTATCCAACTCTGAAACGAATAAGCAATTAATGGTTAGCACGGAGCGTATGTAATTCCAATGAGAACCTAAATCATGAATCATGCATGCATGCATAAAGTTGTTCACGACAGTAAAAACATAATGCTTGCCTTCGTTTGTCATTGAATCCATCATTGTCATGTAACGCTTGATTTTTGCCTGGCTTTCTTTCTCACGACCTTTTGGCATTAATTCGGCACTAAATCCGGGAAGCATAGAAAATACCTAAATCAACCGAGAAGTAAATTAAATGAAATAGCAACCATTATTAGTTTATTACACAGGAACGACCAAGCAAACACTCGTTAGTGTCTCTTTCATCAAATGTATTAATGAGTAATAACCTGGCTGATAGGACCCATTTTAAGTATGTTCTGAAACTGCTCATACATAATCCTCAAGGTGAAGTTTCCTTCTGACAGCTTTTGAAGTAGTTCGGGTTGTTGATCCATAGGCACAACTTCTTGAATTTTGTCCATGAACCCAGACCAGTCACCCATCCCTATTTCAAAAGCCATTTGACAAGAGTAAAAGATTAAATATTTATAGAAACCCACTGCATGTTCTTGATGAATAATAATGCATTAGATGAGAAGAAAAAGAAAAAAGAAATACACACCTAATAGACGACTGACAAATGGCTTAACATCAAAAACTTCAAATTCATCCATATGTTCTCCAGTTCCAATGAATATGACAGGACTCTTTGTTGCTGCAACACTGCACATATATAAAACCAAACCAACAAGAGTAAGGTATCCAGACCACCAGATAATACATATTCGCACTTTAACTACAAACACAACGATTTACAATATTAATTTTCCAAATCCTTTAGATGATATATATTTTAATTTCTGTTATGTATATTTTATATCACTAGGGTAGTTGAAATTTGGACTGGGAAATATGCAATGCAATACACTTGCATTTATGAATGCTAGACAAGTGCAAATATTTGTAACGCTTTAACTTAGATAAAGTGTTCATAACGCTTAAATTTGTTTATTTATACAGAGAGTCCATTTGCATATAAGATTACTAGCTATTAAATTAACTTGTCCATAATGGCAAAAGTTGCTAGTAAATATTATACAATTATCCTCATAACACTTACGCACTAAGAGCACCACCACCTTTTGCATGGCCATCCATTTTGGTAACTATTACAGCTCCAACTGCAACACTCTGTTTAAACGCCTGGGCTTGATCAAAAGCAGCCTGACCAATACTGCTATCCATAACAAATATAACAAGATCTGGTTTCTGAACAACATAGAAAATATATTAGCATTTAATGGATTTTTGAAATAAATATCAAACACAGAAAAAAGGGAATACCGTTGCTTCTGAAACTTGACGCATTTCTTCAAAAAGAGCAGCTTCTTGCTTGTGCCTCCCACTGGTATCAACGATTATAAGATCACAGTTTTCTTCCTTGAATCTCTCCACACCTTCCACTGCAATTTTTACAGGATCAGATTCCATATAGCTGCAGAGAATGGAGGCACAACATTGAAATAATTACTAACACATTGAAATCAAAGACATCGGAAATGCAACTAGTATAAAAGGTTCTGTAAACAGATAATATTATGCACAACAAATCCTCGATAACCTTCAATGACTTGAAAAATACTAAACAGTGAGTGTGAATTCATAAGACAACGCTACACGGATAGAGGAAAGTGTAAACTCATAAGACAACACTACACAAATATCCTCTGGGGGATGATAAGTTTACTCTATGGTGGTAAGTTGTAATTACCCACGTATTTTTAAGGGGTCAGCAATTACTTTGTCCTTATACCTCAGGGTCAAGATTGTTAAAGGTGATTTTGTTCAACAATAACCATTGATCTAACCTTGTCCTCAATTAAAATTTACCAAAAGAACATAAGCAAACACTGATCTTGGGACCCATTATTTAGTATAAAGGAAGATTCTTCCAAAAGAACATTCTTCTAGAACTAAGCCTTTAAATTGCATTGCCAGAGAGAACCAGTCAGGTCCCTTGGAAGATTATTCCCCGTAGTTTCAGAATTTACATAAAGATTTCAATAAGCTAAGACACGGGCCATATACAGATAGAAGTTTAGTTGCACTCATTAACATCTACATAACCATGACTCTCTTTTTTTCATCAGGGAGAGTGTTGCATAACTAACCACAAAATACTTAATCTACAATTTATTTTGACTATCCTCCCCATCAAATTCTTCATCAACAAGTAAATAGTACCATGTCAGAGCTACATAAATACTAACAAACAACAAGTACCTTCCATAGAAAGGGATCTTAGCTTTGGTTGCATTTTGCTTCAATTGATCAAATGCACCAGCTCTGAACGTATCCGCACATACTAGAGCTGGTTTCCAGCCTTTCTTCTGATGATAATATGCGTATTTTGTACAGGTTGTGGTTTTCCCAGAACCTGAATTGATTTGAAATTATAATACTCTTATTCTTGTTCCTTTGTTTAGAACAAAACCAGTAATTGAAGCTGAAAAAGCCTGACAGAGTTCAAATTTGGCAACAGACCTTGCAAACCAACAAACATGACAACACTTGTTTTTCCCTTTTTGGGAGTAAAAGAGGGCTTCCCAGGATCCAGTATCTTGCAGAGTTCGTTAAACACAGCCTACCAATAGAAACACAATCCAGCAAGTGTTACTAGCTGAAGCAACAATAAGAAACACATCACCAATTACTTAATCAATCGATCAACCAATACGACTAGAAGAACCAATGAAAGAAAAAGTACTTGTTGAATGATCCTGCGTTTGTTGTGCCCGGCAGCCAGATCGTCGAGGTTGACAATGTTCTTGATGTTAGTCTGCATGTCGCGCACAAGCTTGAATTGCACATCGGATTGGAGAAGAGCGCGAGTGATGTCGTTGAGGCAATCGTTGAGCACCTTCTCGTCGATCACCGTCGCATTGCTCATCTGCTGGAGAGCACGCGAAATGCTCCCCCCTAACTCCGCCAGAACCATCTTGTTCTTCCCTTCAACAGTCCAATTTCCAGATTAGGGTTTCAACGCAACAGAACACGAAGCTTACGATTTCAGATTCAGATATTGCTCTGTCTCTCTCACACACTTCCTCTTCCACCGCCGGTAAAACGAGTGGGCATTATAGGAAGAAAACAAACCATAACCACTAATGGGCCTTGGATGTATTGGGCCTTCATTTTGTAGCCCATATCTTGTTTCTCTTTCCACTATCTTATGGGAAATTTCTTTCAACACCTTTATATTTTCTTCCTGCACCCCATACTTTTTAAAATTCCAATTATATCTATTCAGAATTTATATTTTACAATTCGTAGTATAAATTTATATTTTAGATTATTTAATTTGTAATAAATTTTTGAAATAAAATCTATAGGTAATATGTAATACAAATTTGTATTTTAAATAATAATATAAATTTGGGTGCAAATTTAATAATACAGGGTAACTAAGTTATTTCACAGATAATAAGTGGTGCAGGAAGAAATCCTCTAAGTTATGTTTGTTGTGGCTGTTTGTGGTGAGGGAAAAGATAGCAGATATGGCAGTTTCAGAGATAGGTTGGAGTTGGAGGCTTTTGTGCAGCGGCCGCGGAGTTAGCAAGACAAACACGCCCTTCTTCCTCCAAATCCCAACGCAAATTGGCTTCACTAGGTTCTCTTCTCGCCTTGTTGCTCGCGCTTTGGACCCCAAAACGGAGGATCAGAATTTCACCTCTTCTTCTAAAGTAAAAAAAAAAAAAAAACCCCTTTTTTGTGTAATTATCAGAAGTAATTAAATTAACTATCTTTCTTGCTTGATGTGAAATAGGAGGATTTAGCGTACGTGGGAAAACTGGTGGCGGGATCTTTTGCGGGCGGTGGTGCGATCAAGTATGGGAGCGCTCTTTTCCCTGAGATAACTACTCCCAACCTTGTGCTAGCTCTCATCATCATCTCAACTCCTGTGCTTGTTGCTGTTTTTCTTTTGATCAAGGGCAGTCTTACATATCAATAGGAACTTTATTTGTTATTTATTTATGAATCGTAATCAAATTGGAGAGATACTGATAGGCTTTATTTGTGTAACGAACATCCCACAAAATGAGCATGCTGTCAAAGAAATCAAGTATGAACTAGATAATTTTCGAGACGTCAAGTTTTCACACACAAATATAGATATTGATATATGATAAGGTATTATCTTTTTTTTTTTTTTAAATCTTTACGAATTTATTTTTGGTACTAAGATAATTTCATTTTTGAAACCAAATCTTTATGGATTATAAAAATATTTATATTATTTTGAAAATTTGTTTGTATCCCAGCAAAGTTGAGCCAGTATTCCGTTTTGTCAAAGGAAACTGTACTTTTTCTCTTAAAAAAAAACACTATTTTTCATCATTGATGATGGTATTGAGACTGGTTCGACATTCCAGTAACTCGCCATTTTCGTTAGAACAATTTGTGTTTTTGCTGTTGTACTTGTTTTCAAAGAACTGAGCAGGTTTCGTAAAACATAATTCGTGAATGCTACGTATTTGTTGACATAACTTGAATACATACAGTTGACATTATTTCTATTTGTAAGTGCATGTGAGTCCACATATTTTCTACGATGGTATAAAATTAACTCTAATAATATTAATAATAAGACTTATTACAAATCAAACTATCCTATCTGACTTATTGGCGGGTTTGAATCAGTCACTAAAATTACTGTTTTAATATGTAATTTTGTACTTTTATTATTATTATAAATAAATCATATAGAAAAAAATATGTTTAAGTGAATAAATTGAATTCTTTTACTTTTGTGACTTATTTAAAAAATACTTTCGAAAAAAATTATAAAAGAAATAAATTATTTGTATAACTAATTTTGCATTTAAATACTCATTTTTTTATATTATAATTGATTTTATCATAATGTGGACTTACATATATAAGTTGTAAGATTTTAAAGGTGGTTTTGAAAGCTCTAGTATCTCCTTGCCATTGAGATGAGAGGAGAGACTTGTAAAGTATCATGTGAATGATAAATAAGTATTAGTAAGTAAATAGTAATTAACACGGTCGAGATTTAGTTAAATTTATAGAATTTTATTGGAGTGCATTTTTTAATATTGGACTAGTAAGAAGAATAATAAAAGTGAAAAGAAATAGAACCTAACAAAAAAAAGTAGCTAAAAAGTTTATATTTTTTCATAATTATGTCTAAAATTTCATTAATGCATTAAGTAATGTAGAGGAGACAAAAATATTAGATTTAGGTTTTGAATTTTTAACCTGAAATAATAAAGTCAATTAATGTAGACTATAAATTTGAGAAATATTATCCACTTCGTATTTAAATTTGACGATCATCAGTTTTTTGGGCCCTTAAGTTCATTAAATGATGCATTCTAAGAAGCTAACTGATAATTACCCAATTCAGAGTTCAAATTGATGGCTACTTAATAATTTAATAGTTTCAATAATCAAATATTGTTTTTCTCATTTTAGAAGTATGAATCTAGAAACTAATTTAATGTCTTAGTTTATTCAATGTGTTAATAGAAAATATAAAACTATGCGAAGAGTGGAACTAAACACAAGGATTCACTTACTAAAAACTATTTTTTAGGTAATTCACTCGAATAGAGGTTAGACTTCCTTTCAGATGTACACTAGCTTTCTTAGTGCAACCTGCTCATAGAGTACAATTCGACTATCCTTGAACAAGTTATTCTGTATAAATCGTCTTTTTCCAAAATTTACAAGAAAAAAAAAACAAATAAAAGAATAAGCATCACTACTTGTTTGATTTTGCCACGTAGCTAAATTCAGTTAAAGCATTTGAAGAAAATGCTGTCTCCATTAGTTCCTTTCCTTCCAGTAACTACTGAAATCATAAGCACTGCAAACCTATCTTGAAGATTCTGCTCCATTCAACAACCCCATGGGACTAGAGATTATCTTTCAGCCACTTGAAAGCTCCATTTGCCACAGATCTGCAGGATTCATTGACAGTAAGTTTCGGACATTGCAATCAACTAAGAAACACGTGAATGAAACAATTACCAAATACCAATGACCGAAGAAACCTTCAATCTAACAGTAGGACCAGTACAAACAATTTTTTTTTTTTTGGAAATTTAGAATCCTATAGAATTACAAAAAACGGCACATATAAAACAATCTATCAATCTGCACCGATAAGCCAGTCCAGTTCAGCATTTCTTTTCTCGTAAAAAAAAAATTGTGAGGACTCAAACAATAGTAAAAAGCATCAACGATCAAACATAGAACCAAAAATCTCCATTCCGATGCATCAACTCAATGAGAAAGAAACTCATGTACTAAGAATCATTTCTTACATGGTCAAATAGCACTGGAGTACGGAAATAAATTGATATAGATTAAAGGGCTCATGAACTTATAAATGACAGAACTACAAGTCCTTTCAAGAGCCCATGGTATATTAAGGAGATTCTTCAACTACGTCTCACTAAAACTGAAATGCTTTATTTGATTTTTTTTATGAAAAGAGGAATGTTTATCTGCATAATTTAGGTATTACAATCAGAATTCATGTTTTCGACTTGTGAAAATCCAAGGCTCTCCATACACATTTATGGAAAAATTAAAATAAAATATGAGAAAATTATTACCCAGCAAAGTCCTTCAATTTATTCCATACATCGTTTTCGTCTTCTGATTTCTCACTTTTTTCTTCTGATGTCACTGTTGGACTTTCATCCTTTTGAAGTGTAGGAGTTTCCGTAACACCTGATACAGAAGGTAAAAATATGGTTCACGGCTCAAATATAGTGTGTACTCATTGCATTGTAGGATTTCTCTATTGCAACATGAAAACGTGTTGCAAAGACCTGACCGAATGTCAGGTTATATAAAAGATTAAAGCTGTCAAATGACCAAATGCTCCTATAGATTGTAGAATGGGAGGGTGGAAAACTAACAGATATGTCAACAATAAAAAAAACCACCTACTTGAAGAGTGGGTCTTAGGCCGAGATTTTAAACGTTTGCTTGCGTCACCTAGAGAACCAAGTTCTTCAAGCAACTCACGTTCCTTTGTACTAAAGACGCAGTGCAGAGACAATAGATATCAAACCTCTGATATAGATTCATCAAATTAGTATAAAAGAACAATACATGAAGACTCATTACCTAATACGTTTTGGTATGGTAACCTTAACAGTGAATAAGTGATCACCACGTATTGATGGTTTATTTAATTTTGGTACACCTTTTCTTGCAAGGACGAGGACATCTCCGGGTTGGGTACCAGCGGGTATTTGTAGTTCCGAAATGCCTTCAACTGTTTTTACCTGTTTAGGTATACCAAATTCAATCCATCGAAGGTGAGTGCACAAATTATTAACAGCTCACACCAGCAATGATATACCAAAATACAAAAAAGCTACGCTAAAAATAATAAAATATCTAGCATATGTTAAACCTTGTAACTTAACATTCAATGATAAAAAGTAATAAATATCATAAAATATAAAAAAAGGGAACACTGTATATTCAGTCAATGAAAATCTTATTAGCTGAACATTTTTGCAAAAATATCATTTGGTAACATCAGTTCTGAATCTTTATGAGACGCACAAGGCAACAAAATTACTTTAAGGTCATGCCACAGTTTCCACCCAAAGGAAGATATGTGAGTATTACAAGAGCAGATATAGCATTATTATGGGGAAAAAATACTTTAAGGTCAAGGCCTGAACAGAATACCAGAGATCAGGAAAACTACGCCAGGTGTCAAGTTTTACATGCGGTAACATGTATAACAATAACAATGAAAATTACTAGAATAATGTTATTTCCACTAAAACTAAGAGGACTAAAAGTGTCCAGCCGATGTGAAATGACCCAAGTCGAACTCAAAGCAAGAGTACCAACTAAATTAACTTACCTTCACAACAGCCCCCAGTATTGCATCTAGATAACTGATTGATATTGTTGAGGAGAGATTAATGTCATCCCTTTGAATTCCAGGTATCTCTTGCACGTCAAGATAGACATAAAGATCTCCAGGAGGGCCCCTGCTATGACAAGATATATAGCAACTTCCAGATCATGTTTTGAACAATAAAATAGTTTAAATTCACATAGAAGTAAACCACCTCCTTTTAAAGAAGCATTAGGATAGTTTATGACCAATATGTTGCTCTATTTACATACATTTCCCATTAGGTATTTACATATGGAGTAGGTTGTAATGCAGCATTCTTCACATCCCCACCCTTAAGAGTCATTTATTATAGATCTGTGCTCAAGTTTTGGATGGGGGCATTTGTCCATCCCTGGACAGCTACACTTGTGAGGATGTTTTTCCTTCGCTTATTTATGGTTTTTTACATTAAGCAGGACATACTAATGCTCCTTTTTGAAGATCCATCCTTCCTTCGTAAGAGAGCAAGACAAACTTACTGATGGAATCGTGTATTCCATGTCATTTACAATAAAAGCAAAACACACAAATTCTCAATATAATTATTATGCAGTAGTTGGTCAAATACTTTCACAATACAAATGTCAGACATTAATATAAAAAACAACATACCCTCTTGGTCCAGCATCACCCTCCCCAGAAACTCTTAAAATACTGCCTGAGCTAACACCGGGAGGAACTTTAACTTTAATATTTTTCTTAACCCGTATTCGTCCTTCACCATTGCATTTACGACAATATTCAGATATGACTTCTCCATCCCCTCCACAGCTTGGACAAACTGAAACCTAGAATTGAGAAAGATATTAGGATGGAATAGTACTCTCAGGCAGACGAAAAGTACAAGGTTTTAACCTTGTGCAAGAAAACTGTGTACAAAATGAACATAAACGTATGAGTGCTGATGAAGTAATATAACCAATTGCAAAATAAATCAATAATTCCCACAAGTAAAACATGAGGGTGTCCGAAATTCATGAAAAGAAATGGAAAATTACAAAGGGACATGCAAAATGTCTGCCCCCAATGGAGAAACTTATTTGGAAGACACAACAGTACAGTATACAAAATTGAAGGGAAAAAAATATATACAGATCCATGAGGAAAGAACTAAAATTACCTGTGAGAACATCCCAAAAGGTGTTTGTTCAGTCCTCATCACCTGACCCCTCCCACCACAAGTTGAACATACTCTCATCTTGGAGCCTATTTTTGCTCCAGTACCAGTGCAGACTTCACATGTTTCCAAATGAGAAAGATCGAATTCTTTCTCTGTTCCAAAAATTGCCTCAGAAAACTCCAAGGAAAAATCATACCTGTTGACATTTGAATCACAAATCATTCCAAATCACAGTTTGGAAGATGCAACATTTCCATATGCAAAACTATCAAGTCACATGTTCTTAATGCAGAATTGATGTGATAGGATACAATATAGATATTAAATTATAGAATTTCAAATCACCAAATAACAATTGGAGAAAATAATTGTCTTTTTTTTTAATTTTCCATGTATTAATATTATATGTTTTAGGAGTAAGGACACTTAAAACAACTAGTTAGTTAATTTGGGGATTAGGAAGTTAAATAACAGAATGTGAGGGAAAGCAGAATTTGGGGATTGCGAAGTTGCAGATGATATTTTCTCTCTCAAAGGAGAAAATCGGTGTCTATGAATGGAAAATCATTGGAGAGAGATCTCTTCTGTTCAATCTCAATCTATCAACAAAAATCTTTGTTTTCTTTTCCCCAATTCTGTTCTTGGTTTGTGTCATATGTAGAAGTGTTTTGAGTGTTTTCCCCTAATCAATACTCTTACCCCAACCAAAGCATTATATATTTTCCCTCTTTGTGGATTTGTTCCTTTTGTACCTTTAATCCTTAAGGAGGACCATTACAAAGTAAGAAAAGAAAAAGAGAGAATATATTGTATTAGAAATATTGGTATGGCACCTACAGATGAAAAGATGACAAAATCGATTACGTTGGTTTGGAATCACAGAGACACTAATGAGGAAAGATGGTTGAATTATTTTTAACACTATGAAATGGGTACAGTGTAGTGGAGATTAAAAAGGAACATGAAGGAAACCTTCGCTAGTTGTTGCCATGTTTTTATTTTCCTTTACCAAGTCTAGACTATCCTGGTGGAATTAGCTATATATAATCAAGTAATGTCCATTGAGCTGAACAAAAACTAAATATTCAAAAAAATCAATGTAGAATAAGGACCCAAACTTCTCTTAACAAGTTGCAAGAACTAAGGATAATCTCACCAGGTAGTATTAACTGTATATAAATAAAGTTATTAAGATAGTGAAATTTAAGTCTAATTTAACCTTACAAAACCAATTGATAAATTGTTGTTTGCTCGATAGTGGGTGGCATGACAGGCCCAGATCCCCACTGAGATCGCCTTTAAATGATTTTGAAACTATATTAAGGTAGTTGAATTTAAACTTAAATCAACCTTACAAAACCAGCTCGATAGAGTGAAGTTTGCTCCTACTTATTAAGTACCAATATTTACTTTAACTAGCTAAATATAGTAATCATTCACCAGACTAAAATGGTAAATAAAGAATAACCAACAGCCCACAACTCACCGAATGTCTTCACCCTTAGTAACGGTACTACGACGACGAGTTCCAAATCCAGTTGGATCCATGCCACCAAAACCACCCATACTTGGCCCAAAAAATGTCTCAAATAAATCAAAAGGATTTGTCTGCAAGAAATAAATTGTTAAATATAAATCTACCTTAGAGAAGTACCAAAAGTAAGGTGCAACTTTAATTGTCATGCATTTCAGTTTTTTCCCCAAAACACAAGACAAGTTATGCGCTATCAGTATATTAACCAAAAATTCTGCTGAGCAGCCAAATTCATATAAAAAAAAATACCGTATAGCCACTTGAGCCTCCTCCAACTGCACTCTTAACTCCTGCCTCGCCATATTGATCATATAAAGCCCTCTTTTTATCATCTGATAGCACCTGACAATTTATGATTCATAATTCAAAAACTGATATCACAAATATAATTCAAAATAACTGTGCACTCAGTGGTATACGGGTATAAGACTGGTTGATGCCATTGTTCCAGAATAATCTAGAAGTTTTAAACATTTCCAAGGAAAGAGCAACAAGTAAAAACTATCACAAAACTTTTGATATTGTTTCCTTTAAGACACCGAACACAAAAAGATAAATAAATAAGAGTATGGGCTTGAACTACACAGTATACACCTATTACTTGGTGGTAATCACTTTTTTCTTATCTATGCTTTGAAATGTTGTATGTTGTGATTTGATATGTCATCTTCTAAAAAGCATTCAAATATTTTTAGAATAATAGCCCCTTTTTCATAGAGAAAATGTAGGCGGAATTCTTTATGTACTTTTCGCACTGTTTTCCAATTAGAAATGGAAACTTCTTTAATAATTTGTATAATGAATATTTGCATTAAAGGTACGCAAAGGTTACCGAAGTGAAACTCCAAATTTAAATGGAGAAATGCATCTAGGTTTGTCCCTGGCTGTCAATAGATTCGACCACGCAATGCATGAAAATAGATGAAAATATTTGAAAAGTAAACATTCATTCCGATAAGAAAACCTTAGAATTAAAAGGAAAAAAACGTCTATCTAACTAGAGGCAGCTAATTCCCTACTGATTACATACGAAAAACAAATTATTGAAGTTAAGTATAGACCAAAACAGTTGGGCCTCCAATGTAAAATTTACAGAAAATAAAAGATAAAAGAAAACGGCACACGCGTTAGGACCCTAAACAAGACATTCATTCTTTTGCTAGAGCAAAATATCAGTGCACTGCTTTCAAAAGTGATACTAAACATGCATACAGGTCCAGTAAAGAAGAGTAGCATAGCATAACACGATAGTCAGCAGTGTAGTTTCCATGCAAACCTCATAAGCAGCACTAATCTCTTTGAACTTTTCAGTCGCACCGGGCTCCTTATTTACATCAGGATGATACTGAAGAGAAAACGATGAACACAAGATCAGGCTAATTACGAATATCTGGATACACTATCAGGTGCATTGCATAGTTCAAATTCCAAAAAGTAGCCACGAAATCGCAACGATTCCCATCGGATAACTGAATAACAACTCGAATTCCTTGCAATTTCTAATTCGCTACCGGAAGCTCATAATCAACTTCGGATTCGAAATGGACTTTGATAGAGAAGTGGAATTGGATACATACCTGACGAGCTAACTTTCGATAAGCAGCTTTGATTTCCTTTCCTGTGGCGGATTTGGAGATTCCGAGAGTGGAATAGTAGTCGGAAGAAGCGGCGAAGACGGTGTGGAAGCGGCGGCGCGTGGGAGCGAGTTTGGGATTGGAAACCGAGGAGAAGGAAGTTGAAAAAGAAGGAGAATGAATGGAAATGAAGCTGTTGTGAGAGCGGAGATGGACGGTGCCGCAGAAACAGGGACACGTGGAGGGAGGAAGCAGAGAGAGGGTTGCAACGGCCATTGAAAGAATGCAAAAATGGATGGAATGAATGAGAGAATACTGATAACTAAGAAGATGAGAACGAGTGCGGGGAAATTGTGTGTGTGTTTGTGTTCATGATTTTACTTTACCCACTCTGCGTCTACGCGCGTGTGTGGGTGGGAAATAGGCTAAGTGTGTCAAGCACAAAGGTCAGCTTTTATGGCGTTGCCATTGCTACAAACCAGAAAAAGGAGAGACTTCGTGGGACCCGCAAGATAAGTTGTGTGGTCTGATCAAAACCTCAATATTACAAAATGTTTTTAACATGGGATCATAAAACATAGGAAAGAGTTCTTTTACACTTTTTACAAGGTTGTTAAAAAAAAGTTAAATTTTATATTTGTAAAAAAAAAGATAAAATAGTAAAGGTAAAGTGTGTATAAAAATTTATCACATATTAAAACAATAATATCTTTATAAAATATATTTTCTTTTGTGCTTTCTAACATTATGGAGGAGAATAAAGGAGTTCTAATTTTATATGATTTTATATTTAGGTAGATTCACTATTTTTTTACCCAACCGTTGTATAAGTCTTTGTTTCAACTTATGTATTATATGAGAGGAAATGAAATAATGAATCTTAAAACATAGGTTTTGATTGAATTCATTCATTTAAAGAGAAAAAAAAAATACAATCACAAAGTTAATTGGACTAAGAAGGAGACTGTCATCATTTACAAGAAATTACAAAAAACTATATAAAGGGCGATGAATAAAACTAATTTATAATATATATAAATCTTATTTTATAAATCGAGATTTAGTTAAATTCAAAATATGATAATACAAAGAAAACATTTATGTAGATATTTGATGAAAATAATATTTTTTTTATTATAAATGGCCTCATATAATTCAATCTCTTCTTAATTAGTCTTGCTGGTTATTATATCTTCCTTCCAAAGGACTAAGAAAAAAAAAATTATAACAAACCTAATAGATGACTAATTTAAAAAACTAAATATGAAATTAACAAAGTTGTTGATGCAACTGCATAAAATATGTTATGTTGATTGAAAATTTGTCATGTGTGATTTAATATTTCAGTAAGTAAAATCAGATAGCTAAATATGAGAGGGATTTTATGTATGGAAAATTGTCCATCTCAAAGCCTTTTTCATTATTTATCAAGTTTGGATTACAATTTCATTCATACCTATCATATAAGAGTGTGAATCAATTTGTCTCTCAAAATAGTACTTACTACAAAGAGCTCATCGACATATTTTATTCAAAACTTAAAATGTTTTATGCGTGTTAAGTTTACAAAATGATACTATAGTCAACCCTCTAGATTGGTATCATGACTAATCTTAATTATCAAAGTAAAAAAAATTATTTTTCAAACATCTCATACAAGATTAACCACAATCAATAGATGACTTAGAAATTATGATTAGATAAAAACAATGTAATATAATGTTACTACATCGTCTTCTTTTGTATTTTCTTAATCTGGATCACAGCATTTCTATATGAAAAACAAACTCTAAGTTACACATCTACAACTAAGTTTCCCAGAAAAAAATGTACAAAGCACAAACTCAATCGTTTAACCCATCAAAACTTGGAACAAGTATGTCATCTCTACATGGAAATCAATATTATCATGTATGTAATAACGACTTCAATAGTAATAATCGAAAACAGTAAACTCAATTTAAAACATAATTGGCAGTAAACTGTTGTGGTGGTACATCAAGTGATCTTAGCATTCTTAGTAATTACAGTACACTCAAATCTCAATGCTAAAGTAGTGATAAATAATTGAATTAACTGACGAATACTCTCATCTATAGTGTCAAATTCTATCCAAATCACCCCCGAACTGTGGGAATAGTTACCATTCCTTGACCTACAGGAACAACACAACTGCAACAAATTAGCAACAAGCATTTTTCTCTGGGATAATTAATTAACCAAATGCAGCTATTTTACTGCCTCAATTAATATTTTACATACAGATCGCTCTAGAAGGCATCAGGAGGGAAACGCCCAGGAAAAGAGTTGTACTGTTGTGCCTGATTCAAATGCATCCGCAAAGCATAGTTATTCACCTGTCAAAAAAACCATAGGACACAGCATTCATCAGCAAGCACAAAAAAGTTTTAACTGAACAAAAATGGGTCATGATTATTAATCTAAGAATTACATCCACCATTATAACTACTAATCCCTCTTTCTATGAGTTAAAGAAATAGTATCTCCTCATATCTTAACAGTCTGAAACAATGGACAGGTTGAAGCATAGGATAAGACAAAGAAGGAGGAAGTTGGGAGATGAATAAAAGGAAAATTCTCACTTAAAAGATCTGTGGTTGATTGGAGATAGTAAAATTACTACCAAGTCTAAATCCCATGAGGAGATACACAGTAGCATATCCATAATCATCAATCAAGTCATTCCTATTTCTAAAGCAAAATGCTAACAGCATTTTCTTCTTTCCTCTTCAATTTTATAAAGGAAAGGGATTCAAAATTTATGCAGATAATAGTTCAATTTCAAACTTCAAATCCCAATGTACGACTTTGAAATCAACCTGGACAAAACTGTACCTCAAGAGTTCTGATCTGCTCCTGATATTGAGACACCAACTGCTTCAACTGCTGCAACTCTTGGGTTTTACTATCGTAATCGGAAAAACGTTCAAGCTGGATTCTAAAAGCACTTTTAAAACAATTTTTCTCCTTAGTCAGGGCTTCAATTTGCTCCTTCAGCATCAAATTTTCCTGAGAGTGAAAACCATTCATGAGTGACAACAACCAAAACTATCACATAAGTTATTAACATAACCAAACTGATACTTCAACATGTAGCTATCCATGACAAAATTAGTTACCTACATGCAAGATGTCAACGCATCATACACACGAAATTTAATGCATACAAGCCTAAAATGCAGGTGCATCAGGCTAACTCGCTAGCATGTATAACAGACTATTCTAATCTACAACAACAGCCTTCCAAATTCCCATGACCAAATTCTTAAACAAGTACAGTTAACGCAAGCAATTGAAGCACGAGACATACCCTTTGAAGGGCAGTTGTTGCCCCAGAACTGGCGTGTGCACTAATAGATTTCTCTAAAACCTCTAGCAATCTAGCAGCTCGAGCTCTGGCATCATCAACGCTGGTAGCACATGTCATCTCTATGACAAACAAGTCAATCCACTCAGCTCCATCAGCAGGAAAGTTGTCTGCACCCGGCTGACCCCCAGAAGCAGATGCAGCATCTCCATTCTCTTCCAAAGCTCCTGCAAGTTTTTCAAAATCAAACCAACCAGATCCTTTAATTAAGCCATACAATTTTATCAAAGAAATTAAAGCCGAGACACAACGAATATCCAATTGAAACACGGGTACGAATAATAGTAATCCAACTATAAATTAAACTCGATAATCTTTAATCTTTTGGTGAGGATTAAAATAACGGTAACCTAATTATACCTGTGTGGACGACATCAGGGTGGGGTTGAGGAGCAGCTTGAGAATTATCATCGGTAGATCCCAGACGGAGGCCGTGGAGGCTCTTGATGGCAGCATCTAGATCATTACCACATTCTTGGAGGGCTTTCTCGAGGATCTGTGAGAATATCCGAAAACAAAATTAGTGATGAATTTGAATTTAATTACGAAAGAAAGCATCAAAGAAAAAAGAAAACCTGATCATCCATATGAGGGAAGAGAGGGCGAAGGTGATCGATGAGGGAAGGGAGAGAGAGGCGAATTGGGGAAGATGAACAGCGGAGCCTCTTGGATACTGGCGGAGAAGGTGGAAGCTCTTCGAACAAAGATCTCTTGCTTCCGCACACCGCAGCAGACATCGTTCAATTGCAACAATTGTGCCCGCTTTTCTTCTTCTTCTTATTCTATCTTTCTCTTCCCCCAAATAATAATATCAATTCTATTCAATTCAATTCAATTCCACACAAGATAGGGTTCGGTTAGGGTTGAACGGAGAAGAAGGGAACAACGATGCAAACGAACGAACATAGAAATGAGGGTTTATATGAATTAGTGTGGTATATGATATTCGTCTCTTGGATAGGTCAAGTTCCCAACAAACAAGTTACGTTATGGCCTCTTCCGTCCTATTCCAAATCCAAAGCCAGGGTTAGCTATCTATGCCAATGCCATCGATCTCCCTTCTTTTATCTCCTAATCTTATCCTCCTAATTTTTTTTATATGTAACTTAATCAGACCTAATCACTCACTAATCATAAGTATAAACTTAACAGAGTGTTGTGTTTAAAAAGTCTTAGGAATACAATAATAATATTATACACAAGGGAAAATTATAGATATTATAATTTGATTATTCTTATACTTTGAAATAGTGTATGCATCACAGTACATAAACACAATTTTAATATTCTTTATCTTTTATAATCCATATGATATAATATATTACAAGAAAAAATTATTTTATTGGTAACAGGTAATGTATAATAATAGCCTCTCACATACAAAAATATGTATAAAAAAAAGATATTGATGATTTTTTTGGGTTTATTTTTATTTAATACAGATCTAAATTTTTATTTATAATTCAAATATGTTAATTGAGATTTTAACTTATAGTAATTTTGACCATGATACTAATACTTGGATCGAACATTTAAAATATCTGGTAATTATGGTGGAATTTTTTTTACTTTAAAACTAAAAAGCTTAAATGTTAATGTGTAAATATGACTTGGTTCACCTTGACAAAATGATAATTACTCCCTCCAATATTTAATTAATATTGGAGAACATGATGATAATATTTAATATTTAAAAGTTAAATTATTTACAATTTTACATTCTAAACTACTCACACTTTTAATCATATTTTTTAATATACAGTCTAAACTACCTGCAATCTTAAAAAGATTATTAAATTATCCACATTTTAATAGCAGATGCTTACTCAAATTTGTTTTACACTTTTAAAATCATTTAATTATAAACAACAAATAATGATCTACACCAAAACTTATCGAAAACATTATGTTTTAAAAGGCATTTAAAAAAAATCGAGCCGTCTAGATGCAGTCAGTCTAGTAGACTAAAATTAATATTGTGTAATAAATTATTATATCTCAAATGATAATTTTTTTAAATAAATATTTTTAAAATAAAATGATTACTTATTACTTATTAATATATATCGAGAATACCTCACTATATCTAATACATTTTAAATAATTACTATATCCTTTTATCTTTTATTTAACATTATATATTTATTTATCCAATTATTATAATTTTTCTCTATCTTACATTTAATGGGTTACTTAAAATAAATAGATAACATTTTTCTCACATAGATAACAAAATAATTAAAACTAAATATAATCAACATTAAAAAAATTTATAATGTAACACTCTCAAAGTCACGGGTTGTGATAAATCGAAATATCGTAACTTTCTAATAATACGAAACCGATATTAAAAAAGCATTTTATTTTTTAAACATGTGTAAATAAGAGTAAGCCATAAATGACTAAAATATTATCTATTTATATAGTTATAAAAATTTATAGAGAATTAACAATTTAATTGAAAAAAATCTCAAAGTATTTTCCATCTCTTTCACCTTTATTCAACATTAGAAATATTTGTAATAATTTTGTTCTGTATAATTTAAAGTTGTATGATCATGTAAAAACATAAACACAAACAAGTATGGATAAGTTATTGATAAAACAAATCATGATAATATAAATTATTATTAACAAATAACAATATATAACATTAATAAGCAAGCATATCTTATTCATCGTCAATTCAATGAATCAGTGTTTTTATTGTCAATGCAAATCAACGACGATATGTCGATCATCGCTTCCATCACAAACATCACTCACTTAGACCAACGGTCTATCCCTTTATTTGAACATGTGTTAATTACACCACTATCATGGCCTAATTACTAACAACTTAGCATTCCTTGGAGCACTGTTGTCGTCGCGATCATCACTACTTTTACCTTCATCGTGTATATCCACGTCAAGAACTCCACCATGAGCATCACCATATCATGATCTCCACCGTAAAAGAATTAATCACACTCTTTTACCCTACCTCACTCACTTGTAGCATTCCCCACAGGACACTTGTAGCCTCTTTTACAGGCTCGTTCAAATCGTCCCGCTCTCACATCTAAATGACGTGTTTCTCTACTCTACAAGGACTTACGAGTAAAAACGTTGACACATCGCGTATCAGGTATTATACTCAGCAACGAGACGGAGACGAGGCAAAATATCATTCCCCCATACAAAGAAGGTGCAACACTCAAACACCATTATCTTTTTGCACATAAGGCCAGAGAGAGTCGCTATCCTATATCACACGACAAATAGTCTCAAGATTTACTAGGTACAACAAGCAGACACGTCCTTCACCTCTCTTGCTCACTGGTCAACCACATAACTTAGGTACATCACAACCATTCTAGCATGCTTCACCATCAACCAAGAGTCATCCATCACCAAACTAAGTCAACTAACTCAGTTTTCTCTATAAACATCTCATTTTGTACTATAACACACGGACATCCTCGTCCATCTTTCATACATAAAAAAAAAACACTAAGATAATCGATTATTATTAACAGTAATAAATTATTCCAGTAAAATAATTCTAGACTAGACCTACAAATAATCGATTTTCACTAAGACAATCGATTATTCCTTCTGAAAACTCGTTTGGACATTAAAAAACATCCTTCTTACAACTGATCCATGAGAATCCAAATGGTTGAGGATTCTTGGCACCTAGTTCAACTACTTATGCATGTGAAAAGTATCTTAGGCACTTTTAATATACACCAATCACATGAATTAGTCACTTTAACAATCAAATAAGTGGAAATCACTTTAACACAAAGAGAACACATTCTATATAGATTATCTCAAATAAATGTACACTATACAACCATTAAAACACTACAAAAGATAGATGACAGAAGACACACCTTATAGTAATTGGAAAATTACTTGAAAATGATTATAACATCTAAGACACTAAAACATACATTCTGTCATTTGAAACAACTGCATAACATATATCAGTCACTAACCACTGTAATAGACACTATATAACATCTGAACAAAAAGAAATTGTATTCCATAACTTTTTTATGAAGCGAGAAATTGTTCATAGATTTATTTAGTGAGAAATTTTGATAACATCCTTCAAAATATTTCTCAAAATTGAGAAAAACAAAGGAATAGTTATATAATAACGTTTTCTATTATGTGATTAAAAATGTATATTTTTAATTTAAATTATAAAATTTAAAATAAATTGAAGACTATATAATATATAATATTTTTAATCCATGAATAACTTCAACTTTTCACAGCTATATACAAAAAATAGGAGACGTTATAAAGATGCTAAAATGAATTCTGAAAAAGTTGGGCCATTACAATTGGGCTGAAACATGGAGCCCAAGTAAAGCTAACCCAACCGTGAAGGCGGTATGAGAAAAGAGGCGGCACGTGGTAGCGTCGTTACTAATAGCAATTTTCGAACACCCACTGTCGTTCCGTTTCCACCTCTCAGCCACTGAACTCTGTTTGTTTTATCTCCCACTCATAAACCCTAGAACTTACAAATCCTTCTGCAGAGAGCCCTACAAGGCTCTTCGTTTAATCCACCCACGACATGCTCTGAAACTATTTCCAATCATTTACACCACACTACTTCATCCAATTCCCGAAGCTTCAAGCTCCGACAGAGTAATCATTTCAAGATGTGGAACAACGGGCAGATTGTGCCGCCAGGAACTTCCGTTCCACCGATTCCTCCACCTCCGACCGCGCAACCCTCGTACACAGTGCTTCCACCGCCGCCTCCACCTCCCGCGCCTATGGAGACCGAGGCCGATGCGGAGGCGCGGCTCGAGGAGAAGGCTAGAAAATGGCAACAGCTCAATTCGAAGCGGTACAGTGACAAGAGGAAATTCGGATTTGTCGAGACGCAGAAAGAGGACATGCCTCCTGAACATGTCAGGAAAATTATCAGGCAAGTGTTAATTGTTTTACACGCCTCGCTGTGGATTTCTTTTTCGACGATTGCTGCTACAAGTGTTCTGTTATTCGTAACATGAAGTTTTGTAGTTGCTCCTTAAGGAAGTGAAATGAAGTTGTCTAATGAAACTATTTATGCAGTCTTAGAATTTATAAATGAAATTGAAGTTGCTTTGTTTTGCTGGGGAGAAAGGATGCCGGGTTATAACAAATGTTAGGGCTAGCTGATAGCTAATTAGAATCCATATTTTACCGTGTTATGAACTTTGAAATGGATAATTTTCTCTATGCAACGTGATGCGCTTAAATGATTTTTCCGTTTTGATTCCGAAGAAATGGTGTTAAGTTACTTGGACGTTATTTTTGTGTTTTAAGCTTTGTGATGATCAAGGTTAGCTTGAAGAGATATGTAGAAGGATGTTCTGATAAAAAAACATCACTGTTTTATACCAGTTGGTTAAATCCAGAACGTATCATTGGATGATTATATGTTGGCAATAATTGGAATCTGTTTGAGTTTCTGACTTTGTATTGCGTAAATAACCAACTATGTTTCCCTGTGATGTTTTTTCTAATTTAATTATGGTGTTACTACGATAGTTTCCAGTAGTTTTTATCTTTTCTGCTCTTTATTTCAGGGATCATGGCGATATGTCCTCAAAGAAATATCGTCATGACAAACGTGTCTATCTTGGAGCTCTTAAATTCATACCCCACGCTGTATACAAGCTCCTGGAAAATATGCCTATGCCATGGGAGCAGGTTCTGTATATGTTCCAGTTCCTCGCGTTTGATCAATCTGGCGGTCTAGTTTCCCCCCCTTTGATTTGATTCATTGTACATAGTGATAACTTCTATAAATCTACTTTTGATAAATGTAGGTTCGAGATGTGAAGGTCTTGTACCATATTTCTGGGGCTATAACATTTGTTAATGAAATACCATGGGTTGTTGAGCCTATTTATCTTGCTCAGGTTTGTTATTCTAATATCGTTGTACTGTACACATTAGCAGCTTATCATTGATTTTGCAGTAAAAAGTAAAATCAGTTATATTGTGTATAATCTTGGTATAGTATTTGTTTTATCTCTATAATTATGCACTAAAAAACTGTTGTGCAGTGGGGTACCATGTGGATCATGATGAGAAGAGAGAAAAGGGATCGGCGTCATTTTAAGAGGATGCGGTTTCCCCCATTTGATGATGAGGAGCCTCCTCTAGACTATGCCGATAATCTTTTAGATGTTGATCCTCTAGAGCCTATTCAACTGGAGCTAGATGAAGAGGAAGATTCTGCTGTGTATACTTGGTTTTATGACCATAAGCCCCTTGTGAAAACAAAGCTTATAAATGGTCCTAGTTACCGGAAATGGCATCTCTCCCTCCCTATAATGGCAACTCTGCATCGACTAGCTGGCCAACTTCTGTCCGATTTAATTGACCGCAATTATTTCTACTTGTTTGACATGGAGTCATTTTTTACAGCAAAGGCTTTGAACATGTGCATACCTGGTACTTAGATTTCTTTCATGCCTATATTCTTTGCTATTTGTATTGAAAAGTAATTATACTTGTTAAGAACTGGGTCAGATATTGATCATGTTATCCTTCGAACATGATATTACTAATTAAAAGACTAGGTATCAAGGCAGATTATAATGAGATGTATAAGAATATTAATTTATTTTGCAAATAATTTTAAGCATATTAGAATTATGTGGAGAGTAAAAATTGTGGATTGATTATTTTTCTTTTTATGTGTGCCATCCAGGTGGACCTAAATTTGAACCTCTCTACCGTGATATGGAGAAGGGAGATGAGGACTGGAATGAGTTTAATGACATTAATAAGCTCATTATAAGGTCACCTCTTCGGACAGAGTATAGAATTGCTTTTCCTCACCTTTATAACAATAGGCCTCGCAAAGTAAAGCTTTGTATCTACCATACTCCCATGATCATGTACATAAAAGCCGAAGATCCTGATCTACCAGCATTTTATTATGACCCCTTGATACACCCAATAACCAGTGCGAACAAGGACCGGCGTGAGAAGAGAGTTTATGAAGAGGATGATGATGATGATTGGATATTACCAGATGGTGTGGAGCCTTTGCTTAAAGATACACAACTTTATACAGACACTACAGCTGCTGGAGTCTCCTTGCTGTTTGCTCCTCGTCCTTTTAATATGAGATCTGGTCGGATGAGGCGGTCAGAGGACATTCCTCTCGTGTCAGAGTGGTACAAGGAGCATTGGTAAGTTGTAGCTTTATCTCTCTCGTATGCTTTCTTGTGTCTTTCAATTATGCACTTGGCATTTTGACATTACAGTTTTTAATAATAGTCTGATAAAAAAGTGAACTGTTTCATTTTTATTGTCCAACAGTCCTCCGTCGTATCCAGTCAAAGTTCGGGTTAGTTACCAGAAGTTGTTGAAATGTTTTGTGTTGAATGAGCTGCATCATAGACCTCCTAAGGCTCAAAAAAAGAAGCACTTATTCCGTTCTCTCCAAGCAACAAAGTTTTTCCAAACCACAGAACTTGATTGGGTAGAGGCAGGTCTTCAAGTTTGTAGGCAGGGGTATAACATGCTAAATCTGTTAATACACAGGAAAAATTTGAACTACCTTCACCTTGATTATAATTTTAATCTAAAGCCTGTGAAAACCTTGACTACGAAAGAGCGGAAGAAATCACGATTTGGCAACGCTTTCCATCTATGTCGTGAGATCCTCCGTCTGACTAAACTTGTGGTTGATGCCAATGTTCAGTTCCGATTGGGGAATGTGGATGCTTTCCAGCTGGCAGATGGTCTGCAGTATACTTTTTCACATGTTGGACAATTGACTGGTATGTATCGGTATAAGTACAGGCTTATGAGGCAAATAAGAATGTGCAAGGATTTAAAGCACTTGATTTACTATCGTTTTAATACGGGGCCTGTTGGAAAGGGACCTGGATGTGGGTTTTGGGCACCAATGTGGAGGGTTTGGCTATTTTTTCTTCGTGGTATTGTGCCTCTTCTTGAACGATGGCTCGGCAATTTACTTGCACGCCAATTTGAGGGGCGTCACTCAAAAGGCGTGGCAAAGACTGTCACTAAACAGCGTGTTGAGAGCCACTTTGACTTGGAGCTTCGGGCAGCAGTTATGCATGATGTGCTTGATGCCATGCCAGGTAATAAATTTTTGTTTAACATATATTCTTTTGATTGAGTTTATTTTCATGTAGTGGTCTTTGTTACTTTTTCTATGGGATTTACTAAACTTATGGTGTTTTCCTTGTTGATGGTAGAGGGTATAAAGCAAAACAAAGCAAGAACGATATTGCAGCATTTGAGTGAGGCTTGGCGATGCTGGAAGGCAAATATTCCCTGGAAGGTAAACAATTATTTGATTGCAACTCTTTTTACATGTGCCAATTTTAGCATTATTTTGGATTTGTATTGAACTAGTTTGTTTAAATTCCAAATAAGTATTTCTGAAATAAGCAATTATTTTTATTATCACTATATTAAGAATTAGATAGAATTTGCTAATAAGAAAAAGCAGAAAACTTCTTACTTTTAAAAGAAGTAGAATAGTCAATCACATAAAAAAGTAGAAATATTTTTGTTTTATTAGAAAAACGCACTCGTTTAAAAATGAGCACAACCAAACTTGCCCAATATCTTAGAATGTAGAAAATTAGTGTTTATTTTTTTTAAAATAAATTAATAGAATCATTTACTAAATTTTATTAATGGGATAAATCTCTGGTGGTGTTGTTGATACTGCTGGTGAAATAGTAAACTAAAAACATCGTTGGTTTACTAATGCACTAAATTAGGTTGCCGGTTAATAGCAAAACTCAGTTCGTGTTGGTTTGAAGAGCACTTGAAAGATGTCTAAATTGCGTGTCTATTAGCTATTGAAAGTCCTGAGCTTAGTGAGGCACAATAAGCAGCGAAAAACATCATTCTGAAAGTTATCAGGAATATGTTTTCAAATATTGTAGCCTAGAGAAGCCATTATTTCCTTTTGCTAGAATATTTATTTCTCCTCACCCGAATTCGGTTTTCTTCTTCATAGTCTCGCCATTGATATATTTCATAATATGTAGGTTCCTGGTCTGCCTGTTCCAATTGAGAACATGATTCTTCGATATGTGAAATCAAAAGCAGACTGGTGGACAAATGTTGCACATTATAATCGAGAGCGAATAAGAAGAGGTGCAACTGTGGATAAGACTGTCTGTCGGAAGAATCTTGGAAGATTGACACGCCTCTGGCTGAAGGCGGAGCAGGTGTGTTTACTATTCTCTCTGACTGATATGATTTTTTTCTGGCTAACCATTTCAAAGAATTGTTGTTTGAATCAGTTCTATACTTTTTTTAATAAATATCTGTGGAGTCACTTCCTTGTCATTGATACTTTATGCAGGAACGTCAGCACAATTATTTGAAAGATGGTCCGTATGTTACTCCTGAAGAAGCAGTTGCAATCTATACAACAACTGTACATTGGCTGGAATCTAGGAAGTTCTCCCCTATTCCATTTCCACCTTTATCATACAAGCATGACACCAAGCTGCTTATCCTTGCACTCGAGAGGTTGAAAGAATCCTACAGTGTTGCAGTGAGGTTAAATCAACTGCAAAGAGAAGAACTGGGGCTGATTGAACAAGCTTATGACAATCCCCACGAGGCATTATCGAGAATCAAACGGCACCTGCTCACACAGCGTGCCTTCAAAGAAGTATATGCCAATATAATTAAAATTAGCTTTAGGATGTGCATTTCTATTACAGGATAACACTGATTTTGTTTTGTTTTGCTTTGGCAGGTTGGGATAGAGTTTATGGATTTATATAGCTACTTGATTCCAGTTTATGAGATAGAGCCTCTTGAGAAAATTACAGATGCATATCTCGATCAATACCTGTGGTATGAAGGTGACAAACGTCATCTCTTTCCAAACTGGATCAAGCCAGCAGATTCAGAGCCACCTCCCCTTTTGGTTTACAAATGGTGTCAAGGTATAAACAATTTGCAAGGTATATGGGACACAAGTGATGGTCAGTGTGTTGTGATGCTGCAAACTAAGTTTGAGAAATTCTTTGAGAAGATTGATTTAACGATGCTGAACAGGTATGTGATTTGTTAATCACTCTGTGGGTTTACTAGGCTATTTTCACTTCTAAACTTCTTTTCTGATGTTGCAGGCTTTTGCGGCTCGTTTTGGACCATAATATTGCTGATTATGTCACTGCAAAGAACAATGTTGTGTTGTCATACAAGGATATGAGCCATACAAATTCATATGGTCTTATCCGTGGCCTTCAGTTTGCTTCCTTTGTAGTTCAGTATTATGGATTGGTATTAGATCTTTTGCTTCTTGGGTTGACTCGAGCCAGCGAGATTGCTGGCCCACCACAGCAGCCAAACGAATTCATTACTTACTGGGACACAAAAGTTGAGACTAGGCATCCGATCAGGCTTTATTCTAGGTATATAGATCGGGTTCATATATTATTTCGCTTCACCCATGAGGAGGCTCGAGACCTCATTCAGCGCTATCTGACTGAGCATCCTGATCCTAACAATGAGAACATGGTTGGCTACAATAATAAGAAGTGCTGGCCAAGAGATGCTAGAATGAGGCTCATGAAGCATGATGGTATATGATTCTCCACTTTGCTTTGTGTGGTTTTTATTTATGTTTACATTTGATTCTTAATATGTTTGCAATTTGAATTGGTATAATTCAGTCAATCTTGGGAGGAGTGTCTTTTGGGATATGAAGAATCGTCTTCCGAGAAGTATCACAACATTGGAATGGGAGAACAGCTTTGTTTCTGTTTACAGCAAGGATAATCCAAACTTGCTTTTCAGCATGTGAGTGTTGATTTTTTTTTCAGCGATTCTAAATTTTTTCCTTTTCGTTGTGAAATGGAAATGGTTGCACGTGTTAATTACTTTTTGCACTGCATTCAAGCCTTTGAAATATTTAACTGGCCTAGGATGTCTGATTTATGATGACTGTGATTGAAAATATGATTTTAAATGGTCCAGTTCTTAGTTGCTTTAATTATATGTCATTCTACTCCCCATATGATTTTGTATTTCTATTTGTAATTTGCTTGATGCCAATTTGTCATATCTTCATATTGTTTTGGGGTTTTAATTTTTTTTAGCCTATGCTTGTGATGAGTGAATCTATCTTTGCTTACATCTGTCAATCACCTTTAGGTGTGGGTTTGAAGTAAGGATACTTCCTAAAATTAGAATGACTCAAGAAGCATTCAGTAACACAAGAGATGGTGTCTGGAATCTCCAGAATGAACAGACGAAAGAAAGGACAGCTGTTGCTTTCTTACGGGTTGATGATGAATACATGAAAGTATTTGAGAATCGTGTGAGACAGATTCTTATGTCTTCTGGTTCCACTACATTCACAAAAATTGTAAATAAGTGGAATACAGCTTTAATTGGTAAGTGAAGCTGAATTGTAGAGACTCTATGAAGAGGTTATCATCATTTTTCTCATAGTATTTGTTTTCAGGACTCATGACCTATTTTCGGGAGGCAACTGTGCATACCCAAGAGCTGTTAGATTTGCTAGTTAAATGTGAAAATAAAATTCAGACTCGCATTAAGATTGGGCTGAACTCAAAGATGCCTAGCAGGTATTTAATCCTTTTTTCTATTGTAGGTATATTAGTTGTTTCTTACTATTGTATTCATAACTATTGGGTTTAAGTGTTCAAAACTATGCTCTACTGTCATCAGGTTCCCACCTGTCATTTTCTACACTCCTAAAGAAATAGGAGGGCTTGGAATGTTGTCCATGGGTCACATTTTAATTCCACAAAGTGATCTTCGATACAGTCAGCAGACAGATGTTGGAGTAACCCACTTTAGGAGTGGAATGAGTCACGAGGAGGACCAACTGATTCCCAACCTTTATCGTTATATACAGGTGAACCTTAATTCTCTTCCTCCTGATTGGATTAATATGTATGCATTTGCCTTGTCATGTGGTTTGTGAAGAGTCATATTTCAATGAACTTTATCTTTATGTTCTCTTGGATCATGCAGCCTTGGGAGAGCGAGTTCATTGATTCACAGCGTGTCTGGGCTGAATATGCATTGAAAAGACAGGAAGCACAGGCACAAAACAGACGATTGACCCTCGAAGATCTGGAAGTGAGTTTCTGATGATGCCTTTTTATTGATCTCAATATTTGTGTTTTAGTATACTGGTCTTGACTCTGGATAATATAGTGGCAATGTGCATCTGCTTTTCTTTGGGACACATCTACTTATTTACCTAATAAGTTATGTTAATCTGTTTTGCAGGATTCATGGGATAGAGGTATACCACGTATTAACACACTGTTTCAGAAGGATAGACACACTTTGGCTTATGATAAGGGATGGAGGGTGCGCACTGATTTCAAGCAGTACCAAGTTCTGAAACAAAACCCCTTCTGGTGGACACATCAGAGGCATGATGGGAAGTTGTGGAACTTGAACAATTACCGAACTGATGTTATTCAAGCCCTTGGAGGAGTTGAAGGAATTCTTGAACATACTTTATTCAAAGGAACATAGTAAGTCTTATACGCTCCTGAGCTTGTTTTTGCTGTTTGACTCAGTTTTAACTCTTTCTATCATATGCTTACTATGGAAAGAGCTGTAATTAATTGATCTACTGTTACTTTTCACTGTCAGTTTTCCAACTTGGGAAGGTCTTTTCTGGGAAAAGGCATCTGGCTTTGAGGAATCTATGAAGTATAAGAAGCTCACAAATGCTCAGAGATCTGGTCTGAACCAAATACCCAACCGAAGATTTACACTATGGTGGTCGCCAACCATTAACCGAGCCAATGTTTATGTGGGTTTCCAAGTGCAGCTAGATCTGACTGGTATTTTCATGCATGGAAAGATACCAACTTTGAAGATTTCTCTTATTCAGATATTCCGAGCTCACTTGTGGCAGAAGATCCATGAGAGTGTTGTTATGGATCTCTGTCAGGTTTTGGATCAAGAGTTGGATGCTTTGGAGATTGAAACTGTTCAGAAGGAAACGATCCATCCAAGGAAAAGTTATAAAATGAACAGTTCTTGTGCTGATATTCTTCTCTTTGCTGCTCATAGATGGCCAATGTCAAAGCCTAGTCTTGTAGCTGAATCTAAGGATGTTTTTGATCAGAAGGCAAGTAATAAGTACTGGATTGATGTTCAATTACGATGGGGTGATTATGACTCTCATGATATTGAACGTTACACTAGGGCTAAGTTCATGGACTATACAACAGATAACATGTCCATATACCCATCACCTACTGGTATATCTCTATCATTTACTATTCTACATTATATGTATTTTTGTGTGTAGAGCTGACTAGATTATTTTCCATTCAGGTGTAATGATTGGCATTGATTTGGCATATAATTTGCATTCTGCATTTGGTAACTGGTTCCCTGGGTCAAAGCCATTACTTCAACAGGCCATGAACAAGATCATGAAGGTAAATAAACCGTCATTCATCACATATCTATTGCAAAATTATAAATCGTGAATCATTTACATATATTGACTTCTATATTTTGGGGATAAAAGTTTTAATGACCTGTTTTAACCTACATTGATTCCATCGCCACCAAGCTAATGTGTCCATAGTGTTGAACGTAAGTGTATTATGTTATCTAACAGTCGTTAAACTAATAATGTTGTGCATATGCAGTCCAATCCTGCACTGTATGTGTTGAGGGAACGCATAAGGAAAGGTTTGCAGTTGTACTCTTCTGAGCCCACAGAACCATATTTGTCTTCCCAAAACTATGGAGAGATATTCAGCAACCAAATCATATGGTTTGTTGATGACACAAATGTGTATCGTGTTACTATCCATAAGACTTTTGAAGGAAATCTTACAACGAAGCCCATCAATGGTGCTATTTTTATTTTCAATCCGAGGACAGGGCAGTTGTTTCTTAAGGTTTGTTTACATTCTCTAGTCTTTACTGAGGTGTTTCCAACATTTGTTGTCTGGTTATTGATCTTTCATATCCTACCTGGTTTGCAGGTTATTCATACCAGTGTGTGGGCTGGTCAGAAGCGTCTTGGGCAGTTGGCAAAGTGGAAAACAGCAGAGGAAGTTGCTGCTCTAGTAAGATCTTTGCCTGTAGAAGAACAGCCAAAGCAAATCATTGTTACTCGAAAAGGAATGTTGGATCCATTGGAGGTTCATCTGTTGGATTTCCCCAACATTGTTATTAAAGGAAGTGAACTGCAACTTCCTTTCCAAGCATGTTTGAAAATTGAAAAATTTGGGGATTTAATTTTGAAGGCCACAGAACCACAAATGGTGTTGTTCAACATCTATGATGACTGGCTGAAGAGTATATCTTCATACACTGCATTCTCTAGGCTTATTCTGATTCTGCGTGCACTTCATGTGAATAATGAAAAGGCAAAAATGTTACTGAAGCCTGATAAAACCATCATCACCGAACCTCATCACATCTGGCCTTCTCTAAGTGATGATCAGTGGATGAAGGTAGTTTTAGATTTTAGGCTACTAGTTGCTAAATAACCTTTTTTGTTTTGACTGTTATTTGTGGAAAAGTTGTGTAGTTCCTGATTCTGCAGCTTTATAAATTCTCTTGGTATTTATCACTTAAAAATTGATGCACTGACAGGTGGAGGTTGCGTTAAGAGATCTTATACTATCAGATTATGCCAAGAAAAACAACGTGAATACTTCAGCCTTGACTCAATCTGAGATCCGTGATATTATACTTGGAGCTGAGATTACTCCACCTTCTCAACAGCGGCAACAGATTGCAGAGATTGAGAAACAGGTTATATATTATTTTGTTTCTTCTTGGATATAAAATTGCACTTGTTTTTTCACTCTTTCATTTTTTCCATTCTGTAAACCTGATTTTCTCCTCATCTCCAACTCGAACCACTTAATCTTAGTTCTGTATTCATTATTTTACAGGCACATGAAGCAAATCAGGTGACAGCTGTAACAACAAAGACTACAAATGTTCATGGTGAAGAACTCATAGTAACTACCACTAGTCCTTATGAGCAAGCTGCTTTTGGTTCTAAGACTGACTGGCGTGTCAGGGCAATATCTGCCACAAATTTATATCTTCGTGTGAACCATATATATGTGAACTCTGAGGATATAAAGGTTTGTGCTAATTTTTCATCTTTTATGTCAATTTTTTTACAGTTTTTGCCCGAGCTAAATGTTAGATTTTGTATTGCAGGAAACTGGTTACACCTATATTATGCCAAAGAATATTTTGAAAAAGTTTATATGCATAGCAGATCTTCGAACGCAAATTTCTGGTTACATGTATGGCATAAGTCCTCCGGACAACCCTCAGGTTAAAGAAATTCGCTGTATTGTGATGCCACCACAATGGGGGACTCATCAACAAGTTCATCTGCCATCGGCTCTTCCAGAACATGATTTCTTGAATGATTTAGAGCCTTTGGGATGGATGCATACTCAACCAAATGAACTTCCTCAGTTGTCGCCTCAGGTTTTGCTTTTATTCGATTATAAGACTGGTTTTAGTAATCCTTATGGAATATAGTAACTAGATTTAAAAGGATGATGATATAGCGTTGAAACAGTCGGCCCCTCCCCTATCTTTTGCTTTTCAGGGAATGTTACATGGTAACATTATCTCACTTGAAAATTGATCTTAATGCAGGATCTCACTTCACATGCCAAGATCCTAGAGAACAATAAGCAATGGGATGGGGAAAAATGTATTATCTTGACTTGCAGCTTTACTCCTGGTTCTTGTTCTTTAACTGCATATAAGCTCACTCAATCTGGTTATGAATGGGGGCGTGTCAATAAGGATACTGGAAGCAATCCACATGGTTACCTTCCCACTCATTATGAAAAAGTTCAAATGCTTCTTAGTGATCGCTTCCTTGGTTTCTACATGGTAAACTTTCATACCTGCTCAAATTTGTCTAGTTTGTGTGCCTGATAATCACGTTGGTTATCATTTTTAATTAAAATTATGAATATTATTATCACCTTGATTTACTGATTATTACGTTTTTGGAAAAAAATTTGTAGGTTCCTGATAATGGTCCATGGAATTATAACTTCATGGGAGTGAGACACGCGTCCGGGATGAAATACGGAGTGAAGCTTGGGACTCCAAGGGAATATTACCACGAGGACCATAGACCAACTCATTTCTTAGAGTTCAGCAATATGGAAGAAGGGGAGACAATTGCCGAGGGAGATCGAGAGGATACATTCTCTTGAGATAAAAATAATATTTTTGTTAAAGATAAATACAGTGGCAAATCCTTTTAATTTTTGGAACACGTTAGAATATGTTGTATTATTATTTGATGTTTGTGCATCCTACTGATCCTAGGGGTTTTGTAATAACGGTATCCATAGCTTTGTAAATAGTTAACAATTCTACTCTACATTTATCTCTGTTTTGGCATTTGTTTGGCGCTTTGTATTCTTCCATGCAAATGATTTAACGCATCCGTTTTTGTTGGGGGTGAATATTCTGAGGATCAAAATTCTCTCGAATATAAGTAGTTTATTATATTTATTGAGGATATACTTTTCTAGCATTGTATGTGTCACATCCCATTAATTTTCCCAACTTAGCCATTAATTTTCCCATCTTAGTGGAAAATAAGTGTTATATCCTTCTAACATCTTCATGTGAGTGGGAGACAGGTGTGATAGTTTCATTTAATTTTCTGTTTATCGAGAACTGTGTGGTCGCAGGGAATAGAGTTTTTAGATAGTGGAAGACAGGTGACGGGCAAAGAATGAACCGAACGTCCATTTTGATGACAGTATTTAATGAGACATTTTGAAAACTGGTGTCACTTCTTTGCATATACATTTTGTCTTCAACCTCCAGAAACCCTATTCTCTCTTCTTTCTCTCTAAAACCTTCAACCTTCTCTCTAGGATTCTGATCACTTCTTCTCCTTCGATCATCAACTTCCTTTCAGATTAAGTACTCCCGGTGGCAAGTTCTTTCACTTGCACCAACCAGATTTCCTTCTGGACAACTTTGGATTTTTGAAGCCATTGTAGGAGTGCTGTCAAGGACTTAGAACTAGCGGATTTAAAGGTAAGGAAAACTTATAAATTTAATTATGATTTCTGCATTTTGAATATGGTATGCTTGAATGATTTTACATGTATGAGTTGGTTGAATTTGGTGATACTGCATGTTTGTTTGAACGTATGAATAACTGAACAATAGATATAGAGTTAAGTTGATAACTTAGTGAAATTCTGGAACTGCGATCAAGGGTCATTAGGACCGTTCGGTTTTCCCCTCTGCAGGAATCAATTGATGACCGATCGGTTTTACGGTATTTGTATTGGAAACTTAATATCTTGTTTAACTAGTCTCTCACAACAAATCACCTATTTAAGAACGTTCGGTCTTATACTGGGCGTTCCGCAAACTTAAAGTACTCGATCATAGACTAAGTACTCCTTAATGGTATTCAAACATTCTTTAAAAAGCATTTGGGCTTGACGTACTCGGTCTTATGTTAACCCTCTCCATTTGAATAGCGTTCGGTTTTACATTGAGAATATTTATTGTTAGTGCTCGATCTAGAGAATGTTCGGTCATAGACCAATATTCTGGTCTTTGAAGTGTTTGGTCTTATACTGACACTTGATTTCCCAAAGAGTGTTCAGTCTTGTACTAGCACTCCATTTATTGAAGAGAACTCCTTCTATTTTAAGACATTAGGCCCAAGCTATAAAGTATTCGATTTTCTTAAAGTTAATCAGTTGTTGAACGTTCGGTCATTGTTTATGAATTATCTATGAGATCGCTTGGTTTTAAATGGTATTTGATTCCCTTCAGTGCTTGATCATTCAGTTACTTCCTAATGTATCTTTTATCTTTTGTTTTCTTCTCAGTATCCGACCATTCAGTCATTTCCCTTACAGTATCTTCTAATTATATATTAAGAAATATTTCTGAATATGACTATGAGATTTGGATGATATGAAATGAGAAAGATGAAGAATATTGTGATTGTTTTAAGAGTATTTCAAGGAGCAATATCTCATGAATTGAAATTGAATTGGTAAAGTATGACTGTGGTCAGACTCAGGCTTCGCTTTATCCAGATATTCTGTGATTATTCCTCATCATATAGAAGAGGGTAATTTATGTGTGGGAATGACAAGAGGTCCTTTAGCCTCAGGGTATTTCTATACTAAGGTAACTCTATTGGACTAACCTCGGGTGGTGGTCTGTTGAGTGTATCCCAGCCAGGTCCACCCGGGTGCAAAGAGCAACGAGCTACATGGTTCATACAGTCCGGACAGTGTCTAAAATGGTCGGTCATGATGATGCTTACCGTTCAGTTTTGATTGTTATACTTGAATAATGATTGCATGATTGAAATATTGATTTATGTGATTTGGTTGTATGTTTTAATGTATGATGAAAATGATTAATTAAATTAAATAAGTTTACCCTTATTTTCCTGTCATGTCTATGTTGACGTTCGACAATAACCGTTTGGTTGTTCTCTTCCCTCTGCAATGATCGTCCATTGGATGTGAGCAGAGGGTGACTTCGAAGATTCAGTAGAAGAAGCTCTGCAGACCGTTCAGCCTGAAGATAGCATAAGACCGTCTGGTCAGTAGGAATTGTAGACAACTTTATTTGCCTTTAGAACCTTTCGGTAAATATGTTCTTTTGTAAACCGTTAGGTCTTAGCTTGTAAATTGCATCAGACTCTTGTTTGCAGTACAGTTTTAATTCCATATGATATTTCATATTCTTTTCTCCTGTTTGTTCCTTATCAACTGTTCTTTATTATTGTTTATCTTAACTCCTAGAATAAATTATAGTTTCTAATCTATAATTATTAGAATGTTACAGTATGAACTACTTTTTAGTGTTTAGATGGAACCAATGATTTTAGGACTAAAATCAAAGCATTCGTGCAATATGAGAGATAAATATGAAGGTGGTTCGAGTCGTACAAAATTCTGAAGTAATTTTATAGGATAATGATACTTAGACAACATTTTTTTGACAACATTTGAACATCATCTACATGTTATTCTGTTATTGGTCCATAATAGTGTTTATGATTATTATTATTGATTGTGGAGTAATTTTGAACCAATCACAGAATGACACGTAGATGATGTTAAATATTGTCAAAAAAAGTTGTCTAAATATCATTATTCAATTTTATATAGTCCGATCAGATGAGATGAATCATGATAGATCAGGGATTAGCTTCAATGAGAATGAAGTGTAATTCCTCCAAGAAAACAAGAATCCTAAAGAAAGTGAGAAAAGAGTGTATGTTAATATCAAACTGTATATCTAAATAAAAAGAATAAGCTATTTTAATTGATTATAGTAACGTGGTCGTACGTTTCCCTTATTTATTCTTATGGGATGACTTTTATTTTTAAGGATGACTATTACAAAACAACCTATACATAACGGCTCTATACATTATTCCCCCACGAAAAAAAAGTTTTCCAAACAAAAGGTTAAAGTTTTTGAGAACTTCACAATGTGTATTTAACAAATTCCTAGTTTCAGATTTTCAGCAACTCTGCATGATTCATAGCTAGCCACATTCATAGTGTGGAAAGGAGAGACATGCAGCCCCCTCTCTAATAAATAGGCGCCCAGCCCAGTCTTTCCCTGCACAATTAATAAAAAAAAGTAATACAAAAAAACAGCATATTCACGCAGATTCACAATCTGTATTTAACACATCAAATTCAAAGTTCTATCTCTCTGAAATAGTTCATGGCCCAGTTTTCTCTTCCAACTCAGGTTTTGATTCTTTCTCTTCTGAGATGAAATCGGAACTTCCTTCAGCTGTAAATGTCTCATCATCAGTATGTCCTACAACTGGAGGGCTTTTAAAGATTTCATTATTTTCCAGCTGAATTAACTTATTATCTTTGGATTCTCCCTTCAGTAGTTCTACCACCTCAAGTATGGTTGGCCTCTTCTCTGGCTGACTCTGAGCACACAATAGAGCAATTAAAACAACTCTTTTAAGCTCTTCCTCCACATAGTTACCCTCCAGCTTTGGATCTGCTAGTTCACTAAACTTCTTTTCACAAGCCAATGGCAGTGCCCAATCATTTATCGATCTCTTTACTGTAGAACTAAGTTTTTCAAGTGGTTTTTTGCCACTAGCCAGTTCTAGAAGAAGAATTCCAAAACTGTAGACATCACAACTCTCGTTTGCTTTACCTAGCATAGCATATTCGGGTGCAAGGTACCCTAGGGTGCCCTTAACTCTTGTAGTCACATGTGTTGCCCCATCAGGGATCAACTTCGCAAAACCAAAATCAGCAACCCGTGCCTGGAAATCTGAATCCAACAACACATTGCTTGCCTTGATATCTCTGTGGATGATGTGTGGTGTAGACTGGTGGTGAAGATATCTGAAAGGAAATAAAATTACAGTATCAATATAGTGATAGAGGTGGAAGAACGTATGGAAAGCCACAATGGCACTTACGCAATTCCCTCAGCAGACCCAATTGCGATGTTCATCCGCCGGCTCCAATCAAGAAGGGATTCTGCTGAGTGCTGTCCATGAAGATGAGAGAGCAAGCTCAAATTCGGCATATAATCATATACAATTAACCGTTCCTGACCTTCAGCACAATAGCCACGTAGACTGAGAAGATTCTTGTGACGGACTCTAGCCAATATCTCAACTTCAACAGCAAATTCCATGTCTGCTTTGTTGCTCCAAACTTTCAATCTTTTTACTGCAATCTGCAAGTGTACGCACATAGACATATATAGAATTGCAAGCAGCCATCATACGATTTTGGAAGAAGGAAACAGGTTACCAAGTCATCCATCAGCAGAATTTACAAAAGGTTTGTTTCCAAGTACCAGCTAAAATCGTTTTAAACAGAGATTTTTGCAGCTTTGAAAGTTGATATTTTTTTACATAAAACGCATTATTGAAGCACATCCATCTAGGAGCAGAAATCACACCAGTTCTCTTTTATCAGATTTAGACAATAACCATCCTAACTCAACACTAAAATTAACAATGAAATTAAGGAGGGGGGATCCCATCGAGAAGGTGGCATAATTGTTTTCCATTCACTTACAAATTATTATAAAAAATCATCTGTACTTGCATTGAATAGCTGCAACAACTAATATCCAGCGTAGATCCCAAATGTAAGTTATTTTTCCAATCTATGCATAATTTGATTGAGAGAAGAAAACTAATTCCTCATAATCTGATCCCTCTCAGTGTGACATGTTAAAACCATCTTAAATAAGTCATCTAAAATTAAAAGTCAAAAGAAATTTCTTTGTCAGGTCTTACAATCTGTCAAATCAGATCCCACATGCCACTAACATATCGGAGACACACTATTGAGTTAAAGTAACAGCATTAACCATTACAAAGAACACAGCAACAATAATCAAAACTAGAACGATCAAGAATAACAATAAACCGAAGCTGATTCGGAAAGATAAAACAAAACTAAAAAAAGTAAACTCATACTTGCGATCCATCCCAAAGCTGGCCCCAGTACACACTGCCAAATCCCCCTTCTCCTAGCTTGTTGTCATAGTTGAAATTATTTGTAGCTGAGTGCAATTCTTTTAAAGAAAACACCCGCCATGGAGGCTGCTTCTTCCCTCTTCCTTTGCTGCATCGAAAGAGACAAATATAACCCATCCAACCTTCACACAAAATTTTCAATCTAAAACCGCAAGTAAAATACTCTGCACCTAAATATACTCATAACAAGGATAGACTTGCATGTTATGTTAACTAAGTGATAAGAAGAAACTCAATCTCACAACCTTCCATCACTATTTTCCCTTGACATTTTACCAATCACACTAACGACTTTTAGTAGTTTTGTTGCTTAAAGCAGCTTGACTTACACCTAGAATCTGAGCTAAAGCAGATTCCCTCACTTTCAATTCCCTCTCTATAAATAATTTCCCCAAAAAAAGTAAAAAAAATTGAAAGTGAGGTGAGTGACGCAACTATTTATATCTGATCCAAACAATAATAATGATAAAATCATTACAAACTATAGACCACTGAAACATTGTCTTACCGATCCGAACCATTTCCGCAACAAAAGATTGGGCAAAAAGCCATAACCTTCGCTCAAAGCACTCCCCACTGTCTCTGGAACTGAACCTTCTCAATCGACAAGAGAAAAAATCAACAAAATCGAAACTTGAAGTTGACCCACCAAAGCAAATCAAGCGCTCTACTCAGAAAGCCGTTACTTTGGGGTATTGTGCTACTGGTCACAAACAAGTTGGAGAGAAACTGAAGACAAGCTTTTTTCTGGGATGCTGCAAACTTTAGGTTGTGCGAAACTGAAAACCGAAAAGAAAAGGAAAAGAAAAAGAAAAGCTGAGAGCAATCGGTTATTATTGTTTGGCCGATGAGATGGTGTTGTTGGGGTGTAAGCGAAGTCTTCTTTTTTTTTTTTTTTCTTCCAGCTGTTTGCACATTTCACATTTCAAAACAGAGAAACACGCACGTGGGGTCCATTTTTCTTTTTCTTGAGAACAAAATTCGATGTAGAAATTAATTGAAACTGAAATAACAAGATTTAAAAGTATTTGAATTCATGGATTCATCAGCAGTTAAAATTTATATTTAAATTAATAAATTCATTTAACATTTTTCCTTTTTATAACATAGTTTTATCTTTTAGTTTATTACTTATTAATATGATGAGAGGGTGATGCAAATAAACTATTTCACATGGAATTTTATCACTAGATAATTTTTATAAGATAAATATAATTTCTAAATAACAGGTGTTTTCTTTAATAAATGTTAATTGTTAAATTTTATTAATGAAGAGAGTTAAATCTATAACTTTTTTTTATCTTTCTTTTTTCACGTTTTATATATCATTAAACGAATATTATGTCTAAATAATTATAATAAATATTTACAGAAGAAATAAGAATTTTACGAATAATATTATTATTTAAATTATAAAAAAAAGGAACATACTCATTATAATAAAAATAATTTATATATATATTGTAGTCTAACATTTGCAATTATTTTAACTTTTTGTCTCCATCATTCCTAAATTATGCATTGTATAATTAGTTTAAATCAATGAACATTAACATGATTGCATCATATATGAAAGTAACAGGAAATAATTATCGAAAGTTGCGTTTATACTAATACTACGGAAATAAAAAATTTCCTACAATTTCTCATAAGTTTTATATATAAAATTATTTAAATATTTATATTTCATATATATTATTTTCCTGGTACAATGTACGGGCCAATCACACTAGTTTTAATATAGTACTGTATACGAAAATTCCTTAACTTTGACATGGGCAATAAATAAATGGTAAAAGTTCCTTCCGGGGCGTACAAGACAAAATCAATGAATTTTCTGGTTATTTTAAATTTTTAATAAGACCATAAAAAGGTAAGAATAACATTAAATTTCAAAAATTAAAATTAATTTTATCTTATGATAAATTTAATTTAAATTTATCTCATGATAAGCAAGTGAAATCGACAATACATATAATTTTATATTATTCTCAAGATATCAAGTTTATATATTTTCTTTAAAAAAAACTATTGTCGGTGCTCAAAAAGAACATTCATACACGCTAACTTTGAAGACCATGTGCGATATTACGTGAGATTAATTTCTTCCATTAAATCTAATACTTGCTAATTTGTATAAGTTTATTTTTACTTATATATATTGTTGGAGATAAAAAAAAAATAAAGAAGAAAAACTAAGAAATTATACAAACATCAAATGTTCAAATTCTTGTTATTTATTATGTTGTTAAACTTTCTTATTCATGTCTAACTATCATTAACGTAAGGCTTCTTTAACTTGTATTTGTTTTCCCAGAAGTTGTTTTCGGCTGAGTGTAAATATTTTACAGAAATAATTATTGAACAACGAATTATATTGGTTAGCTTGTAAAAGATAAAAGTTTGGTATAATAATTGCATTATATAAGATTGGTATTGAGTGAATATTAAATTGCACTAGTTGGAGAGTACTTCTCTTGGTAAAGTGAAGTGACACATAATTGAGTTTGATGAGTAAGCATAAAAGAGGTCCCAATGTTTTGGCAGCTACACTTGTCACTTATTGTTATAGAATAAAACATTAATGAATTATATGATTGTCTAGCAAGTTATTAGAGTAATTAGATTCACATCAAGTGTATAGTTGAAGTATATTTACCATAATCATGATTATGATTATGCTAATCACAAGTTTATATCAAAATCAATAAATATAAGTATGAAGTAATGAGATAATAAGATAAGTAATTGAATTTATTGTAAATTTAAGATTCTACAATGAATTGTTTGGATATTGACTTAAGCATAGGAATATATTTGACAGATATAACTTTTGCGACTTAGAGACTGAGTATAAAGGACTTAAAGAACACTAAGGCTCTGTTCTTTTGGTAAGATTTGAAGGAGATGATTTGAGTGGATTTGAGGATAATTTTTTGTTGTTGTTTTTTTGAGTGAATTTATGAGTAATTGAGAGTGGATTTGAGGATAAAGTTTGTGAAAATAAGTGTAGGATTTGATTGATGTGATAGATATAAAAAATTAATTTAATTTGTAGAAATTAAAGATTATCAAAATACCCTTAATTATTTAAGTAATATAAAATATTACTTAATAATAATAATAATATATTATTATTATTATTATTATTATTATTATAGCAATAACGGGGAGGGTGATATTGTAAAAGTTATTAATTTCCCGCAAATCTCTTCTATTGTGAGATATGTGAATAGTTACTCCATCCCACAATTCTATCTACTCAATCACTCATGTTTCATCTCAAGCGATCAGAGACTAAACAAAACTACGTTAAAAGCATAAAAAAAAAAGTAAAAAGTATTTTTATTATAATTCTTAACCCACATCCAAAACAATTAATATATAAAATATTTTAGCTATATACTTAAAACTTAATTAAATATACGAAAATATAAATATAACATAATAAATATTTATATTTCTTTCTATACATATTTGCATATTGTAAGATATACGTATTCCTTGTACTAAAGTTAACTCTCATTAGGTGGGATCCTTTACGTTCGTAATGGAATTTCCAAAAAGCTGCAATAAAAATATTATAGTGTTCAGAAATATTTGTATATAGTGGCAAGGATTATTAGGTTATGTCTGTATAATAAAATATGAATTTATTAATTAGGTTGGACTATGATGATTCAATGATTGATTTGAGTTAGGGCTGCGACTTGTCCTCCAACACATTCTCAAATGAGTTGTCATACAATTCTTTAAACTAAGTAATAATGTTTCAAATTATCAACACCAACCATATTTCAAACCACATTTTTAATCAGGTTATTTTGTGTTATAAGAATTTCATAAGACTTTTTTATTAAAATTTAAAAAAAAATAAAAATTTCATAAGACTTTTTTATGAAATACAAATTGTAAAAACACCTTACAAGTTATTCGATACAATGAAATCCATAAAAATTAAAAATTAAAAATTAAACTCATTGGTGAAATAGAAATGTTTCTATGTTTCAAAATCATGTATGGATAATATTACAAGCTGATCTCCTTAGCATGTGAATTGGTATGTTGCCATTGCTATATATTTAAAATTTTACATATTGTATAGTTTAATATTTTTGGTAAAATTTTATGTTTAAAATATGTTTGGATGAATTATTTTTTATATAATTAGTAATGTTTAACGGACTTGTAGGAGAAATATATTGCTATAAGAAATTTGAAGTATAGTGCTATAATTAATTTATTTATTTACATACAAGAAAATGATAGTAAAGAGTAGAAAAGTGGGTAGTGGGAGTGATGGTGTAAGAGGTTTGATAGCATGTGATGTGAAATGTGTTGGGAAAGAGGTGGAGTTTTGGGTAAGTGATGAAAGATGTTGTTGGTGTGTGGTAACGGAAGCTGGAGCCGTAGATTCTGTGTCGCACGAATCAATACCTAAATCAAAGGTGGAGTCCATCGTATCTCCCATACCACTGCGTGCATCGTAACAAAGCCCAGAGTTATTGTTCAGTTTCAGCTTTCTTTTCATCCTCCAAACCATTTCTCTCTCGAATGGCACCAGCCCACTAAGCCCATTATCGTTCAGCCTAAGTTCACTAAGGTTTCTCAAAGCCCCAAAACTCTTCGGAATTGACCCATTGAAGTGGTTCCCATCGAGATGAAGCACGCGAAGGTTTTGCAACTTCCCCAGTGATTCCGGCAACGGCCCATGCAAATTCATGTTCGACAAAATAACAATCATCAGGGCTTTCATACCATCAAACCCATCACTGGGTATTGTAGTCGAGCCCATTGGGTTTCCTTTGAGGATCAAAGCCTGAAGCGAACTCAGGCTTTTGATCGACTCAGGAAATGGGCCTTGCAGACGGTTGTGGCTTAAATCCAAAAGCATAAGGTCTTTCAGTATCATGGCCTTCTCCGGCAACGGGCCCACAAGCCGGTTGCGGCTGCAATCCAATTTGATGAGAGAATGACAGTCCCATAGAGAAGAAGGAATTGGGCCCATCAGAAGATTCTGGCTGAGGTCCAACACGTTCAAAGAGGGGAAGGTGAAACCGGGTATGGAATCGGTTAATTTGTTGGCGCTCAAATCCAAAGATGTTAAACCCGTGATCCGGCCCAACGAGAGGGGTATGGAGCCGTTGAGGTTGTTTTTGTGAAGGTCAAGGACCTTCAAACGTGTAAGGTTGCCTAATTCAACGGGAATGGTCCCAATATGGCCGTTTTCTCTGAGGACCAATGTTTGCAAGGTTGGGCCCAACAGGCCCAAGAAGGATGGGATGGGCTGAGGGTTGTAACTGAAGCAACGGTAAAAGAACAAGGTCTTGAGGTGGGGGAGGCGTGTGATGGAGGGTGAGATAACGGAGCGGGTCGGGTCGCATGTCGGAAAAGCGGTGTCGTCGGAGAGTGCTCCGAACGAAAGGGACACCACGTGGAAAACGTTGGCTTTGTCGGGCATGCACTCGATGCCGTGCCAGCGACCGCGGCACACGTCGGGGATGTCGGTGGCCCAGTCGTTTCCGGTGGCTATCATGATATCGTACACCGCCTCTTGCTCTCGCCTATCCGTTCGGGCCCCGTCTTGGTTCATGGAAAACCCCGTTTGTGGACCATCTACCAGGGTTGACGGCACGCCGGAATCTGACATGATCACCGTGAACGCCGTTACATGAGACGGGAAAAACAACGTGCAACGTAGTACTTGTAGGAGCAGAAGAAGACAGAGAGTCATTTTTTATGGTATGTGTGACGATGATACTGAAATTGATGTTTTTGGGTTGTTTTTTTTTATAGACGGTGGATCCATGTTAATGAATGGGGTGAGTGTGAGTAGTTATGTTTTTTACTATTTAAATGCGAAGTTGGTGATTTGCCTGGAGTGGAGTAATGTGTGCTCACGAGAAAGGACGTTAGTGTTATAAATGGTGTAGGGGATGGAGAATTTGAGCATTTATGTCGGTCACGAGATCTACACCCTTGTACTATAGGGACCTCCAATGGCTTTTAACGTTGTCCCATTCTGTTCAAGCTATGTGCTTTCTATTTCATCTTCACTTCACTTAACAAATATTGGGAATAAAACTTGAGTTGTTTACCACTGTTCTAATTTAAGACTCTGTTTTTTCACACCAACTTTGGTACATAATACTTAAATTTTGCATGATTCGGAGGAACATATAAAGATAGACCGAATTGGTGGGATGTGTGTTTTTATCTCGTAGTTCATCATCCAAAAGAAAACAAGGAAATGATAGGATTGTATAAAAAGTAATATATAGATCAAGTTATTGTAAAACATTGGTATGTTCTGTTCTCTTTTTGCAGAGTTCATGGGATTGTATTCTCTTGCAACTCGTTTGAGTCATTTCTTTTCCTTCTCTTCTGTACTCGATGCCCCCACCATTACGTCCTATAACTTAAGGGCTTTTAAAGAGATCATCTTCATTTCTTTGGATTCTTCCTATTGCAACAATGAAAAGGTTTATTCTTGTGTAGAAATGATAAAAAAATGACCATAAACTGATTTAATAAAGTGCCAGTGCATGATGTAAGAGCACAAAAAATTAATGGAAAAACAAAATTTTAAACTTTATGTTATGCCGACTAAAAGGTTGTGCACCGGAAAGCCTATGGTACGTGTTCCGTAAGAACAAAAAGTTCCATACAGGTGTCACCATTCATGGGCATTTGCTGAGTCATCTAGTATTGTATCACAGGTGGCAAGAGCAGACATGCATGCACAATATTGTGAATCTCACAACACCACACGTATAAACGCCATCAAAACAAAAATGAATTTAACCAATAACTTCATATATATATATACCTTACCTACTGCTTTTAAAAAAAATCTTAAAAAACAAATCTTTGATGCTTGTTCCATATTTTCCCATTGATACCAATCTGTTGTTTTGTGGCAGAAGGAAAATCGAAGCTATGCATGAGGTGAAAGAAGCGAAACGCGGTGGTGGAGCCACCATGCACCAAAGAGGAAGTGTGAGACTAAAGGAGAAGACGGTGAAGGACATGATGGTGGACAGGAAGAGGCTGGTGGAGGTTCCGTACACGGCGTCGCTGGCCCAAACAATGAATACCCTGGTGGCGAACAAGATTGCGGCGGTGCCGGTGGCTGCGCCGCCGGGGCAGTGGATCGGAGCCGGAGGGTCTATGATCGTGGAGTCCAATAAGCAAACCGGTGCCGTAAGGAAACATTATATAGGAATGGTGACTATGCTTGATATTGTCGCCCACATAGCTGGTGATGACCACTTGAGTGGTGGTGATAATATCACCCAAGACCTTGATCAAAGGATGTCTGACCCTGTTTCCTCCATCATTGGTCACTCCTTTGAAGGCCTTAGCTTGTGGACTCTCAATCCTAATACCAGGTTAATTAATTTGCTAACCTTTCTTTTATTATCTCTACCAACACAAAACACAAACCTATGTATATTATGTGTTGTTCTGATTTTGTTTTAGGGTTTGATTACTATGAAGAGTTTGATTGTTTAGTTATTCTTGCATGATGTATTAGTATGTTAGACTGTATGGAAGTGTTCAGCAAAGGGGTGCATCGTGCTATGGTACCGGTTGATGGCCAGGAAGAGAACGTGGCATCTGGGGTGGAGCTTGCAGAGTCTGCTTCTAGCTACCAAATGCTGACTCAGATGGATATGCTTAGGTTCTTGCATGGTCGTGCTGCTGAACTACACAGCATTTTATCACGTTCTGTTCAGGATTTGGGGGCTGACACTGTACAGATTTATGCCATCACTGACCGCACAAAACTTGTTTATGCCATAAAGTGCTTAAAGGCAGCTATGTTAAACGCTGTTCCTATTGTTAGAGCCAGTGATGTTGGTCAAGATGATCACAGGCAGCTTATAAATGCAAGTTTGATCACTTCTCTCCGTGCCCTTTTCGTATTATTATTGCTGTTGATATTGCTGTCTTAGAAATGACAGAAAGGGAGTTGAATGTTAAATTATGCTCATAATTTTTGTGTCACGTTTTGCAGGGAAGATGCAGGAAGCTTATTGGTACATTTTCTGCAACTGATTTGAGGGGATGCCACATAACCTCGCTAAAATCATGGTTGGGAATAAGTGCATTAGCATTCACTGAAGAAGTTGAATCCAGTCCATTGTACAGTGAGTCAGACATGCAGAATAGAGGGTCCTCCAGAAGGGAGCTTGTGACCTGCTATGTTGAATCACCTTTGTCTGAGGTAATTGAGAAGGCAGTGACGAATCATGTTCATCGAGTTTGGGTGGTTGATCGAGAGGGTTTGCTCGTGGGGGTTGTGTCCCTTACAGATGTAATTAGAGTTATAAGGCATTCTCTGCTATCAGATTCAAATGATCAGTGACTTTGCACAAAAACTGTGTCAAGTTGAAGCATTGTTCAATCAAAAACACTGTCATGAGGATTGAGCAATTTTGTACTAATTAGACTTCTTTAAGTTTTGAAAGTGTATTTGGTTAGTCTGCAAATTAAATTTGAGAGAATTCTGGTGTGAAGAAGAATATTTCAGGAAATACATTGAGAAAATATTAGAGTTTGAAGAAGTAAGAATATTTGAAGAAATGAAATAATATTATATCATGATATTCTGAAGAGGATTTGAGTTGATATTTTTTAATTAGTGCCTAAAATTACATTTGTTTTCCCTAAGTAGAATCTGTTATATCCCATAAGGAAAATTAGTGACGGATATTTAATTATAAATAAATAAAATTAGTGACTAAAATTAAAAAAAAATTAAAAGATTAAGTATAACTTGAAAAATATCGACGTCCTTTGAAAAAAAGTTTACTAATATTAATATTTCAATTTTTGTAAAATCGTCTTTTTTAATGTGTCAATTTTTGAATTTTTAAAAGAAAAGTTTGAGATGGAAATGTTTTGACATAAAGTTAAAAAAAGGAGTTAGGTTCGTGCAACTAGGTTAGATTATGAATAATATATCATAAAGCCAAAGTTAAGGTTCTTTAATTGATTATGAATAGTATATGTGTAATCAATTTCAATCCACTATTATCTCATAGTCCTTTAACTCTTATTTCAGTAGCTTATTATCTCATAGTTTGATTAATTGTATATTTGAAAATTATAATTACATTTGTTAAGAAATTCTAATTTGAGAAAAGCTCCAATTTTGAAATCCTAAAGGAAAATTCCTAATTTTTTAGTGTCTTTCATTTCTGGTGCTGTAGTGAGGAACTTCAACCCTTATTCTAAATTAGACAAATCCTCAATTTATTTTTCGCATGGTTCTTTTCTTGAATGAGTCTCAAAATTCCTAAACATTTGTGTCTCACTATTGACACTGAAGTGAGGAAAGTGGTTAGGAATCACAAAATTATACCAAAAAAATTACTGATCTCGGTTTCGTTCTTGAAATTGCACCTTCAACGAACCATCACGATCTCAATTTCAACACCACTTTTACCAGATTCTTCAACCCTAAATTTTAAATTGATTCTACATAAATCTTTTTTCTTTTAACCCAACCCTATGTTAAAACATTTCTACATCATTAACTTTAATTTTAAAAATTCAAAATTGACACGTCATTTTATCACAAAGTGTCACGCAATGAGAAGAAGTGGACAACTCATTAAGTTTTGGCTAGGAGAAGCTGCATCGTTAGATTTTTAACACCGTAAGCAAAAATGACTAATTTAAACCGTTTTTACAAAAAAATAAGACATTAGTAAACTCTTTTTCAAACGTAGGACCACTTTGAATAAGCGTTTTCATTCAAGAGACCAAAATAGATATTAGTCTAAAAATATTCTTCTACTTTGATGTGATTATATTTCTGTTCATCAATATTTTTTGTAATGTTTTCAATTTAACCAGTTTATATAAGATTTGTTTATCAAAATTTTGTTTAGTTTTCTTTATATTTTATTTTTCATATTTTGAATTCTTATCAAGACTTCATTTATTGTAATTTAGAATTAGAAAGTAGAATTCATGTTGTTCACAATTTGTAAATGAAAATTTTAATAAGATTATACTATTGTAATAAAAAACACATAAAACACCTTAAAAACGTAACTAACCCGTGTGAATATGTGGTATTTAATTCTGACAATCTTTTTGCATTCTTATTGTTATGCAAAATAAAGTTTAATAATGTATGATATTTTAGCAGAAATAAACACATAAAAAGCTTGAGATCTAATATTTAAACATCATAGAATTAAGGAAACATTACGATGAAGTAGAAGAATGAACACGCGCAAGAGGGTCTAAATTAGCAACAGAATAATCTTGGAAGAAGCAAACGGAAAGTGAAAAAGGTAAACAAGAGAACAGCATGCATGAAGTTAAAAACATTGAAGACAACAACAACCTCGAGCTTTGAAACAACCTTTTTTTCATTATCTTTCTTTTCAAAACTTAATCACCATAACCTAATGCTGTAGCATAAATTATTTGAAAATGAACAGAGTGAAAAAAATGCAGTATTTTTTAACTCCAGCTCCTAGAGAACAAGACTCGTTTAGCATTTCGAAACCAAAAAGGAAATGAAACAAAAATCATACGAAGAAAGGCAAAAGACAGATATTGGTTGTTGCAATAATGGTCGCTGTAAATAAGCACGGGAGAGCAAAAAGTTAACACGATTATGAAGTCTATGAACTAAGGTTAACCATTGTTTATCATTTTAATATCACACTCCCGTAAACACTTTTGAAGAGTTTTTTCTGTTACCTATCACTCCGCTTACGTCAAGTCCAAGCATGCTTTCCAATGTAATTTATTTTTCGCCTGTTCCCTGCTAATAAAGTTTGGGAATATAAGTGTGAGTTTAAACATTTAAAAGTAATAAAAAAGTAAAATATTATATAAAAATGAAAAATTCATTAATATATTGTCTTAAGGTTTTGCGTAAAAGGTGGTGTCAATCTCTTTTATGATTGTTCAAATGTTATTGGTGTTTGTGTATTCCGGTGAATTCTCTCCTCTTGGATAGACTCAACATAGAGATCAAAAGATAATTTAAATATATTTTTTATTTCTTAACTTTTTAATGAAAATTAGAATTAGTTTATTTCCAAAGTTTTGATCCAATTTAATCTCTCAATTTTAGAAATATCTGAATCTAATCATTTTAACTAAATTTTATCAAGTTTATTTAACGTTTTAAACATGTTTTATGATAATATTTGAATTGTTTATATAATTTGACATATTTTTGTTTTGATATTAATTGAAAAACGCATTTAAAACTTCAATTAAATTTTGGTTAAAAAAAGAGATTAAATTGATCCAAAATTTTGGAAAGAGACTAATTAATTTTAATTTTCACTAAAAGTAAGACATCAATAAAATATTAAACTCTTTCAATATTTTCAATATTGATGTGATGATTTAAAGATGAATAAAATGACGATGAATTTTCAATTTTAAAGTTTTAAAAGAGATAATACTTTAAATATAGTCATTAATCCTAACTATCACTTAATCAACTTTTGAGATCTCGTTCCAACTAAAAATAGTAATCAAAATGCTAAATCAAATAATATAGAACTCAGATATTTTGGAATATACTCGTTTCCACCGCTATATAATCATAGCCATGTGCATATAATGAAGCAGTAGTCTTGTAATTATGACTTAATAGAAATTAGTAGTATATATTGATTAAAAAGGTTGCTGTTTAATTTCACCATGGTTTTCTTGACCATATATATAATTATGAAAGTTTGTTTTGATGGGAAAAGAAATTATGAGTAACGATGTAAGAGCTTAATAATTGGGAAAAGAGTTCTGAAAACCAAGAACATAAATTATTTGCTACATGTTATTATATATAATCTACTGCAAACAACATCAGATAAAAGACTTTATTGGGCAATTAAGTAGGAGTTGTTTGCTTACGTCAGTTGATTATGAACAAAGTATGCCTTTCAAGCAAGGATTTCGAGGAATCTATAAATAATAGAAATGAACATGCATGATTCTCAGTATATATAGCACTATAAAACAAGGTTAAAGTACGCTTATTAAAGTGCATATTTAACACTTGCATCTGTGAGACAAAAAAAATAAAAGGTGTACATGAAAAGTATGCTATGCACTTCACTCGTGTTTCACCTTATAAGCTCAAAATTACTGAAATGCTAGACAGAAAGCCATACAAGAACTGCAATTTCTCTAAATAATTGATTAATATATCAGGGAAGCTAGTGATATTTTTTATAAATACAAGTATCTTTAGATGAAGATGATATGTTTAAATTGGATATGTAAACTTAAAGCAGAAAAAAGAAAATGATTAATCTCTAACTATTGTTACTATCACGCTAATCCTGTAACGTGTTTTTCAGTTTTAAACTTTCATTTTCTTAACTTATGTACAAAAGAAATATATTAAATTATTTAAAACATATAATATAAATTGTTTGGGTTATGTCTTTTTCCACTAACAATCTACAGGTTTTAAGTTTTGTGCTTGAATGAATGATTAAATAATAAGAGCAGAACCTATAATTTTGTGCTTGATTAACCCAGGCGTGTGAAGTGGGTGTCAGAAGATGGAGTGTAGTTTGGTGTTTAGGCCATGACGAGAGAAAAGTCTATACATTCATTCATGCTGTGTTTGCTATGCACTGCATATATATATATATATATATATATATATATATATATATATATATATATATATATATATATATATAGTAAACCACTTCCATAAAATGACAAAATTCCCATCTTCTCTTATTCAACCGCGTGCCAACCTTCACAAAACTTTTCACTACATTAAAATACAATACAACCTTAATTTAACCACCATTAAGACAGACTAATACTAACCTCGGTCTTTCGAACTTTGATTGAGAAATTCAAGTTCGAAAATGGCAGTAACACATTTTTTACTGTGATATTCAATATATTTGTAGCAGTATAATTAAAACAGTGACAGGAATGAAGGTGTCAGGTGAATGGAGCATTTTGGTGGGAAGATGTGAAGTGAGGTGGGAAGGGAACAGAAGGAGAAGAATTGCACTTTGAAACACTGCCAACACCACCGTGCCTGGGGCAATGACCCTTAATTGGTAGGGTAGATACCCCACATTCATCTCGATTACTCCAACTCACCTCCATGCCTTCCTTCCTTTCTATATTTTAATTAACACCCACACCCCAAAACTCACTCTCACTCAACTTAACTAATCAATGCCATCATTACTACTTTCATAGGACTATTAAAACAAGTTTTAAATAACTTCAAATGGTTAAAGATATTATTTAAGGAATTAGAAAGCATGTTTTATATTATATGTATTGATTTCTTAACCAATATATTCTAATCATAATATACTAATGAGAAACAACTTTCCACAATATATTTATTTATTTATTTATTTATAATCTCTTCATGATTCAGAAGTTCATGAGTTATTACGAATTTTGTGGTAGAACAACGTTTGCCTTTAAATAGGAGTATTGGCATTCCCGTGACAACAATAGAAGCGGGAGTGTGTGAGTATTTGTGTCGCTTGGTCTTGGTGTCAATAAGTTATACTGTTATAGTGCTACCTGCTGCTTAATCTTCCATTGCATACGGTGGTTTAATCAATTCGCCAAAACGGGTCTCCCTCTGTGGATGCTTGGTTTCGGTGCGGACCTCTTGTGGGCCGACATGAACCGTCTACTTGCTTTTCTTTTCCACCAGGTATATGTTCTTCCTACACATACAACATTAAAAACATTCTATTATGATAAGATCAATTTACAAATGTTTGGTCTGATTCGATTCCATGTATGCATGTATACATGCAGGGAGTGTTGGATGAACAATTTTTGCAGCTTCAACAGCTGCAAGATGAGGCCTCCCCAAACTTCGTCTCTGAGGTCGTCAACATTTATTTTCACGAGTCCGAGAAGCTACTCAACAATCTCAGAGGATTGCTGTATGTAATTAATCTTCTTCTTCTTCTTCTTTGCTCGTTTGGATTAGGTATGAACTCTCCTTGTTAAATTGATTTCTGCATGTCGCAGAATGGAAAGGGAGTTATCAGATTACAAGAAAATGGGAATCCATTTGAATCAGTTCATGGGAAGCAGCTCAAGCATTGGTGCCAAGAGAGTCACAAACATTTGCGTTGCCTTTCGTGCTGCTACAGACCAGAGCAACCGTGCAGGGTACACACACACACACACCTAACTCTCCCTCTCAAAATTCGTGTTCTTTTTCTCTACCCGATAAATAATCAAGTCTGGAATAAACAATTGCATTAAATAAACTCTGATTGTTGATATATAGTTTATTGAAACTGCCCACGTGCCATATTGCAGATGCTTGCGAGCGTTGGAGATGCTGGAGCATGAATACTGCTATCTCAAGAACAAGTTGCATGAATTGTTCCAAGTAAGTTGCATTGCATTCAAAGGTTTTAATGCTACGACTGAGATTTGATACTAAGTTACCCTATATTTGTATGGTTTCATGCAGATAGAGCAGCAACGTGCTTTGGTAGCTGGAGTGAGATACCCTGTGCAGAACCAATAATGCAACTGAATTGGTGGAACAAATATATATCTGAATGATTTTGTCTTCCCTTTTGACCTTTGCTTTGCTTTTTCTTCTCTTGTAGCTTTGCAAGGCTAAAGGCACGCCTTTCTAGCTAGTTGTTTTAGAGAGAAACCACGAGACAGTTAAATAAATATCTATATATATCTATATATATATATAGATATTTATATATATATATAAATACACCTAGGTTATGTGGGGAATAGAAAGAAACTATAGGGATGATCATGACCTTGGGTATTTGAATTCTCTTGTACGTAAATGTTGGTATCATGCAAGCTCTTGTAGTTTACGTCGTTTAACTTTTGAATGAAAATTCATTAGTCAAATTCCATTCCTACTTTATTTTATGTTAACTTTTTATACATGAATTTGATCTAATTGTATAAAAATAAATATTTATTTCGTACAATCCCTTCAATTATTTTCTTTTAGTAAAGAATTTTGTAATGTGAGGGAATGTACATTAATCCTCTTAGCTTGGTGAGCGTTCTTGAGAAGAAAATGAACATATATACGTTTTAAAATCTCTTAAATTTAGTGTGATTTTCAACTGCAAGACCAAAATCATCGTTATGTATTTTGTCAATGTAGAAAAATAACGTGAAATGACATTAACAAGTTTTAAGATTGAGTGTGGTATTTAATAATGTGGTCGATACTCCTGTTCTTGATTAGAAAATCGATTGATGAGTTTGGAAAAAGTGATAGTTTGGTAGGATCAAACAAAGGAAAATAAAGGACTCTAATAGAAAACATATAAATAAAATAGAAAATGAAACTGAGTAATTTTGTTTCCAAAATTTGTCTTATTTTTAAATCATTTACATATAAAGTGTTTTACAACTTTCAACCAAACATTAAAATTAAAAGTGAATTCATAATCAAAGAATTCACATAAAGATTTATGTTTTACCATTCATACCATTTTTCAGTTTTTCAATTTTCTCGTTTCATTTTTAATTTATAACGTCTATATCTGTTTTTCTTTTCTTAATTACACTAATAAAATTCACACGCTGAAAAAAAAATAATAAATTCAGTATATTTTAGCTTGCCATCAAACAAGTAGGCCCATCACACGCTGAAAAGTTGATGTCTCATGGAGCCCAGCAAGTAGGCCCATCACCAACAACTCCGTGTTTGGATTACACGACACACCACCTTTTTTTGTCCATACCACACTTTCCGTAACCGACCCAATACCAAAGAAAAATCAACTTTTTGACTTAAAGATACCTCAAATAAACAAATATTAATACCTTTAAATGTGGCAAATATTTGTTCACTTATCTCAATATAGTTTCAAAAAGGGAAAATAGTTATTAAACATTTAAATTAAATAATTTCCGTGTTTTACTAAAAATAAACTTACTTTTGGAAAGCTTTATTATTTTACCAATGCTTTCCAGATACGTTTTTACTTGAATTGAAGAGTATGAATCGAATGAAAATAGTTATATTCGTTTATCGTGCCAAATAAATTCGTAAGAATCGTATCAAGAATCAATCCTAGAAAGAAAAAGAATGATATACGTTTTTTTTTTTTAATTTTAATATTTTAAGTAAGTTGAAGAGTAGTAAAAATATACGTAAAAGACATTTTTATCTTCTGTTTATAAAGATAGGATGAAACTTGGTTAGCCAATTGAAAGCCGTCACGTAAAGACAGGGTTAAGTTATGACACTAAAAGTATATTAAAATCAATTAACCAATTAGAAGCCAACACGTCAAATGAAGTTAGTAAAAGTATAGGTTACTAACTTTTGAAACAGATGTTTTTCTTAAAAAGTTAGATATATTGACTCAATGTTTTTGGCATATTTTTTATTTATTTATGTTTATCATATTGTGGTATTTTTGTGATAATAAATAAGTTTTAATTTGTTATATCACGAGAATGGGGAATCACAACAAACACTTTTTTACATTTTTTTTTTAATTATTTAACATTGGTTTTGGATATTTTTAATTAAGTTCTTGATGTTTATATTTCAAATCGCATAAACGAGTATCTCTCAAAAGATATTTTGACATTCAAATCATTAATATAGTCAATCAGTCATCAGAATAAAATATTAAATTCATGATAAATGTAATCACTTAATTCCTTATCTTATATCTGTTTTAATAAGTTTTAAGATGATTTGTGATTAACGAAACTTTAATCAAAATCAATACTTAATAAATAAGACTTACTTATAAATTTAATTGTTTAAGGTTTTTTTAAGATTTGCTACCGCTCAATATATTTATTAGTGATTGATGAGTGTTAATTCGTGTAAATATATTTTACATAAGAGATTGTTAAATCCTCTTTCATCGCTGAATTTTGAAAGTACTATTTTTATTGCATAAAAACAGTTAATAATTTAATTTAGTTTTTTAAACAAAATATGAAGTAATTCCAAACGAAGAAAAATCATGTAATATATTTTACGTATAATTATTTTCCCTTCCTTGAGTCAAATTGCGTGTAGTGGGCGCGTGTGAATGGATAATGTAAGGCTGAAATTCCACTCTCAAGTTTCAAACCAACTTAATTGAGTGTGGGTAAAGTAAAACCATTGATCTGAAATAAGAATTAAATAAAATTAATATGTAAAATCCATTGAGGGTGACTTTTAGCAAATTGTGAGGGTGAAAACAGCAGAGATTCACAACACCTTATAAATTCTGGCTTTTGACTTTGGGAAGAGAAAATGTTGGGCGTGGCCTATGTACACATTGTGTGGGATTCCATGATAGACTACTTTCAACGCTTTACATTTGAATTTTCGCTTTGCATTAATGCTACTTGAATCAATTTTAAATAATAATAAAAATACTATTCCGCTCCATTGAATAATTTCATATCATTTAAGATTTAAAGTTAATAACAATCCAAAAAAATATATATATATATATATATATATATAAACAATAATGTTATTTTAATAGACTTTAATACGATAACAAACGAAGATTAATTTAACCTTGACATTGAATTATGGGACTTTGGACTGTATATAAATAAAAATTGCCTTAAAATTTTAAGTTGAAATATTTTATACGAACTTGATGACAACTCATTAATATATTGCATTCGAATAGCCTTATTTCCTATTCATTAATTATTCGAAACTTAATATATATTTATATAGAAATTATAAGCTAAAGAAGGCAATTAAGTTGCTTAGTGTGGTGTTAGATAACCTCAACATTGATTATTTTTGGCAGTATACCTTACAGGATGGACTCTTGCTTAGAGCCTCCACAACCAGAGAAATGGGGTTAAGTGGTCCCAAAAATTATTTAATCGAGTTAGGTTATTTAATTATATATTTTTATTTTTCTTAAAGTGGATATATATTTTTTAATTTTTGTATTTTCCTTTTAGTCTTTCTGCTGGTACTTTTACGTTAAAATAATATTAGTTAGAACTTTTTTATATTTTCATCTGGGTTATCTTTCCTCTCCATACTATAACGATAAGGATTTTGATGATGTTATTAAAATAATTGGATATTATTTTAATTTTATTTTAATTTTCTAAAGTTAGACTCTATTTACATAGTTATTATTGAGTTTATGACGCTTTTTAATTATATAAATTTATGAAAAATAATTAAAAAAGTCCTGTCGCATCATCTTCGTAGATATTTTTTTTATCTTTCAACCCACCCATGCATTTGGGTTCCATTTGTATACCCCACACTTTGTGAATTAATAATTATGGTGGAGGATTATTCAATTGCGGGAATATGAATAGTGCTTTTTCCTTTGCCCCCATTAAAAATAACGTAATTCTAATACAAATACCAAAGAAACCCACGTCGCAATTCCACACTACCCTTTGTGTATGGCTTCAGACGCTGCTGCGGAAAACATGAACGAGGTGGGACCTGGATACGTCTTCAAAGAAGAGATCCATCTCACCGTCCTCAAAACCTCTCTCTTCTTCGCCGGCGATGGCTTCACCGTCTACGACTGCAAGGGCCAACTCGTCTTCCGAGTTGACTCTTACGGACCCGACACTCGCGACAGAGACGAACTCGTTCTCATGGATCCTAACGGACGTTGTCTCCTCACTGTTCGTCGAAAGGTACAAATCTACTTTCTCTTATTTCTGCTTAACTAAAATAATTTTGCCGATTAAGGATTGATAAGTTAGCTTCTCGTGTGCTTAAAAACAACGATGTTGTTCGGTTTTTTATTTTAGATGATTTCGAATTTGATATGCACATTATATTGTTTTGTTTTGTTTGAAGTTCGTATTTAGAATTGTCATGGTTTGGTGATGGTTGGTGATTTTCATTGATTTGAGTAGACTCAGTGAGTTGTATCATGTTGCAGAGGCCGAGTTTGCATCAACGGTGGGAGGGCTTCAAAGGGGAGAGAATGGACGGTGATAAACCTATTTTCAGCGTGAAGAGAGCGTCGATCATAGGACGGGCGCGCTCGAGTTTGACGGTGGAGATGTACGATAACCCGGGTGAGGAGTACCAGATCGAAGGGTGCTTCTCTCAGCGATGCTGCACGGTATTCAATGTGACGAAGGAATCTGTGGCTGAGATTCGACGTAAGGTGGACCCCACCACAAGTGTTGTGCTTGGGAAGGAAGTGTTCTCTCTGTGTGTTAAGGCTGGGTTTGACGCGGCTTTTGCCATGGGGTTTGTGCTGGTCCTGGATCAGATCAACGGTGAGGACTACGTTGATAGTGGTGCGACCGCGGAGCCTGCGGTGCACCCCGCCACAGAAGATTGAAAGGGAGTAATAGAGTGCACTTCACTTCCAGATTTGATCCCACTGGCATTGCGTAAATCTGGCGAGAGAGCTTCGGTGATGGGTGGCGCTTTATTTAATTCAACTCACTAATCTTTGGGGTTTGGATTGCCCTTCTGAAGGGAACCTCTGCCCCTTCTTTTCTGGGTCATGCCCTTGAAAGAATAAATTTTCATGTAAATTTTATATTGTACTATGCATAAAAGTATAAGTTGAGCTTTTTCCTATTTTCAACCGTTGCTAATTTGTATTTTAAACTGTTCATTTTATATAGTAGATATGATTTAGCTGATTGAAATTTAATTAGGCTTAATAAGTCTACTAAATATGAGTATATTTTTCTTACATTTGAATTCAATATTTTTTTTCCCTTATATTGAAGGTTAGAAAGGGTACTTTACTTTTATTTTTGTTAATATATACTTTATTGGATAGTTAACATCGCACAAAAAAAAAAAAGTATCAAACTTTAATTTACTTTTGGGAGTATATTAAGTCAAAGTTATGTTCAGTCAACTATCCACACTGGACTCCTTGTCATCGTCCACCTCAAATTTATCGACAATTAATGCTATTTTGAATCTTTGAATTATAAGAAAAATGAAAGTTTTCTCTTTGAACACAACAAAAAGAAATTAAAGGAAATAAATAGATTATCGTTTTAGACATTGGCCTACACGATAATGAGTTTGAATTTTTCAATTAGAAATATTGAGAATGATTTATTCTTTTGGAACACTTGGATAAACAAAATAATAGTTTGTATCTGATGATTTGAAAATTTAATATTCATATTTTTTTTTTCAGAATTATTGCAAAATTTGGTAAACTTAAGGATTTAAAACTTTATAAACGAAAAATATATAATTGAAAATAAAAGATCGTTGCTAACATTTTTTTCACAGTTAAAAAACGTGGACGTTGCTGCCATTATCATTAATGGACGGAATATAATAAAGAAACAAGATTTTTAATAATTAATATTTTGATTATTTTAAAAAAAATAATTAATGTTATTGAAAAATCAATTTTTTTATGCCTTACTCTGGCATTTGTTTACTCACACATTCCATGAAAAATATTAGTTAATATTATTGGTTGTTGAAGAAATAAAAAATAAACGGGGCAAAGATTTTGGCCAGCTATTAACAATTATAGGTAGATGAACCAAATATAATATAATATATATATATATATATATATATATTATTCCACCAATAATAGAGAAAGTTTTGAAATGGAAGAATATCTTTTGACTGTATAATCTGAACTGCGAAGGAATCAAATTCCTATCTGAAATCTTCACATATATAATTAACAATTATAAACATGGAATCCATCTATAATTATGCTTTATTTTCATATTTTAATTATGACAAGCATTTGTCATTCATGTATAATTAATTATATTAATTCCTCGTCTTAATCTCATATTTCAACTTTATATTAAATTCTCTCTTTTCTTATACCAGGAATTTAAGATTTTAAAAGCGTATACGCACGAGGGTCAAATCGTATAATTATACACCAAAAATACTTTTTTAATACTAAAACAAAAGACTGATGTACTTCACAATATATATTATAATACTGTCTATTATCGATCGGTCACGTTTTCCCCTGATTAATCTAAATCTAACCAACTAAACTAAACACGAGTTTGTTCACTAAATAAAATAATGAAATAATTTAATATGAAGATATAATAATTATTTTAGTTTATTTTAGTAAAGACATTAATTAATCAACTAAAACTTAAAAAATATTTACCATGTATTTTTGATATATACATATACATATATATAAAATAATTTTTAAATAAAAAAATTAATACATTAACTTTTCAACCGACTTATCCAAGTGAAAGATTATGAATTTTTTAGTTATTGGGCCGTGTGAAGATATCCACGTTTCATACCTCAGTGACTAGATTTTCACTCTTTTTTTTTTCTTTTGTAATTGTCTTTTCTATTCTAAGATTTATATATATTTTTAATTAGACAAAAGTTAAATGTGATTTTGACAGTTACCAGCATAATCAGCAATATATTTTATTAATTATATCTAATCCTTACCCATAATTGTATATGTACAACATTCAATAAATTAATTAAAGTTTGAACCTTTTCACTTTGCCAAATCAATAAATTATCTGTGAGGTGGAAATAGAGGCTTTATATAATAATTAACTAATTTCTCAAAACATTTTCATTGATACTGACATGCACATATATATTAACATTTCTAAAAGGTTTTAACACTAAGGAAATAATAAATTTTCATTTTAAAATTATGAGAAGCGTGTAATGTTTTGTATAAAATTATTGAAAATAATTTGAATATGAAACTATGTCTTATATTAAATAAAAATGACAAAATTAAATATGATATAAAAGTAAAATTCATAAATTTAATGTTTTCTTATATTAGCAAGGATTGAGTTAAGTTTATATATATAATGTATTTTTAATGAATTTTCTCATAACATATATATTAGTGATATTAGAGTAAAATTTTAAAAGTTACATTAAGTATAACTAATAAAATTAAACATTATATAAAATAAAGGATTCTTAAACTTTGTTTTTCGAAATTTGATTTAAAAGTGGTCTCAGATTGAATTAAATCATATTTATAATCCCTTTCTAATGAATTAAAAAAAAAGTAGAACAAATATTTATACAAAATAAATAAAAGATTAAAAAAACAAAATTATACTGATTTATTTTCGTTTATTGCGAGAAATTAGAAACAAAACATTGATTATTTAGGGTTTATTTAACAATTTTTTATTAATAACTTTTTATAATAGAACACTATTTTTTGTATATTTAAAATGGATCAATTAGAAAGTATCATATAAATATTTAAAAAAAATTGTAAAAATAAGTTGTTAAAGACATTTCCTTTATTTAAGATACCATGATATCTTAGTTAGTACACTTTGTTAGAAAAAACGTTGAAAAAAAAGCAGGTCAACAACACCAAAGATTAAATCCCTAATAAATAGAAAGTGAATCATCTATATACAACTTGAAATACAGAAAACTGTTACAGAATCGAAGAATCACCGAATTAGCAGGTAGCTTATAATCTCATAATTACAATGCTATAAAAATAACGCAACCAAACTTGTGAAAGCCAGCACTAACGTGGTTCCATCACCCTGCAAAGCATCATCAATAGAACCTTATTAGATCTTGAAGAACATAAACTATATTGGTGTTTAAATTATTGAGTACAATATATTTGATATGTTATGTCACTAAATCATTAATCATCAACAGCAGGATAACACAGTAAACAGGAAAAAAACTAACAGTACAGATTCAACTTTAGTTTATTATTGTTGGAATATATTTAGGAGATTCTAGATAGAATAAAATGATTTGATTAATGGAGAATGTAACAAAGGTGTTCGTATATATATATATATATATATATATATATATATATATATATATATACCTTGAAGGAAATTAAAGATGAAGTTGCTGAAGATGGTACAAGTCCAGTGAAGCCAATATCATATGCAATGCTTCCATCAGCCTTAAACAATCCGAAGTTTCTCTCGGATGTTGGACCAGGTTTTGAATTTTCATTAAACAAAGCAAAGATATAAGCCCTGACCACCTTTTTTGGCCTATAAGGGGTTCCTTTCTTCTTCAATAAGCGGTTACGCAGATTAAGATTGTAGGTTCTTGCGTTCTTTATCGTTGCTCCAGCTTCATTATCATCCCCACGAGAAGCCCAACCAGTCTCAGAAACAATCACTTCCATCTTCCCAAAACCAACCTTCTCCAAGGCAGCATAAGCAGCATCAACCTGAGCCTCAAACATGTTACCATAATGCAGTTTAGTCTTTGCATCGTAAATCCCAGGACTTTTTTCCAAGAGAGCATAGTTAAGGTCAATGTGTTGTGGATCATTCTTATAAGCAAGAAAAGGATATGCATTTATGAAAAAAGGAGTGCCGATCTGTGAGAAGAATTGCAAGAGAGGCTTCATATATGGAAGAACGTCTTCCTTGAAAGTGCATGAGGATGGAGGAAAAGAGTTAGCAAACACAGCCTCAGAATGTGGACTTGAAACTTGAACATTTTTTGCTAGACCAAGCTTACTTAGGGCATTGTGAACATTCTTTGCTGCAGGTAGCAGAACTTCCCAGAGTTGTATATCTGTGCCTCCCAGGATTTCATTTCCCACTGCAATTCCACGGATTTTGGTTCCTGGAAGAAATTGCTGAACGTTTTCTTTGACCCAACTCATGGCTCTATCCTCTCCCACACTCATTTCCTTCAGAAATTCATTGCCAAGTCCAACCACAATTTCAATGCCAGACCCTTTGAAGGCACGAAGAACATGATGATCAGCATCGTATATTCTTATGTTCTTAATTTTTGCTGCTTTGAGTAAAGTAACCACACTTTCTGGTGGAGGCAGGTTATCAGCTATCCTACCATAGTTTACACCATATGTTCCTGTAAATGCTTTATCCCCTAAAACTGCATCACATCACAACGTGAAACTTTCTTCAGTGTGAATGAATATGTTATTACTTAAAGTCATTACAGTAGTGATTATAATTTTATAATTAATCATGAGTTTATATATATATATATATATATATATATATATATATGGTGATCTTTGTTTAGATAATATATTAGATTTTAAATCTAACTAAATCTTACAAAATTGATTTTTAAGAAGTGGATTTTATCTTTATATATAGTAAATCAGTTTTATCTTTACTTAACATAAAATTTTCAATACACTCTCTCAAGCATATACAATTCATAGATAAGATTAGATATTAACAGATAGTTCGACAAAAATCCAAAAATAGATGAAATAATAAATTCAACAAACAACAAATTTTATTAAAATAAGTTCTGATGTTAAAAAGTAAATTTTTAGTATAACTTAACTTTACAGAATCAATTTATAAGATGAGATTTACAACGGTTTATATGATATAACTAGCTTATTTTTAATTAATGTACTATTTTTAACATACATAATAGAAAGTTATGTAATCAAAATGACTTGAGTCTGATTAATATATTTAGAACAATTAGCATATGGAGTAAATGACATATCCAAGTTATTGTTATTGCAAATGTTACTTTTAATGGCATGGGGTGATTTGAATCTAAAACTTTGAATACAGAATCAAATATAACGATGAATGAAAAAAATCAATATACATCAGTTAATAGTATAATAGAAGATAGAATGTGAGATGATTAGAAAGAGTAGTACATACCAAGAGAAAATAGTAGAAAGAAGAGCAGAAGGCGATTAAAAAAGGAAGAGAACATGGTGTAGTCTAAACATGCATTCCAATTGTAGAAAAAAATATGTGGTAGAGGCGTGTGTTATGTATGTAATTCAGTGAGGGTAACTTGATTAGCAAAAAATAATTAGTAATATTCCTGAGGTTGATGCAATACTTTTCCTCCATAAACTATAGATTCTTAGTCTTTAACCCAAAATGGTTGGAAAAAGAGATTGTTTTGAAGGGATTAGAATAGATTCTTCCTTTAACTACTCCTTTAAGTATACCTTTTCCACTTTTCCACTCTATATTTTCAGGATGTGCCTTTGGGTTGTTATTTGGTATTGATTTCTTCGTAGTTGGATAAATGAATACCATTATGGTGTTACTCCGTACATCCCCTGAGTCCCTACACCTTCTCATTAACTTTTTTTTATTCTAAAAATATCCTACATTTCTTCATGTTGCAACCCTAAGGTTTGAAAGCTGATTAGAAACAATGGTGTAGAAATAACCTACCGCATAGTCTCAATCTGATAATAATTCCATTTGTGTCTCAAGATTCAAACTAAATAAAATGAATGTGACTTAATATAAAATCTAAAAACATACGTAAAATGAATATCAAACTTTAGGTAGCTACTAGCATTTGCGAACGGTAACAATCCAAATTCCATTAGTATATATGTATATACGTCAAATGAGTCATATTGTATATAAATTAAACTAATTAAACTTGTCACTAACAGACTTTTGTTTTCTCCTTTAACAACCTCTTCTTCATACTCTGATAAACCTGCTTACCACCGAGGGTTTTAACGATCTTGTGCTGGTTGGATTTTGTGGCATAGCTGTGACGCTTATGGTAGGTGAGACGTTGCACCATTGTTTCTAATCAGCTTTCAAAATTTAGGGTTACAACATGGAAAAATATAAGGTATTTATGGAATAAAAGAAAATTAATAAAAAGGTGTAGGAACTTGAGGTAGTCGAGGGAGCAACACCCATGCCATTATCCCCAATTCAATCTAAAAACTGGGTTTGAAAACATTAAATATGTCTTAAAACTGATTTTGAAAACATTAAATATGTATAAAAATATAGGAAAAAATAACGATGAAAAAAAAAAGAAGTTAAAAAATACGGATATTCCTACGTTAATAAAGTACCTATTTCTTTCGAAATTTATTTAAATTTAAAAATAAGTGTGCAGCAGAGGTTGTAACTGTGAAAGGCACCTGTAACATAAGAAAGCCCAAACGATGGTAACAAACATGAGACAAAAAATATGGTTCTTCTTTTTGTACTCCTACAATCTTTTCTCGTACCCCATAATGTAGAAATTGTCCAACTTGTTCAGCTCATGATTAATTTTAAATTATATTACGAAATATTAAATTCAGAACTTTATAGATTGAACTATTTAGAATATATTTTAAATCATATCTTTTAAGATATCATATTGATTAAATATAAAACGAGTTTATAGATACAAGTAACTATAAACTTCATCTTTTAAGTTAATTTTATGAAATTAAATTAAATTTAAAGTTTATTTTTAATATATAAAAATCTAAGCATGTTTTAACAAAATTTGTTATTTGTTAATTTATGTGTGTCTCATATTATTAAAAAATTTATTGTTTATTATATCTGTTGTACTCATTGAACTACTATCAGACCATCTATTAATGTCTAATCTCACATTAAAAATGTATATATTTTGGATGTGAAAAAATAGGTTAGAAATCTCAGATAAATTATAGATAAAATGAACTTATAATATATATATATATATATATATATATATATATATATATATTATCTAAGAAATAAATTGAAACCAGATTAAATATGCATCGACTTATAATCTATCAACAATAATAATTTATTATTTCTTTATAGTAAGTTTTTATTATAATCATTTATTAGATCTAATTTTGTACTTTCTTTTTTTTAAAGACTGAAATATTATTCAAATATATTTGAATAGTCTAGATTTTTAATTTATCTGTTATGTAGGTTGATATTTAATTATCAACTCTTATTTTTATATTAATGTTTGATAAAATTAATAAATACTTCAATTGTATTATTATAAAAAATAAATTGAGTTAATGGATTTTAATTATACTATAATAATTATATAAAATAAATATTTGAAGAATAAAATTAACCAAATCACTTAATTACGAACATTTGATGGTTCAAACTGAATTAGAAAATTGTGAATTAATTGAAAGTCACTCTTAGGATGGTGAACACTTTTAGTATTCTCTCAAATTGCAAATTTTTGGAAATTTAAATCCCGTTTTGAACACATATTTCCAAGTTTCTGAAGACTATAAATCCTTAGGTGAACCACCTATACTCCACCACCAACCACCATGTGCCGCCGCCACCAACCACTGACAAAACACAAAAACGTTAAACCATGTACAAGAGAGTAGCAACCTCAGCTTGTAATAAAACACGCAACAATAATATTGTGATTTTAGAAATAAGAAAAATATTTTTGTTAACAATTTTTTTACATAATGACTTATAATTAGTTCGTTTAAAATATTTTTTGAAAATAAATTTAAAGAAACCAATAAAATAATAATATATAACTTATTATCAAAAAAAAATTATAAAAAAATGTTATTTCTTCCAACTTAAAATCTCAATCATTCTTGGGAATCAATAAGTAACGTAAAATGGTAAAATTACAGACCGTTAGGCCAATCATTAATTCATCAACTATTAACTTATACAAAAAGGACCATAATTCATTAACATCAGATATGAATAACATCGTTCTAATTGTAATTAGATAATAATAAATTGAAAGTAATAATAAACTAAATGACGTGTAAAATGAACACACATAACCCTCTTACGTTTCTTTTTATAGTTTATTTATTTATTTATTTATGCTATCTATATATTTTATATAAAGAGAATTTATTATTTGTGTATCTACATTTTTTTTAATTTTATTCTTTTAAGTGACTGATTATTTAAATCGAAACCATTTTTTGTCTAACTTTTCTTAAAATTTAAGCATTTTAAAATTAAATAAATACCAATAGATTACTAAATAAATAAAAATTTATTGTAAAAATTATTTATATTTATTTTTGTTATGATAAAAAAGTAAAAACAAATTCCTATTGTCACTATTTCTCATAAAGAGCTTTTATGACTTTTTGGATGAAGATCTTTTATGATTATTTTTAAATTTGGCGTCGGTTGTCTGAAGAATAGTGGTATCTTTGGTAGGGTATATTACTTGATTGCAGCATTGCTGTCTTTTATGACAACTTTAAAACCCTAAAATGACATGGCTCATTTAGTGCAATGTTTAGGACTAATTAAGTGTTTCTTTTTTCTTCTTTATGAATGTGCTGCCTGGTATGGGCTGGAACGCGCAACTTTTAAACCTAAAATTGCTTATATACAAATTTAACACACTAATAAACAATAAATTTTGTTAAAGATAAATTTAAACTATAATTTTAATATTTTAAATAAATTTTAAGTATAATTTAACTTTATAAAAATAATTTATAAATATTTATTTATATATTCTAAAATTATCTAATTACTAAATTGATGTAAAATTTCTAATATTCTTACAATAGTTCTTACATAAAAAATAATCACTAAAAAACATAAAAGAGAAGTACCATATTCTTATTTCCAAAGATAATCAAATATTTATATAATTGGTTGAATTATATAGATATTGAGTAACGTTAACAAAATAATCAATTCATTCTACTATGATTGAACTTGACACTGGTTTATTAAAAATGGGATGGATTATGATTATCCAGATATTAAAATGATTTAGAATTTTTTATATGTTTTTCTTAATGAACGGACTAGCAGCTAATTAATTTTTTCATTTTTTATTTTTAAAATTTGTTTAAAAATATATTTTACCATGTAAATATTTTTCTCAAATCATATTTAATCATATATAAATATAATTAATGTCTCTAATTAAATAATTATATATATTTATATGTTAATTTATTTTATTATAATTAATAATTATAATTTATTTTGTAAGGATTAATAATTTAAATTACAATAATGTGTATCTTATTTTTAAAGTAACATAATAAAAATAATAATAATTTTTAATCATATTTTATTTAAATTTTTAATTTAAAAAGGTAAAATATCATATTACTTGAAGCGGACAAAAACATATTCGTCACTCCTAATATTAAATTATTAAACTTATTGTTTGTTACGAAACTACGTATTAATGTGTAATCTTAAACACTAAAAACATAAAACTTGATAAATATACAATTGAAGGTAAGTTTTATAAAATTAAATTAAATTTAAAATGCATTATATTGTTACGTACATTTCAAGATATAAAATGTCACATTATTAATTGTTCTAAATTTTGGTAAACAAATCCTATTAAATTATAAACCTTTCTTTTTCTGTTTCTGGTAAGAATTTTTCCCTGTCCACACTAGCAAAAGTAAAAGAAAAGAAAAGTGTAGGATTGAATGAATGAATTCACAAGACAGACTTTGTGTTCATATAGTTTTAGTAGGTTCTGACTTTTTTTCTTTAATCAATTAACATTAGACTTTTCAAAATCACTCTTAGGAAAATAAAACTTTCTTTATTTTATATTTCTACCAGCTTTATTAAGTTATTAAAAATATCTGTAGTCTTCTATTTCGTTTTATATAAAAAATAACCTATCTGGGGGATATTATTAATATCTGTAGTCTTTATATTTATCATGTGATTTTTTTCATTTTTTTAATAATAATTATACTTATATTAATATTTTATAATGTGATTTTATTTAAAATATATTTTCAGATAAATTTTTATTTGAAATTATATTTTAAAACTATTTTTTAAACAATTTCATGCAAAATTAAAAACCATTCACAAATCTGTACGAATATTTTCATACATTACCTGGTAATGAAACAAATCGAGATAGCTACTGTTTATGTTAAGAAAATTAGCTTTTCAGAACAGAATTTTAGGAAATAAATAAATAAAAACTTAAAATATTTATATTCGTATTAAATATTGCGTCTATGTGAGTCAACAATAAGCTTGTTTATGAAAAAAATAAATAAATTGGTTTTACGGTATTAAATACCGATTTTTCTGTGCGATTTAAGTGAAAAATGCAAAATCAAATACAGCTACTTTTAAATTAATGCAATCTAATTACACCATGGACGGTTATTAATTTCTCTTACCAATTTTTTAAATATATTATTTAGTAATTATATTTAATCATTAACAACTAATTTTAGGTAGCTAGTCATTGCCTTTCACATATTAAGATAGCAACAAATTTAGGCTTTTTTTTTTCTTTAAAACTGTGACTTTTAATTAATCTTCATTTTTTTTATTTTAATCCATACGTTTAGAAGAAAAAAAAATTGATTTTAATTCTATATATATATATATATATATATATATATATATATATATATATATATATATATGTACACGTTGCTTATCTTTTATGTTTTGCTTTAATTAGCTAATAATGTAGTTTAAAATAGATTTAATCAATTTTTATATTGTGTGTTTAGTTAGCTAAACACATACTCTGACATTTATTTCTGATTTAGTCGCTATGTCTGTTTTAATAATAATAATAATTATTATTTTAATATTTAATGGTGAAAAATTATTACATTTAAACTGCCATGATAAAAAATTTATCTCATGTTTGGAGTGGATTCAAAATTTTACTATTACTTGCCTAAAAGAAATATCATAAGATATTCATCAATAATTATTTATAAATTTTAGTGACTATTTTCTTCAATTTTAATATCTCTATTTTCAGTAGGTTTTCTACATTTTCATTTTAGTAAATGTTTTGCATATAAAAATATTGAAAACTACATAAAAAATTGAAGTTTTGATTGGTTGTGTGTGCAGTAATTGCATTATAATTAGTAACATGAATTTTTCATTCTGCCTAATTAATCAATTTATTAATGGCAGAGTTATTATAGTATATATAAATATTCGTGAAAGTTCTAGTATTTAATAATTCTCCGAATTAATAAATGCGTGTTCTAATGTTGGAGCGTGATAGTAAATAAAAAGAGTACTCTAATAAATAGGGTTAGGTACAAACTAACGTGGCAGCTGGCCCTGCCAACTCATTTTTAGATGAAGTCAAAGTCCTAAAACATCAATTTCTTTATAATAATAGTTTTCCTATTTTTTATTAAATAAATTTTATTTTTATTTTATGATGATTTTTAATTTTATTCCATCAACTTGAATATTTTAATTTATTTTTATTATTTAAAAATAATAAACTAAAAATTTAATATATTGCATTTATCATTCATTTGATTAATAATTTTTTTTAATTAACTACATTTTATTCTATTCATTATTTATGTCACATGTTATTATTATAAATAAAAAAATTAAAATTTAAAATAATGAATTAAATTAATTAATTAATTTTCATTTTAACATTTTATAAAACAGTTCATTTTAATGTATCATTATTTTTAAATATATCTTGTTTTGTCCAAATTTTATAGCAATTTTATTATGTTAATTTAAAATTTACTTTAACTTTAATTCATATATTTAAAATTATTTTTAAAAATTCATTTAAATTATTTTTTAAATATATTAATATATCAAAAATACATTATGAATTTTTATTCATTCCTTTTTCTACTCCCTTTCTTTTTTAAATCCAACCTTTATTTATTTTCTATTCACTATCTATCCACCAATCTAAAGAAAACATTTGTAGCCTTTTCAATGGACATTTTAAAAGTGGTCCTCGTATTGCCCATACCAAATATTGTAGTTTTTATTTTATGAAATTCAACTAGTACTAGGAAAAAAAGTAATTTTTTAATGCATTTTAGAATTTGTTGAATTGATGTTCATTAAGTTTGCTGTGCATATTATTCAAAGAAGGTTATTATATCTTTGCAAATGAAAAGAACTATTAATTATATATATAAATTGAATTAAAATAAAATAAAAATAATTAAAGTTAAATATTTTTTTATTTTTTAAATTAATTATATAAAACTATTTCTTATGTTAAATAATAATTTTCTTTAAACCAAACTCTCATTAATTTGATATTATTTTAAAAGATCTTTTTATATAAATATTATAGATATTATGTATATAAACTTATATTTGTTTTTTGTTTTATTTTTTAAATGTTTATAATATTTGACATATTTTACATTAAATATTTTTAAATATCATTTAGCATTTTAAATATAAGTTTTAAATATCAAACATTTAAAAAAAAAACTAACATATAATTAAAAATATTATTTCCATTTACTTTTAAATTAAATCTGAGATCAAAATATATTAAGCTCTGGAATAAAAAAAAATTAATTTTACAAATTAAAAATATTTTTAACTTAAATAATTATTTATAGAGGATGAAAAGATAATTAAATTTCATGTGTATTTCCTTTACATAAATTTGAAGTAGAAACACAGTTTCTGTTACTTCATTCCATATTTTTAACCTAGGTAAAAGTATTTATTAATTTAAGTTAACTTGATAGCTTAAATGTTTGCGATTTTAGGTCAATCAAGTCGAACTCAAGATTAAATTTCAATTTTTTACTTATTTGATGAATTCAAATCATATGAATACATCTTTCATTACTAATTATTATATTTGAAATTTTATGATTTTCTATTTTTTTATTTTTATTTTTGTTTATTTTAGAACAATTAATCACAAATTACGTTGTTCACATGGTTTACAAATTTATACGTGAATTGTGGGATAAGATAATTTTTTCAAATAAAATAATTTCATATTGATCAAAACTAAATTAATCTGTTCTTAATAAAGTTAATCTAACTCAGATTATATAAAATAAAAATAAAAATCTAGAAAAATTGATTCATTTTAAATTTTATTGTGCTTTTTACAAATTCCCTTCATTATATATATATATATATAGTCATACCCAGAAAGAAGTCAAGATGGTCAATAACCTGAAAAACAGGCAAGTTTAGGAGCATAATGGAACTATGCAACAACATCATCTCTGTCATTTATTAGTCTGTAGTGAAAGCTCATAGATTTTCAACCATATGTAGCAATGGATAAACTGCACACAACTCCTTCTGATCTTCCTCTTCTTACTCCTTCTTCCACATTCTAACATCACCACATCGCTTCTCCATACTCAATGCAGAATAAGGTGTGCCATATTCATATTTCTCTTCATTTCATTCTGCACTTCCTTCTATCTTTTCTGACATGCTTTCCTGCACTAACAACCATATTTTTCCATGAAAATCTTCGTCTTTTTACAGTAGTTCCACACTCATCTCGTGGTTTGCTTCTGTTTCACTCAAGGAAACAATTCCATACATTTGGAGCAGTAACTCAAGGTGTAGTGTTAGTAACCGTATTGTTTATTATCTTCTCAGATCTTGCACGATCCTTGTTTGAGTTAATACTCAATGTTTTGATGCAGTTATAGAATGATGGGTATATTAAGACGGGGAACATTGTTTTTCTGTGTGTTCCTTTTGTTTAGTACCTGTCTGGCGAAAGATCAACACATTCTTCAGATATATCCTGGCTTCAGTGCATCTCAGCCTGATTGGAGCGACCATAATGGTTTTTTCTTGATATCCAACAGCTCTGCTTTCGGTTTTGGATTCTTCACTACTCTCGATGTTTCGTCGTTTGTTTTAGTTGTCTTGCACTTAAGCAGCTACAAAGTGGTTTGGACTGCCAACAGAGGTTTATTGGTTGGGAAATCTGCTAAATTTGAGCTGGAGCGTAGTGGGAATGCATATTTGAAAGGTGATGATGGTGTGGTTTGGGCAACAAATACAACAGAGCATAAAGTGAGAGCCATGGAGTTGCTAGACTCAGGGAATTTGGTGTTGGTTGGGGATAATGGGACAGCCATTTGGCAAAGTTTTAGCCACCCCACTGACACTCTTTTGCCAGGGCAAGAATTTGTGGAGGGAATGACGCTCAAAAGCTTCCACAACAGCTTGAACATGATCTATTATCTTAGTTATAAGGCCGGTGATTTGCTTCTCTACGCAGGATTTGAAACTCCACAAGTGTACTGGTCCCTATCAGAAGAGGTTCATACAAGCTTCAAAAATACCACCACCAAGGTTCACTCAGCTTCTCTGGTGTCCAATTCATGGAGATTTTATGACACAAATCGAGCTTTGCTGTGGAAAGTTAATTTCTCTGAGCACTCAGATCAAAACTCATTGTGGGCTGCTACCTTGGATCCAACCGGTGCTATCACTTTTTATGACCTTAACAAAGGGAAGTCTCCCACCCCTGAGGCATTTAAGGTACCACAAGGCCCATGTAGCACTCCTCAGCCTTGTGATCCTTACTATGCTTGCTTAAATGACAACTGGTGCATCTGCCCCAAACTTCTCAGAACTCGTTTTAACTGCAAACCTCCCAACATCTCCACCTGTTCCAGTACTTCAACAGAACTTGTGTCTGTCGGTGAAGATCTTGATTATTTTGCTCTCAAGTACACTACACCGGTCTCAAAATCAACCCTGAATTCTTGCAAAGAGTCTTGCGTAGGAAACTGCTCTTGCCGTGTGCTTTTCTTTGAAAACAGAACCGGTAGATGCTTTCATTTTGATGAGACTGGGAGTTTCCAACGCAGTAAGTGGGGCACCAGTGGGTATGTTTCATTCATGAAGGTCTCCATTGGTAGTGACGATGGACATAGCAACAAAAATGGAAGGAATGACACGGTGCTAGTTGTAATCATAGTAGTTCTCACAGTTCTGGTTATTGTTGGTCTTGTCACAGTATTCTTGTACTACTACAAGAGGAAGAAGAAAGTTGCTAGGTATCCTGAAGACACCTTTGAGGAAGACGATGATTTCTTGGACAGTATCTCTGGGATGCCTGCGCGTTTTACTTTTGCTGCTCTTTGTAGAGCAACTAAGGACTTCTCCACAAAAATTGGGGAAGGAGGTTTTGGCTCAGTGTATTTAGGTGAGCTTGAAGATGGCACCCAGTTGGCTGTGAAAAAATTGGAAGGTGTTGGACAAGGCGCCAAAGAGTTCAAAGCAGAAGTGTCCATAATTGGAAGTATTCATCATGTTCATTTGGTGAAGCTCAAAGGGTTCTGTGCTGAGGGTCCTCATCGCCTTCTTGTCTATGAATACATGGCAAGGGGTTCTCTGGACAAATGGATCTTCAAGAACAGTGAGAACGGTTTCTTGCTGAACTGGGAGACAAGGTACAACATTGCAATAGGCACGGCTAAGGGATTGGCCTATCTCCACGAGGAGTGTGAAGTGAGGATTATCCACTGTGACATCAAGCCACAAAATGTTCTTCTTGATGACAATTTCACAGCAAAGGTTTCAGATTTTGGATTGGCCAAGCTAATGAGCCGCGAGCAGAGCCATGTGTTCACAACTCTGAGGGGCACAAGAGGGTATTTAGCACCAGAATGGATTACCAACTACGCAATTTCGGAGAAGAGTGATGTGTTCAGCTATGGCATGCTCTTGCTTGAGATAATCGGAGGGAGGAAGAACTATGATCAATGGGAAGGGGCAGAGAAGGCACATTTTCCTTCTTATGTGTTCAGAATGATGGATGAAGGGAAACTGAAAGAAGTTCTTGATCCAAAGATTGATATTGATGAGAAAGACGAAAGGGTTGAGACTGCTCTAAAAGTTGCTCTTTGGTGCATACAAGATGACGTGAGTTTGAGGCCTTCCATGTCAAAGGTATCTCAGATGCTTGAAGGCTTGTGTATTGTACCTGATCCCCCTTCATTATCTCAAGCTGGTACTTATTCAGCTTTCATGAAATTGAGTAGTGGAGAAGCTACTTCATCGGGACAGGCCAGTTTTTTCAGTAATGTACCCATGTCATGTGTTCAATTATCAGGACCAAGATGAGATCAGGTGTAAGTAGTTAAATGAGTCATGCATACGTGCTTTTTAATGCTTAGTTTCAATTCTATGAGCATAAATTTTGCTTTTCATTTAGAAATCCTATCAAATTTTGTACATATGAAGTGCAGAATGGAACTTGTACTTGTCTTTCTTCTGCCTGTGGATGGATGACGATCTTCTCGTTATTTAGATACCTAGTTATTTTACAAAAACAGTCTCCAAGCAAAATTAAAGGCAAAATGATGCAGATTAAGTATGATGGTAGCCTTAAAAACTAGAAAAAAAGAAAGAAAAAACAATCTTCATTATCTGCAATGCTTGAAATGCTATTTGCGGTAGAGAATGATACTTTGACATCATTTGACACTGCTCCTCAATATTAAAGTTAAATTTTGTTAAAGATCATTCTAATCCTATAGAGATTCTGAAATAATAGTCAGATGTGAAAGAAACTTTTTTCCATTTGGTGTACCTAATCCATGGTGGACTTAGACTCTTAGCTGAAATCTAATTGGACAAGAGAAGATGAGTGGCGGAGAAGGTATTTCTTATCACGTGTGTAGATAGACTTCGGAGCATTTAATCATTCATACAGATAAGAAAGAACATTAAATAGGTAACTCTAACCTTTATTCATAACTCATATGACCAACATGGATTGTAGGATATTTTGACCTCAGAATTCTACATTGTTTTTTGTAAATACAGATTTTGATGATTGACGATGAAATCTAGATATGTATTTCCAAATCGCATTTCCTTTTCTTAGTATTTCAGAATCTCAGTCTAGCCAGAAATAAAAGCTTATGAATATTTATGAAGTCTCAGATAATGCATTAATAACTAAGGCTAAATTAACGGTGATATCACTTCTCATGGAGTCAGAACAAAATTATGAGAAGAGAGTGTTTAAATGAGACGCATCTCAAACATGGTATCACCTTATCAAGGAGTGTATGTGACAGGTTACAAGGAAAGACAATGAAGACAGTGACCCATACCTCCAATACAATTGGCTGTGACGACAAAGATGAAGTTGCAAACCAGGTCCCATCAACATTTGGAGCCATTGTTTATGTTATATTGTTATTTAAACCTATCACATGAATATTCTATGTTTTATTTAATTGGGGTATTTTGAGAAAGGATTCCCTCGGATTTATAACCATCTCTCCGTCAAATATAAGACTATTCACATTGACACTTCTTCTCAGTCAGAAGCAACGAGCACTTCCCTTTATGGAGAGGGAGTATTAATTAGGCTTAAATTTCCACCTCTTATTGGAACATTTTCATATTATTTATTAATATTTATATTTAGTCTCAAATCATTTTTATATTATCTATTAATATTTAGTCTCACACACAATATATACGTATTTTGGTGTGAAATATATGTGTTAAAAATTTCATGTCGAGATAATATCAATTTATAATATATAACTAAATACAAACTTCAAATTAGTTTTATAAGGTTGAATTAGACTTAAAATCTGCTTTCTCTTTCTATCAAATGTTGAATTTAAACTCAAACTTTAATATCCAACAATCTCTTTCCCAAAGTTTTTTTGTCACTTGATTTTTTTTGACGAGATTTAACTTACACTTAGAAGTTTTTGTTGTTTTCCTTTCTTGTCATGGAATCGGATCAATTGCTTTGTCCAACATATTTAATCCTTGATGGTAATTCAATTTTAAATCTCATATTATTAACTTATTATTTTAAGATTTTGGACAGTGTCGTCCTCGATAAACTCAACACAATATGTTAGAGTGTTTTTTTTTTCTTTTTAGAAATGTAAGGAAAATATGATACCAAAATAAGTCATGAGGGAGACTAAACATTTCTTTTAGGCCCATTTTTATTCCATGTAAAACTTCAACTCAGTCTTGAATTCAGTATGAGAAGAGGCATGGAAGCTGTTACATATGAATCAATAGATATCTCATTGCATTTGGCGATCACTGTTTTTAAGAATTCTAGTTCATTATAGGCAATTAAAGAACATGATGAAACCGAAAAAGGGTTATTCTCTTTTCTTTATTTTGAACCAAAATTTCATATTCTCGAGATACAACAGTGGAAGCCTCTCTAGTATACAACAGAAGACAGATTACAGGTTTGGTTTCTCTTATTTGTAGCATAAGCTATTCACAGCTAGATAGTCAACTCTACTCTACTAAACGGATATGTATATATAGTAGTCACTTACAAGAAATAAGGGAAGACATTATTGTCTGAGACTATAATAGTAGTCTTTTAAGAAGTTCATTCAGAGAGGTAGGATTGAAAAGCTTCGGTAACATGAGGGCTATCTCTAGTTTCTTTAAAGAGATCAAGTGGATATGCATGGCCTAGATCAGTGTTTTGTTGGCATTCTTTGTCTTCTTCATCTTCTTCAACATCCCAGAGAAATTTTGCATAAGAAGCCAGAACATAGCTGAAGATGGACAATAATTAAGGTTCATACATTAGTTTTATCAACAATAATTAAGCCAGAACATTTGCAAATAACACTTTCTTGATCCAAGGTCATCTAACACTACTACAAAAGAAACAAATACCATTTTTCTATTAGGAGAATGTATGTAAAGAAGAAAAACCATAATCTGTGTATATTTATCTCACCAATCATCTGGTGAACTTTTAACAGCTTGATCAAAATAGCCCTCAGCTCGATCAGCATTCTTCTCTGTTTGCCATATCAAATCAGCATAGAGGGACAAAACATTAGCATCTCCAGGATTAACCAAAATGGCTCTTTCAAGATACTCCCCTGCTCTAGGATAATCTCCACGAACCTATTTGTAAATTGAATGTCATAAAAACACTGAGTACTGATAGAAAGAAACAAGACACAACGATATAAATTTTCTTCTTCTTCTCACTTTTTGGTTGATGAATAACCTTACAGATTAGACTCTTTTTTCTTGTTTTCATTAACAGTATCAGTTCATCATTTTAAGAGAAAGATCACACTATCAAGGTCAAGCTTAATTAAGCGAACTTAATTACCTCCTTCAAAAACTTAGCATAATTTCCAAGCAAAAGAGCATTATTGGGGTTCGCTTCAATCATGTTCTGGTAATAAGCATCCGTCCAATCCCTACCATGTGAGCCTCTTCCACTTCCATTAAAACCACCACAGATCCTGCCACCACCACTCCCCATCCCACCACCCATCACCGAAGTCTGCAACCCCAAACCACCCTCTTCATGCTCATCTAAACCAGAACTCGAAAACAGTTCCCGAACTGAAGGTGTTCCTCTCTTCCTGAAAAATTTATGCTTTGTCTCTTCCACTTCTTCACTTTCTTTCATCTTATTCTTCAGGACTTTACTTCGTGACAAGCAAATTTTCTTCCCAGACATATGTGTCTCAGCCAAGTTCTGTATTGGAGTTGAAACTGCTCTAGGAACCCGAAGAATCGGTTCCGATTCAGATGAAGATTGCACGGAATGGGAAAACCATGAGGTTGAAGTTGATACGGTGCAACTTCTGAGTAACATGTTTTTGCACTTCAGAGAGAGAAAAACAAGGAAAAATGAAAAAGGGTAGAAGTAGAAGGGAATGACATGGTAAGAAAGAAATGGTAGTAGTAGAAGAAGTCACATTTGGAAGGTGTAATAAAGTGAAGAAAACACGGGAAGAGAGAGATATTTGAGAGTGAGAGAATGAGTATGAGAAAGAGAACCTCCTAAATTGAGACAGAACACAAAAACCAAAGAAGGGGTGAGTCATTTTAATACACTATGTAGCATTTCAGCATGTAGCATTTGAGCATTAGAAAAATACAAGTTGGAGATTAGGATCTCTTTGGCGAGGACACGATTGACTGACATGAATCAGTGTGGACCCATTTCTGAGAACCTGAGTTATTGCAAGCTGCAAGATTGAACGGCCATGAATGGCTTTTGTAAGTGACAGAAAGTGACAGAAATGGTGTCACCATCTAGCCACAGTTTTGGCCAATTGCTTCTGAACATGCGTCAAAACTGTCTTGGGTGACAAACTCTGCCCATGCTCATCATTGAAATTAATTAACATAGTATAACACAACTTTCATTATTACATAGAGTGAAATGTTGTCACTACAAAACCACGACATGGGATATTTCAAGCTATAATTCTATCTTTTTCTCCATCAATCTATGCTTGAAGAATCTTATCGACATCTTCTCACTCATTACTTCAAAAACTCTAATCTTATGCTTAGCAAACAAATAATGAGGATTTGTTTGTATGTATCTAAAGAAAAAGAAAAAGTAGAAAAGGCAACTTGTAGCTTCTAGAACTAGAGATTTTATTCACTTCAATTTTTTTCTTTAATTTAAGAATCGAAAGAAAGGAACAGTATATGAAAATAAATAGAAATTTTTAATACTTTATTTAATTGTGTGAATATTATATAATTGTTTTTAAATTTAAAATAAAAAATGATCCCAGATTTGTTTCACTGTAATGTGAAGGTCGCTTTTGATAAGACTATTGAGGAGGAGAAGCAGAGCATAAGAGGGATTTTGATTTGGTTTATGATAAAGATGTCTTTGGAACAGTGTTCGGAGGGTCCGCTGTTGTTGACCCAACCCTTTTGGGCTTTGTGAACTAAGTACATACAGAAATTTAGAAGTTCAAAGGTCCTATTTTGTTAAAGATTATGTATTCATGTATACTGCATAATCCCTTTAGTTGCAATGAAAAGTAATCTTGAAATATATAGCATAATTGTATACACAAGTAATTGTGAATATATATGATGGAAGGTTATCTTTTAGAAAAATATGTTTTTATTTTTATTTTTAATTTGACTGAAATTAGCAACTGTAACATAAAAAGTTATATATAAATAGTTTATATCAAAATCAATTCTAACTATTAGATTGTATATTAAAACGTTACTGGAATTTAAGCAATGTTTCTAATTTGAATTTTGTGGATGAAAAAAAATGTGAGAGATGAGATATCTTATTAAAAGTGGGTCATTTTTTTTATTAGAAATTAATCATCCCCACAGTCTAGAGTGATATGTACTAATAATATATATTAATTATTAAAACAAGAAAAACAAAATACATTTTTCTGGTTATTGTACTATATTAAAATGCTTTTTTTTTACTTTAATTTACGTGAAACAAAAGTTTGAAAAGGCACATAATATTAAGTTCCATCGGTAATTAGGGATCGAAATTCAAATATTTTATTATAAATGAAATGTTTCTTAATATATACTCTCTTTTTAATTTAAAAGTAGACAAAAAAAATAGGGAAAACAATGAAGCTCGTATACTTTAGAAAATGAGAAGTATTTTTATAGTATGGGTCACATATTTTTAAAATAATAATAATTTTTTTTTTAAAATAAATATTGATTTACGTTAATTTTAATTTAATCTTATAAAATTAGTCGCAAAATAAACTTTTGCATGTTATTTATACGAGGTGCAGAATTTATTTGCGTAACGAAACTTAACTCAAAGGTTTAAAAAAAAATTATATTTGGAAATGTCTAAAAAACTCCTAGCTCTACATACATGCTAGATTGCCTTCCTAATAATATCATATCCCTATCTGATCTTATATGCAAAAACTAAGTTATATTATATCTGCATATAATTGCTGAATATATATATATATATATATATATATATATATATATATATATATATATATATATATATATATATATATATATATATATATATAGAAAAGTAATTTTAAGCCATACAAAGTAAACCATAAATATTTAAAATATATGAAATTAAGGTACTATATAAGTCTTATATTTAAGTTTATCAAATAATTATGTGAGTGATTTAACATTAGAATACTGATATTTCTTGCCTTGCCTTGTCTTGCCTTGTCTTGCCTTGCATGCATACATATATAGTAATCTGTATATATATATATGTATCTCTATTATGCATGGAGATATTCATGAATTCACAGTCACATAAAGCAAGAAAACTATTGCATCAAAGCAAGTTTATCTCCTTCATTTAGTTACTTGACCATATAAGAAAGAGTGAGACATATATAAGAACATGTATACATCTTAAATTAATGGATAAAGATGAAGACAAGTTGAATAATCCATTCAGGAAGTAGGGTCTATAGTAATATTATGTGGATTGAAAAATAATATACATAGATAGGGTTAGAAGAAGATGTGTAGGGTTGATTCTTATGGCTGAAAGAACTTATCTCCACATCTGCATTTCCATGAAAGGAGGTAATAGCTATCATCCTGACGGTGAGAGGAAGCCATGAAACCTTTTGTCTTGTGATTAGGAACCACCACAGTTGCTGTGCAAGGCCTACAATTCAAGCACTTGTTTCCACAAGCTGGAGGCTTTGACCCTATCATCAGTACTCTCTTTTCTTCCAAACTATTTCTTCTATCAGACATCACAGACCCACCTACCAAAAGATGATATAAAGCACAAAAGTCTTAGAGAAATAGGAAAATGCCAAAAATGCATCAGATGAATTTCTTGCTTCATGTGATAAAAAGTGACAAAAATGAAGAGTTTTGGTTACCTGATTGAGGAAGTAGAACAATGAAGACAAAGAAGAAAGCCAAAGTGAGTGCAACTTTGAATCCATTTCTGTCTTGTGGTGCCATCAGTGAGGGGTTTGATATGTGAGTGAAGAGTGTTTGGGAGAAAGAGTGAAAGGTTGAGGAAATTGAAATATGATAGGAAGAAAAACAAGACATTGAATGTGTTTGATAAAGTTGAGAGATGTTTCCTGTTGGAGAGACAATGCACTGGTTGAATGTTTGTTCCCCCCAATGAAAATAGTGAAAATAGAGACCACAGAGTGGAGATGTGTAGTTCAGTCCTTTTGGGAAATTGGAGACCTGACTTTGGATTGTTGGTCAATTTTTTATTAAGAAAATAATAATATTAATACTTTTTGAGATATATAAAACTTTTATATTTATTTGACATTATTTTTTTTCAAAAAATATAAATATTTATCTTATTATAACCATTTTACATTTTTATTTGTCAAAAATGTAAAAATGTATCACTTATAAAATTCAAAGGATTCACAAATATCTGAATTGTTTGTAAATATGTGTGGCATGAGATTCCTTATCTCTATTTCCTAAGAAAGATGTTAAAATCATTTTCGAAAAGATGGGCTTACTAAGAAGTCTTATGTATTCAAATAAAGATAGAAAAAATAAATAAAAAATATGATAAATTTAGGTACAATTATATTCTTTTCATGGTCGGAGTGGTGTGGTGGGATGTCTTATAGAACCTTACTTATCAATGTTTACTTGTTTAATTAGACCTGACAAGATGTAATCCTGACACAAGATGTTTAATAGGTACTTTTTTTCTGAATTTTGATGTACTTATTTCATACTCCTAAAATAATTGTCAAGTATAAATTTTTTACATAGATTAAAAAGTTAATAAATAGATAAAATAATATCCTATTTATTTTTCCTTATAAACATATATTATAATTAACATAGAAGATGGTTAATCAATCCGTTTTCTGTTTTAAGCTTTTTGACATTTTACAAGTTCCTCGAGTATTGAGCTTCTTGTCCATGACTCGAACAACCCGAGGAAAAATATACAACCTTTTGGAAACAAAACAACGACTTTTTTTCCTCGATAAAGAAACTTTTCTAGATTTCCTTTTTACTATAAAGAAGATGGAATAAAATTTAAATTGACTTTTATTATTAATTTTTTATAGCTGCTATTTATTATTCATATGTATAAAATAAAATAAAAATATCTGTTTTTTAATATTTTCTTCATAAATAACAATAACCAAAAATTCAAATTGACTCTTATTATTATTTTATAGCTGATATTTTGGGACCAACTTGATCAATATAGTACACATTTATCATTTCAAATTCATATCTCACCATTTCATGAATTGGGTTAGATTAGTTGATTTTATAGCACGCCAACAACCAGCAAATAATGTAATTTCTCCCATCCTGTCTTTCATTTCAGTTTCAGAATTCTCCCATTCTCCCATGCAAGTTTCACTGTCTTTCTTGGCAAATTACTGTTATGCCACTTCTGCAATTTTGACCATTTTAATTACTTTTCTTTTATTACAACTTTTTCAAATTTAGTTTTTTTTTTCTTCTAAATAATAATTATATAGTAGTCCTCCAAATCTAATTCAGTTGCCTAACTTCTCTCAACCATATTTTCATCTAAAGGGTAAAAGTAACTGTGTTGTTTGTTCTCTCAAACATAGAGAGGCAGGAAGTCTGTGAACAACAAAAATAGTTGCAGCCAACTTTGATAAAATTTTGCAAAATCTTAATTGTGTGATTGAATTGGCATTTATGATACCTAAAAATGTGCAGGCTGTGGAAAAATTATAATAAAATTCTTTGTCATTCTCAACTGAAAGATGATGTTACAACAAATATACAAAGTTACAAACTGCAAGTATGCCCAATTTTCCTCTTCCTTCAGAAGAAAGAACTATAATTATTGTAATGATCAAACCAACTTACACTCCTACAGTCTTGTATAGGTTAGTCATAAAGACCATCTTGTTCCCAGATGTCCACAAGAAAATCTACCATTTCCTAACAAAATTTACACAAACAAACAAATCAGATAATCGATCATAATTACTTAAGCTCAGAAGGCTAAGACGTAGACCCTGTGGCTTACCGCAAGAGGAATATGCTGGGGGAAAGGCTTGTTGCCACCCAATAAGCTTTCATATGTTGCATTCCAACTGCAGTACCATATAGATTTTCATCAGGCCACGGATGGAATTGGTGTTTTCTCCAATTTGTTGTTGGACAAAATTTTGCATAAGAACTTATAGATATGAGAGAGATTTCACAAAAGTTAAAGTGCATGTTTTGATTTTAACTTAAGATGAACCCAGTACATTTTTCACCAGTCGATAAAACAAGAAAGTAGTACTACAGAAAAAATGAGCTTGCATGCTCGCAACAATCCTTAAATACTTGCCCCACATTTATCCTCTAAGAAACATGGATTCTGAAAAAGGTGCTAATTAACAAACTTTATGAAAAATACATTACATCATCTGCTTAGACTTGTGGAATCTCAAAATTATAAAGCACAGGGAATTCTGTGGGGAATAAACACAAACAGGTGTTATACATGTATCACCCCTCCCCTCCTCCCAAAAACACCCAATAAATAAAGTGATAAAAAATTTATAAATACAAAGTGCTAGTAAAATCAATCAAACAATGCAGTTTACCTCACTTTTGGTTCTCGTGACTGTTCGGTTCTGTTCTCAGACCTTTTATTTCCGATCCAACTTTGCCGGGTCTGATTCCAAAGGATAAGACCTGGCAAAGAAATCTCATGGTCAATAATTTTTTCCCTTCCCTTTGCCAATTTTCGTAAGTAGAAACCAAATGATAGCACCAGTATGATGATCTCTTTAAGTTTTTCATGTGTAATGTAATGAAATATAAAAAAAGAAAAAGTAAAATAGTATACCATGATTCACAAATTCAGTAGGGTTGAATGAAGGACCATGAGAATCTGCAGGTTGATTGGTTATACTGGCTGATGAAATGCTTCCCTGTGAGTGAACCGCACTGTTGTCCATATCATGCGTACTGGTGATCCAGAAATCCTCTGATGTGCTAGGTTTCTTTGCTGCCTTACCTCGCTTCTTCAATCCTTTTGGCGGAACATCAGCATTAGAAATTAGAGGGGGCTTTTTAAAGGGTCCAAGACAACCACTGTGCTATTGCAATCACATTTAATTCTGTTATGCACGGTAATATAATCATATCAATATAATTTTCTAAATCATCCTCCACAATTTCAAACACTAAATTTTTTTTATCTCTAATTGGTTAGTGCACAATCATCCTCATAAAGGAGAAAAAAAAAAGCAAATTACATGTATAACGAACTAGCTAAATGAAAATTATGCAGACATGGAGGTGCTCTTCTTCAAGCTAATATGATCATTAACCTCGGCCTTAGATCATTGGCAACACATCTAAGAATTATTACAAGGATGATTTTTTAACATGTTGAGGAGTTATGAACTTTGACAACTTTCCTAACACATTAATTCTCATGTTTGTAACACAGAAAATACCTTGATCCTCCACTCCTCACAAGATTTCCAACCACTTCAATTCAGAAAATTAAGCTAGGAGAAAAATCTATATAATAAACACATGTACAGTTCCCTGAAAGTAACTTCGTTTTTGTTTCACCTATTCACCAGTCATTTGATTAAATATCTAAATAAAAATTAAAAAAATTCCCAGATTATATTAACAAGCATATACCAGGGCATGATTATTGACTCATACTCAAAATACAAGCAAAATCATCCATACCCATAAAGGGGAGAAGTAAAAACCTGAAAAATAAATAAAAAAGGAGATAAATTTATTCGGTGGGTTACATTTGGATAGAGAAAACATACCCCATATGCATGCAATGTCTGAAAACCCCCCAAAAACCCTAGTCAGATCTGCTGAAACGAGTCTGCGGGTGAATGAAGAAGTCGGAAGATGAACTCAGGGTGTAATCCAGCAAATTAAAAGAAAAATTAAGAAGAAAAGGTCGAATTGGAATTTCTTTCAGTAATTTATTTGAACATGAAAGAGAAGAAAGAGAAACATAAAGATATAAAAGGGAAAATTAAGGAAGAAAGAGAGCTATGGTGGTTGTGTTGTGTCTTTTACCTTGCTGGCTGCCCTGAAATGGGTAGGCTTCGTTGTGTGAGGGTGTTGTTTTTCGGGTTCTGTTGTCTTTCTTTCTTCTCCTTCTTTTCCAGAAAAACAAGGATTAATTGTCGATAATATACAGGTGTTTAGTTACACAGGACTATATATTATGTTTTAGGTACTAGACTAAATTAATAATAATAGTAATTGTAATAATAATGACAAAAAAAAAAAAGAATTAGACAAAATTTAAATAAAGTAATACAATTTAATTTTATTCAGAACATTTATAAACATGTGTTTTTCATTAAAATGATAACAGAATTTCAAAATGATAAAAGAATATGAAATAAGAGAAATTAGGAAAAAAAAATAATTATCCGTTCTTGTCATGTATGAATGATCAATTGTACATATTATTATTCAAATTTTTCGTAAAATTATAATGAAATAACACCTATGTATTTTTTTTTTCTAAAAGTAATTTGAATATTCATAAAATTCTATCTTTTAGTGTATTCATTTATTATCTTTCATGAATAAGATAATCAGATGTAATTTTTTTATGATTTAAAAATATTATAAATGGTATTTTTTATTACTTATAGTATTAGTCTTACTTTTTAATTTTTCAGTTTATTTTTTATTGTTTATTTCGCTAACCATGTAATTACTAAATTAAATAGAATTAATATTTAATATTTTATCTCAAAAAATTGAAGTACTATAATCATATTTTATCAACTCTTTTCATTTGGTAAAAAAATTATATTTTATTAAAAAAACAGCATATTTAAACTTAAAAAATATATTGACATTTTATATTTAACAAATATTTTGATGGAAAAAATTACAACAAATAAACAGTTGTTAAAAAAAATTAAAAGAATACTTCTTAAACAGTTATTATTCTTAAAATTCGTAAATCAATCGTGTCTTTTGAGTGTGCCCTAGGTACCGAAAAATTCAATAGATTCAGAAACTCCGGCGGAGGGCAGCACGACGCCGTTTAAGAGCTGCGTCTACAACAGTGGCAACGCAGTTCAGGTTCCGCACATCAATCCACACCACAAGCAATAACAACACTTCACGCTGTTCTTCAATTTAACACGTATTCTTACTACTACTCTCAATCTTCCAAAGTTTCATCTTTCACATGTAATATCAATTTTCTCTCGGTTACTTTGAGTGTTATTAAGAGGGCGCCTTAGAAGAAAAAAAAAGCTTATTTTGTTTCACTGCTTGTAGACTTTGGATATGGTGATGGATTTTGAACCAAATTATGATATTGCCGCTTCTGCTCAATTCATTCATACTCACAACTTCAATAGAGTTGCCTTACAAGTAAGACGATTTTTGTCATCAACTCTTCACTTTCACCTTTCCCTCAAACTCATCAATGCCTGGACAAAACACTAGCAATAAAAGTACTAGTCTTTATTAACTCTACCACCAAGCCCAGAATAAATTTTGAATTTTTAAGGTTTCCTTGTAGATGGGGGTTATTACTGTACTTTTCTCAATTGCAAGGACATTCTTGTTTGAATTTCAGTTTCCAGATAATCTTCTAAAAGATTCAACAAGAGTGGTCACTGCTCTGCGCAAGAGACTTCTATCATTGAAGAAAATTGATGTCTCAGAAAGTGGGCACGAGGCAGACGTAGGATTGTTTGTGATGGCAGACACGGCGTATGGCAGCTGCTGTGTTGATGAAGTTGGAGCATCACATATTAATGTTGATTGTGTCATACATTATGGACATACATGTTTTAGTCCGTGAGTTCTTCTAAAACATTTTTTAAATCTTTAATTTGAGATTATCTTATAAATCGTGTGTGTCTTTTTTCTCATATTTGATTGTGGAGTGTAGAGATGCATTTCAAATAACTATATCCATCTGTGTATGAGTATGATACTGCCCAGTTATTTACGCTGTTAGTTCATAATCTAAGTTTCCTTTAGATTCCATTCCTTCTTTGAGCACTTCAACTTAAATGTAATTATAGTGTCTGTGGTACCACTGGGTTGCTCAGTTTATTTCTTTACCTTAATTAAGGGTTGAGATTCTAATTCTTACGCTTCCATTGGATCTTCTTTGCGCTCTTCAGGACAACAAATCTGCCATCCTTTTTTGTTTTTGGGAAGGCTTTCATTTGCGTAGCTGATTGCGTTGAAAGTATGTCAAAATATGCTCTGACAAATAGTAAGCCTATCATGGTATAACTATTTATTTAATCATTCCTGGATTTATATTTGAATAAATTAACTGAATGATGTAGTGTATGTGAAATAAGGCAACTGCAATTATCCTCTGGTGATGATTGTTCAGAATATAAACTGGACTTCACATCTTTATTTAGTCTTTTTGGGATGATTTATATTTCTCTGCATGAATTGCTAATTTTTGCAGCTTCTCGGCCATATATATGAGAAGTTTATGGGTATTTTTCTACCGTGTAAGTTTCTGACATTTATTGTTTCATGTACCATCTGTTTCCAGGTCCTTTTTGGGCTGGAATATGCACATTCAATGCAACAAATTAAAGAAGCACTGTTAGAATCATCAATGTCATGCAGACTTGACCCTAAGCCAGAAGTTTACTTTGCTGATGTTCCATCTTCGGTTATGTTTCCATCAAAAGATATTAAAAAGATAAAAGGGCTCCAAGAACTAGCTTGTGGTTGCAATGGGGAAAGTGGAACTACGTATAGCATTGGGGGATTAACTTGGAAATTACCCCAGGGACAAAGCATGGATGACTACTTGCTCTTTTGGATTGGACTTGATGATTCAGCTTTTGCTAATGTTGTGCTCACATTCAATACTTGTGAAATAGGTTGACAGTTTCCCATCCTTTAAGAAATTTGTCACGTGCATCTGTATTTTTTTTTTATACACTACAACATCTTTATGTTGCATTTTTGCATATAAAAGCTTACCTTTCTCATGAAACCTGTATTGCTTTCCATGAATTGCTTATATCAATTGTTGTTGTTAAGATCCTGATTAAGATCATGAAATTGTCTGATTCTGCAACTTTTGGAGCCAGAGGTGAGTTGGATTGGTGGCAGGATTGTGATTTCGTGAGATTCACGAACTTGCCCTTTATATTTCTAATGAAAAAGTTATCTGACCAATTATGAGTGGCATTGGATTTTGAGCTTATGAATTTTGAATTCTAGTTCAATGATGTGATTGCATATATGCTTGTGTTAAGTATAATTTTGAATTTTGAGCTTTTGTTAAGTATAATTTTGTATGGTTCCTACCATCCCCACCTGAACTTAATTAAGATCTCAGTTTTGCCAACATTGATGTCAATTTCTCCATTTAATTATGTTTTCCTTTACATTGTATTTCTATCATGAAATGACACGAGGAAATCTGTTGGTAAACATGTGTCATGTGTTGTACGGCATCTCTAACAAAAGGGTATATTTTGGGAAGTTAATATCCTTGAAATTATTACTCTGTTTTAATTTTTCTTTATACCTGTATAACATCTATATGAAATGAAAAGGCTTCTCAACTTATTTTCTACTTTAGGATTTTCTGAATCATGATTATAATTATTATGATTTCTGTTGCTTTAGTCAGATATGATGCAAATGAAAATCAAATGGTGACAGACTTGTTTCAACAAAGGAGGATTCTTAAACGTAGGTATGTATCCCAATATAAACGCACTACTCTGTCTTGTGTAAGCCATCTTATTATATCTTCAAATTTACTAAGCTAGAGTGATGACTATGCAGATATTACCTTGTGGAGAGAGCTAAGGATGCTAATATTGTTGGGATTTTAGTTGGAACTCTTGGTGTTGGTATGTTGTCTTGTCAAACTTTATTTATTTTTTGTGTGTCCATGATAATTACTAAAGTAGCATGTGCATATACAGAATTATACTGTCACATTCCTTGTGAAGCATTACAATATTGCAAACATCCAAAAAACAAAACATTTTATTTGAATATTGTTGTCTAGTAAGAAAGGATATCAAGAGTGAATCCTTAATAATGTTACTAACCTTGAATGCGATGAGAAGAATTATGTGAGGCATCATTTGATTATTGTCTATGATTACAGAATGCAAATATAAATGGTTCACAGTCTTAATCATGGTTTAGGTAGCTATAAGAAATGTGGAAACTATCTCGTGTGAGAGTAAATATTTTATATGCTTCTTTTTTTTTTCCAATAGAAGTGGGATTTAATTTAACATATTGCCTACTGATGCAGCTGGTTATCTTCACATAATCAATCAAATGAAGGAGCTCATAACTGGAGCAGGCAAGAAGGCCTATACTTTGGTTATGGGAAAGCCAAACCCAGCTAAACTTGCTAACTTTCCTGAGGTGAAATTTATTACATCCGTAGTATATATTTTCAGTCTGTCTTTTTGTAAAAACTTTCTAACAGTTTGATTTCATCAGTGTGATGTTTTTATATATGTTTCTTGTGCCCAAACTGCTCTACTGGATAGCAAAGAGTATCTAGCTCCAGTTATTACTCCCTTTGAAGCAATGGTAGCTTTCAATAGGTACACTATCGTAGTTAAACCTACTTTTTATTTTTAAAATGTCTCTCAGGTAGTGTTTGTATGGATTCCTAATATTTTTGTGTAGCCTCTATGTTTTGTTTATTGTAAATCCATGACTCACCTGATTCCGGATTTGACCATATTATCTGTTATCAGGGGAAGCCAGTGGACAGGAGCCTATGTAATGGAATTTCGAGATCTAATTAATTTGCCTCAAATGGAAGCTGGAGACCAAGGGGAAGAAGAAGCACGGTTTTCATTCTTGAAGGGTGGATACATTGAAGATTTTGAAAATCAAGGTAGGTTTCATTTCACTCTTCTATGCTTGCAACTGAATGGTTACTTTTATTGATTTTTTCAAAGGAGCAAAACCTACCTTCATAATTCTGATATAATAGAAAAATTAACCAGGCATGAGATTGTTTCTGTTTCATGAAATACAAAATTTTTGGCTGCCATAACCAACCATTTTACCACCACCTTTGAAACTTAATGCTGATGATGATTCAGTCATTTATTCTGAGTTAACATATAAGATCATTAGTTTTATTTTCTAATGACATTCTGTATTTTCATCAGAAAATGTTGAGGAAGAAAGAGAAGCCCTTGCTTTGGTAAATGCAACAGAGAAGGCACTGCAGTTGCGGAATAACTCTAATGCTCTAATGAAAGGAAATGCTAAATCAGGAGCAGAGTTTTTAGCTAACCGATCTTATCAGGGGCTGACTATGCCCAGTGAGAACACCTCCCCTGAGCCATACCTCATAGGAAGAAGAGGAAGAGCATCTGGGTACGAGGATGAGAACAACAAACAGACATAAAGTGTGATTTTTTTACTTTAGATTAAGGTCAGAGATTGTTGTTCTTTCATATCATTTATCTTTTCATTGATATCTTCAATGAATTTTATTTGAATTTTGTGAGAACTTAAATTATACAAGTTGTTTGACAGAATTAAAGTCTATAATGTAAGGAGTGATAGAGTTTAGGCACAAAAATTCATTGATAGAAGTCCATAATCAATTTCGTAGCTTAGTTTAATATTAAATGGTGCTGTTATGTGGACTTTTCTTAATATGAAACTCTTGGGTCAAACATGTTGATTTTTCACTGCATAATCTAAAAGTCAGATGTTAAATGCCAACTAAAACTTGTTTCAGTAATAATTTTCAATTGTAGGTAGATGGCCAAAATATTAATTTGTTGATGAAAAAGGGTGAAGTTTATTAATCAGTCAAAGATGGATGATGAACACGATTAACTTTATATAGTCTATTCGATGTGAATTTAGAGGTAAAATAAGTTAAGTTAGACTGATTTTATTCTAATTAAGCACAACATTTAAGTAAGATTTTTGTTAGAAATATATTAAATTTTAAGGATTAACTCCCACGTTTTTTAAAATCTCTTGTATAGGGTTATTTTAAATAAGTAAATCATTATTTCAAAATAAGTCAATAGACTTAAACTTTTCTTAAGACTACAATCCGAATTAACCCAACAGTATAATATGTATTAAACTCTTAATGAATTTCTTAGTTTGTTCCACCTATAGATGTAATATTGAAACTTAAAACATGATTATCTTTAAATTAGTAGCTTTTTTACCACTGTGATTTTTATACGAAAATAAAAAATAAAAAAATCACTTAAGTCACTATTGTATTTTGATGTTGTTGTTTATTATAAAAAAAAATAAGACAGAGATATATAGTTTTTCTAGTCGTGGAAACTAACTTAGTAATCAATATATCACAGACAAAACTTAGCCATCTGCAATACATATGTAAAACAGTGACACCTTGAAAACAATAAATGAAAAGAATGGTTGAAATACAATAGAAATTTGATTCATTCAAGTGGATGGAAGTGTATTATTTCGGAAAAGAAAAAGCAAAACTTTGCCTAAGAATTCGTACATAACAATGGGACAAACTCCTGTAGGCATCAATTTAGAACCACAAGAAAAGAATATCCCAGATTTTATATTCTTTTAATTTCTACATTGTATTAACAACTCCTCACCACAAAATTATATTTGAAAATTTGAAGTGAGATAGACAGAGACAGAACAGAGGAAAAGAGACAGAGACAGAGACACAAAGATAGATTTTGTGCGTTCTTCAAATTCCTTACACAAATGTACAATACAAGTACAGGGTTCAATCGATCTTTGAAGAAAATCATGTGTTAGTATTAATAAGAACACTCCGTTCTGTGCACTCGCTCCCTCAAAATCCCGTTATACAAAGCGATTCTGTTCGCCGGCATTCCGACACAATCTGAGGATTCGTCCCTGCAGTTTTTCGATACTCTGTTTTCCTCTTTTCTTTCTCTCCCTTCCTTCTTCACACTATCTGCAAATTTCACTTTCTTCTTCGTCTTCTTTCTCCCCCGTTTCTTTTCCTCTGCAAACCACACAACACATTCAAAATTTAGCACAACCCAATGAAGAAAAAAGAGATTGAATAACATGAAAGTAAGAAAAGAACATCTTGCAGTGATTATTCTTGAAACAATTTTCAAACTTTACCCGAATACAAGCAAGAACGCAAGGTGGGTTTGTTGGAGTGATGAATCCGAAAAGAAAGGTTGGACTTTTGGCTGGAGAAAGCAACGTAGAGGAGAGTGGTTGAGAGAAGCATGGCAGAGGTGAGAAGAAGACCCCGTGAGAGGGAAGCCATGGTTGGGTGAGAGAAAGAAAGAGGTGAAAAGATAAGAGAAAAGGGAGAAGTTGGAATCAGGGGTTGAAGAAGAAGAAGAGAAGTATAAAACGAAAGAAAGTGAAAAAGTGATGATATATAGAGAAATAAAAAAGAATGGCAGTAGTTAATTGGTGGTTGGTGATGTGATTTTAGTATCTAGATTTCTCTGTGTTGCGTGTTCGGTTTCTTTGGACTTTGCTTTTCTATATATCTTATGTTCTTCTGGTTCGAGTCATCAAGAAATTTGAAGGATATGAATGCGGTTGCGGTTTGTATCTTCTCCTGTCAGGTGGGGTCGCATTCAACGACCACCACCTTCCACAACTTTACTAAGATTATGTCTTATAAAATCTCTCTTCAATTTTCAAAATTTAAATGTCTTTAATTTTTAATCAAAATTATAATTAGTTCATTTTTTAAATTTTGATTAAGTTTTTTAATCTTTTTTTATCAAATTTTATTTTACGTTTTAAATATAAAATATATTTAAAATATAAAATCAATTTAAGCAAATTTGATTAAAAAATTAAATTTATATTATTCTAAAGATAAAAAATTAAATTAGTTAAAAATTAAAAAAAAATTAAATTTTTACTTAAAATTAAGGATACAAATATATTTAATCTAATTTTAAATATAATAGTATAGGTTTATCAACTAATTTTGGGTTTTTAATCTTAATGTTATCTTAAATTTTGATCTTAGGTGTTCTCATGTAAAATGAAAGTTTTGGAGTTATTCAGTGTAATTTCTATTTTATAAAGTTAAAGTTTATTTTTTAAAATAATATTATAATCTTTTTTAAAATTATTTATAAAATATTGTGTTGAAATTGATGACATGTGAGAGAAATGAATATTGAGTAGTTATCTTGTTAATGTGTGTCTTTTTCATGTATTTGATGATACATCTTTTTCCTTCTGTAATTTTCAGAATTTCATTTCTTTTATTAAATATTTTTTTGTTATAATTTGTCTATGCATCATTAATGGACATCGTTGTAGTAAACAACTTTAACATAATTATTCACAATAATGTTTTTATAGCCTTAAAAATCCTTCATATAGACTTTCTTTACGTCACTTGAAGCATACAACAATCAATCTTCCATCATTCTGATATACCTATTTTCTTTTTTAAAATAAATTAGGAAATATAAACTTGATTGAAATGTGTAACACCGTAAATATAATTTCTATTCTCTAGAAAAATATATGAATTACTTTAATTGAAATTGTATAGTTAAATTAAGAAAAATGAATTACTTTAATAATTTTCGATATTACATCCTTAATAACTTTATTAATGGTCAATTATTACATAGACTAGTAAAACTCAGTTATGCTACAAAAGGTTAAATTATAAATAATTAGAAACACGTCATTAATCACAATATAATAATAGGCCATAATAATAATAATAGTACGAATATTTCTTACATTAGTCATATAAAAAAATGCGACCCAATAACATTTCTTTATGTCTTGTTTTTAATAGTGTTATTCTTAGGATGAATTATTAAACTAGGTCATTCAACAGATTTTATTAAAGATATTAAAATAAGTTCATATATTCATGAGCAAAGTTGATTTATAAAAATTTGATGATTGGATTAAATTTTTTTTTATATAAATATATATTATATTGAAGGTGATTCATTTAATTTATATGTTAAATAAATTCTAATAAGTTGAAATTGGGTAAATTCATAGTTTATCAGTAATAATTTTTTATTATTTTGACAATCTTGTTATAAGTGTTTTTTAATAATTATATAGATTGATATTTAATTTATTTGTTTGTTAAATTATGTCCATATTATAATTTTGAATTATTATTTTTATTTAATAAAATAAAAAAAATGATTTTATTATTATTAAAAAGTAATCAAACCAATCTATTAAAAACAATCATATAAAATATAAAACAAACAAAACATCTTAAATAAGTTAACTCATTTAACCTATCGATTCACAATAAATGAAAGCATAGATGAATAAATCAAACTTCAAACTAACTATTCTTTCACTTAATATTTGATGAACAAATCCATATAGAAGTGAAAAGTTTGAAAGCTTCTGATAAGATAAATATCTTTTATATATTAATAATGAAGATTCTAACCAAACAAGGCCTTAATAATGTTTGATGTAAAAGATGATGTGTTGTAAAATGAAAACTGAGTGGGAAACTGAATGGTTCTTACACGTGTATGGGGTATGTGAGTGAGTAACTGTTTATCATATTATATGACTATGATAGGAACATTGAATGAATAAAACGATAACATTTTTTTTTTACATATTGATTTATATATTTAAAACAGACATTATTAAAAAAAATTGTAAAAAAAAATTGTAAAAAAAATATTTTCGTGATATGATTTAAGACATCATTGACACGTCAAGGACAAAACATTATCCACAGCACGCGTGTACGGACCAAGATTCCGAAGACTTTCCAAAACCTTTATGCAGTTATATTTCTTACGTTTCTTATTTATATTTTACATTTTAACACAAAATAAATATATTTTTTGTGGTCAACATTTCTTGAATTAATCTTTATATTTAAATAACGGTAAATCATATTTTAAGTTTTAAATATGTAAAATACTAACATACTAGTAACTTTTTATATTAAAAATAAATAATTTTTTATTTAGTTACCTTGTCAGTATATTTCTTCGAGATTTGTTAATACTTTAATTTGAATTTTTAATTAAGTAATTGAAAAATTATTTAAATTAGAAATTAATGAATTCATAATTTTAAATTTCATGTTGCTCGTTTCAAGAGACGTGTTATATTCAAATCATCTTTTGCTAAATTAAATTAAAGGAAGGGCAGTCTCCTCTTACAACGCATACTCAAACAGTGTTTTATTCTCGAAAAAGGAAGCAATATCTATCTCAATTTTTTACTTGAAGATATTCTTTGTAAAAGCTATTTTTGAAAATGTGATTTTAAATAACATATAATATTTCAAAGTATAGTTTCTAAAATATAGTATTTCTTTGCAGTTTTGAGTGGATAGATTTAATTTTGATTCTTTCTTGATTAACGTGTTTATTCTTTTCGTTTTTTTTTTATGCTTTCGCCTCATTTACTGTTAAACAGTACATTTGCAAGTGACATTTAATAATTATAAGATTGATTTAATGAATTAAAAAAAAAGATTGTGAATTAAATTCTCTCACTACAAAAAAAAAAAACTATTAATTAATATTTACCTATGAAAAAAATTACTAAAGCTTCTATTTTACATTTTCTTCAAGAAATCGGAAGGCAGCATTACATATGCTAACCTGAAGCAATCCACGAGACCCAAAACTACCAGTAAAACATTACTGAGAATAACTCATGTGACAAGTGACAATTATACTTTCATGATATTTTTTATAACATTTTAATTTAATTTATATGTGATGGTCTAAAATTATTTTACAATCAATAATAATAATAATAATTATAATTATAACACATAAATAATATTAAAATGTTATAAAAAATTTATTTTCGAAATATAATTATTCTAACTTACGACAGCTTAATGTCGGAAAAAGTTGTTGAGAAACCCAGAAAACATGTATTATAATGCACATAAAGTGATACAAGTAAGTAGCATGCATTCTCAGCATCAGATTGGTAAAATCTTGAAGTCAGTCTTCAGAATAAAACCATCATTACATGACCATTACAATAACTGCTCACTTAACACCATAACATTATATTTTTATTAACAAACATATAGAATGAAACTAAGTAGTAAGAATGGGTGGCAAGTAGTCAACTTTGTCGCCAAGAACACGAGCCTTGGTGTCAGGAAAGAATTCAAATCCTGGAAGCTCAGTGACAGTTCCTTCGCTGGAAACCCCAACAGGGTAACGGAGTAAGTGGCCAGGAAGATCATGCTCAAGAGACTCACTTGAATACAGATCCCAATACTTGTCAGAAATCTGGTTCACCTTCCTTATACATTCTGTTCTTTCAGGGTAGAGGAAGGACTCATCAAGCATGCCAAGGTGCTCATACCACAATGCCATTCGAAAACCATGAATCTGACCCCTTGCTGGCTCACTTGTAAACAAATGATAAGGTTGATAAGCACCCATTGCAATCTCAGAGTCTCTTGCACCATCCATTGATCTCTGGTTTATGTTGGCAGATCCAACAATTATGTATTCATCATCAACTGCAAAAACAAAAAGTTCTATCAGTTTAAGATTACAATGAGTAAGAATGTCTTAAAAAAAAACATGAGTTTAATTTTCTGAATTACCTATCATCATCTTGGCATGAACATATATCATGAAGCGCCGAGCCTCTTGGGCTCTGATGTAATCTGTATCAGGATCTGGTCTTTGTGGAGGCTCGTACTCTCCTTCTTTCTTCACCTCCCGATTACCAAGGCAGAAGAATGTCAGATAGTTCCGAGGATTTTCCTCTATTCCCTTGGCCTGGAGCGCCTGAACGACATCCTTGTACATCATATCCATTGTTCTCCTCTGCCAATCCAATATTGCCTGAACTGATGCACTTTCTGGAACACCCTCTGGCCACATTGGGACAACAACATACACACTGAACCTTTCCCCAGCTTCAATCTTACTGACTATCTTAAGTGAAAGCTCCTTCGGGATAAGATGCAAAGCGCCAATGTCTTCAGGCTTAATGCCATCAGCACTCCAACCGTAACAGCTTCCGAGGAAATACTGATTCTCAATATAGATGAAATTTTTTGCACGTCTAATGGCATTAACATAAGCTTCTTGTATACTACGGTCTATTATATTATCCTTCCCACTCACAAGCCCGACTCTTGCAGCTTCTTCTGGAGTCTCCGGGAACCCAAAAGCAGCACCACCATCGATTGATCTAAATAACTGAACGTTCCATGTCTCTCGATCATCAGGGTAAGTTACTGGGGATGGAGGAATAATCACATCTTCAAGGTCTCTCAGAGGAACTAGCAAGTCTTTTCCACCTTGCTTCCTCCATCTTTGCTCAAAGTTGAACAAAACATCCCAAGCAATAGGCCCTTCGAGTCGAGAATGGATGTCGTGCCATGGTTCTCTCGGACCACCTTTTGTTATTGCTGCACCACTGAAGTTAGGCTGATGAAAATCATCATGATGTGCTGTGTCCAGGGTTCTGAAAAGAGAATGGAACGGAGTGTCATATCTCCCATCACAGAGATCAATTCCCCCCACAAAACTAACAATCCTTCGCTTCTCAGATTCTCCACTCGGCAATTCACTGTCCACGACTACGATTTTCTGGTGATGAGTAAACATGGTAGAAATTTCCAAATCCTGAACAATGCTTCCACCGTCGTCGGGATTGCGAGGGCATAAAACACAATGCACTTCAGTGCCCCTGAAGAACTCCTCTGTTTCTTGATCATGAGTGGCCATCAAACCATCTTTTTTTAACAAGGGAACGGAAGTTCTATCATCCCAGACCAGCATCAAAACCCTGACACCTTCACTTGCTTTTTTCTTCAGAAGCTCACCGAGTGTTATGTCTCCTCCAGGCTTTGGCCTTCTAGAATCCCTTACCAACGAAATCTCAGTATATACAGACCAACCGGTAATGTATATCAAGTGTTGTGCTTTGGTGATTGCATCAAAAACATCCTCCCAACATCTATGAGGTTGGTAAGTCTGGCCTCCACTGAGTGGTATTCTAGGGACAAAGTTGTCTGATACATGAGCATCCTGGTACAGAGAAACCTTACATCCTCGTCTTTGTGAAAAGAAAGTATAAGGAACACCAGGAAATTTAGGACTTCTAATGCCAAGAGCCCAGTTGCGGTCTTTCGAAATATCAAAATACTGCAGCTTCACGTGGATCTTGGAATTTCCATGTATTGGATTTCTATCCTCATCCAATATTTCAACCCATTTATCTATTTCTTCACCATGCAAGATCTCCTCAACAGGAACATATGCTCTTCCGATTAAGGTTGCCCCAATAGGATTATCATCTTTCACTGTGAATATGATGTTTGATGCCATATGGGCACAGTAAATGTGAAAGGACTCGTACCATCTTGGATTCTTGTGCTCCTTTTCTAGAATTCTGGTCCTTCCCACTCGTGCCTTCTCTAGATCAATGGTTGCATATAATTTAGTCACACCTTTTCCAAAACCAACGGTCTCCTCGATGTTATGTACGATCTGAATCAGAAAAATATAAATGGAATTAGAAATTCAAGAGCACCAAAAAATAAAATATACATTAAATACTTTTATGAGTTCAACTTTTACTGTAACACTTCCTTTTAGTTTAAACTTTTATATTTTATAATTGATCCAAATCCTGTTAAAATTATCACGGATCATGATTAACAACTAACCCATAACAATCATGCGTGAGCCACATGACAATAGAGACGAAATATAAAGATTAAATTCAATAATAATATAAAGATTAAGATTAAATATTAAAATACAGATATATTTTACTTCAAAAAAAAACTGTAAAGTATTAATTGTACCCTTCTAAGTTTAGATAGGCTATTGTAATACTTGTTCTCATGCTATATTATAAACAATTAGTAACTGTTTTTTTTATTTATATATTCTCATCCAAATACAATCTATCGTGTATTATAAATTGCCAATTTTAATAAAAAAAGTTTAAAAACTGTATTAATTGCAAATTTTAATCACAACTAACAACATAAAACTTTTCAGATAAACTCACTTGATATAGGTTTGGACGAATGTTGATAAAATTCTTTTTGAATAAAGTTCGTTTTGAAACAATGTGATTTATTTTCTACAACAACAACAACTGAGGGATAAAAAATTTAAGAAATATTTTGATCTAATCCTAAATCTACTAAAATTACTTCAACCCCTAATCAATGTTAAAGATAAGAAGAATTTTTTCAACACGAAAATCAGTAGTTCAGTATGATTATGAAAACTCCGTTGAAAAACCAAGAAGTGTATCTGAAAAAAAGTAATAGAGCGATGATTAATTTTTACATTTATTGGATATATAATATAAGATGAAATTATTTAAATGAATAAATTTTGTATTTCTTTTTTTAAAAAAGAAAGTAAAAGATAAAAAAAAAGATAATGTTAAAGTATATTTTTCATGTAAAAAAATGTTATTCACCGCCTCTTAATTTTATTTTTTCATAAAAAGAAGGAAAAGTTAGGTCAATTATCTATCCATCCATGTGATGGATCTAACCCTTATCCTTCCAACCTCTAACCTCTTCCTGTTACTACCATTCCTTCAATTCGAAAACACTTTGAAAACTGAAAAAAAAAATTAATTGATTCAACCGAAGTAGATTTTAATTTTAATTTAATTTTATAAATTTGGTTTACAATGTTTAAATCCAGTTATATTTTTTTTTTTATTTCACGTTAATAAATTTAAACCTCATTTTACACCTAAATTGTAAAATTAAATTAGATTTAAAATCTCAAACATATTTTAAGTGAGAAAATGAAACAGAACAGAGACTCCGCAGAGAAGTTCTGGTAAAACCAGAGCAGAGATCTTGGGGTAATTTTACTTCTCCACTGATTGACGAAAGGGGTGAGTATGAAGATTAGGTCAGTTTAATGCCACAAAAGCAGTGACAGGGAAACCTACGAATATGTTGGATTCCAAATTACACAACATTAACTCTAAGCTACTGTACTAACACTACTGCGCAAATTGAAATACAAGATGAAAAGAACAGAGAAGATTAGGAAATGAAACCTTGGTTAAGAAATTGCCGCCACCAATTTTGAGGTTGTCGACTTCGAAGATTGTCGCATGGAGAGTGCCATGGAGCAGAATTTGCGCCATCAAATTGGAAGAAGTAGAATTAGATGGCAGCAAAAGTTGAATGAAAGCACGTGAAACTCTGACAGATCAAAGTACAGATTGAAAAATGGGATCTGATCAGAGATTAGAGATGAGGGTGTTTAAGAGGAAGAAGAGAAAAAGAAGAAACAGGTGAACAGGAGTGGACCAAAATCAATGAACATTGATTGATTTAAGAAAGCAATTGCAAACTGATAACTATATAATACAATACAAGTGTATACATTGGTGTTGACTAGTTGGCTATGATTAGGTTTTTATATGCTAATTGTTAATTACTAATTACTAATTGCTAATTACTAAATGCTAATTGCCGATTTTCCTACCTTTCAACAAAGATATGTAAATAATTACTCTCTTATCTTCAATCCTCGATCATACCATGATTATAGTTTTTAATGGCCGATGAATGAATTCCTTATATTAACAGACAAATATACGAATGGTTTTAATTATTTTACTTGTTAATCCTCTTAAAATACTGGTTTACCTTGTTTGATAGTTAAATAAACGTGAAATATAACAAATAAATAATATTTTAAATTTTATAAATTTATGATTTAATTTTTAATAAATATATTCTTTTTTATTAACTGAATTATGTATATAATTCAATTAAATTACCCTTTACCTTAAATTAAACCCTTCAACCTTGATTTTAATTTATTAGATATAAATTTTATATCATCGTAAATTAGTTAATACTCATTTTTATGGATAAAATTGATATAATCTATGTTTATATACATATTAAATATAAATAATTTTATTATTGTCAATTTAGTGTATAAATTTATTAATAGTAGTATAATTTAATTTCTTCCCGTGTCTATTACTCCACAATAAATAATTATTTTTCTAATGTAAAAAATTAATACTTCATAAACATTCCTTTGCCAAAATGTAAACAAAAAAGAGACAGAGAATAATAGGAAGAATTTGATTAATCTAAAAATATATTATTTTGAATTTTTTTTTCTAATATCATATACTATTGTGTTAAAATACCATTTTACTAGTATAGAAGATGTACTTAATTTTGTTTATAATTAATCTTTAAATTTCTCCTTTTTTTAATGATTTTTTTTTTCTTTAGTTACACTATTTTTTTTTATAATAACTCCATTCAATCCAACGTCAGATTATCGTAAAATATTTTCAATCATTCTTAATAAATTTTACATCTAAATAAGGTGAATATATCAATCATCAAAATACTCACATTTTAGCTATTTTAACAAAACTTTAACAATTTTACAAAGTTTTATTAAAATACAACTCTTTTATTGATATAAATAAGCGCACATACATTTTTTTTTCCTATTACAATTTAGACGTGAATTATTCAAATTCAAAGTTTCTAGAACGTCTGCTGATAAAGAAGTTTAAATATGAATATATTACTCTATATTTCCTAAAATAGTTAAATATTTAGCCGTATTTTCTTTCTAGTGCAGTTGATATTATTTTTCGAAACTTTTTCTAAGTTTGTGGAAACGAAAATGAGAATATCAAAATTATAACAAAAAGTAAAAAGTATATCAAAGAAAATAATGCTTAATTCATAAGAAATCTCAATTTCATAAGTTACAAATATTTTAAATTTTTGTTGCTAAAACCTCAACCACTAGTCAGTAATTATATTTTTAAGCATTTTGAACGTTGATTAAATCGCTGGCACGTCTTTTCATATTGGGACAAAATTTTAATAGTTATAAAGTTGTTATCGTTAAAGTTGACTAGAATGAGCTTTTTAAAAACTTATAACTATGTTTTTAAAGTGTTCGTAATTATATTTGTAATGTTTTATGGAAAATAGCGTTTGATTTATAAGTTTAATTGATAGATAATATTATGAAACATTGTTTGACTTTATTTGGAATTACATTATACGTTGAAAATTGTCAATTGTAAAGTAATTAAATTTGTATTTTTATTTAACCATCAATAGTTTATTAAACTAAATTAATCGTAATATTTTTAAAATTAAAAGGGAAAATACTTTAGACTAAATTTTATTTAAATTATACTTTAAAATTATATTTTATTTATATTTATATTTTAAAAAATTATTTTTGAAAAATTTATTAATATATGTGTGTGTTTAACGGAACAGTTAAAATAACATTTAACAAAATAAATTTTTTAAACGGGATAAATAACAAGCAAGTGCTATTTATGTCATCTTTATTTAGAACATTACTTAATTAAAATGGACAAAACTAAGATTTTATAATTTGAAAATATTTATTTTTTCCAAAAATATAGGTCTATTTTTTCCCTTAAAACCTTTTGCTTAATATTTTGTCTTAAAAATATTTTTATATTGTTTTGGTTCACTCATTCTAGTATATATATTACATTATTTCAATTATAATTTATATAATATTTTGTTGGTACTGAATTCATCACGTTGAAAATGATTTCGTAGGTACTAAAATATATTATCTACTTATTATTATTTTATTATTATTATTATAAGTAGTTCTAATTAAATCCTTGATGATACAATTAAAGGATAAAATGATCTTAGTAACTTCAAGAACCAATGGAAAGAGTCCAGATAGAAGTGCTAGTTTAAATATCAGAAAACACGTTTCCTTTTGTAGATCCCATCATTAAAGAAAATTTTTTTTGCTGGCCCTATATGTCAAACACAATCAATTTCAACCACTCATGACCAATTTTCTGTCGGTATAACAAAATTATAGATATATATATATATATATATATTATATAATTAATTCAAATAACTCTCTTAAGTTTTTTTAGTACATTAATGAATGATTAAATAATAACTTAATAATAAGCGAAATAATATTTTAAATAAATATAAATTTTGTACTTTTAGGGCATCTCTAATATTTTAGTTTCTTAAGATATAAAAATGTTGTTTTTTAATTTAAATAAACTGTTTCTTTTATAAGAAACAAATCTTGTGGTGAAGAAATTGGTTGTGCTAATTTTTTTCATCCTAATTAAAACTGATTAACACACCGGATGGCGGTAATGCTAAAATGTTTCAAAAAAGGAAAAACATCTTCATCGATCAACCTTTACACGGTGACCAACTACAGAACTACAGATGAAAAAGAAAACTATGTAGTAAGAATAGGTGGCATGTAGTCAGTTGTGTCACACTTCCTTCGCCGGAAACTGCAACAGGGTATCGAAGAAGATGACCAGGAAGGTCTCGTTCAAGTGGCTCGGTAGTATACAGATCCCGATACTTCCAAGCATAACAGCTTCCGAGGAAGTACTGATTCTCGATGTAGATGAAGTTCTTCGCACGTCGAATGGCGTTGATGTAAGCATCTTGAATGCCTCTGTCAATTATATTATCCTTCCCACTGATGAGTCCAGATCTAGCAGCTTCTTCAGGAGTCTCAGGGAACCCAAAAGCTGCTCCACCATCAATGGATCTAAATAACTGCACGTTCCATGTCTCATGATCATGTGGGTAAGTTACTGGGGATGGAGGAATAATCACATCTTCAAGGTCTCTAAGAGGAACTAGCAAGTCTTTTCCACCTTGCTTCCTCCATCTTTGCTCAAAGTTGAAAAAAACATCCCATGCAATTTTGCCTTCAAGCCGAGAGTGAATGTCATGCCAGGGTTCCCTTGGACCACCTTTCTTTATCGTAGTGTGTGGAAAATTAGGTTGATGAAAATCATCATGATGTGCTGTGCCCAAGGTTCTGAAAAGTGAGTGAAATTGTGTGTCGTATCTTCCATCACAGAGATCACTACCCCCCACAAAACTCACAATTCTTCGCTTATCTGCTCTTCCACTGGGTAAAGCACTGTCCACAACCACAATTTTCTGATGATGCGTAAACATGGAGAAAATTTCTATCTCCTGAACAACGCTTCCACCATCATCAGGGTTGCGAGGGCATAGAACACAGTGCACATCGCTATCGTAGAAGTAGTTACCGGTATCTTCATCATGAGTGGCCATCAACCCATCTTCTTTCAACAAAGGAACAGAAGTTCTATCATCCCAAACAAGCATCAAAACCCTGACACCATCACGTGCTTTTTTCTTTAGAAGCTCACCGAGTGTTGCATCTCCCCCAGGTTTTGGTCTCCTAGAATCTCTTACCAACGTGATCTCAGTGTAAACAGACCATCCTGTAATGTATATCAAATGCTGTGCGTTTTTTATTGCATCAAAAACATCTTCCCAACATCTACGAGGTTGGTAAGTTCGACCTCCAGCAAGTGGTATTCTGGGAACAAAGTTGTCTGGAACATGAGCATCTTGGTACAAGGAAACCCTACATCCTTGTCTTTGTAGGAAGTAAGTGTAAGGAAATTCAGGGAATTTAGTGTTGGGTCTAACAAAGAGGAGAAGTTAAAACGGAGCCTTAGGCCAATTATAAATAATAAAAACTGAATATAAATATTAGTTAACTTAAAAATAAAATCTTCTTATTCTATCACAAAATAATATTTTACCTAGATAAACAAAAACTCATAACTATCCATTCCTATTTAATCTCTATCAAATCAAGCCAAATATTACTAAATTCAAAACAAATAAAATAATAAATCTCTAAATTTAAGTTTATCCCAACATTTAGGACTTCTGATACCTTGGTCCCAGTTGAGGTCTTTTGAAACATCAAAGTACTGCAGCTTCACATGGATCTTGGAATGTGAATGTATTGGCTTTCTTTGTTCATCCAATATTTCAACCCATCTATCTATTTCTTTCCCATCCAAAATCTCCTCAACGGGCACATATGCTCTTCCGATTAAGGTTGCACCAATTGGGTTATCATCTTTCACTGTGAATATGATATTTGATGCCATATGAGCTCAGTAAATGTGAAAAGACTCGCACCATTTAGGATTTGTGTGTTCTTTTTCTATAATTCTAGTTCTTCCCACGCGTGCTTTTTCCAGATCAATGCATATAGTTTAGTAATTCCCTTCCCAATCTTAATGGTCTCCTCGATGTTATGTAGCAGCTATATATCAGAATTGTGCATGCGGAATTAGCAGGAGAAAAGCAAAACCATTTCTTTCTTACATGACAAAGATCCATTAAGAATTAAGAATGTATTTGGAACATAAAAGAGCCAAAGGAAAACAGTCTAGTTTTGAAATATAATTTTGAAGTAATATTTTAATAATATATTATAAATATAATTAATTATGATATATTGCAACAAAGAAATTTATTGTTTTGTATCTTAACTAAAATTAATTTTAAAATAAAGATTTAAGTATATCTTTGATTAATTATTTTAAAATTTTAAATTAATCTTTTTAATTTCCACATGCACTTAATGCTTTTAATAGAAAAGAAAAATCAATTTTTAACTTTTCTCCACCAAGTAGTTAATTCTTGACATCAGATATAAATGATAATGAAAGTTAATTAAACCTGGTAGGATTGATATATATATAGTTATAAAAATATATGATTAAGTTGAATCCTTATTTTTTTCATGCATAAGATCATAAAAAAACCTAGGTAAATAATCTATCAACATTTTAATCAAATATTCTCTTCCATTTGCCGGATTTTATTAATTTTTTATATTAATATCAACAAAATATCAATAAATGATCTACTCCTAATAAGATGATAATTTAAAAAGAAAAATGTATCTTTAACAACTTTTTTATAATCGTTTTTGTGACAGTTTGAAATTAGTCCATTTCAAATATACGAACTAATAAAATAGTAATACATATAATTTGTTGTTAAAAAATGTTATTAAAATATCATAATCTATTTAAAAATATGATGATAAATAATAGAGTCAAACAATCAGAGTATACAACTACAAGTATAGATAAATTAAGGAAAGAAAAAGGTAAGAGACTATTAAAGAAACTTTAAGAGACTTTCACATGAAGTAAAGCTAAAGCTAGAAGTTGTAGAATGAACTTTACAAAACTAACAACAACATCATTATTTCCAGTTTTATGTTGAATCAAACTTATAACTCTCAAATGATATAAAGTTGTTATTTTTAATCAGTTATAAACATTTAACAAGTGTGTCAAGTGTTGTTAAATGAATTTCTTTGAGCAGGTTTGCACCTCACTTATATATTATATCTTGTGCGTAGTAGAAATTGGGTGGTCCAATAACAGCCCGACAACAGATGAAATAGAAATGTCCAAAAAACAAGAAATATCGTTAGGATAGGCTCTGAACCATGACTCTGATACCATATTAGAAAATGGGTTTTTAAGTCTAACTCATCCTCACAAACCGGCTTTTAAGGTGAGATTTGCACCTCACTTATATATATTATGAATTGACCTTATCTCTAGTCGATGTGGGACTTCCAACAATAAGAAACATGAGAATATAGAAGAAAGAAGGAATTTTGTTTTAAGCTAATGATGAAAAGGTCGAGGTTTGCACCTCACTTATATATTATAAATTGACTTTATCTCTAGTCGATGTGGAACTTTCAACACACCCCCTTCACGTCGAGGTATAGACATCTCGTGCGTGATAGTATAAATTGGGTGGTCTAATAGTGGCCCGACAACGGATGAAAACAGAAATATCCACTTAGAACTCGTTAGGATAGACTCTAAATCCCACTTTCTAATAATAGAACTTCTGCCATCACTCGCTTACCTGCACCATTAAACTTAATCAGATCACTTCAAACACCTCAAAAATTAGCACCTCATCACACCTACTTCAACCTAGAATTGGTGTTCAATGACAGGGAATAACATGTTATATATATATATATATATATATATATATATATATATATATATATATATATATATATATATATATATAGAAAGACAGCAACCTTTGCAGAGCGGAAAGATGAGAATGTAAAAGGATGGTACAGAGATCATGATCAAGAAAGTAGCAAGCATTGAAATTAATTAACCATGGTTCACAATTAATAATAACTTATATTATATTAAGAAATAGAGTTTAAGTTTAACTAAATTTTATAAAATTTTAAAATAAAATTTACACCTATATATATATATATATTGTTATAAATTAATTTTATTTCTAATTGATTTAAAATTTTTAATAAAATGTAAAAATAACTTTTTTCCATTAAATATCTAAATATGTGTTAAAACTAGAATAAATATGATTTTAATAATAAAATGAGAAATTAAAATTTATTTTAATCTCAGACTATAATATATTTTGATATTAAAAATATATCAAACAAAAATATAATAATTTTATATTTAAATTTAAAAACTAAAAATATATTTAATTTTATAATTAATTTATCTCATTATGGTATGAACAATTTCTTGTGTCTTCAAGGAAAACTTATGGTAGAGACTAGAGAAGGTGGAAACTACACACAGGCTGAATCAATTATCTCTTAGCAACTTTCAAAATACTTATTATATTGGTGAAAGTGGTAGGACTATGTAGCAACCATTTTCTTTAAGCTTTTCCTACATTAGCATCTTTTTTTCTATTGAATTGAAGTGGTTTATGATTTTTAATGACTTATTTTTCTGTTATTTGTGAAAGTATATTAACAATAAAGTAAAAATGAAAATATCTATTAGAGAAAACATCTTAGTATACAATAGGACAAGGTGGTAACCGTGTGAGATAATTTAGAGGAAAAATGATATTTGACACACATAATATTTTTATTTTCTTTTGATACTATTTTTTTTATTTTTTATTTTTATATTTTTTCAAAAACTACAAAAGTTTATTCTTTTTAAGACTATTTTATCTTTCTTAGGTGTGTCAAACGAATGTCAATATGTATCATAGTATTTAGGGATGTCAACGAGTCGGGTATGGCATGAATAGTGCCTACCCGCAACCCGACCCGCTGTATAGAAATGTACCTCCACCCGACTCGCTACTTGCTGGGAATCCGTTTAAAAAATATCCGTGGGTATTTTAAAACCCACGGATATCCGCAAAAAAATATTTTATACATTTTAAAATAAAATTTAAATAAAATTACAAAAAAATATATATAATATAATATAAATTAAATTAAATATAAATTAAAATTTATTTTTAATTAAATTTAACCTAATAAAAAATATTATAATTTTATTTTTGATTAAATTTAATTAAAAAATATATAAATTAATTTATTATTATTATTTTTTGCGGGTAACGGATACCCGCGGGTCAGGTAGTATACTACCCGTACCCGACCCGTTTAGAAGCGGGTATTAAAATACCTACTACTCGTTACTCGCAGGTAGTAAATATCCGCGAGTAGTAACTACCCGCTGCGGTTTTTATCGGCAGATACCTGTGTCCACGGATTTTTTTTTCATCCCTAATGGTATCCTTACTCAATTCAAAGAACCGATACTTTGACACACTGAGGTGTCAAATCCATTTATTTGACACATTAGTTATTTTTAAAATGGTATAATCTGATTGGTTGAAAAAATTTATCAGTAAAACCTACTACTTGTCACTTGAATGTTAAAGTAAAAAAAGCATCTCCTACTATTATGAATAATGATACTTTGACAACATTTTGACACTAGTCACGTGTCAAAATGTGAGTGATCCATGTAAAAAACAGTATTTAAAAATGAAAATGACGTGAAAAGAGAATTTGGAAGAGAGTTTGAAAGTGAGGAGATTTATTTTCTCTCTTCAGATCTAAATCTGAGACAAGGTGTGTGAGAGAACCCAAACTTGAATGAACAAAGAAAATAAACATCTTCACTTTCAAACCTTTCTCCCAATTCTCTTTCATGATCAATTCTCATTTTCAAATATTGTTTTCCACATGAACCACTCCCATTTTGACACCACATTTTGACATATGATTAGTGTCAAAATGTTATCAAATATTTTTGTTTTATTATTCGATAATTTATGGGTGGAAGCAACAATGTCTTTAGTAAGAAAGAGATAGAGAATAATGATTACATTGGAGGTGGTGGATGTACCAAAAAAGATGTTGGTGGTTGTGGTTGTGCAGTTCATGCCATTGTCCATTGTTTATCATTATGCATTTCTTAATTAACAAATTATTTTGCCTAGACGACTAAAACGTATTAATTTTTTTAAACTTTGTATTAGAAATTTAGGTATAAATTCTTAATAAATAAGATAAATAAATTATTGTAAGGTTTTCAATTTGATTGAATTAACATCTTTTTAAATTTTTCATATAAGTTTTTTAAATCTAGACAAAAACTAAACAGAGGTTATAGTATATCATTATTAACAAGAATCTCGTGCCATATACAAGAAATTAGATAAAATTTGAAAACAAAATATATAAAAGTATTATATTATATTTTATGTATATTAAAAAGACGATTTAAGAATATAATTGAGAATTTGTGCAGAAAAGAAATAATTAAAATTAAATTTTGAAGAAAAATTAGATGTTAATAAAAGAATTGGAAATAAATAAAAAATTTGAAATTTTAAAATAAAATAATTAATAAATAGTGATAAAGTCACATATTGTAAAGGAAAAGAGACAGTAATAGCAAATGTCCCACGTGTCTTATCATCTGCACAAGAATTAAATGATTGTGTTTAATTTGAAAGTAACCTGTACCTGTGCATAACGTGTAATAATAAAGATAAGAATATTTATCTTAATTATACTTATAATTATTAAAATAATTTAACAAAACTTTAATAATTCATTAAACTCACTTAATTATGAGTAATTCCTTCAAATAAAAAGATTATGTATAGCACGCTAATTAAAAAAAAAAAGAGAGAGAAAAATTAAAGATATAGATCCCACATTTTTTTTCCTTTTATTAAGAATTACATGTGAGAAGATTCTACCAGTAACAATTTTTTAGTCTTTAAACTTGTGTAAAATTAAAAAAAAATTATGTTCTAAATTTTAATATAATTTAGTTTTTAAATTTAAAAAAATAATAAATAATAGATATAAATTTTTTAATTCAATTATATGATTTATTTTATATGTTAAGCTAAGATTTTATCTGTTTACACCATGTAATATGTTTTAACTTAAATGTTAGTTTAGAATCTAACTTAGTACATAACAAAGTTGACACAAACTATATTAATTTTAAAATTTGAGATCAAAATGTATAAAAATTTGGAACAAATCAAATTTTAATTTGGCATCTAAGTTTATAAATAAAAAACATATTTACCCTAAAAATATATACAAGATAAAATATTTGATCAAGATTTTTCAAGTATATGCTAAAATATATGAATTATATAATGAAATAAACCTAATTATGACATATGGTTAAACAAATTTTAAAAAGAAAAAATTATTTTATATTTGTGATAGAGGACTTTCTTCTAAAGTTTAAGTGTAATGAATTTGAAAATAAATTCTCTTCAAAAAGAAAGGTATGATAAAGGATTATCTCATAATTTATTACACTTTATGAAGCTTAGAATTCAAAGGATACATGAAGATCATAAATAGTTTTATGTAATTAAAATTATTTATATTTTTTTTTTTAAATTTTAACATTTTGTAAGTTTCATTGGGCAAGTGAATTCGATGAACTATTAGTTTGGGTCTGTTTTTGAATTTTTAAGTTAATTTTGGGTTGATGTTTTGAGCTTTCGTTAAGATTTCTTATTTTAAACATTTGTGTATGTATATATGGACATTAAATACATTTGTAGACATATTAGATGATCATTATATGAAAATTAGTTTTTCATTGAGATGGAATTATTTTAGTTTTTAGATTATAACTTTGACTTTTATCAAAGATAGATTTCTTTGTGATGAATCTTTTTTTACTTATCAATATGTTAGATTGTGACGTCTCTAACTCTAATTCTTATCAAATATGAAAACTTTGTAGTTAATCTTCATTGACTTGTTAATATGTTAGATTCTGATATCTTTATCTTATTTTGCATTTTTCTCTTATTTATTTTTATTATGTCTCTTGAGAATTCAAATTCAAAATTATCATACCCTTTCCCTAGAGAGGATCCTATCATTTGGCACCATGGTGTATAATTTGGTATTCAGATTGTATCATCTGGTATCTAAAGCAATATTTTGGATCGAATATCCTTTTTTATCCTTTTTTTCGTCGTATTAAAAAAACCTAAATTTTTTTATTATTGGTGTTATGTGTTTGTTTTGAAATTTTGTTTGGTTCTTTGTTATTAGAATTTTGTAAGAAGTTAAATCTTTAAGGTTTTATCTAATTTCATTGAGTTTTTAATTTTTTCGTGTTCTTTGTTTAAATTATATATTTCTACATTTAATTTATGAAAATAATATGTTTTTGTGTTTTTTGTTAATTGTAATCTTAATTAAGTGTTTACTTTGATTTTGCATGAGTTTTGGTGTTTGAAAGACAATTTGTTTAGTTTTCTTTGTTTTGAATTGTAAAATTAAAAAGAAAAGAAAGAATAATGGATCCAAGTTCAAAGGAAACAAATATATATTGAAGCAACAGTAAAAATAAAAATCCAAGAGCAAAAATTAAATAAATAAAATTAAAGAGTTTAACACACATTTTTAAATATTTTTAGTAGTCTTATTATTTTCTAATTTTATTATTATGTGTCTTTCAAAATTATTTGAAGTTTTGTCTATAGTTTTATATTTTCTTTGATCTCTTGAGTCAAGATTTAGATCTCACAGTATTTTTCATATTATTTATTTGTTTACTCTTTACTTAAGCTACTAGAATTATTTGTCAAGTCCTAAAGAAAATCTAAGTGATAAAAAACAAGATAGTACATTTGAAAAAAAAAAAGCCTATTGTGCTTGGAAAGTAAAACTTACAAATGGTTCAACTACAACATACTCAACTACAATATAAAAAACTCTAAAAGTCATGAAGATGTGAATATAAGGTTGGAGGGTGTGAAAAGTAGAAAAAAAACATGATGAATTAGTCTATTCCTATTATCATGATAAAAAGAAGCATGATTTTAGATTAAAAAAAAATAGAAGAATTCACAAGAAGATGAGAAATCAAATACCTGAAATAAAGAAAAAATATTTGATAAATATTGGAAAAAACATGTTCAAACATGATAAAAGATAGAAAAACATGCTCTTTGGCAACCATACTAACATGTGTAGGGTTGGTTTGGTTTGGGTGATCACTTGTGTACAGAAAAGAAATTGGTCTTGTTGGGCTTTGAATAATCTACTTTTTTGCATTTTTTTTGTAACATGAGAAGGAATTGAATAAGATTAGTTGCTACAATATGTGGGATAGTCTCTTCATTAATGGAAAATATCTATCTATTTTTCTTCTGGAAAAATTCCGCAATGAATCTCATTCTTCTATATTTTTTCATCTATCTTAACTTAAATTTAACACATTTTACCTAAAATAATAAATATATGGTATACTTTAATTAAATAAAAAGTTTAAACCTTTTTTATCTGATATTTATTATAATCATTATAAAAATAAATTCTGACATATGAACAAATGTTTCACGGCATCACTGTATTCATTTTTTTTTTCATGTAAAGTTGATTGACTTCTTTTATCTCATAAGATCATATTCTTATGTTTAAGAACAATAATTAAGGTAACAAATAAACATTTTGATTATGATAACTAAGGAAATAGTGCCTTTAAATTTTTTCTTTTAAAAAAATAGAGATTAAGGTTGGTTGAAATCCGTGAGTGAATTGAGTCTATCATAAGTTTGAGTTGGATTGAGGTAAACAAATTAAAAATTTTCTACTAACTTAAAAACCGAACCTTGATAGTGAAAATAAATCTAGAAAAGATCAGCATTCTTAATGATAATGCAGCTTATATACTAACTTAGAGTCCGAACTTTTTTTTTTTTTAAGATTCCATATTTAGAGAAAGATAAAAGTCAAGCAAAGGTGAAGAAATGGTCAATTATAGTTTACTTTTTATGGCTTATGAGATTCACTTCAAAGTTTCTATATACAATTCGCCTTTAATAGTACGATACATAATTAGTTAAGGTTCAGATAAGCATAGGAAAACCTTTGGTTCCAACCGTTACATTTCCACGAATTTTCCTTCTATTTTTATTGTTCTCTATTTTCTGTTCTTCTGTGTTTCTATAGATACGTTGGTTTGTATAGGTATGCATGTATGACCTACTAAAGACGACAATGACAATGACAATGAAAGTGTCGAATTGTTTTGGTGGTTATGTTCTTCTAAGTGTCCTCACTTTGTCGGCGGTAGAAGCAACAGATCCTGCAGTGCACGACACTTTCCTTAATGCCTCAAACAGAACACAAAAACCGCTTCAGAGGAACTCTCCAAGATAATCTTCGCCCAAAACAACCCCTCCTTCACCACCGTCCTCCAAAACTTGGCTCGAAACAAGCGTTTCATGACGCCCATGACGCCAAAGCCGTTACTCATCGTCACTCCCCTCGAAGAATCGCACGTGCAGGGCGCCGTAATCTGCGCCAAAACCGCAAAACTTGAAATGAGAATCCGAAGCGGTGGTCATGATTACGAGGGTATCTCCTACGTCTCCAAGGAACCCTTTATGATCCTCGACATGTCCAAGCTCAACGCGATCACGATCGACGTAAAAGAGGAGGTTGCAGTGGTCCAAGCTGGAGCCACGACGGGAGAACTTTATTATAGGATATGGGAGAAGAGTAAAGTTCATGGGTTCTCCGCAGCGGTGTGTCCCACTGTTGGCCTCGGTGGGCATATCAGCGGAGGAGGGTACGGTAACATGTTGAGAAGTTTTGGTTTAACCGTGGACAATGTGATTGACGCGAAAATTGTTGATGTGAAAGGAAATCTTCTGGATAAAAAAGGCATGGGAGGAAACGATATTCAAGAAGGGTATAGAGGGTGGGAAACGATATTCAAGAGTATAGTTGAGTTGGGGAAGACGGGGATTATTTTGAACCCTTACGGAGGGAAAATGGATGAGATTGCTCCTGATGCGACGCCGTTTCCTCATCGTAAGGGGAACATGTTCAAGCTTCAGTACACTGTGAACTGGGTTGATCCTTCTGTTGAAGCGGATAGGAATTACACTAAACAGGCTAAGAAGTTGTTCAATGTGATGACACAGTATGTTTCAAAGAATCCCAGAAGCGCTTTCTTCTGCTACAGGGACATTGATACAGGATTTAACACCTTTGGTCAAAACAGTTACAAGGAAGGAAAGGTTTATGGGACTAAGTACTTCAAATCTAATTTTGAGAGGCTCGTTAAGATTAAGACTGCGGTTGATCCTCATAACTTCTTCAGGAATGAACAGAGCATCCCTGTGCTTAATGCCGCCAATGCATCATCTCATCATCATCATCATCATCCATGCACTCCTTCTATGTATCTTTTCAAGGATAAATTCTTTTTTCATTTTCACTTATATTAATTCTACATAATTCTAATTAATTACACCAATTATTCTACTTCATATCATGTTTTACTTATCTTTACCAGGTCACTTCATACTCTATATACATTCAAATCACTGTATATGTTATAAAGATATTTTCCTTCAAAAACATGTTTTAGAATTACCAATACGAGGACTTCTTCACTTCTAAATATATACTATTTTTAAGCCACGCGTTCGGCGAGGCCCAAATTAAATACACCACTTTAGTAAAAAATCAAACAAAATTGATGTAGTGGTAAGATTAGAAAATGTGCATAATATTTAAATATTATAAAATTGGTTTGATATATTTTAAATAAAAAGTCAGAGAAACTCCAGATTCCACACTATAAAATACTAACAATTAACATTTACCGTGAATTGTTAAAAAATAAATATATCACCTATTAGAATTTAGATCATATTTTATTTAAAATCTTTTTTATTGTGATACGTGAGACCTCCAAAATAGAAATATATTTAAATTTTAAAATTTGACAGATGTGATACTTCAATATAATATTAATATCAAATTAATGAATAAATCTTTAAAAAATACTCCATTAAATAAAAACATAAAGACCAAAATAAATAAATAAAATTATTAATTAAACTAAAAGATAAATAGTTAAGAAATCCAATTAAATCACAGCTAAGAAAAGCATGAATAATTGTTGAGACCTACCCGTTGTCTTAATGTTCCTGTCCCGTGATAATAAAAGAAAAGCTGTCCGAGGCCAAGCGTGTTCCTCGTTCTCTCCCTCGAGCACAACAACGTTGCAACTCACACACTGTACCATGAAATCTCTCATTTTGATCCTCACACTATGCATTATCGCTGTTTTCTCACAAGCAGCAACTCCATTAATCACTCTATCTCAATCTCAGTCTCAGCCTGAAGCCAATGAATCTTTCAAGGTCAACCAAACCAAGTCACAGGTAACAAAGTTTCTTTACTGTTACAAATGTCTCAGAAAGTAAAATAGAACACCCTTTACACTAAATCTTCAAAGTCATCTGCTTTTACATGTAAAGTTTCGTTCGAACAATGTTTGACCCACTGTGCTAACTGAAGGAACATAGAAAGAACAGAGAATATGAAAGGGTAGTTAGATTTCGATTGTGAACTGAAGCATTTTTTAGATCTTCTCACAGCGTGTGAAATTGAAGGTAGATGTGTATGCGTTTTACAGAACACGGCTAGTTCCTGCACTTACACGGTGACCATCAAAACAAGCTGCAATTCTCCCTCTTACACCAGAGATCAGATTAGTCTTGCATTTGGTGATGCTTATGGCTATCAGGTTCCTTCTCTATTATGAATGTCATTCATTCATCTGTTTCTGAATTTCTCTTGAACTTTCTATGCATATTACATGAAATGAAAATTGAGAATATAAATTGGGGGTGTGGTGGTTAATTTGGTGCTGATCAGTGATTTTGTTGGATAATCAATCAATAAATCGATCAATCAATGAATCAGGTTTATGTCCCAAGATTAGATGATCCTCGTTCGGGGACATTCGAGCGGTGCTCTACGGATACATTTCAGATACACGGCCCGTGTACGTATCAAACATGCTATCTGTATCTATACAGGAGTGGATACGATGGTTGGATTCCAGAGCAAGTGACCGTGTACAGCTATGGCTACAACCCTGTTACGTTTTACTACAATACTTACATACCTAGTGGTATTTGGTATGGCTTTGACTACTGTCGTGGTTATTTGCCTTCTACTGCAGCAGAATAGTGAAGTGTAGTGTTAATAGTCCTGAACCCTCTGCAATTTTTCACTTTCTCTTCACTATGAAATAATTAGAGGTCCAAACATGAATCCTGGTGTTCTTCTGGGCTCAGTATAATGGACTTTCTATTCACCCTTTTGGAGTGTGTTTAATGTATGAACTTCAACTTTAATGCTTATTACCATCTGATATTTAAATTCCATAGACTTTTTAGTTCTTGCATGGATCAATTACTTGTTCTTTTAGTAGATATTTGATATTCTTTGATTGGCAACTGTCCACTACATGTTTGACATAGTGCCTCAATAAGCAAAATACTGTGGAATTGTTAACTGCATATGATCCTGCTGAAACAAAGTCGTGACAGCTTCCATCTGTGTCTACCATGCAGCCTTCAATTGACATGTTGTTTCAGCTATGTATTCTCTTATAACGATCTACCGTCTTATAGATAAATATAGATACTTTTAATCTAATCAACACTCTCAAGAATATGAAAAAAGGATGTTTATAGAAGAACTGATTTATCTCAAGAAGAAAATACATGAAACTTTAATGTTTTGTTTTTCTTATGTAGATTTGATTCCCTTGCTTTGTTTTCGAGGAAATATTAAGACTTTTGAAAGGAAACATTATTTCTCTTCCTCTTCAACTTCTTTACAGAGTGAGTGATTTTCAAAATTAGTCATACCTCAATTTGTTAGATTTTTGTTTTCTTCAACTGTCTTCTTTTTAGAGTCATAGTTTGTCCAAGATGATTATTGCAATGAATTTAATGTTATATATATATATATATATATATATATATATATATATATATGTATGATGTATGTGACATTAAATGTCATTCTTCTTTTGGGCTTTTGATGAAGCATGTTACGTGTCTCTAGCAAGTGTTGTTAAGGAATTTTGATCATTGTGTCAATTAAAAACTTAATTATATAATTCAACATATACGCAAAAATTATCTTTATAAGAATATGTACTAAATTTGATTACCATATATAGTGTATTTTAGTTCTTGTTTGCAGAATATTTTATAAAAAAATAATGTTGTATTTCGATTTTTAAAAAACAATTATGTTGATTTTATTATATTTTATTTTAAGAATTTAATTGATTTGCTTATATGTGTGATATTATTATATTTTTTTAGAAAATAAAATTGTGTTGTAATAGTTTCTTTTGTTAAAAACGAGAGAAGAGATAGAAGGAAAACAATTTATTAAATATTTAGTTATCTATCTTCAGACACAGCCAGACATCACTATACTTACTACTGCTTGATCCAGTTACTATACGTTGGCAAAAATTTGTTACATATTGATTTTTACTATTCATTTCATTTTTCCAGATGTTATTTCCATTTTATATATTTTTATTATAAAACCATTAGTGTTAACAAACTAAATGATAAAATTATATGTATAAATTATGTTTCAATAACAAATTTTCACTAAAATTACGTATATTTTTATTTTTTACAAATTATGGAAGTTATAAAAAAAATAGTTTAACTATAACTTGTACAAAACCATATTTTATTTATGTAGACTTTCTATATTATAACAAAATTAGATTATTATTTTTTTCAGAAATTTATTGTTTTAACTTAAAAAAATTGAAGATTGAGACTAAAGATAAGATTAATACGGAATTTGTAAGAATAAGATATGTTTAAATTCATTTTTTAATATGTATAATGAAATATGTTAAATCTATTGTATTACTTTTGTTAAATCACGCATGAATATATCTTGACTTTCAACTTAAATCTTCTTTTTACTTCTTAGTAAGAAATAATTAAATCAAAAGGGTAGGGTTACGTTATTTTTAAGAAAGCACATATAACAATTTTTTAGTATGATTTTTCTTATCTTATAAAAATAAAAGGATTTTGAATAAAAAAGTAATTAATATATACTATTCATCGTGACCATGTGCAAATTAAATAATTGGATTGAAGTCAAATCACAAATTGTTTCACCCAAAACAAAAATGAACGTGGATTGGGCATCTTCAACATTAGGAAAATTCTTTTTCACGTTATAGCTTTCATATTATTTTATAAATAATGAAAAAAAAAACATCGAAATTCCATTTATTAATCTTGTTTTAGAAGAAACGAAGGACAACATTAGTACTCACAAAGATTAAAGATCTTTTACAGACAAATGCATTTCCTTCAACTATTTAATCTTTAATTATAGTGATTTAGTTTTCCGTCTATCATCAAAGAGTCCATCAAGAATCTATACACAATATAATCTACACGTATTTTACATACGATCCAACGATTAACATTTTCAACATATTTTTCCAAAAGAACATTGTCATAGTCGATCGTTTAGTCAACATTTCTACAATTGACTGATCGGAAATTATATATTAAAATCATTATCACAAATCCAACATGGTTAACAAGTAAAAACAGGAAAAAACACGTTTAGGGACTTTTGGACCGTAATTAGGTCAATTCTAATTAAAAGTTTACTTTGAAACCTATAGATATATAGGTAAGATAAGGAGATAGATGATTACAATTATAGTGAATTTAAGACTTTATTGTAATAACCGATCGGATCTGTTTAATTGACTTGAGTGTGTAAATGCTTTCTATAGATACTCACTCGTTCAGCTTGAAGACTAAAGAAGAAAGACTAAGAACCATTGTAACATAAACCTGAGACAACCTTAAAGGACTAACCCTAAACAAAAATGTTTAATATTATTTGTACTATATGAAATATACCTATCGGAGTTAATGGTCAATGGGCAGTTACTAGGTATTAATGGGTCAAATTGCCTTACACTTTTACAAATATACGGGCAGTTACTAGGTATTAATGGGTCAAATTGCCTTACACTTTTACAAATATATGGTGTTAATAATTGATTATTGGGTTTGATTGCCTAAAAATATACCATGGTTAATCAATGTGCTTGACTGCCACAAACCGTATAAATATACTTATTGATGTTAAAGATTGAACAATTGAAAGAGAACAAAACAAGAAAGAATGACCGATCTTCGAACCAATTTAACCGAAACATTATTTATAGTAATTTATGTTAGGTTAGTAGATTTTACCTCCGAACTTGAATTATATTTTAATATTGTAAAATAAATTGTTCGTGATTATATTTTATTTAAATAAATATTTAGAATAATATTTCCATATATTATCAACAACAACGTGGTTTGAAATCAAAGTAGAAGGTTTTTTTTTCAACCAAAAGTTAGCAATTCTTTTGACGTATTTACCTTAGTTTACTATTGAGTATTGAGTGTAAATGAAGGAGCATAACGTTCGTTCAGAAGAAAGCGTAGAAAGGTGCATCTGCTTCATGTGCTTACTGTGAAAACAATGTCTTAGTCTTCACAAGCCATGTGTTTTCCAATTAGATTGTGTGCAGTTCAATTAATGCACTGAACCAATATCAGTAAAACCAAACATAACTTTATCACTAAAATTAAGCCAATTTAACTTCTAAAACCTGCTTTCAAAATACACACATTCTACATTCTACAGTCTATATATAGCATAAGAAATTGGGTACGTACATGGCATATATCAGTCTGTGAATCTTCAAGAGCACTGCAGATTTTAACATAACATGGTCAGAATCTGACAATGTCACATTGTATAGTTAACTTTGTATATGTTGTAGTGAGTTCGCTGATGATGTTTGATTTGTATATACAAAGTTCTTACAGTTTTTCACCATTAACAAAGTCTTGTATGTCATGGAAAATGTTAATTTCATGCAGGAGTTTTTGTTCACAGTGTTGATCATTCTGAGTGTTCTTGCACCCGGATTGAGCAGCACAACAACTACTTTCAATGTTTTGAAATATGGAGCAGTTGGAGATGGACAAACCAACGATTCTCCAGTAAATCATAATCATGAACTCTCATAATTTTAGTTCACAGATTATTAATTTCTTCCATTCTAAACCAAATCCAAATTATGTTCTTGAAGCCTATGCTATACCTTTTACACAATCTTCCATATACTTTCAACAGGCCTTTCTGAAGGCATGGAAAGACGTTTGCCAGAGCAAGTCACACATATCTCAGCTCATCATACCAGCAAAACGGACATTCATGCTGAAGCCTACTACATTCAGTGGTCCATGCAAATCTAATTACACCTACATTCAGGTACTTATTCTTAGTAATCCAGAATACTCATTCTCCATCTACCATCCATCATCAACCTTTACAAAAGGTTAAAAAGCATAACAATAAGCACTAACTTTACTGTTTCAACTTTCATGTAAATTATTACGAGAAGTGGACTTTAAGTGTAAGGTTTATATTTACTAATATATTATATATTATAAATTATTCTTATCTTATTCGATTGTGTAACTTTTAACACACCTTTCTCTGGTATCGATCTATATACATCTCGAATGTATTTCAGCTTTAACTATGAATGATGAACTTTGTGGTAGAGAATACATAGATTATTGTATACACAGTATAAGAGAAGATCCTAAACTGAGTCATATTTCTTGGTAAAAATTTAAGTGTTTGTGGGACCTCAGCTTTCAGGGAACATTGTTGCACCAAAAACAAAACCGGAATATTCTGGATTCCACACGAATACATGGCTTGGCTTCTCATTCATCGATGGTTTAATTATCAGTGGGAAAGGGTCCATTGATGGTCGAGGCTCTATCTGGTGGCAACAACCTTGCTTAGGAAATTCACAACCTGTAAATATTTAGTAGTGTTCTTTCTCTTTTGTTCTTGCTTTCTCTATTGTTTTGACTTTTACTTCCTCATTCTATTATTTAACAATATAGGCCAAATTTTCATGATTTATTTTCTGTTTCAGGGGACAACCTGCCGTCCACCAACAGTGAGTAAAAGCTCTTCATACTTTCTTTATTGCTACTCTATCTAAATAATGATCCAAGCATTTACTGATTACACAATCAAAGATATAATCTGTCTGTTTTATTCTTGGAAAAACAAATTAATATAATTAAGGAGATAAAAGATTTCTTGATTCACAATATTATATAGCAAACCCATCAATTGATGGCTTTTCATTAAAAATTAAGGCAAGGATGACACTCATGAACAAATTAAAATTCACAAGTCTGATGTGCTTCAATTTGTCAGACAGAATTGATAATCATTGCTGATGCTTATACAAATTTAAGTTTTGGACGTTTTGTTGTTTTCAGCTTTAAAGTTTACCTCATTATTAGCATAAAAAAGTGTGACAACTTTCATTTCCTTCAAGTTAGGATCAATTTATTTATACTTGAAAAAGGTGTTAGGAATTCATGCTAAGTTGAAATCTCATTAGTTAAAAATGAGTGAGATCACTAATAAACATGGAAAGCTCGGCTAGTAATATATTCAATTCGATACACAGCATGGAAGCTCGACTAGTAATATATCAAATCTGTATTTATAGACTTTCGTAATGGACTTCTAATTAAAGTGGTTGAGTTAGGATTCATACACTAATAACTTGACTTAGAGTTAACTTAATAATTCTTGATGACTAACCTTGTTTGTGGTTCGACCAATCAATTAACCAATCATTTTATTGTTAGATGGTCGACGCTCGATTCATGACTAACCGTTCGGTCATCCAGTACATGGTCCAAAAATGCAAAATTCAAAATGTGAAAGTTTTAATTTAAGAGTGGTGTCTTGAATTTTTATATAAATTTCCTTACAACTTATTGGTATCTAATCTCCTCATGTGTCCCCTCCTAAAAACCTCACAAAAGGCACATTAGAGAGATCTAAAATCTAAATCTAACCTTGTACATATTCCTTGTTACACCTAATAAATTTAGCCCAAACATGCAAAATCAACTCTGCTTTCTCAAATATTTTCATCATAAGCATAAGCACATCTTTGTGGATGCATAGGCAGTAACATTCAATAGATGCAATCGCCTTCAACTGAAAGGGTATACAAGCATTAATCCTGCAAGAAGCCACATGACTCTAACAAGCTGCCAGAAAGGCACCCTCTCTTTCCTGCGTCTAGTTGCTCCTGGAAATAGCCCTAATACCGATGGCATTGATATTTCTGGCTCTAAAGACATTAAAGTACTTAATTCTTTTATAGCAACAGGTAATTAACTTTACATCTGCATGTAACGTAGCACCAAAAAGTTTTGGTAAAACCTTTGAACTTCTCATAATGACATAATTTAACTACAGGTGATGATTGCATTGCTATTAGTGCTGGATCCTCCAAGATCAGAGTAACTGGTATAACATGTGGTCCAGGCCATGGTATCAGGTTATTTGGTATTTCTTTATACAAATATATTACTATGTCAATTATATCATATATCATCTCTTAATGAAAACAAGGCTAGATTAATGAAACATTCTGTTCTACATTAACTGTTGGAAACTATACATAAAACACAGTTTTTTATATATACAAAAGTGTAATTCTTTGACCCACTAATCCAATTATGAATTATGCGTTGTATATTCCGACCTTCAGTTATAAAGTTTTTCTGATAAAGGAAATCACATTTTTGTAGCATTGGATCATTGGGAACACGTGGAGAAACCGACATTGTCGAGGACGTGCATGTGGAGAATTGTACTTTGACTGAAACATTAACTGGAGTAAGAATCAAGACATGGCAGGTAATTGGCAAACAAAAACAATGCTAATTAATGAGAGATCTTATCGTTCTGAGCTCAGATTCTCTACCCAGAAAACCCAGAAGAGAATTTAAATTGGTTTGGTTCCATGCAGAGTTCTGCAACCTGTCATCATGTTGAATATAATAGGACTTGTATTCTATTTTTCATTAGGGTGGTGCTGGATTTGCCAGGAGGATCTCGTTTGAAAAGATTAAGTTTGTTCGAGCCAATAACCCCATTATCATTGATCAGTTTTATTGCCCTCATAGATCGGACTGCCAAAACAAGGTACCACAAAAAGATAACCTACCAATTTCACTGTTTATCATAACTAAAATTTTACTCCAATATTGACCAACACCATTTTTTTCTCTTCAAAGACTGCATCAATCAAGGTAAGTGATATAACTTACAAAGGGATTGTTGGAACATCATTGACGGACAAAGCAATCAACTTGAGCTGTGATGAAAACGTGGGATGCTCCAACATTGTGCTTGATCATGTTTACATAACGTCTGCAGTTCCAGGGCAGAAAGTTTTCTCCTTTTGCCATAATGCACATGGAACAGCCACCCACACCAAACCATCCGTGAAGTGTTTGCTGAAGTAGCCTTCCACAATGATTTATCTCCTGGCTTCAGAATATGATTGTTGGATTTTCTTTTTCTTTTGATCATGGAGGCGAATAATCATGTAAAAAGATCTGTGTTTTGAGTATTGTTATAAGAAGAAATAGAATTATATATACTTGACAGTATTATATATCCCAAATAATTTTGCTACAAATGTTTGTCGACAACTACATTTTTCTCAAACATAAATAAGATTTTAAAACAAAACAATAAATATGTAGTTGTTGGGTAGACATATGAAATGATATATAAGGGTGTGAAAATATTATGGCTGAATACATTTACGTGTCAAATCATACGTATTATTAGACATTACGCTAATTAAATGTTGTCCTACTTTCGAGTTGTGTTTATTTTGCAACCACGAAATAGATATTGAGATGCAAATGAGAATAAAAGAAAAACAAGAAAGTTGAAGGTATATATATAATATAATGTAATGGATGGTATATATAATATAATGTAACGAATTCTATAAGAAGGAAACATATTACCTGATTTAACTACTAGGCAAAAGGAGGGTAGATTGGTTGTTACATTGCAATTGCACACAACAACATATATTTCATTGTTTGTTTTGGTGTCTGTGTTGCAACCTGCAATCGCAACCGCATGGGGAAGAAGTCGCCGCACCAGTCCGACATAGAGGCGGCGCGATATCCCCCACCTCCACCGCCTAATTTCTACATTCCACAACCTCGTCTGTGGTTCTCATGGTTGGTGCCACTAATTTTCTTGGCCAACATTGCCTGCTTCGTCTATACCATGTATGAAAATGATTGCCCTGCCTACTTGAACGACGAGTCTTGCCTTTTCTCTGAATATCTCGGCAGGTTCTCCTTCCAACCCTTCCGGGAAAACCCTCTCCTTGGCCCTGCCATCCGCACGTGAGAAATTTTCTCTCTCTCTCCAAAAGCTTTCTTTGCATTCATCATTATCATCATGGATGAACATTGAACAATCTGCATGAAACAATGGTTTTCTCTTTGACATTGTTTGTCCTCTCTCCGTTATTTGTTGAAATAAGGCCAATTTCTTCTCCTTACAACCCATTTCTTAACATTTTTAACTTTTGTTTGAAACAGAAATGCCAACCATGCATGCATGCACGGAGAAGAAATAGAAACAAAACAATGTTCGATTTTTCATTCATTTTTGGGGCTGTTGCATTAACTTTCTGCAGGTTACGGCTGTTAGGAGCCCTTGAAGAGGACCTAGTGGTGGAGCGACAAGAAGTATGGCGCTTCTTTTCCTGCATTTTTCTTCACGCTGGAGTCGTGCATTTGCTAGCCAATATGTTCAGCCTTCTCTTTATAGGGATTAGGCTAGAGAAGGAATTCGGATTTTGTAAGGCATACTACTGAATTTTTGCATATTGAGTTGAACCTCAACGTGATTTTCTTTAGTTAAATTCTAATCTCTTGGATTTGGCAGTTAAAATCGGACTCTTATATGTGCTTTCTAGTTTTGGCGGAAGTTTGCTTTCCATTTTGCATTTGAAACAGAATAGGTCAAGTACCGTATCAGTTGGTGCATCTGGTGCACTTTTTGGTCTTCTGGGTGCCATGCTTTCTGAGCTTCTAACGAACTGGAGTATCTATGCCAATAAGGTACCTTACATAATCTATCAGCATTGGAAGACCAATTTGGATTCTCTAATTTTAATCCATGGTGGCTTCAGTGTGCAGCTCTTGCAAGCCTACTGATCATTGTTGGCCTAAACTTGGCTGTTGGATTTCTACCTCATGTGGACAATTCAGCTCATGTTGGAGGGTTCTTGACAGGATATTTCCTCGGTTTTGTTCTTTTAATTCGCCCTCAATATGGATACGTAAATCGCAAATATATACCTCCTGGATATGATGTTAAACGTAAATCAAAGTACAGATGGTATCAATATTTCTACCTGTTCGTGTCACTCGTCGTTTTGATTCTCGGGTAAATGGTTAATATTTTCTTGCTTGTCAACTTTCACAATGCATATTGTCATAATCGAATCAATGTCCATACAAGAAAAATCTTTGCTTTAGGTCTTCAAGAAAAAAAAAAACTTCAATTTTTAGTACTAATTGTTTTTGTTTTTAAAAATAAAATCTCAAAAAGTTTGAAAATTAAATTTTAAATAAAATTATAATAAAAAATCTGATTTTTAAGGTTGTTTGTTGGCTTTCATGCCTGGCCTAACATCTCTAAGCCTAATACAATGACTGTTATTTGACAGATTTGCATATTGCCTGGCTAACCTGTACGTAGAAAATGCAGCCGGCAAATTTCCCTTCATACAGAGTTATCCAAGATGAAGGGTTCTAACTGCGCAGTCAGTTCTTCAGTTTGCATGTACAAGCTGAAAATCTTCCCTTTCAGGAGCGTTTGAGACAGGGCATATATGTCTTACAGAAACAGATAATGAAAGCTCCTCATCACTTTCTTTTGCCTTTGACATCTGCATGATTTGCAACTGCTTCTGAGAATTTTGGTTTGAAATTCTTTCTTATTTCGAGGTACATGATTGTTTATGCTAGATCCAGAAGAAAAGTCTAAATTCCAGTGCTTGAGATCATATATGACACTCTATACATGCATTTATCTACTTGGCTTCTTGTATGGATAGAAGAAATTCTTGAATACTGAACATGTGCTGAATAGTGCTCAAGTGTTTAACATCACTTATTCAAAACTGTTCTGTCTTTTACTTCCAGAATCAGCTGTATGTAGATGTTATTACAACTGAATCCAAAAACAATGAATATAGTTCTTCATTTTTTAATTTTTTTTTTTTGCGATGGAACTAATAGCTCATCCAATAGAAAGAAAGAAAACCCGAAGGTTTGATTTAATTTATTTCTTTGTTAAAGCAGAAATACAGAAACTTACTGGCACATAACTAGCAAATTTACTGCACCATTTTTATACTTCAGTCACTTACAAGTTAAAGATTTATTTATAAGTAAAGTTCATATACAAGTAATACACGGAAGCTTCAAAAGATTTGAAGACAACATGATCTGACTACAACTAATAAAGAACCACACTTTTTGAACTTAGCACGTTGCTATTATCCCCTGTACTCATAACAGGATGATGCTATATTTCACATGATTCAGAACGACCAAAAATCGTGTAACGGTTATTTGCAACATTGTCATAAACCAAATCTCTGATAAACCTGCAGTCATGTATTACATATATCGTCAAGCTTGTTGCCCTTAAGCAATTAAAGAACACCATAAAACCCACAAAACAAGAGGGGAAAAAAAATACTACTTACAGAGGAACAAATTGAAGAACAATTGCTATTTGCGGAAATGGCAAGTCTATGTATTCCATTATCTTCAGTACTGCTTCAGACTTTATATAGGATCTATAATCAACCAGAAAGTCATTTGTTTCACCGTGAATTCTTCTTTCTTGGAATTTACAATCATGAATTTCTTTTTCCCCCAGAACTATATTAATTCAGTTGAGAAAATAATGGAAAATTTAACAGAAATGGTGATCTAATTTGGATGAAAATCGTTGAGGCAAAAAGAAAAACCTTTATTTATCACCAGCTCTTTGCAACCGAATGGATATGGAACATTATAGATAGATGCTAAAGCTACTAATGTTGAAATTTTAACAAATGTTTTTGAACCTTCAATAAGCGTACCTGTCCTTTTCAACCAGTACAACACTTGAGATGTCATCAGGAGCTCTTCCTGATCTCCTAAGCAACATTTTACCTGCTTCACTCTGAAGAGCTTCATACCTAATTGTCCTAACAATCATAAAAGAAGCGTAAACAAACGAAATTACTGATCAACTTCTTTTTCCCTCTGAATTCTTAACCAGGGTAAGAAACAACTTCGATATACATATATGGAAGATAAAATTTTAATGTGAGAGTAATCAAAGGAAGAAAAAGGAGACAATAGATCATATACTTATTTCGATCGTTATCACGAACGAACTTCACACCCCCGTTGCACAAGTTGCACACTCCTGTGTAAAAAGAAAGAATTTTCACCCAACATTAGCATTGAAGAAGATAATCACTTGTTGTCAAAGTAGCACGAAGAAAAAGATGCGAGAAGGTTAATTACCATCAAACAACATGATGGGTCGTTTGTCTTGGTCGAAGAAACTGGAAGTTGCTTCAGCCCAGTTGGTTGTGTCGCTACGCCGTCGTGACAGAGTGGCAAAGGTGCTAAATTTCCGACCAGGGATCGAGCACACGCTTGAGTTGAAGCGCATGACACAACCAGAAAGTGTTGGAAGTTGAAGAGCCATTGAAGTCGGAGACACACCAAGCCCTGCAAATAGAAAAAATGAGATAAACTCAACAAAATCATATTCTTCGCCATTTTAACTGAGTTTTAAGAAAGGGCTCATTTGATATTTTTAAGATGTTATTACAAAGAAGGACGATATTTTAATAATTTATTTTAATATATTTTGACAAATGTGTAATTATTTTATTGGTTTATATATTTAAAATTAACTATATTGTAAAAAAAAGTTGTTTTGATAATTTTTTCTATTATAAAATATATTATTACTATATTGTAAGTGAATATGTAATATATTTAAAATTGACTATATTGTAAAAAAAAGTTGTTAAAAATATTTTTTTTTATTATAAAATATATTATTATTACATTGTAAGTGAATATGTAATATTTAAAATATTAATGCAACGTGGGTAAGAAGTGTTTCAGAGTTCATGAAGAAAAAAAGTAAGGTTCTTTTCTTAAAAATTTTGAGAACTGTCAAACTTTACAGAGGTAATCTCTCATGTAAAAATTATATTATGTCAAATCTTTTGTAATATGAAACTTGTATTTTAATAATATTTATTCAAATTTAATTTTTTTCTAATGAGACATGAAACTTTGGTTTAAAGAAATTTGATTTTATTACTCTGTTTTGTATGGCAAATCTTTGATTATAGAAGGTGACACGACAGTGTAAAAAGGTGAGGGCCACCTCCTATGCATCATGACAGCCACATATTATACTGGCACTAATTATATTGGATTTTATAGGAATATAAATGGTTTTAGTTATTTTTTAAAACTATTTGGGTTTGATTTATTAAATGTTTAATTACACTTATCTGTTTAATTAAATAAATAAATTTAAATTTTTTCAGACCAGAATTATGTAATCCCTTAGAATTTTACTTCACATGTTTTTTTGCAAGGTTTCAACTTTAGGATTTTTATCTCTTACACGAAATCAAAGTTAATGCAATCGTATTAGGGATAATCCAGTTGGAGGTTTTGACCAAATCCTTATTTTTGGACCATATCAGACCAATGATATAGTCAAACTCTCACGTGTAAAAAAAGATAAACACAAAAATTATTTCAAGTTATAGCATTCCAAACTTAAAAATTAAATAAATATATATATATATATATATATATATATATATATTTTTTTTTTTTAACTTTCGTCAATTTCTTTTTACCTGTTTAATTACATTTATTTTTAAAATTGGATAAATTGTATCAAAATTTAGCATAAATAGAAAAAAAAAACATATTTAGAATAAAATGTGACTCATAATTAAAATTAAATCTGTAATAAAAATATCTTTTGGAGTGTTAACGCTTTGAGGGGAGAAAACAAAAGGAAGAGTTACGCCTGAAGTTGGGACTTGGGAGCAGCCACCGTAGACTTGTGCATTCTGCATTGAAGTGTAGAGAAGAAGAGAAGAAGCAACAGCAATGGGTTGGATCGGAGAGACTATGGATTCCATCAAATCTCTTCAGATCCGGCAGGTTCTCACTCAGGCTGTTAGCCTCGGTTCGTTCTTCTTCTCCTCTCTCTCTCTTTTTCCGTTTTAATTTTTCATTCAATTTACCTTCTATCGTATTTGCCTACACTCCCAAACCATTCCAATTTCAACTTCTCCGATCAAATTCTTCACTCCCAGCTTTTTTTAGGGTTTTTATCTCAACCCTGGTTGCCAATTTTTTCACTGTCAGCGTTTGCAAGAGCATTACGCTAGCATGGATATCTTCGCTTTTAGCTTTAGGGGTTTATCTTTAGCGGCTCTCACTCTCACTCTCACTCACTCTCACTGTCACACTCGTTATCGACGAGGATCAATATGATTTATGGTAATCCGATTATGCAAACAACATAGGGTTATTGTGTCCACACCTTGAAACCATTGTGTTTGTCTTCCGTACTTCTTTTCATTCCTCTGTCCTACTCAAATGTTTCTATATGCATGTGCTGCTGACAGTAATTCAACATTTGGTTAATAACTCTGCATAGGCTATGCTGTTTTATCATAAGTACTGTCGACGGTATGGTTTTCTTGGTCTATCTGTAGGATTTTTTATTTTTTATTTTTTATTTTTTATTTAGCAAAGTATTTTATGTTTTGACTCAGGCATGATTGTTACGTCTGCGTTGATAATATGGAAGGCATTGATGTGCATTACTGGCAGTGAATCTCCTGTTGTTGTTGTTCTTTCCGGAAGCATGGAACCAGGATTCAAGCGAGTGAGTCTGTCTTGTGCATTAACGCTTAACTGTTTCTGTTGTTGTTTTTGTTCTTTTTCAGTAAATAGTATTTTTGTGTTTCTTGTACACATAATTCGGGATATATTTCAGTGAGAGTCTTGTGTATATATGCAAACTATTCTTGTCAACATAATTTGTCTGCTACTTTGTGGTTTTAACAAATGCGGCTAATGTGCAGGGAGACATCTTATTCCTGCACATGAGTAAAGATCCAATTCGGGCGGGGGAGATTGTTGTGTTTAATGTGGATGTAAGTTTTCTCTTGGGTTGTTTCTTTATATTTTGCTTAGCTTATTTGTATTTATCAGAATCAATCTATAAAAAAAAATTATATCTGAACCATTGTGTATGGCTTAACTCAGAATAATAGTTTGTTTATTCTTGTTAGTTATATTCATTGTTTGATTCTCTGTTTTTGCTCACTACTTTCGTATCATAATTGACGTAAATGAGATTATTTATTGACACGTATTTTTGTATTTAGGGACGTGAGATTCCAATTGTTCATCGTGTAATTAAGGTAAGCACCTCTGGGACACCGAAATTGTGTTTTAGATGGAAAGTTAGGGAAAATCTGTTCACAGCATTGCATGGGGGATCCACTTCATAAGTGTGTTGCTGAAGTGGTGCCTATTCAAACTGAAACTACATAAAGTACATAAACTGTTCTTATTTTGTTTGATGTCAATGCAAACCAAATCCTAACCTGGGTTTTATCAACATATGTACCATCAGTTTTTGGTTCTTAATTTATCTTTATCTTAATCTTGAAGGATAAAGAACATCAATCTAGGGTGCCATTAGAACTTTCCTCCTTCACTCTCTGCTTCTCCGTTGTTGGTTGAACTACTTAGTTATTTTCGTTGACAACATTGTGAAAACTAGAGAGGTTCATGAATCTCAGGGTAATAGATATGAATATGATTGATACTTATCGTTCCTTGCAAAATGAAACATCTTTGCTTAAAGTATTTTTATCAATTTATATTCACTGACAACACTAAAAATGGAGAGCATCAAGAATATCTGGATAATTCATAAGATTGATTAGTTGGATTTATCCTTCTTTCCAGCAAGAAACTTGAATCCCTCAAGTGCACATACATGCATACATGCACGAACACTTAAATATTCACTTGTGTAAATTCTATATGTTTTCTACATTACACATCCTCTGGTTTAGAATTCTCTATGCATTTTGAAATATTGTGATGATTATGGTTGCCATATTTTAGAGTCTCAACACTTCATCATTCTGTAGGTACACGAAAGGGAGGATACTGGGGAGGTTGATGTTCTCACAAAAGGTAATGCCTAGTTCATGACTTGATAACTTCATGGAAATGTTGGCTATATTTGATTTTTTGGTCCTCCATTTTAGAGAAACACTAGTGATGCTTGCAACACAAATTTTCAACATATTATTGAACGCATTTACCAGTAAAAGAAATGGACCCATTCTCTATTTAGTTAGAAATGCATGAAGTGTTTTAGTTCACAGAGTATTGTTAGCATCTCTCTTGTACGACACATTTTAGTTAGTGGCTATGTTAATGTAGTGCTTCCCTTGATTTATTTTGCTGTCTATGGCAGGAGACAACAATTATGGGGATGACAGGCTATTGTATGCTCATGGTCAGCTTTGGCTGCAAAGGCACCACATAATGGGTAGAGCTGTCGGGTATGGCATTTTTTTAGTTACACTTGCTCCGCTTATTGTAGAATTGTTTTCTAAACCTGTTTTGTTATACCCAGTACTACCTGTTTTGGCAAGCACACAGTTATTTACAATATTTAGGTTATATGCTTCAATTCTTCAACTGTAATAAGAGAGAGATGTTTGACATTAAAGTAGTAGGCATTTTTTGGCAACATTCTAAATGCCACTACTAGAGCATAGTATCTGACAATTTCTAACACCCAATGTGCTCTTGAATATGAGCATCATGCCAAGTGTTAATCCTACTTTATCCCAAAATGATACCAACAGTTTGACATTTAATAGTATGAAGCATTTCATTGGTAAGTAGTTTTCTGGTACTAAAAAAATTGCTTGTATTGTCAATGGCAGGTTCTTACCTTACGTGGGCTGGGTGACTATTATTATGACTGAAAAACCTATTATCAAGGTTTGTTTGCTGTGCCAATCTATTGTGTTCATGTAGCTCGTGTAGATTGTTGACGGTTCGAAACTTAATAGTTTTCTTGTGATGCTGATTTATTGCAAAGCAACGGATGATACTTTACTCTGCAATGCGATAAAATGATAATTTTCGAGATGCATGACATATGTTTTAAGTTGCAGCAAGTATGAAGTATTCTAAAGCTGTCTCATCTTTGCAGTATATTCTCATTGGTGCTTTGGGGTTGCTCGTGATAACTTCAAAAGATTAAATGATGATTCTAAAATCAAACTGCGGCCTAAACTCCGATGGTAGTATGAGCAGATGTCATGCTTTTCTTGCAGGTGTCATTTTGTACCATTCATAGTATGGGGACTATATAATGTTAAGAATTAATGAAAAATAGTGGAATTTTGATATTTACCTTGATGAGTTGGCATCTGATTGAACTCCATCCCCTCCTTTATGTTCTATTTTAGTGCAGTTTAAGATTAAGCCTATAAATCTGCTGTTTCTTATCCACAATGCCACCTGCGGTCTATGTACATTAAAAACTTGCTTAGTTCTTTGTGAAAAACTTTAGCTTGCCCATGCTTTACTAATCTAATATATAGTTTTATTCAAATTTTACCTAGATCGATCCTGAAGGAAAGCTAATATAATATTTCTTGGGGGGATTAAATATTTTTTGTTGGTTATTTGTAGCTTTCACCCCCCTTTTGAGTTTGATCACGGATTTCATTTTTTGGGTACTTCACTGTTGACATTTTTGAACTCGACATCATTTTTTAAGCTAGAGCCACTTCTGTGTCAATCGAAAACGTAGATGGGGGTCGTAGTCACGCCAGTAAGACCAAAATGGCACACAATTAAGTTTATGGTTTTTCATAGTTCCACCAATTCAACCTACCAAATATTTATGTTACTTTTATGCCATACTTGAATGGTTGATTATCTTAACCACAACATTTACTGACACTTAATTTTTTTTACATCCATTTCATACTACCTTTTACTATTTTCTACTCTTTTATTTTTCTTTTGAAATACAAAAGTTTATGTTTAGAATCATTCTACTCTTGAAAAAATTGTCAAATAATATTATAATTATTGATGTCAAATAACTTTTTTTATCAGGACATTTTTTAGTTTTGACACTGAAAATTATGAGGAAATTTCTAGCTAATTTCCATTTTCATAATTTATTCTTTATTTTATTTTAATGGCTATAGATGAGCCAATCAACACGATAACAAAAATAAAAAATAAATGTCTATTAATGAGAATAATTCTCCCATAATGATTATCGAAACATTTTATTCCTTCTAAAGACAATGTAAAAACCGCATTTCATTTCATGAAATCTTAAACACACCATACACCATTGAATTATTATTGAAATTGATTTCTTTTATCATTCCGGCTAATATCTTCACAAATTCTAATAGTAAAAATTATGAATTCTGATAAGAAAGTAAAAAGTATAATTTATTATATTTTTATTTATACAACAAATTTACAAGTTAGGACTAAAATTAAAAAAAAAAAATCCAGTTATACAATATTTATTACATGTATTAAAACTAATGATATAATTAGTCTAATATTTTCATCTTCATATTATTCTCTAACAAAAGTCATATGTATATACCAAAACTTATGTGATAAATCTTAAAAACTGTTAAACAGAAACGAAGCTTGATTTTTAAGAAAAAGATAATCTTTTTGAAAAATGTTACACTTATATAGTTTCTTTGGCAACAGGAATGTCACTGGGAAATTATTGAAACCTGAACATCACCGGTCTTCCATGAAACCCTTTCTTCCTCCTTTCTTTCAAACTCAACAATGTCCAAAGCCGTTCTTTCTCGAATCAAACCTCGTCACCGCCACAAAATTTCCTCCTCTTTACCTCCCCACATCATCAAACTCGTCTCTGACGTCATCCGAATCCTTAAATCCCATCAATCGCAGGAATCCCTCCAATCTCGCTTTGCTCAATCCAATGTTCTTGTTTCCGACATTGCCCATTTCGTCATTGATCGTGTCCACGACCCGGAGCTCGCTCTGAAGTTCTTCGATTGGGCTTCCACCCGACCCTTCTCTTGTTCTCTCGATGGGGTTGCCCATTCCTCTCTTCTGAAGCTCTTGGCCAGGTTCAGAGTGTTCTCGGAGATCGAGTCGGTGTTGGAGAGCATGAAAGCTCAAAACTTGATCCCTACCCGTGGAGCATATAGTTCTTTGATTCTTACATATGGAGAATCTGGGTCGGTTGATAGGGCTCTCCAGTTATTCCATGCAGTGCGTGAAATGCATAATTGTTTTCCCAGTGTTGCCGCAAGCAATTCGTTGCTGAATGGCTTGGTCAAGAGCGGGAAAGTCGATGTTGCGCTTCAGCTGTATGATAAAATGCTTCAAACAGATGATGGAACTGGTGCTGCTGTGGATAACTATAGCACCTCGATAATGGTGAAGGGCCTGTGCAACTCGGGGAAAATTGAGGACGGTTGGAGGTTGATTAAGGATAGATGGGGAAAAAGTTGTGTGCCACATGTTGTGTTTTATAATATGATTATTAATGGGTATTGCAAGAAGGGTGATCTCAAAAGTGCAACCAGAGCTCTCAAGGACTTGAAAATGAAGGGGGTTTTGCCAACAGTAGAAACTTACGGAGCTTTAATTAATGGATTTTGCAAGGCAGGGGAGTTTGAAGCAGTTGATCAATTTCTGACAGAAATGGCTGCAAGGGGATTGAATACGAATGTGAAAGTGTTTAATAGTATTATTGATGCAGAATATAAGCATGGTTTGGTAGCCAAAGCAGCTGATACAATGAGAAGGATGGCTGAGATGGGTTGTGAACCAGATATTACAACTTACAATGTTATGATTAACTTTTCATGTAGGGGTGGAAGGACTAAAGAAGCTGATGAACTGATAGAAAAGGCGAGAGAAAGGGGATTGCTTCCTAATAAATTTAGCTATACACCCCTCATGCATGCTTATTGCAAGCAAGGGGATTATATTAAGGCATCAAGTATGCTTTTTAGGGTTGCTGAACTGGGAGAAAAACCAGACTTGGTTTCTTATGGAGCTTTTATACATGGAGTAGTCGTTGCTGGGGAAATTGATGTTGCATTGATGGTCAAAGAGAAAATGACGGAGAAGGGTGTACTTCCTGATGCTCAAATTTACAATGTTTTGATGAGCGGTCTCTGCAAAAATGGGAGGTTTTCTGCCATGAAATTACTACTTTCAGAAATGCTTGATCAAAATGTTCAACCTGATGCATATGTCTATGCCACCCTGATAGACGGATTTATTAGAAGTGGTGAGCTTGATGAGGCAATTAAGCTTTTTGAAATCATAATTAGAAAGGGTATAGACCCTGGGGTTGTGGGGTATAATGCCATGATCAAAGGCTTCTGTAAATTCGGAAAGATGACAGATGCTCTGTCATGCTTAAATAAGATGAAAAATGTGCATCATGTTCCAGATGAATATACGTATTCCACAGTCATAGATGGATATGTAAAACAGCATGACATGAGTAGTGCCCTCAAGATGTTTGGACAAATGATGAAACATATATTCAAGCCAAATGTGATCACCTACACCTCTTTAATCAATGGGTTCTGTAAGAAAGAAGATATGATCAGAGCTGAAAAAGTTTTCGGAGGAATGAAAACTTTCAATTTGGAGCCTAATGTTGTCACCTACACCACACTAGTTGGGGGTTTCTTTAAGGCTGGTATACCTGAGAAAGCAACATCCATTTTTGAGTTAATGCTGATGAATGGTTGCCTTCCAAATGATGCTACATTGCATTACATGGTAAATGGTTTAACAAATACTGCACCTTCTCCGGTTCTTGTTGAGAAAAGCGATTCCAAGGAAAATGAGAGGTCACTGATTTTGGATTTCTTCACAATCATGATTTTGGATGGATGGGGGCCAGTGATTGCAGCTTACAATTCTATTATCGTTTGTCTTTGTAAACACGGAATGGTTGACACTGCCCAATCTTTGCAAACTAAGATGCTGAATAAGGGATTTCTTATAGACTCTGTATGTTTCACTGCTCTGCTACATGGTTTATGCCAAAAAGGCAAGTCAAAAGAATGGAGAAATATTGTATCCTGTGATCTAAGTAAGACTGAACTTCAAACTGCTGTTAAATATTCCCTGACATTAGACAAATACCTATATCAGGGAAGGCTCTCAGAGGCTTCGGTTATTTTACAGACCTTGATTGAAGACTCCAAGTTTTCTGAACAACCTGATAAAAATCTAAAGGTTATAGCAAGATAGAGACTGAGGAAATTCCCATGCATGAGGACATTTTACAGAGTAAAGAAGTCAAGCAATATTTCAGTCATGTATGAATGTGTATATAATGTGATCTACATAGAATTTAAAGAAGACATATATATTGTCTTTTCTGAATTCTATTAACCTTCTTGATGTCAGCAAACAGCAAATAGACAACACAAATTATCTTCAGACAATCATTTTATGAAGAGTATATAAGTGAATCATTATAATCCCCAACCTTTTTCACTATTACTAGCATCAGTTAAAGATGTTGAATCTCAATGCTTTGAAGCTGGCATGCATAAAGATGTTGAATATCAATGCTTTGAAGCCTGAGACAGCTGCTTGTAACAATAGAGGTTCTGAATTGATATAAATCTTGCAGTTGCGCGGCATATCGGTTTACTTTTCTCCCAGGGGAAGCAACGGGGAGCATGTGTATTACTTGTATATAATTGTTTGACAATTAACATCAAATGTGTATTAAATCTCTATTTCATTAGTCTGTTTCAGCCATTAGCTATGAAAGTGGTCCAAGACCTTCCCAATTCCCACAAACATAGGAGGAAACTTTACCTGACACGAATACACGATCCCAAGGTTGTTTGTTTCTTTAGTTTTTGACAGTTCAAAAGTTATTTCTCCAGTTTCTGGCAGTTCACATACCATATTGGGAAAAGTACTCCTACATAATAATATGCCCTCACTGATATATTTTCGCCTAATTCAATAACTTTAATGCCCCTTTCTGACTATCCCATGGGATGGGAGAGGGGCAAAATTGCAGCGAGCCTACAATACTAACCAATTTCAAAGTCAAGGCATTGGGATATATATTTTGCAGATTAGTCTAAATGGAGTTGGATTCTTCTTCACCATTTCAGATAATTTGGTTATGCATGCATTCTGATTCAGATGTGAGAAAGCTGAAAAGTGTCTTATGGAAGTAGTTGAAATCTAGAATAGAGCTGAAGAACAGAGAAGAATAATTGGTTCTCCCTCATCCCAGGTGTGATCTTTGGTTGGTTTTCATAAATCAAGCACATTCAATAAAAGGTCTCCTTGATTTATCATTACCATATTTTTAAAAGCTAAATTGTGTTTTGCAAGTCTACTCGATAATTACATGAACAATTGATAAATACAACAATGCTGCACATGTTCAACCCCATCCATGGAGTGCAAGCTCACCTATCTTGAACTTTTGAGTGCTGCATTTGTTGGGTATAAATAAAGTTCTACATCAGAAAAAATAAGAGATGGACACGAGTTTATATACACATAAGATACCTTCATTGATAAAAGACATTTTGAAGTAGTATCAAAAAAAAATCCGTGAGAACTTAGTTAAAGCGGAAAGGGACCATGAGCGTTTACGAAAATAACTTTAGCTTTATTGTCCGAGTTCTCTTTGGATAGAGAGAAATGCGTGAAAGAATGTGAAAAGTACTAAGATATGGATGAAACTCTTATTTACTTTATAATTACATATTTTTTTATATTATTACCATTCTTAATATTCATTAGTATACACGTATTTGCATATTCGAGGGACTAAAATAAAAGAAATTTAAATTTGGGAGATCAAAGTTTGAATCACACCCCAAATTTCGATAACTAAAAACATAATTAAACGTTTTCTAAAATCCCTATGAATAGGTAGCTTAACAAACAATATTTTTAATTACTTTCACTGCAATAGACCATAAATTATACACAGTTTTTTTTTTGTGTGTTAAATTAATTTGCATAGGTTTATGAAAAAATAATCAACAAATAGCATGTTACTTAAACATGAGATTATTAAAGGTGTGGACATATGAAAAAGTTCTGGACCGGAACTCTAATTAAGTATTTATAATAATTAAATTAGATATTCAAAGTTGCTTTAATTTTTTTTTCTCAAAGTCTCAGCGTATTAATTCAAGTCAAGAAGAGTGTGAATGTCGTACTTAAAAGTTGAGTTGATGGTTAAACGCTATATTGTATCACTTAAATCATAGTTTTATCATTCAATTTATATATGATATGTTCCTCAAGCACATATTCATGACAAGTTGTTAATGTTTTTATTAACATTCATTGTTTAAAATTCATTTATTCATGGTTGGTGATTTGAGTTTATTTATTTATTCTATGGTGTGAGTTGGTATAAAAAATGTTGATATCTGTTGAATATAGTGAAAAACTATATTTTGGATTAATCTCTCTTATGTTAAATATACATATAGGATTCTCTAAAAGAAATATGGACTAAGCCCAAAATACAAATAAGAAATAATAACAAACTAACTAAAAATAAAAGATAAATATAAAATAAAGATAATATATTTAACACTCCCCCTCAAGCTGGTACATAAAGACTTAAAGTATCTGCCATAAAGACTTAAAGTATCTGCCATAAAGACTTAAAGTATCTGCCATAAAGACTTAAAGTATCTGCCATAAAGACTTAAAGTATCTGCCATAAAGACTTAAAGTATCTGCTTCTACACTTGAGAGATTTGCAAGACGACATAGAAGATAAAATACCAACCCAAAAGACTCCCCTGAGCAACAAATCTGGGAGGTTGCTCCATGTAAATCTCTTCTTGCAAATTGCCCTTGAAGAATGCCACCAGTGGATAAAGAGGTAATTGTTGGAGAGCCACCACGGCTATAAATAAACTAACAACAAACCATCTTTTCCATAAAAAAAAAAGCATATATGGACGGGTCAAACGCAATGGTGAAAAGAGAGGTCAGAAGAGACAGCAGCGGAAGAAGCCATGGATAACTTGGCCGAGACGATAAAAAAAATCTGTGATCGTCGGTCGAAACTGAAACTCCGGTAATGGCAGCAATAGACAATAGCGGTAGATGACGGCGTCGCCGACAGTGGTAGATGGCCCCGCCGCCGACAGCAGATGTAGTGGTAGAGGCACCAGAAACTTTTACCTTAGAGGAACCTTAGGCTCTGATACCATGTTGAATATAGTGAAAAACTATATTTGGGATTCATCTCCCTTGTGTTAAATACACATAGGGTTCTCTATTTATAATAGAAGAAATATGGGCTAAGGCCAAAATACAAATAAGAAATAACAACAAACTAACTAAAGATAAAAGATAAATATAAAATAAAGATAATATATCTAACAATATTAAATCACAAAGATAAATGATGAATAACATAGGAAATTAAATTAGATATGTATTAAAAGAAGAACAATAAATGATGACATTTAAGTATTAATCAGAGTATTTCTGAATAAATATGATATATGTGACACCCGGGCAGGCGGTGAGTGATCGCCGATGCAAGAGGCACAGACAAGGAGCGGCTCCTGGCAGGCTTCAAGTGGAAGAGGCACGTGGACGAATCGAACATACACCAGAATGATAGGGATTTGGAGACTGTATAGGTATGAGATTATACAGTTGAAGGATAGCTTAAAGGAATTGATTTGGCTACTCATATCAACAAATGCATTTGTTTTTCGGTAGCCTAACCCATAAGAACTCCATGGTTAAGCGTGCTTAGCCTGGAATAGTTGAAGGATAGCTTAAAGGAAGTGATTTGGCTACTCATATCAACAAATGCATTTGCTTTTCAGTAGCCTAACCCATAAGAACTCCATGGTTAAGCGTTACAATGAATAATGTAGATAGTGAAGAGAGAAATATTATTTCTTTAATAATGCATAGTGCACATAGTTAGAGAATTTTATATATTTAAGATATTATTATAGGTGTTAATATATTATCTCCTCACATATTCTTTTTTTAATTTGTGGGAAAATCAAAATATAACTCCATAAAAGATGAAACAAATAGTATTGCAACTAAATATAGTTTATATATATCAACATAAAAAATATTTTAAAATAATTATCGTCCTAATTGAACTATCTAAATTACAACGGTAACATTGACAAATAAACAATTTCACTTTTTTTAATGAATTAAAACTTCGTGTATATGAAGCATTTTCAAATAAAAAATTAATGGCTCTTAACTTTAATGAATCATCGATCTCTTCGTTAAGCCGAATTTTTCCAAAATGTCAACATTACTTGGGAAGTTTTAGTTCGTTTCAATACACGAATAATGTAAAATATATTTAATTATATATACTAATTATTCCTATCACAATGGCTTGATAATTTATTCAATATAATTAAAAATGATAATTGCGTAGACAACTTTTTCCTTACAGTTATTTTTTAAAGAAATAATTGCCTCAAATGTGCCTCTTCACGATAAATAAATAGCTAATTAAATATTGGTTGAAGCTTTCCCAAAGTTATATTTTATCATAAATACAATTAAACATTTCTTCAAATTATATATAGCACTACACTTTTTTTTTTGGAAAGTATCATAAAACTAATTTAGAATATAAATTTAATTATAAATAAACATCTATATACAGTATATTATTGTATTTTAATATTGCAAAATTAACTATAAATAGTAATGAACAGCAAAGTGTTAAGGTGTGAACCAGAATTGAATTTAGGTCTTGGTGGCAAAAATGAGAGTGATAATTATTACTCTATTTCTGTTCATAGTTAGGGCAGTTGCAGAAGATGCCGGTACTGATACAGCCATTGATCCAGTGAATTACACAGAGACATATGAGTCTTCTGCATTCAAAAAGTTTGTGACACATTGTAGTTCGCATGTTGCAGAGACATGCAGTGAAAGTGAAGCAGTGCAAAAGGAGGGTGGTGAAAAAAATGGAGCACATGGGTTAGGGCTTTGTCTTTTGGATTCTATGAAGAGTTGTTTGGTGGAGCATGGAGCCTCTCTTGAGGAAAAAACTCCTAAAAACCAAAAAGATTCGTCGGAAGATACCCGACTATTCCGGCCACCACCCGTAAATGGCTTTCCGGTGCCGTTACCACCACCCATAAAATTCACAACTGATACTGTGAAAGTCATAGCGAAAGCTCCTAGTCTTGCTCTAATCCAACCTCATCCACTGTCCATTGAAACTCTGAAATTCCAAGCTGTCTTGAGAACCTGCAGCCATGTCAGTGCACGCACTTGTTTCACTCATCCTGATGTTGCTACATCAACTTTATCACCTTGTCTCGTTACATCTCTGAACCAATGTGTATATCCGGATGATACCTGGTATGTAAGCTTTTGTCGAGTTTTTTTCTTTTTTAAGAAATATTAATAAATGAATTTTAAACGTAAATAATCTTCTTCTTTTTTTTATTTCTACTTATATAACGTCTATTTATATATTTTAAAACTATTATTTTTTTTATTGTTGTTAAGATATAATAGATAAATCTCATTAGAATATACATTTTCATAATTCTAATATTATCTTAAATTAAAATAAGTTTTGGATGATATACAATTTTGAAAAATAAATTTATATTTAATTTAATTCTATAAAATTGATTTACAAAATCTGCATTAATTTATTTATTACAAATTTAGTTTGTTTCTAGTTTATATAAAATCTCTAATAACTTACGTCACAAGTTTTTGGACAAGCATCTTTCACTCATTATAGTTTTCCAATTAATATGCAAGAAAAATGTTAACGACCTAGAAAAACATTATTTCACTAAAAGAAATTTTTAAATAGTATTCAATTTTACGGTGAAAATTAATTAATTATTATAGTAACTAATTTAAATATTAAATTAAAAATTAAGAATTGTTTATTTGTAAAATAATTATTATAAATAAAAAATTATAATTAATTCGATTATGACTATAAAAAAACTAATATCTAAATTAATTACTATTTATAATAGTGAGTAAATTTTAATTTATAAAATAATATCTAAATTAATCACTGTATTAATCAATTAATTTTTTATCTTGATTACTATTTAAAAATTTACTTCTAAAACAAACCTTTTCTATCCTTACAAGTGATTTCCAAGAAAAATAAGCATGGAATCAGAAAGAAACCAAGATTCTTATCTGTTTCTTTCTAGCATCTCTTGCTCATATTTCAAGACAGATTGTTATTGTTGTTGCTATCAACAGACAGAATTGTTTCGTGTGTGTAATAATAGACAAGATTGTACTAATTGATTCATTTTTGCTCAGTAACTTTTATTTGGTCTGTATTAATTTCAGATATTTTGTACCTTAAAATCATACTGATGTTTCATTTCCCTTTGTTTCATTTGCTTGTGATTGGTGCAGGTGAGGCAGGTTTTCGCCATAAATAATTCTGGGAAGAACTTGCGTTGTGATGCTATACTAATAAACCAACAATTACAAGCATTCTCCATCATCTATATATAATAGTCACTTTTCCTCAACTCAACTTTTAATCTCTCTTCAAACGTTGTTTTCTTTATGGTGAATGATTTGTTCTACCCTTCCAATTACCTATATGAATAAAAAAAATTATCCAAGAATGTTATGATGCCTGATAATGGCGTTACTAATATAAATACATATTTTTATTTTACTTTCCAATATTTTGCATCATGTATCGAATAAGCTTTTATGTGGGTGTTACTAAAAAAATTTAATACCGTTTCGTTATGTATTTTGTAGATATAATAATGTCCGATCCGATCGATACCTCATTGAATAAAGCAACGCCGACGAGGAATATGTCATGTTAACTAAATGGTGTTGGAAGGGTAGTAAAACCCCGTGTTGACCGAATAGTGTTGGGTATATTCTAAATTATAGGTAAAATGGGTTATGCCGTCTTAAAAATGGACGTCCAAACTTCGTTTCCTTCACTAAAATCACACTTAAACAACAAAATTAAACAAAAACCATTGCATTTATATAAAAAATACAAAAATTTAGACTATGGTCTCCTAGGTTACCAAAACTGGCTCATGCAGTACAACTTTCTGTACAAATCCAAGATTTTGTTTGTGTAATCGTTTACATGGTAAACGATTACAACTTTGGTCTAGAGCAAAAAACAAAGTTTTAATCGTTTACAAGACCTTGATAAACGATTACACGAACAAAATATTGGATTTGTACATAAAATTGTACTATAGGAGCCAGTTCGTGTAACCTAGGGGACCATAGTCTAAATTTTAATATTTTTTGCATAAACACATTGGCTTTTGTGTGATTTTGTTGTTTAAGTATGATTTTAATGTGAAAAATCAAGTTTGGACACCCCATGTTCGAGATAAGAAACCATTTTTTTCATCGTTTACAAGACCTTGATAAACGATTACACTAACAAAATCCTGGATTTGTACAAAAAGTTATACTGTAGAAGCCAGTTCTAATAACCTAGGAGACTGTCAATACCCAATTTTGTCCGGATAGTCTAAAGTTAAAAGAAAAAGAAGAGATTTTTATTTTTATTTTTCTTTTCCTCTTCCTATTATTTTTGCTCTAAAGTTGTTTTGTTTTTATTTGTTTCTTTCCCGTTTACATTATTTTATTTTCATTGTATTTCATTTTGTTTTATTTCAGTTTACTTTATTTTATTTTATTTTCGCTTTATTTTATTTTCTCTCGTTTTCCGTTTATTTTTATAAATTTTACTTTTATATTTTATTAATTTGTTGTTTTCTTTAATTGGTTTCTTATACTCTAAATTCAAAAAAAGCGGTATCTTCCTAATTAGTAATCATGCAATGACATTCTTTGCCAAAAAGAAAAAAAAGAAAAGAAAAAAAAGCAATACCAAGGTCAACCAAGCTTCTCTGCAAAGTTGCTTTCCGGCAGCACAAGGCACAGAGAATGCTTAAAATGTATCCCTAATTTTTCTTAGGTTGGTCTGCGAACTACGTACATTCATCAAAAAAGTGAAGATTTTGAATGTTTTTGGTCGACTGATACGATGAAAACATGAAAAAAAGAAAAAAAGACAAAGATGAGATCTTGGGAGATACGCAGGGAAAGACCTTAACCAGCAGAACAAAAGGCACTGATCCATGAGAAAAATAAAAAAGAATTTTATTCATTTTGACCATCACAACAGAGTAGGAGAACGAAACAAAAAGCACAAGATCATAGGGAACCGTTATTCATATCACATACCTCACCATCAAAGAACATTGTAGACCTACCCCCATCACCTATCACCGCCACTTGGTGATCAAGAGAAGACCTCACGGTCATCCGAAACCCATTTGCCTTCAACCTTCTTACGCCTGCAAGAACGTGGGACAACCAAAACCAAAAAGGAAGATCACTCGAAGAGGGCTGAGGGAACTAGATATGAATGCATGCCCCTCTGTTATACGTCTAGATATGAATGAACGATGCTATCTGAATATGCATGAATGATGTTTGATCAGTACATAGTTGTTTGACTCCTTTTTGACTTCACCTGTTAATCAAAATACACCCAACATGTAATTTCAATGGCCTGCAAATTTCATCAGCTTTAATTGACAATAGAGGATAGGTAGATTCCCCAACATCTGGACTTCAATATACTCATCTATTTGCACCAACCATAGAAAAATGCAGCAAAGGAAATAGAGGCAGATGCATTTCCAGAATAGAAAACATAGAAAACATAGCCAACAGAAGAAGAATCACAGATTATCTTTCATCTATAAACCACTCAACAAACATGGCTTCACCATATACCTTCACATGAGAGCAAGAATAGGAAGACTCATGAAACACAGATGGTCACCTGGAAAAGAAATATGCATCCAGAAATAAACTTTTTCTCCTCAACGACAGATACCATACTTGCCCGTTTCAACTCACCATGGTGTTTCACCTCCATCAGATAAACAAGCTGGAATCAGATTACAAATCCCCTGTCATTTTATTCAAAATTTGTCCTCTCGAGCAAACCACCACCATTCATCTTTTTGGAATAACCATCAGCCATCTTCCCCAATACCCAGTTTCCCTTTGAACCATCGATAGCCGCTGGCTCCTGGCGGCTACCCATCAGGCGCACTCCATTATTCTGTATAAAGAGGAAGCGTTGCGAGCCTGATTCCTCCATTCCCTGTCAACACTGAAACAAATCATGAAACTCTATAAGAAATAAAGGAAAACAACAAAAACACGTAAAATCTCATAGAGATGAGATTCAAACTTAAATTAGAATGAGTGTGTATTAGAACAGAGTGTAATTGAGAATAAAAGAGGAGATTCGCATGGTGTTTGTCGTGGCTGTGCGACTGGAGTTCGCGTTGACTTCCGGAGGCGCGATGGTAGCTCACAGAGGTGGTCCAGCGAGGGGTTGGTGTTTCTGTGGCGGCGGCTCGCGACGGCGCGAAACACTGGACGTCGGCGGCCATCCGCTTCGCCGAATTGGGGGTGATGACCCTGGTTATTGGGCAGCGTCGTATCGGAGAAAGAGGAGGGCCTTGACGCGGCGACCGACGGCAATCTGGCTTGCGATCTGCGGCGGCCGGATTCACCCGAGCGGTGGTCGGCGTCGTTATCGAACAGAGGGGGTTCCTCCCTCGCACGCGAAGAAGAAAGGGGCAAGATGGTGGTCCGGCAAAAAGGGCGGTGCCTCTTCCGGCGAAGGCGCTGACGACGCCGCGGACATCCCTTCGTGGTGGCCGGTTGGTAGGAGGGGACGAAGTGCTCGAGCCGTGGAGTTGGGTGCTACTTGGTTGTTTCGCTCAGAGGAAGAGAACCCTGGTGGTTCTGGGGTGTTGAGCGTGAATGAGGTAGGGGAAACAAAACCCCTAAGTTCTGAAAGAAGCCTGGGCTAGGTTCTTGGGCGCAATTCTCTTCTTTTTTAAAAAAAAAAAATGAAAAAAAACGTTTCCTCCGCTGCACCCCCGATTTCTCAACTGTGCATCCCTTCGTTTTTCCTGGTTGGGCTTAAGCCCATTAGCATTTTTGGATACTCTAATAAAGAGTTTAGCATCCTCCTGTTTCTCATCCTGACACCCCCTTTCTTTTTTTCTTTTTCCTTTTCTTAGCGGGGCCTCGAACCCATAGGCAACCATGGGTCTGTTTTCTCTGTGCAGCCACCCTCTTCTAGGTTTTTACCCCTCTATTAACATTTTGGAACTTTCTTTTTTTAATTTTCAATTTCTTTTATGTCTTCATTTGCCATTTTGTTTCTTGTTTTTTTATGTCATTTTATTTTATTCCTTATTTCATCTCATTTTATTTTACTTTATTTTATGTTTATCTCATTTTATTTTTATTTTTATCTTTATTTTTTTATCTTTATTTTTACATTTATTTTTATTTTTATTTTTATTTTTTATTTTTTTTATTTTTTTTATTTTTTTATTTTTGCTCTTTTTCATTTTAAATAATTTACCTTTTTTTAATATATAAATATTAGAGAAAAATAATCAAAAAAAATATGTTTTGAGGTTAAGCACGTGTGTGATCGCACGCATCGTTCTCGTGCTAATACCTTTTCTCCTTTTATAAAAATTAAAAAATATGTTTTAAAGGTTTAAGCACGTGTGTGATCGTATACATCGGCCTCGTGCTAATACATTTTCTCCTTTTATAAAAATTATCAAAAATGTTTTAAAGGTTTAAGCACGTGTGTGATCGCACACATTGTTCTTGTGCTAAGACCTTTTCTTCTTTTAATAAATTATCAAAAATGTTTTAAGGGTTTAAGCACGTGTGTGATCACACGCATCATCCTCGTGCTAAGACCTTTTCTCTCTTTATAAAATTAAAAAATATGTTATAAAGGTTTAAGCACGTGTGTGATCGCACGCATCGTCCTCGTGCTAAGACCTTTTCTCCTTTCATAAAATTATCAAATATGTTTTAAAGGTTTAAGCACGTGTGTGATCGCACGCATCATCCCCGTGCTAAAAACCTTTTTCCTTTTTTATAAAAATGCTAAAATATAAATGTTTTCAAACAACAAACAATCTTTCCTAGAACTACGTAACCCTGATTTCTCAGTCTGACTGAGAATACGTAGGAGCAAGGCCCGTCCTTGTCGGGCACAAAAAAAATAAAAAATAATATTTTGTCTCTTTTGATTTTTACTTTTTTAGGGGAAATTAAACATTTCGAAAACCACATTCTATTCGCGTAATTAATTAAAGGTACAGCCTTCGGGCAGGCGTTGTAGGGTGCTAATACCTTCCCTACACGTAACCGACTATCGAACCCGAAATTTGTTTTTCGCGGACCTTGCCTTATCTCTTTATGGTTTTTCCGTAGTTTTTCATAATAAACTATGGTGGTGACTCCAAACTCTTTCTAAACCTGTTTCTTTTTTGGATCGTCGTCCCGTCGCGATTTCGGTTGCGACATGGACCATAGTCTAAATTTTTGTATTTTTTGCATAAATGCAATGGTTTTTGTGTGATTTTGTGGTTTAAGTGTGATTTTAGTGTGGGAAAACAATTTTTTTCATTTGAACAAGTTAGTTGAAGTCCTTTAAGGTCTGGAACAAGTTAGTCTAAATTTTTTCATTTGAACAAGTTAGTTTGGTCTAGATTCAAAGACCTTTCAAATTTTTGACATTTATACCATGGTTGAAACTTATTTTTAGTGTTTAAGTGTGAGCAAAGACTAGGAAGTCATGTTTGGGCAATCCATGAAAGCTAACATTATATTGCAATAAGAATATGTACATAAATATCATTGTTTCTTACAAAGACAAAAATTCATCGTTGTCTACATACAAAGAAAAACTCTACAAATGAAACTAATCCTACAACAATCCAAATTTCATTTTTCTAATGTTGTCGTTGTTGAGGATCCAGTCACATACATATTTTTTTACTCGGTCAATGTCAAAAGCCACAACTTTCGAAACCTTTACTCGGTCATGGAGTGCGGGAAAGACAGTGTGGGAAGACGAAAAGCCCCAACTTTCGAAAAACACTAACCTTCGAAAAGTTTCCTTTTAAAAGTCTCAACCTTCGAAAAGCTCCAACCTTACAAAATCATCAACAATGCGAGAGATCCACAATAATGCTCAGGCAAATGAAAGAGACAAAGAACTCAGAGAACGAGAGAGAGTGGCGATGAGAGAACGAGAGAGAGTGATACGAGAAACGCGAGAGAGTGGCGATGAGAGAACGAGAGAGAAGGATACGAGAGTAAAGAGCGAATGAACGAATGGGTGCGAAGGAAAAAAACCGCGAAACGAAATTTCATTTTTTTTCACCTTCCAAATATGCTCCTGCGTGATTATTAAAACCTTATTTCTTTCTTTTCAAAATCGGCAATTAAGAAACGACACGTGACATTATCAAAAGAGTGTCAAAAGTTTGGTGTAAGTGTCAAAAGTTTGGTGTAAGGAGCGTTTTCGTAAAAAAAATAAACACACAAACATAAATATAAAATAATCATTTGATACTCTGTGAAATGGTAGTTATGCATGATCGTGCTAAAATAATTTCATCAATTCACGAAAAAGTTAGCAATCAATGTCGTTCTAATGATTGGAGTTTATTTGTCTCATCAGATAAATGTGGTGAATTATTTGAGAAATCTGATATTGTGAAAACGTGTTCATCGCAAACACTTCCCAGCGAAGCTTTCGTTTTCATGTTATATAAACAAGAACATGGAATCTTTGAAATTTTAAATTTCAAAGTTGATACAAGATCAAACCACGGAAAATAAAAAGACCAACAAACTGTTTGATACACTAGTACGGATCGCCATGGATGTTGATGTGATTCATGAAGACTTTCCTCAGATTTTTCACTACATCGTTGACTGTCATCTTGTACGCGTCACCCATCTGCAACCCATAAACGCAAACAGTGAAATAGTTGTACAGAGATTGACTTGAAGCATGAATGGTTGGGTGAAAGTATACCTGAGCGATGATGGTAATGCCAAGAGTTGAATTTCCAAAGGGCAACACGCTGGTGGCGGTGACACAGAGATGAAGATTTTCAAGGTGGTCCAATAATTTGAGCTCAACCCCTTCTTCCTTCTCACAGTGAATCTCAATCAGCACCTCATTCTCCATCACTCTTGCTTCAATATCAGGGAGCATTTTACACCAATCCTTCGAATCTCTTTCACTTGACTCACACACATCACTCTTCTTCAGGATCATCACCGATTCTTTCCCTCTCTTGTTTCTCTCTTCAAGCTCCGTCACACGTTCTTTAAGTTCTTTCACGTAATTAATCGCTTCCCCCAGTATCGAACTCTTGTCCGTCTGTCATACCATTTTATCAAATTCATGTATGTAAAAGTGATTCAATATAATCAATAGTTTTATCTATTAACAATAATACAAAGCACTAAGAATCAATTATACCGCTTCCATTCATTTAGATGATTCATTATTTTAATATGTTGCTTAGATAATTATGCACTGAAATAATCTCTTACATCTCAACCAAACACATTCTAAAATGAAGGTTTGTTCGATACAGAGTGCCCTGATGCGCTGTGTTTCAGGTATCTAGCATGTGTCACAATGTGATGTTCTCATTACTACTGTACTTTTTAGGATTATAATATAGGAAAGTTTACTTAAAAAAAATACGTGTTTTTGTCTCGAAAACGTCAAGCACCAAGATCATCGACATCGACGACGCCAGTAAGATCAAGATTAAGTTTTGATAAAGAAAACAATATATCAAGCAGGAAGAAAATAATTATAAAGAGCATAAGAATATACTCTGAAAGTGCATAGGATTCCAGTATTCTTCGATTACCGAGGCGAAAGTTGACAAACTTTGTTCATCGAATATCGAGTTGAAGATATAAATTAAAAAAGTTGAAGAGGCACTGATATGATAGATACCCAGAGGAGTAATAATAATATGTAATATGATAGAATAATATGCAGAATGGGTTGAGAAAGGGACAAGTTACCTTCTTGAGACCGGGAATGGTGGCTGAAAGTGCTATGAACCTCTCGGTGAGTTCCTGCCTCCTTTTTCTTTCGGCCATGATGTGGTCGACGGAACCGTTTCTGGCCCTCTTTCCAGTTTGGGTTGTGGACTTGGGTATTGGTTGTTCTGGGTTGAGATTTTGGTGGCGTTTGTTGCCGGAGAGAGTGGAAGGAGACGGTGGTTGAGGGGTGGCTGGTATAATGGTAGAGCTATCGAAAGACAAAATATATGTTGTGGGAGAAGAAGAGGTTTTGGATTTTGAACCTACCATTGTTAGCGTCTGAGCATCTGTGGGGGTTGTGAAGTTGTGGTGGTGAGTTTCAGAAGAAAAACCCGGTTCACCAAGTATCTCCCTGAGGAACTCCTCCTCTTGTGTGTGGCAGTCTTCTAATATCAGATCCCCATGCCTGTCATCGTCCATTTCCTACGAAAAGACAATCATTTCAAACGCTCATCCAACATAACATGTTACGACAACAACGATAACATGGTACCTGGTGTTTCTGTTTTTACCATTTGAAGAGAGAGTAGCTTCTGTGTTGATTTTGCAGAGATTCTGTCAAAGGAATACCTCCATTTAAATAACATCCATTACTTTTAAGCTTCTCCTGTTACTCAAATCAATTAATGTTTTGCATTTCATATTTAATAATCATAAATTCTTTAGTACATGATTTCACCAGTAAATACTGGACGGTTGGGGTGTGAAAAGAAGCCTGGGATTCGAGGACTGAAGGACTGAACGCATTAAATAATATAACATAAATTTTTAATCTTCATTTTACACTATTTTTTATTTTTTATTTTTTATTTTCTTGAAAAATATCAAAATTTATTTTAATCATTTTATTATTGTATTATACGTCAAATAATTGTAAATATGTCAATCCATCGTTATTTTATAATTTATGAGACTTTGTAATTTAATTTTCATAATTATCTTTTAAATTATTTTCAAATTTGAATTAAAATTACAAAACTAATAAATTATTTTAAGTCAACTTACACTTGTCATTGATAAATACTTTCTGCTTATATGTACAATAATGATAACATATAACCGGAAATTTAGTACATGCACCTTTGCAATCAATCCCTTTTAAAACCCTCAAATTTAATTGAATACCGTTATATATATATATATATATATATATATATATATATAAAATCAAACTTGTTCTATTTTTTTTCCTTAGATTTTTTTTAAAAGAAAATAAATATATATTTTCTGCATATGTATCATTATTAGAATTATATTACACATAACATAACTTATATTTATTAAATTATATAAACAGCATAATTTCACTTGAAGAAGGTTAATTGCAATTTCACGCCATTTTCTAGATAATTTGAACATTGCCAAACATTAAATATAGATAAACTATTGTATTACGATTCCCAAAAAAAAAGTAATCCTATATCATTAGTTATTCATATTAAGAGTGAAATTTACAAGCATAGTTACAAAATAGTCTGTTTAAGTAATTATTTTTGGCATTATAATTAAATAAGTTTTAAAATAATATTTATTTATAGTTCTAAAAATATAATAAAGTGAATATAGAGAATGTTAGAAATGTTATGTGGTTGGGTTTATAAGTATAATAAGATTATAAATTTTAGTAAGGTGAAAGGTGAAAGAATAGTTGAATTGGAGGTACATAAAGTAAAAATGAATGGATAGGTTAATGAAAAGAGAAAATGAGGTTTTTATTGGGCCAAAAAAGGATCCAACCAGGTCAGCCTTTTCAACACAGAATTCCACTTTAGTGCTCAATTGTTCTCACCAAGGCAAAATATCATTCTCTGTTTTTCTTTTAAAAAATAAAAATATTTATTCCAGTTCTTTTTTTCCATGTTTAATTATGTTTAAATTTTGTAAATTTAATCATGCTAACGACGTTTAGAGGTTGCGTGTAAGTTTGTGATTTACTTTTATTTTTATTCTTTTTTAATTTTTTAATTTTTATTTTTTTAATTAAAAATCAATTAGGCAAATGTCAACTCAATATCATATCATATTCTAATATTAGTGTCACGCATTAATTAAAAATATTAGAAATATTACATGTTTTTTAGATTTAAATTTCAATTTTAGAAATACTGATATATTTATAATATAATTATTATAGAATAACATTTAATAATATTTTTAAATAATTATATTCTATTTAATAATTGAATCTAAAAATTATACTTAATTTATAATTTAATAGAATAATTTATAATTAAATTTTAAAAATAACTAATAAAAATATCAATTTTAATAAAAATATTAGTATAATATTTACATAAAAATTAAATTTAATGTCAGTTTTTAAAAAAATAAAACTAAATTAAATAAAAATAACAAATATAAAAATTGAATTAAACAAAAGAACACAACCACAAATAACAGGTGAACAATTTTTTAATTAAAAAAGTTAAAAATAAATTTAAAAAACTACACACGACTTATACTGTTGACAGGAATTAATTATTTAAATACTATTAAAAAAAGTGACTAAATTAACCAAAATTAAAAAATGTGGACCTAATCAAATGCGAAAAAAAGAGAGATTAAATTAAACAAACGTTACAAAAATAGAAAAAAAAAATATGTCTATAAAATATATCTATGTTTATCTTGTATAACCTTATTCTATTTTTTGTTTGGAACTATCACACTAAAGCGAGATTGGTAGTTAAAGGTTATGCTCAAAAGTATGGAAAAGATTATACAGAGGTATTTGCACCTGTAGCTAGACTCGATACAGTGAGAATTTTGATAGCATTGGCTGCACAAAATGCATGGAAAGTATTTCAACTTGATGTAAAAAGTGCGTTCTTGCATGGTGAGCTTAAAGAAGAGATATATGTTCAACAGTCAGCAGGTTTCATTCAAAAGGGTCGAGAAACTCAAGTTTACCGGTTGCAGAAAGCTTTATATGGACTTAAGCAGGCCCCACGAGCTTGGTATAGCAAAATTGAAGCCTACTTTGCCAAAGAAAAGTTTAATCGATGTTCCAGTGAACACACATTGTTCACCAAACAAGTTCAGGGTAATATTTTAATAATCAGTCTTTATGTTGATGATTTGCTATTTACTGGAAACAGTAAACATATGTGTGAAGAGTTTAAAAGTTCAATGAAGCTAGAATTTGATATGACTGATCTTGGAAAAATGAAGTATTTTCTCGGAATAGAAGTCATACAAAGCAAGGTAGGAATTTTCATTTGTCAAAGAAGATATGCACGAGAGATATTAGCTCGATTCAACATGACAGAAAGCAATCCAGTAAGAAATCCTATTGTACCAGGAACAACATTGTATAGAGATGAGGAAGGAGTCCCAATAGATGCCACAAAGTTTAAGCAAGCAATTGGTAGTCTTATGTATCTCACAATCACTCGACCTAATTTGATGTATGGGGTAAGTTTAATCAGCAGGTACATGGCAAATCCAAAGGAATCACATTGGGCAGCAATCAAACGGATCCTAAGATATCTTAAAGGCACAATTGAGTATGGAATCTTTTATCAACAGAGTGGAAGAACTGGTCTTGTTGCCTACAGTGACAGTAATTATGCAGGTGACTTAGATGATAGAAAAAGTACTTCTGGTTCAGTTTTTTTAATGGGTAAGGGAGTTGTTTCTTGGGCATCGAAGAAACAACTGTGGTGAGCCTATCTACAACTGAAGCTGAGTATATTGCAGCAGCATTTTGTGCATGTCAATGTATTTGGCTTTGCAGAATTTTAGAACATCTTAGTTCAAAAGAAGAAGGTGCAACAAAAATTCTATGTGATAACAACTCTAATATTCAATTATCCAAAAATCTCGTCTTTCATGGAAGAAGTAAACATATTGTAGTAAGATTTCATTTTCTTAGAGATTTGGTTAAAGATCAAGTTGTTTGTCTTAGTTATTGTTGCTCTGAAGAACAATTGGCTGATATAATGACCAAAGCATTGAAGCTTGAACAATTTGAGAGTCTACGTCGAATGCTTGGAGTTGTGACCATAAGAGAAATAAGCTAAATGTAACAACATATAGCTTAAGGGAGGGAATGTTGGTTATTTTAAATTGTTAATGTTTTAAAAATAAATCTCCTATTTATTAGGGAGAATCAGTCTTTAGTCAGTTGCATATTTTATTCCTAGATAGGTGCCGTTTTTGAATTCAGAAACTGCCCATTATGCAGAGCAGTTGTGATGTACTATTTTTTGGCTTTTATAAGCCTCGTTTGATTATTCAATAAAAGATATACTTAGACAAGTCTTATTCTACGTACCTATTTTATAACAATTGGTATCAGAGCCCATGGTGTGGGCCAGTGGCCGATAGCTTGGAAGTGAGTCATGAGAGGTGGAAGAGCAAGAGATGCTCAGTGTTTGACCATGGATTATGAGAGAGAAGTGTTGACCATGGTGTACTCGAGGATAAGAAAGAAGACTTCCGCTGTAAGAGAGGCAGTCCTTTGTTTGAGGGGAGGATGTTGGGTACAAACAAAGTCCCACATCAGAAAAAGTAAGAGATGAACATGGGTTTATATACACATAAGATACCTCCATTGATAAGATGCCTATTGGAGTGGTACCAAAAGCAAATCCGTGAGGGTTTGGCCCAAAGCGGACAATATCTTATCAATGTGGAGACTTATGTATATGTGTGAGTGTGAAACCCCTCCCTACACATACTCTAACCAATCTGGTACAAAGTCATCGATTCTCGCATCAGAAATATCCAGAAATTCTAGCTGACTTTGAGTTTGGAGCTAATTTGTGAAGCTAAGACGCAACTTGCAAGAAGCCAGGCCCAATCTAAGTAATTGGAAGGGCGGAGTCCAAGTGGTAGCAAACTTTACAGACAATGACATTTGAAATATGAAACTTCTTCTTTAAATGCACGAGTCCTTATAGCTGGATTCTTTTCTCATTTTCTTCTCGGAAAAGACTTCGGGATTAGCATTTTTATCTTATCTTGAATCAAAGTATATTATGAAAAGATCATTTCAAGATTTCCATAAATTATTACCTAGTTAAACTTCTCATGTATTATTTTGGCAACTTTATTGTTTTAGATGATTCATTATATTTTGAAATTTTATTTATGTTAGTTATTATCATTTGGATGTAATATTTTATTATCATTTGGATGTTAGTTATTTTGCTGCATGATTTGGAATCAGATTGAGTTTTCATTTTCTAAATTGCATTAACAGGTATACCCATCCCGCTTGGTAGATGTTGAGAGGGATTACCTCTTGATAGATAAGCGATATCCCTGACTGTTTGTCTCTCCTGAATTCTCCAAGGTATATTGATAATCTTGCCATATTTGTTAATGATTATATTTTGGCGGCAATAAATTGTTTTACCTTTTGTTCCTCAAGCACTCTGAGAAGCGTGAGTAAAAAGCTTTTTCAGTACAGAGTTAGCTACCTTAACTTGCTATATTTTCTTGTTTGATGACATGGCTTTGATATTGATTTGAAGTTATTTGTAATTTTTTTTCAGGCTATTGTGAATTGGCCAAAGGAAAACCTTAAATTGTCTATTCACACTCTTGTGAGGTGCCCCTGTATTCATCTTTGTCACAGTTGCATTACTACAAATATTATATTGTGCTTATGAGGTGTTTTGTATCTGTAGAACTAGTTGGGTGTTACCATTTTTATTTTTGAGAGGAAAACCTATTTGAGTGGGACTATTATGGTTACCTTCAAGTTTATTTAAATTTAGAATTATTGCACTTGGAACATCCAAAGAAACTTCATCATAGGAAAATTGATGCTTAGCTTATAAAATGCGGCTTTTCTATTCTGAATGTAGAGATCAATTACAACTCTAATTAATTGATGGTTAGTTTGCACAATTTTTTTTTACTGGGAGCCTTGTCCACTGGTTGACCCCATTTTTCATAAAGGTTTTGTCTTGATCATGTTTGAGGTAAATTTTTCATTTGATGGGTGTAAACTTGTTTAAAAAGATGCAACTTGTAGTGATTTTTCTAGGTGAATTTTGTTATGTTATTTATGGATTCTTGTTGTGGTGTTTTTCCTTAGTATTTCCATGATCTTAATATTTGAATTCTGATTTTAATGCTTCTAACTGTATAATAAGTTGTCATGTTTCTCTTATTCCAACTACACTTGAAGTGTCGCCACCAATTGCATTCAATGGCTAACATTGTCTGTAAATGTAGTTTTGAAGGCTTCTTGACTCTAATTGGTGGTGATCCTGGGAAGAGTACTCTTTTGCTGCAGGTACGAATTATACTGCCACTAGGATGATGGTAAAGCAAATTCTATTTACTAGTAATATTGTTTAATACCCATCAACGTTTACATATTACCTTGTTTATTAGTTGTGCTCTTGCAGCTTAGTGATAATATATGCAAGAACCAATGTTAGCTTTACAAAGTATTGTTGCACCACAAGATGTTATGCACATTGAAAAAAATGTTTGTGACAATATATTGTTTACATTGTTGAATGATAGTACAAATAATAAACGCAAAGACAATCTAAAGGCAAGAAAGGACTTACAACTTTGGGGTATAAGACCAGATTTGTGGCCTGACGAGAATGGTAGATATCTTCCTGCTATATATACATTGTCAAATGTAAATAAGGATATGTTTCTGAAAACTTTGAAGAATATAACTGTACCCGATGGTTACTCAAGTAACATCAGTAGATGTGTTGATGTCAAACAATGTAAGATTGGAGGACTAAAAAGTCATGACTCACATGTGTTGATGGAGCAACTTCTCCCTTTGGCAATAAGAAAGACACTCCCTAAAGAAGTGTCGTCTATTTTGATTGATCTATGCTTTTTTTTTAAACAATTATGTAATAAAGTTTTGAAGATAGATGAACTTATTCCCTCCTTCTTTTTTCACAATGATGGTTCATTTGATTGTCCATTTAGTAGAGGATGCCAAGCTTGGAGGACCTGTTCAATATCGATGGATGTATCCTATTGAGAGGTACTTGGGAAAATTAAAGTCTTATGTGCGTAATAAGGCACAAGCCGAAGGCTCAATAGCTGAAGGGTACATTGCCGAAGAATGCTTAACTTTTTGTTCTAGATACTTAGATGGAATTGAGACCGTGTTCAATAGATTGCGTCGTGTTAATGATGAACCAAACATTGGCTCTTGTATTGTAAGCACTTTATTTCTACCGATCGGAAAACCAGTTGGAGGTTTCACTTATTTCACCCTCTCTGCCAAGGAAAAGTTACAGGCACATCGTCATATCCTAACAAACAGTGTCATAGTTGACCCATTTCTTCAGTAAGTATTTTCACTTGATCAATTCTATTCATTAGTCTTTTATTAGAAAGTAACTATGTATAATTTGGACACTTTGTGTAGGGAATTTAGAGACATTATACAGAGACAATTGAGAAATCGGAGTCGAAAATCATCTTTGATAGACAATAGAGTTCATAGAGAATTTACAAATTGGTTTTCACGTCGTGTACGTATATTTATACATTGGCACATTGATTGGTTTCATTCTATGTTATAATTGATAATTGACATGGAGATGTTATTTTTTTTCCTTTTAGATAAGGAATGAGTCAACTAGCCTTCACTCAACTGATTTGAAATTCTTAGCCATGGGTCTGATTGATTGAGCAAAACGATATAGTGCCTATAATGTTAACGGATTCAAGTTTAGGATCTTGGAGCGTGACATATGGCTTAAAACACAAAATAGTGGAGTGTTTGGTACATTTGGGACAAGGAGTTATGCAAGTAGTAGTGATAATCAAATGCAATTTGGAGGTGTGCCTTATTATGGTCGATTAATGGACATAATTGAAATAAATTACCAAGGTTGTTTCTCAGTTGTCTTGTTCAAATGTATGTGGGCTAATACAACTACTTCTAGGGGGATTGTGACTGATGAGTTGGGATTTACAAGTGTAAGTTTTGGACGCTTGATTCATACCGGTGATGATGATGATGATGATGAACCATACATTTAGGCATCAGAAGCACAAATGGTATATTATGTAGATGATGAGTTTGATAAAAATTGGTGCATCCCTGTACATATAAAGCCTAAAGACTTGTACAACATGGGTGAAGATGAAGTTGACAATTTTCATGAATGTGAACCATTTCAACAACAAAACTTAGAAACATTATTTCCAGATGATGAAAGAAACATACCATTAACAAGGTTTATTTTGTTATTCTGTTTATTTTCAGATGATGAAAGAATTATATATGTTGTTATTCTGTTTATTTTCTTCTTTATTATATCTTATATAGGTGATTTAAGTTTTATTTATGTATTTGTTTGTAGATAACCTGAAGATGAAGAAAATGATAATTAATCATACACCACAAAGTGTCTCTCATACATGGGGTCGTATAGTCAATCATCCACCAGCTCCTCAAGTCCAATCCTCTCCTTCTCTATTTGCACCTCAAAGTGCAGCTCCTGAAGTCCAATCCTCTCCTTCTCTATCTGTATTTGTTCAATCATCAGTTCAAGTTAATGTAAGTGTTCTGTTTCTAGTCCTTTATTGGTACAAGGTTAAATTTTCTATTGCCTGTCTTATATTGGTACATGAAATTTAAAATCTGTACCTTTTTGAAATAATCTTACATTCACTTCTATCTGCAAGTTTTTCTTGAATTGTTCAATTTGATAGGCTAGATTTGTTTAGACTCCCAAGTTGAAAGATGGTTTCTTTTTGTAGATTAATGGGTAGAAAGATGGTAAACTTTCCGCATCACTCTACAAAATGTAGAAAGTGAGTTTAGAAAAAAAAGATTATTTATCGTGTGTTGTTACCTGTTATCGTGTGTTGTTGCAACTTACAAGTATAACTCAGTTAAAAACAAATGCCTACTTTTCACATTCAAACTAACTGAATAATGATTCTCATTACCTGCCAGCCAGCTTCAATGCTATTGAGATCTTAACCAAATGAGCCTCCTAATATCCCACAGATTTATCGTGGCTTTGGCTCCATAATACTTGTCTCCTTCAACATATGTTATAGCATGCTGGTAAAAAAAATAACACAAACACAATTAGGAAACTAGACCAAGGCTACAGATCAGTAGAGGAAACAAGAAAATCTGATAGCATGCGTGATTTTTGCTAATTTTTTGTGACTGTTAAATCTGATTGATTGTTCTATATTGCTATCAAGTGCAGTCAAATGAAGATGCTCTTCATTCACCATCTCAAGATGGAGGAAATTTTCATTTACAAAATGAACATGAACAAGATGGAAATCAGGATACTTTGTTGGAAGTTGAACAAGAAAGGCCACCAACACACAAGGGAGCATGGTTGGTTGATGTCATTGATAAGACACAAGTTCAACATATTAATGCTTGCATTATGTTACTTATATCTGCTGAAGTTGTTTGACAAAAGAGTATTTGACACAAATTTCTTCAACATTTCTTCACAGATGATCAAAGTAAGATTACTACCAAACATCTAAAAACAAATGATGTTTGGAATTTGCCTCAAAATAAAAGGATTATTGTACGTTGGAATGATGAGTATCAACCAATTGGAGACACTGATGCATTATTGAATAGATTCTTGGGGAGTATTGCTAGAAACTTTAAGGCATTTCCTATATGTTATTCTACATGGAAGAAGGTTCCTAAAACTTACAAAGAAGATATAATTCAAAATACCATTCAAGTAAGTAATGTAAATTCATAATATCATTACAAAGAAGCATTCACAATTGATTTATTATGTAATTGTTGTTAATTTTGATTAAAATCTGTTTTGAACACAAAGTTTGCAATCAATTCTGATAATCAAATCAACTACATCTTGAAAGCACTCAATCATAAATGGAGAGATTCTCGACAAGAATTATGGCAACAAAGAGATGATGGCACACGTAATAGAGATGAATTGATTGTCATGGCTCCAGAAGGAATAGATAAAGATCATTGGGCTTCTTTTGTTGATTACTGGCTTGATGAAAGAACAAAGGTAAAACCTAAAATTCTTTTCTTGAAATTCTGTTATAATTTAATAACTTTTTATATGACAATGTTAGGAGATTTCCCAAAAAAATAAACATAATAGGACAAAGCAAACTCTTGCTCACACAGGGGGGCCAAAGAGCTTTGCAAGGAAGAGGGAAGAAATGGTGAAGTGTTATTGTTCTTTAATTTTCTATTTCTCATTATATTTATGACACACTTACTATGCATTCATCCATTTTCATAGGAAAGAGAGTGTGGGCACAAAGTTAACAGAGGAAAAGTCTGGATAGCTACCCATAAGAAGACCAATGGAGCTTTTCTCAGTGATGAGGCAAGCGAAATTGGAGTAAGTTTTATTACTGCCACAAATGTAATAGAAATATATGAGATGAGTTCTAGTAGGAAGTTGTTGTTTGTGATTTGATAGGAAATTTGTTGTAGAAGCATGTTAATATGTGAAAGGATAAATATGGTAGTGAATGGAAGATAATAAATATGGTAGTAAATAACAGTAGTGATGAACATGACACTAGAGAAGTCAGGTATCTGATGTATCAGAACCACACATAAAAAAAGGTGATTGCATTAGGAACCTCACAAGCTTTCTACATCTTCAGATGTGTCTCTATTGAAAATTTGAGTTGGCTCAAGGCAGCTTCTTAGTGTGTCGTGACCAAGTTGTGCTCTTTCATTATCTCCAAAGCCAAATATCTTTTGTAACGCCCTGGCAACTTACAGGGACTGTTGACTGCCTCCACACATCAACACGAGTCTTTCCATCCCTAAATTACTCCAGGCTAAGCACGCTTAACCATGGAGTTCTTATGGGTTAGGCTACCGAAAAGCAAATGCATTTGTTGATATGAGTAGCCAAATTAATTCCTTTATGCTATCATTCAACTGTATAGTCCCATACCTATACAGTCTCCAGATCCCTCTCATTTCGGTGTATGTTCGATTCGTCCATGTACCCCTTCCACTCGGAGCCTGCCAGGAGCCGCACTCCCTGCCCTCGTCAGTGCCCGGGCGTCACATGCCCACCAGCTTCCGCTCTGGTTCGTCCTCAAACCACACCGTACTGGGAGAGGCTAGGCTCTGATACCATCTGTAACACCCTGGCAACTTACAAGGACTGTTGACTGCCCCCACACATCAAAATGATTTGTAATTTCGTGTAACTCCTCACTTTCTGCTTCTGAAACTCTTGCATCAGCACTTTTGCACATTTTTCTTGTGCCAGATCTCCTATTGCACATGGTTATGTGCACCATTTTCCAAGAAAACAGTGATATACAAGAAAAGGAGAAAAAAATAGCATTATTTCCATAAAAAAAATTATTAAAAAATAGAAGTACAACCCATAAAATTTCTCATAGAAAAATATCAAATAGTTCATCTTCTCTTTATAAGAAAAGTATACAAGCATAAAAAGTATAAAAACATAAAATGTATGGAAATAATCTTGATCATTAATCTAAATTTAAAAATTTAAAATTTTTTTTTAGATTTTTCTCTTAAGAATTGATTCCAAGTTTTAAAACAAGAATATAAATTCAACTCCCGTAATTATCTTGCTTCATATAATATTTTAAGCTTCCTTTGCATGAACCGTATAAAAATATAAGAGAAAAGTTTTACTAATAGCAATTTTTATCATGACATTAAAAACAATAAAGCTATTTTTCATGACACTAAAAACAATGAAGCTATTTTATCATGACATTAAAAACAATGCTGACATGCTAAACCTCATCCCTGCACTTTTATCATGACATTAAAAATAATGAAGCTATTTTTCACTAAATATTAGTTTTAAATTAAATTTGAAAACATGTTTACACAATATAACACTGTACAATGTTCTTTCATATACATTCATTTATCATTTGAAAAGAAGACCAGAGTCCTCATGAAAATGTTGAGAATCTATGGAGTCATTGACTTATTTCTATTGAGAAAAAAAAAACAAATGATAGACAATATTAAAAGTGAATCTTACATCTTGTTGACATGTCTTATACGACTTATAATGGACGAAGGACATAGCCTTATGCGTCTTATAATGTCAATCCAACGTGTCTAAACCTATAATGCATGCAGATACATAGGCTCATCTGACTTATAATATCAATCCAACATCTTTTAAACTTATAATGCATCATGCAAAAACATTAATTTTATAACGAATACAAATATGGATGGTATAGTAATTAATTGTAAAAGCCAATAACAACAAAATTCCAATTTTATATAGAGTATTTCCTCATTAAAAAGCAATAACATATTCGTACCTATTAAATTTTGACCTCATTTACTTAATAACAAACGCAAGCATTTAATTGCATTTTAAATCAAACAAAAATTGTCCTTCTCCATCATTCCGAACATTTCCAGCAATTGCATGTATACAAGTTTGCTTGTACAGTAAAACAATTCACCAACACCAACACTCTTGGATGCATTCCTCCACAGCAATAAGAACAAAGGAAGAGAGAAAAATAAAGTGTAGTTGTGTGTATGTATGGAAAGACAGCTTATATGAGGTAAAAATGTTAGGAGAAGAGAGTGCAGAGGTTGTAGCCATAGATTAAGGAGCTAATAGCAAAGGCAATGAAAGCAAGAAAGGCCAACGCAATCGAAGCACTGGCCATCTCAGTGAAGTCCTCCTTTCCCCAATTGGATTGCCAGTCATCTACGCGTGTGGCTGTAAAAGATGCAGACGATATCAGAAGATACACCAGAACCTACCCATCACAACAGATTTTAATGTCACCCACATTCAACAAACAATTTCAACCCAAACACATAAGTTCAACCGTTTTGAGAATTGCTTGATCCATGAAGAAATCAAAGTGGTAACGCAGGTGGTGATTGATTATCCACAAATAACTAGAGCAGTAAACTACTCGAACTATCTACACGGAAGCATACAAAGTAATACATATATAACAAAATCTAAAAACAAAAACAATGTGCACAGACGCACTTGGTAGTGCGACCCCTCAAAACCGCAACACGAAGTGCGGTTGGGGGAAGCCACAACTCGATGGACGACTATAAAAAAACGTCATTCGAACGGCGGCAACATGAACCACAACATGAAGTGCGGTTAACTGTGTTTATTTTGTATTTTTCACTAACCTGGATCGAGCTCTCTCTTCTTCTTCCTCCCACGAACCAGCAAGTACCACAGATGACCACCACGGATCAGCTCAACTCAAAACAATAAAACAGTAAAAACCAGTAAAGTCAAGGAAATGCTACTGTGAGTGATGGAACCACGAAGGGGATGGAACCACGAAGGGGGTGCATGTTAGGGTTTTGTACTCTCAGAGGTTGTTGGTGGTTAGGAAGCGATGATAGTGGTTAAGAAATCAGTGTTTTGACTTTTATTAAATTAAGGAAAAAATATAATTTTGGAGGTGCAGAACGAGCAGAACAAGGCGAGGTGCAGGAAAAAGCACTCTTTTCTAAATTACTCATTTTATTTTTCTTTAATTTTTAATAAAATTTATAAAATACTAAATATATGAGACGAAGACATCTTAATTAAATTGGCTTTTATTATAACACATTTTAAAACAAATTATTGGTTTTTTTATAATATATTTTAAAAAAATTATACAATTTTAGATTATTGCTTTGTTTAATCTTATTGAATATTATGAGTCTATCTTATATTAAATATATTTATCACAATTTAAAAAAAAAAAAACTTAAAAATCGAACCAATATTATAGTAAGGAAAACATAATTATTTTGAAAGTTTTTTAATATTTAATAATTAAAATTTTATATTTTTAAATCGTGTCTTGTGGTTTAACTTTTTATTTTAACTGAAAATTAAAATTAATCCATTTTTTAAACTTTGATATAATTTAATTCTTTAACTTTATAAATTCATAGATTTTTTTATTTTAATTAAATTTTATTAAGTTTAATTAAAATTTCAAAACATCAAATAAAAATAATAAATTTTGGTTAAAAAACTAAATTTACACGTTTATAAGATAAGAGAACTGAATTGAATCGAAATTAAAAAAAAAAAACTAATACTAATTTCAAATATTTTTTAATAAAATGATGTTATTGATTATCGGAAAGTTGATCCCCATGAAGTTATAAATACATTAATATGTTATTGGTTATTTTTGAAATTAGACTCCTCTCGCTTGCTTATTTAAGGTTAATTAAATGTGCAATGCAGGTTGATTTGGTTGAATGTGAAAAACAGGTTGATTTGGGATAATGTCAAAGTTTGGTTTTCCATGGCCTTCACCACCACTATGCTTTCTTGGAGTGTTATTGAGTTTGGTGGGGGTGATGAAAGGTAAGTTGCAGACACCATTTATGTTGCCCAAAATGCTTATGAGTACAGAGAAAGCAAGGAAAATACTGAGAAGGACCATGCTTGTTAAGAGAGATCTTAGGACATGGACTTCCCAAGAAGTGTTTTTAAAGTAGATTAACACAACCCTAGTTTAGAGATGTGGCTGCAAAAACTACTACGGCACTTGCAATTGTGCCTTCATAGTACTAAGTTCTGTAATCTGGTTTTGCAAAAAGACGTTGTCCCTCCCGTAGTTGCATTGTCAATCATAATTATGCACTCATTTTGTTGAAAGTTGAATCTATGCCTAATATTGTATTTGTAAGTTTCTTTGTTTGTTTTAAGGCTTTCTGTCTTTTACAAATAAAGGAATTATCTTCTTTTTTTTCTCTATTGGTATGTTACATACAGATTTATTCGTTTATAATTATATATAGATTTATTTGTGTATAATTCTATACGGATATTACATATAGATTATATATAGATAAATTTATATGGATTAATATGTATGTAATGTTACCTACGAATATATTACATATGAATTCTTTTAGTATATAATTTATATGTAACATATCATTAAACATGGATTTTGGAGGTTACATACTGGTTTTGGTTTTGGCCGTATGTAAGTTCGATTTTTGTTTATTGTACTTGTTTTTGGATTATATGGTACTTTTTTATTTATTTTAAACTATTTTTTGTGTTTAACATCATTTTAGAGTAAAATTTATTTAGATTTAAATTATAAAAAAATTGTTTATTTTTTAGATTTGAAAAAAAAAATCTTGTAATTAAGTACTAGTGAACCAATCTGTTTAATCCATCAACCCGTGGCAACCATGGTGTGAGATAATACTTTATCTTTCTTTTACATTTTATTTTTTATATTTATCTACATGCAATCTGAATTTACCAAAATAGATATGAAAATTAAAACAAATGTTTATATGAGAATGAAAGATTAAAACAGGTCAATAAAGAAAAAACATGTTATTATTTTTTTTCTAAAATGAAGGAACAAAACAAAAAGAATATTGAAAAAGGAGAAAAAACCTTCGAACAAATTAAAGGTTTCAAATAATGATTTAGGAGTTTACGAATTCTTCATCGTATCACAATCCACTGAACTACCCACCAACCAAAATCCAACAAACAACCACAATATTGTCAAACACCTAAACCAAAATAATCATCCAAAGAGAAAATGTTCACCACATGTTTACCACCACTAGGACACAAAATCTTCACAAACACCAATAGAGAGACCTCGAAAACAATTAGCGGTAGGGAGAAAACGTTCCTAAATTATTCGAACAAATTTCAATTTGATTGTAATTTCCTGTTTTGCCCTTACATCGTTTTAAAAAAAATTAACGTGGCACCGTGTCGGTGCTCTTTTCTTCCTAAAATGAAAGAACAAAACAAGAAAGAATGAAAGTTTCTTCCAAAAAGAAAAAGAATGAAAGAATAGGGAAAAAAGGTGTAAGATGATGATATAAAAATGGAGGATTTGATCACCAGGTTAATGTGGTGTTCTTGTGCTTGTAGTGTGGGGGCACGCCATGGAAGCAAGGAACCCCAGTAGCCCGAACCCAATCAAGTCCATGAAAGAACTTGGAAGGTGAGAACAAACGTGCAGCTTTCGAATTGAGGTTCAAAATCCCATTCCAATTCACACGTTTGGATTTGTCTGAACCAGGGCCAGTGTTGTGATACTCCGCATAAAAGCAAGTATCCATACCAGTAGGTCCTTCTAATGCTTGCCATGGCAAATATCCTTCACCTTGAATCAAGTCATCGATGTACGTATCCATGAAAATAGTCCTGGAGTATGTCTTCCATGGACGAGCTAGGTAAGCTTTGTTAACAAATCTTACTGGGTAAAACTCAGGGTCAGCCACAATGGAACCTCCTTGGATCACTATTGCAGATGGTTCTTCTTTTTCTTTTCTACCTTGTGCAGTCACAATGCATTGTTGATTTTTCATTGGCTTTCGAATCACGAAAGTGCAATTCTGGAAAACAGCAAGTGCATTTCCAAACACAAAGTCGATGGTACCAGAAATGGTGCAATCCCTGTAATACTGACGCAGGGTGTGTACATAAAGTGTGTCTTGATACCCATCCATTGAACAATTGTAGAACACAGACTTGTCTGCTTGAACTCTCAATGCCACTGCCTGATGCTTCTCGGCTCCAGCAGAGTTCTCAAATCCCATGTTCATGCCCACAAAGTTATCTCCTTGAATAGCTACACAGATATCAATTAAATTTTTATTATTTTACCCTTAAAAAATATTTTTGAATTGGATTGGCTTTATAAGACTATGTTTACACATAACACGATAATACAATAAGACTATTAATAAATCTTATTTGGATTTTCGAACTCGTTATAAAATTTACTTCGTTTTATTTTTAATTAATATAGAACTTTCAAACAAAGATATTGAAAAGAAACATGAAAGAAGACATACCAACTGTGGCAGTTTTATAAGTGGTGACGCCATCTATGTAGTTTTTGTTGCCTGTTATTCTTGTCTTTTTGCCACCATCACCAATGAAAACTACATGAGTCATATTCTTTTTCACTTCAACATACTCTTGGTAGATGCCCTCCTTGATGTAGATCACAAATGGCTTTTTATTTTTCTTGGGCACTTTGTTTAGTGCTTCATTGATGGTTTTGAAATCTCCACTACCATCTTTGGCTACCGTCACATTAGGCTTGCGATTTAGTATCAGAGTTTCATTTAGTCGTCCATTATCAATCGATGAGGATGACTCAGAATCTTGAAGGAGGTCTCGTCCCGATAATTTTGTGGCATTCAAATTTGTGAAAGTATCAGACAATGCTGATACGATGGCAAGACCATTGCTAGTCATATGCATGCCTGTCGTTAATAAATCCTGCATCTTTTTACCAGCATCGCTGGTGGTGTTCTCAAACTCATCCAAGCAAGTGTCTTGGTATGTAAGTGCACCACTTAGCCAAACTTTTAAGTTCATGAAGATTTTATCAACACTCGTCAGGTTAAACTCGCTCATTCCAATAAATGACCTTTCTAACTCCGAAACTGAAAGGTTCATGAGTTGTTTGCATGTTTCGAGTGCCATCTTGGCTCTAGGCTCCTTCTCAATGTCATGCAAGATATTCATTTCTTCGAATTTGTCAGTAATTTTTTCCATGGTGATATTGAAAGCAAGTTTGATAAGTTCAAATGGATTTGTTGTTGTACTGTCTCCGAGACCTGCCATGAGATTTTCCTCACATTCTTCCTTGTAATTTGTGGGATTACAAAGGGTTTGGACAGCTTTTACAGAGGCAACAACATGTTCCTTTTTGTTATTAACATTATCACCATTTCCATTTGAACCACTCTCATTGAGGTTGATACCAAATACGATAGCCCCAACTACAGCCGCCAAGAACAAGATTGAAACACCAATGATGATCCTCTTTCCCTTATCAACATTTCTCTCCGACATTTCAAGTATGTATAGCTCCTATATCATACATGAATTTAGTGTAAAGTTAGTGAATGTGACAAAATTAATAAAAATAAACATAACATTTCATAAACATGTTTTTGAATTTTGAACATGATCTTGTTTTATTTTGACCCTCGTTTTTTACCACTAGCACGACATGCGTGCAGCTAACGTTAACAATTAACAACAATTTTTTTTTTCTTTTTAATTTTATCAGCACAATTAACAACAATGTGTTATCTATTTGCATATATAATGTGATCATCGATAAGGACAATTTCAGAAATTCTAAAGATTTAAACAAATAGACAATTTTTTTCTTCAAAAAGATTCAAAATCTAATAAAGTCACGTAGGCATATAATATTGTATTGAATGAATAATAAATAATGTGTATATTTATTTACGTACTGTGTGAAACAAGAACCTTACTGACGAAAAGCGGAGAGAAATGAGATCCCTATTCTTTGTATGAGTCTTTGGAAGAATATGCTTTCTTTCGTATATTGAGATGGTGGAAAATTATTATATAACCAAAGAAATGGTACTTAGCTCCTAATTAAGGTAAATCATTTTAATGCCATTCATATTTAGTCAAAATACCAAATAATTCTCTTTTCTTTTTTTTCTAAAATAAGAAAGGATAGAAAAACACGTACTAAATTAAGTATATATATAATTGGTATTAGTGTTTAGTTTAAAAGCCAAATAATTGTCTTTTCTAAGAGGAACACACATAAAACACATATGTACTAAGTTATTCTTCAACTGTAACAAAATTTTAGCCAGCTAAATAACCGAGATCCCTTTTACATATAAATAACCAAAGCTCTAGAGATATTGTCTATTGATTATATTTAATAAAATATAGTGTTATAATATATTAATTATAGTGTTATAATATATTAATTAATATAATTATATATTTTCAAAATATATATATATATATATATATATATATATATAAGGTTAAACAATATACAAAATATTAATTTTGTATTGATTAAGTACAATATTAAATATTATATATATTTAAAAATAAGAATATAATAACAACTATATACAAATTATTTATATTATTTGACAATTTTCATTAAAATGTTTAATAACTTTTTGTAAAAAAAAAATTACAATTTTATAATGGCAAAAATCACAAAAAAACATATCTAAACCTAATGGTAATTAAATTTAAAATAAACTAAATTGAATCCTACTTTTCGTTTATGTTAGTTTTATGTACTTTTATTGAAAAATTGAATTAAACTAAAATTTGATATGTATTGTGAAAAGAATAAGAATTCTTTAACCTTCGGTTAATATAAGAATAATTCTCCTTTTTCATAAATAATCATGTTTTCAAAAAAGTAATGGTTAAAACTAGAAATGAATTTCATTGGAGAAAGTTTGAACATTTTTTTATTATTTAGCACCGTAATACAATCACAAGCAAAATTTAAGGATGAGTTAGCTATTTAATTAACATATAAGAAATTTCACATCAAGCCTACCTCAAAGCATAACCATAATAGGATTACAATTACAAACAAAATCTAACTATCAACTAGTTCACATATGGTTATAGAAATTAGATAAAAAAAGATTAAATTAAGCCTACATAAAGTTACATGTATCATTCGCACACTATATGTAATTAGAGACTATTTTTAGGATATTAGTATTATGTTCGATTTTAGAAACATGTACTTTTTACAATACTTTATTTGTTTAATAGTATAATTATTTTAATAAATATTTCATATAATAACCTCACATTGCAAAGTGATGCTTTACATGTCTAATATTTTAAAAAGTATTTCCGTGGATTTAAACTCCGTGTAGTCCACTCTAATATTTTTAATTATGATAATATCGTTCGTTGAGTCTAATAACGTCTTTCTTTTAGTTGAAGTTAATTTTTTATAGCTATTTCACCATATTCTTAGTGTATGAGATATAGGAAAATTGAGTTTTGTTTTTATTAACAATGTGAAACTTGACATGAAATTTTTCTAAGTATTACCCACACGTGTAAGAATTTTTCAATAATTAATTAACCATGCATAGATCAAATTAAAAGTGATTTATTTTTCCTGAAAATGAAGTAAATAAATATCAAATACTAATATTGCTGAATGAAAAAGATATTATCAAAATGTATAAAAGAATTTAGTTTACCTATTAGTTCCATTATAAAATTTAAAATAAAATACAGAATATAGTAATCGTCTTTTGTTTAAAAAAATTTGAAGAATCTAAATTGAGAAGGTTATGGAAATATAAGTAAATCTTTTGGGTTGTAAATTTTTGAGTTATTCCATTTTAATTTAGAGTTTTTGCGTCAATTTTCCTTATTTTAAATCCAAATATAAGAATTATCCTATATATGTAATGAATAATCTCTTCATCTCTCTTTAAACATTGTTCCTACTCGTTGCTTTATGGTGTAGGATCTGTTATACCTTCAGTATTCCAATTAGCTATATATGTCATTGCATGTCATGTGTAACAACATCATTCAAGAATGCTATGATACTTGGTAATCACGTTCCTACTATTTCGTATCATGTGTTGAATAAACTTGTATCTGGTTGTTACTAAAAAGTTAAACTCTATTCTTTCTCTCTAATGATTCAAAATGTGTTATAAAAAAGTGTATTTGGTAGAAGATTAACTTCAACTAATATAAAACTAATTTAGAATATATTTAAATAAACGCAAACCTTATTTTATAAATCGATTTTGTGAAATTAGACTTAAAGTTCAATTCTTAACATAGTATCAAAATATGAAACACCAAGTTTTTCACAAACAATACGGAACTCGCTCTTGTAAAAGTATTTTTCAATTTAAGTTTAAACATGGTTTTTCTTAATTTTCAAAATTAATTTTTTTAATGAATAGAAAACAGAAAACTTAACCTACGTTAAAGTAAGGGTTAAATATGTTTTTAGTCCCTATACTTTTGGGCGATTTTGGTTTTCAAACTAAGGTACAATTTAGTCCTTCAACTTTAGAAAACTTTGTTTTTAGTCTTTTTTACCAAATTTTTTTAACTTTATTTGCTGTTTCAAGCGCGTTTCTCAGTTAACATTGAAGTAAAAATGTGTCAAACAGTGTAAACAATCCAAATGAAGCAAAAATGTGTCAAACAGTGTAAACAATCCAAATGCTATAATGAAACGTGCTTGAAACAGCAAATAAAGTTAAAAAAATTTGGTAAAAATGACTAAAACAAAGTTTTCTAAAGTTGAAGGACTAAATTGTACCTTAATTTGAAAATGGACTAAAACCAAAATCGTCCAAAAGTATAGGGACTAAAAACATATTTAACCCTTAAAGTAAAAAGAAGGTTGTTTCAAAATGATTTGGTATTTGTTACTACTATTCTCTCTCCCTACACACGTTACAAAATATATATCATTCTCATCCACCAATCTTATCCGCAACATAAAATAACATGTTTACTGTCTAAGAAACTATTTATTGCAATTAAAAGATTTTATAGAATAATATCAATTCATTTATTTGAGTAAAGAAACTCCAACATCTTAAATCATGTATGAAATATTAGAAGAAATCCTTACATAAAAACCAATTTTAAAATTCAAAAATAATTAATTTAAATATCAATTTATAAACTAAAAATAATTAATGTTTAAAATAATTTTCAATAAAAAAATATAATAAATTTAAAAATTATTGTTTAAACTGATCTTTAATATTAACTATCAATTTTTTTACTACAAAATAAATTAATATCTAAATCAATACGTAATTAATTAAAGAAGAATTTAAACTTTTAAATAAATTTATATTTTGAAAAGAGTCCTGAAAAATATAATATACTGCCATTTAATATCAATTTATTCTTCACTGTAACAAAATTTTACCCAACTAAATAAATTATCTAGATGAATTATATGAGTTCCGTTTTAAATATAAATAACCAATGCTCTAGAGATATTATCTATTGGTTATATTTATTAAAAATATAGTCTTATAATAATACATTAATTAATATAATTATATATTTTCAAATATATATATATATATATATATATATATATATAGTGTTTCTTTTTTTTATATAATTGTCGTTCTAAAAAATCAATTTTAGCTATCACGATGACGTCATATAATAATTAATGAACTGACTCTTAATTTTAATGAAGGATCGAGCTCTTTGTGAAAGCCAATTTTTCCAAACACAACATTAATTATTTGATGCAAGTTTTTGTAATATCCAATACACGAAAGGGTGGCAAAATATTATTATCTAAATATGACTCTTTTATCACAAATGCTTGATAATTTATTCAATACAATGAAAAATAACAATCACTTAACTATTTTTCTTCTTATTATCATGTATCAATAACTCAACCCTCATATGTACGCATCAAAGGTATATGCCTCTTTAAAATTAATAGACGTATATTAACATAGAATATTGCAGTATATATATGCAGAAGTATACACATATAAGGAAATTCTTTAAAAAATAATAGAAATAAATACGAATATTGCAATATCAGTTAGTGCATGGATTAAATACATTATGTTAAGTTATGTAATTAAATTCTATTTTATTGCTGGAGATAGATATATATGTTTAACTCTTGTGAAGCAAATGAGTCAGGTTGTGTAATAAAGATGAAAGGTCACTATAATTTTTTTTTATAATAAACAATTATATAGTTTCTATATTCTTCTACGTATATATATTGTAAACTTCATGCACCTAAGCACCAACGTAAATTGGTTTATCATAACGAAAACCTAATCATGGAGAGAAAGAGAGTCATACTAATCACTGTCTTATTGTTCATAAGTGTGGTGGTTGCAGAAAATGCTGGTGCTGTTAAAGCCATCAATCCTACAGAAGATGCTGCAATCGATGAAAGCACTAATGTTGGTATGAGCTTGGCAATTAATCAAATACTTAATGGACAAACTCAAGCGTACGAGTCTCCGAGGTTCAAGAGGTTTGTGACACATTGCAGCTCACATGTTGCTGAAACATGCAGTGGAAATAGTCCAATGCAAAAAGGAGGTGGTGGAATCAATGGCCAATTAGGGTTATCTCAATGCCTTTTTGATTCCATGGAAGCATGCTTGGTAGACCACAAGGCCTCACTTTATCAAACAACTTATTCCGATAAACCTAAACAGTCAATTCAATATTTGCCAATGCTCATTGAGACTGTAAAGTTTAAAACCCTGTTGAGAACCTGCTCTCATGTCACTGCACAAACTTGTTTGACTGCTTCTAATGTTGATGAATCAGATTTATCAGCTTGTCTTCTTCCATATCTGAATTGGTGTGTCTATCCTATGCAACCACCACCACCACCACCACCAATATGTATATCACTTCTTTATTCTCTTAAACTCTTTTTTTTAAGAAAATTATATTTCATTTAAGGAATATCATTATGTTAGAAATTTAATTAACATGTGTTTGGTGCAGTTTATAAGCCTGATCCAGTTAAACCTGATCAAGTTATAGCTGGTATGACTTCTTCTGTCACTTTCTGTAGTCTATTTTTCAAGAAAATCATATATGATTGTGCATTCTGTTAATTACAAAACTTATTTTTATATTAGAAGCTTAATTAATTAACAGCATGTGCTTGGTGCAGGTGAGCCACCTGTTCGGAGATAAATATATAATACAGAGGAAGTACTTGCGTTGCATATTATAATATAACAGTACAATAATTGCAATGCGTTATGGATTATCCTATATATGTCAAGAATAATCTCTTCATCTCTCTGCAAACATTGTTCCTACATGTTGCTTTATGGTGAAGGATCTGTTGTACCTTCAGTGTTCCAATAAGCTATATCATTGCATGTCATGTATAAGAACATTATTCAAGAATGCTATGATACATGGTAATCATTCTGTTGAATAAACTTGTATCTGGATGTTACTAAAAAATTTAACTCTATTCTTTCTGTCTAATCATTCAAAATGTTTTATAAAAAAAAGTAATTTATTATTATTATTTTTCATTTTTAAAAACTCACAACTTACTATAGTTGTAACACAAGTTCAATGAATTTTTTAACAGTCACTATAGAACTATAATGTCATAAAAACAATTAAAGAAACTCATTTTTTTTATTTTTTATCAACTATAAATACAAGAAAATCAAGGTTTTTCGCAAACATTATTGAACTCGAGATTAAATTTGGCTAGAGATCACTTGTGCGTGTAAAAATATTTTCTAATTTATGCTTAAAATTGCTTTTTTATTAATTTTTATGTTAAAAATAGGATTTTAACTGTAACTCACTTCCACAACAAAATAGACTTTAAGTTTGATTGAATTATATATATACTTTAAATTGATTTTATTTTTACTAAATGTGTGATTTTCAAACAAAATTATTTTTTTTATGAATAGAAAAAAAAAACTTAACCTACCCTTATGAAAGAAAAAAATGATAGACCAAAATGATTTGGTATTTTTTTTACTATATTAAATAGTCTCATATCTTAGAAGTTGAAGTCTAAAAAGCCTTAAACTTAAAAATAGAGATTTAAAACAGTTTAAATATTTTTTTTCTCTTTTTTTTTCAAAACTTCTTTTAAAGATAAAATTATAAGAAAGTCTATTTCAAAACGCACAATATCTTAAATACATAGTGCTTGAATTTTACTCAATTAATACATAAACTATTATAGAAAGAAAATTGTTTAAATCTGTAATTTAAAAAAAAAAAAAAAAAACGAGAGCTTCTCCCTCAAAACCTGCCAGCCCCACCTTTTGTTTTCAACTAACGAGAGTGATTTTATTCAAATTAATTAATTAAGTTTTTTGTCGGTCAAGAAAAATAATAAACGACTAATCCACCAATATATGCTTTTGTAAAACATACTTTATTTCTACAATTATGAATGCATTTAATAGAATAATACAAAATTAAAAAAATATATAAAACAACGACATTTTATAATTACGTTTCTCAAAATTATTTTTGTTTATGACTTTTTCGTATAAATATCATATTTATTTAATTAATCAGTTTCATATTTTATAGTATTAAATCATTAAATTATTCAATGGGGTAAGTAAATAAAAATTTTAAGCTAACCTTTACTTTAACCAAATGAAACAATCTCCGTATAAAAACCCTCATAATAATAAGCAACCGCGACAAACAAATGTTAAAAAAATAACTCGTAAAAAATATTATATAAAATGTGCACGAATATATTCATACATTAAATAGAAAAAAAAAATAATGTCGTTATCATTTTCTTCACTAACCTTTAGAACATTATCATTTACACAGACCCGTTTCATAATTCTTTTTCATTTTGGCTGGGAATATATTTTAGAAGCATACAGTTTCTTTTTTAAATTATCGATAAAAATAAATATATTTATAAATTTAAATTATTGATAAATTTTATTGATAGATTTTGAAATTTTAAATATCGACCAATTTAATTATTTTAGACATATTTTTCTATTGCTAACAAATATTTAAGTTATTGATAAAAAAATTCCACCAATAATTAATATTTTATTAAGTATTAAAAAATTGGTCGATAATTTGTCCGTAATTTATTTTATTTACTAATAAAAAAATAATCCATAAATTCGTTAATAAAAAAATATTATTTTATATCCAAATATCACAGGTATATGACCCTTAGGATCTTTAGGCTTCTTGAAAGTTGAAAACTTGATCAAAGCTTAAGTTTTGAAATAAAAGAGGACACGAAAAAAAAAATGAAAACATAAGAAAGAAAAAAAGAGAAGAAAAATATGAATTAAATCAAGGTATTTAGTAATCTTTTTTCCTATAATTACCAACCAATTTTTCTTGTAATTATTAAAGAATTATTTTCTATAATCACTTACAAATTTTTTCCCAATAATTATCGATAAATATACAATTTTATTGATAAATACCATCGACTGGATTATTATCAATTAATTTATTTATAAAAAATTCATTGGTAAAAAGTAATAACAGAACTATATTTAACACCGATATAATAATAACACCTATAGCAACGTTATAATAGTAACACGTGAAAATGAACAAAGAGTATTGATTTGGAATTGATAAATAACCAATAGAACCAACATTAATAAATTTCAAAAATAGAAAAAAAAAAGCATAAAGGTTTGTAACATTCCAAATTTTAGGATATTACTAGTTTACAAAAATATTTTTAATATTATAATTAAATTTTGAAAACTTTATAAATAAAATGCAACTATAAAATGTTCATAGAATTCTATTAAAAAACTATTAGTATTGAAATTAAAATCTCACAGTTCTCTCATATATCTTGTTGCTTAACTTCGTTTTAGCTACGTCTATAATAATAATATTTATACTCATACAAATACAATCATAATCACAACTACAATAAGTAAGAGTGAGCTAACAGAAACCTAGAATAAGATTTCTAAATAGTACATATCTTCATACATTTACACATATTTTCACTTGACATCTCATACGTCATAAATCATCAAATCATTAACAAATGCACTATCAGAAATCAAAGTCACCAGTATATAATCATATCATTATTTCGTCAAGGTAAACAATTCACATCCAAACTTAACAACGCCACCAACTGACACACTTTACCACACTATTACAAATGGCATTTCTCATCCCTCTCTAGAAGGCTTCACCGACAAGTACATCGCTTCCCACCACTCTCTTAGAGTTTCACCGGACAAGTATACACTTTCTACCACCCTCTTGGAGTTTTACCGAACAAGTATACGTCCCTACCACTCTACCCTCAGATAACTTCACCAAACAAAATATCAGTGCTACTCCACCACTCTTCCAGGAACTCGGACACATTACAACATAAAATACAACTCCACAAGGAAATTGTATCATACTCACACAATCATCCAGTAAAACCACAAAGTAACACCAACACATCCTATTTTTTTTTCTATAAGAACAACCAAACTCATAAAATAGTATAAGTCTACTCAAGTTAACAATGGTCAAATATATATATACTACCTACACCTCCTTTATTTGTTTGAACACTCCAAAGCCCATTCAACACCCAAGTGCACCCCACCTAGGTCCAATAATAAAAAGACAACTAATAATTTCACATGTTATAAATAACATCACTCTTCTGCATGCAATCAAAAGAGTCTTCACACACACATTAGAAAAGTACTACAGCTTACTATAAAATATCACCACAACACATAAAACATTAGAACTTCTTATGGGAGCCCAAAACATAAATTAAAAATTCATGTATTTTTCTAGTAAAAGAATATTAACTATGAGACGAATCAGAATTAATACTCGAGGTTGCTATTTACGAAATAAATAAAAAGCGCCTTAACATGTATAATATAAAAACCAACGTGATAAAGATATATTTTCAAGCGCCATTTTTATTCTGCGTTAATCCAAATTTCTTTTTCAATACTAGACCACTCTCAAACATAATTATAATTTTATTAGCTTAACAATACCTAAAAGTGCCGCATAAAGGATTTTCATAACATGCACTGTCTTCATTACTTGCAATGTATTGCACTGTCTTCAATGATGGAATATGTAACGCCCCAACTTTGGGTGTGACGAATCATAATTAAATTAAGATAATTCAATATCCAATATCCTCTTAACGCGTAAAATGGTGCCAATTAAAATTTTGAAATTTAAATCTTGCAGAATTCAAATAAAGTACTAACTTCACCAGAAAATATAGTCCAATTGCAAAATTCCAAAGCTAATAAAATAAACCAAGGAATAAAATTTATCCAATTACATTATTTCTGAAAATTTATAACTCAAAGCTTTAAATAAAAGGTTGTCCCCCACTCTCATGTCGCTATCACGCGTTTGGAGTATCTGCTACACTCCCTGCTCCCGTATAACCAAGGTCATACGATCATCGCAAGACACACACACCACCACCAACATAAACAAATATGGGTAAGCTACCATAACACAACCAATAACAATAAAATGTGTACCAGATAAATAAACACAATTTAATAGTAATCATTCATCTACAACACTACCCTTATTCACATAATTGTTTCTATTTCATGTACAACATCACATATACCTCACTCAGAATTAATCACATCACGCAACCTTCATCATGAAACACACCATGAGCCTCCACAGTACCATAACTCCACCGTGAAAAGAATCAGTCACACTCATGTACCCTACCTCAAACCTGTAGCCTCCCCACAGGTCCCCTGTAGCCTCTCCTACAGGTCTGCTCGAGTAGTCCCGCTTACCTGGCTAAGGAACATGTTTCCTGTCACTCAAGGACAAGACAACACCATCACCCCCATACAAGGAGGGCTCAATACCCGAGCTCTTCCTTTTCGCACACAAGGCCAAAGGAAGTTGCTATCTCGATCGGACGATAGTCTCAGGCTTTACTAGGTACAACAGGTGGACTTATCCTTCATTCTTGTGCTCATCAACTACACCCTTAGGTACAACCCAACACTTACTCGTTCCAACATATATCTCTAAGTACAACAAACGTTCTCACTCTCCATCTAATATTGGTCATTCATCATTATCTAAAGTCTCATTTAAAAGTCTAATGTACTCAAACTAAACCCTTTCGGATTCAGTAAATTACAATTAAATAAATAATTAAACAACTAATAAATAAATACATAAACATCATTCCAAATAAATAAATAATTAAATAAACATCATTCCAAATAAATAAATAATTAAATAAATATCATTCCAAATAAATAAATAAATATCCTGCCAATCCAATAATACATTATTTATTACATTAATTAAACAAATCTCATTAATGTCTCTTTTTGGAAATAAAATAATTAATTTGACTTTCCAGTAAATTTAAAAATCTTATACTAAGGTTATATTATTTCCTTTACCAAACCAATTAACTTTTAATTCTAATTATGTTGTTAATAAATTCTAAATTCCAAAATATTTAATTTTAATTAATTTGTTTCCCAATAAATTACTTTCCTCCTTATTTCAAATTAATTTTTCCTTTTCCAGTAATTAATTTGATTCCAATTAATTACTAAACAAAAAATTTCTCTTTATAATAATAGTTATTACCATTTTCTTCTCTCTCATTACAATTTAATTTTATTAGTTAAATTCAATAATAATGAATTCATTATAAATTCAGTACACGTGCTAGTCCAATTAAATTCAGACTATTATTGTTGAATGTTTAAATTTTTGCTTAGGCCTGCAGCCCAAACAGTTAATTGAACCCAAATTTGTCAGCCTAACCCCAACTTGTCCAAACCAAAACCTAGTAGTCTGCAGGCCCAACGGCCCAACATTGCTTGCCACCGCAAACCCTAACTGCAACCACCACGACGCCACTCGCTCGTCTCTGACAACCACTCTCTCGCCTCCGACAACCACTCTCTCGCCTCCGACAACCACCACGGAACCCAGCAATCGCATGCTTCAGAACCCCAAAGAATTTTTCCCAAATCAAAACCTTAACTTCCTCAATCGGAACCCTAATCCCAATTAGGGAAACTCAGATCAAGATTACAAAGGATACCTATTTTGACAATAATGAGGAAATCCAATTCGCCATATCAAATCGTAATATCAGATAAACTATATCAAAAACTGTAAGGCTAAGGCCGTGATTCACTCCATTGTCTTCATCGGTACCCCTCGCAACGGTCATTGTTGTCTTTGCCAGCCACCGTCAACAGAGATCCTTCCGCGAGTCAGCATAAAGAGAATCGAGAAAAGCCAAGACGGCCATGTCCTCACGCAGTCGTCGCGCCTCTGCCACAACCTCGTCGCGTCTCGCCACAACCCTACCGCGTCTCTCACCTCCATCACTGCACTCTCACCGCTGCTCGCAAGAAAGGGAGAAGAAAAGGGAAGAAAGGTTCTGCTTCAAACGCGCCATCACTGCATCGTCGACGACACTCTCGTTGCACTGTCGATCTGTCATCACCGCGCCGTTGCCGCACCGTCGCCGTCGCGCCGTCGCCGCACCATAGTTGTCCTTCTCCAAGGCTGGGTGGTCCGCGAGAATGCAAATGGAGATGAAGCTCAAAGCTTCTGATTAGGATGCGAAAGAAAAAGAACCCAATTTTTTTTTCTTAGGGTTCACTTCCACGAGAAAGAAAAGAAAACTTAGAAAAGTTTTCTCTTTGGGAGAAGAAAAGGAACAGTCAGGGCACAAGGCTCGAAAATAAAAATACTAATTATGACTTAACCCTAATTAAATATTTTAACAATTAAAATTACCTATCAAGAAAGAACCCTTAAATTAATCTGTTATGAAATATATCTATATTCTCTTTCTTCTTTTGGAGAAAGAAAAAAAAAATAAAAATTAAATACAAACACAAAACCCGAGATTTGATAATTAATTCTCTCAACCTTCTCTTTCCCTAATATTTTAAAGTTTCCTCTTTAAACAACATTACCAGATGCTTATAAACATATAGACGTAAATATAAGAAACCAAAAGATTCATTGTAGATTGCACAAGAATATCATTATAACATGTGCACAGAGAAACGAAAATCATTCGAGAACACAATCAATCAAAATGTAAACATCCACTTATCAATTTAATATATAAAAAGATGGCTTTCAGGAAATATAAAAGATACTCAATTAAATTTCTACGGTCATCATACAATAAAGAAAAAGTAAGCTTCCCATACCTTAGCCGATCAAAAAATTAAGCTTTCACTCTTTCTTTTACAGACTTTTCTTTCCTTCAGTTTCTTTGTCTAATGCTATCTTTTTCCTTCTCTCACAAAAGTAAAGTATCCCCTTTTTACAGTTTCCTTTCTTTCTTTTTAAATAAAACTTAAAGTAACTGCTCTTCCTAAAATCTTTCAACCACTATTTAAAAACTTAACTGCTACAACTTTTATTTTCTTTTTCTGTTTATTTTATTTAGTATAAGCCTCTTGCCCTCTTAGCCAAAAAGATAAATAAAATTTCAATAAAACAAAGTTTCTTCTAAACCTCTCTCCCTAGGATTTGAACTCACATCCATTCAAACTTATACACACATCTCTACCAACAAGCCAACACATCACATTGATAATTTCAAACATTACAGTGGTAACAAACAATCAATAATTTATGCTGCATTCAAATTAACAAAATCATTAAATAACATAAATTTTATGTTCTAATCAAGACTAGAACACATAATCGTTCGACACCTCAAAGAGCTCTCACTCATTGAGTTACACAATCCTTTATAATAACATGCAACTTCATTAAAAATACTCACGTTTCATTACACTATTAATCTTAAGCCCTATATTTTTCTCGGGTCTTACAGAATACAATCTATTATTTTATGTGATTAAGTTTTATTTTATATACTTAACTCCTCTAAAGCAAATGGGTCAGGTTGTGTAATAAAGATGAAAGGTCATTATAATTTTTTTATAATAAACATGAGTATAGTTTCTATATTTTTCTATGTATATATATTGTAAACTTCATGCACCTAAGCACCAACCAAATGTAAATTGGTTTATGATAACGAAAACCTAATAATGGAGAGAATGAGAGTCATACTAATCACTGTAATATTACTGTTCATAATAAGTGTTGTGGTTGCAGAAGATGCTGGTGCTGGTGAAGCCATTAAACCTACAGAAGTTGCTGCAACAAGTGATACTGCAGAAGATGCTGGAACCGATGAAACCAGTAATCTTGCTAAATATGTTGGTATGAGCTTGGCAATTAATCAAATACTTAATGGACAACCTCAAGCGTACGAGACTCCGAGGTTCAAGAGGTTTGTGACACATTGCAGCTCACATGTTGCTGAAACATGCAGTGGAAATGATCCAATGCAAAAAGGAGGTGGAATCAATGGCCAATTAGGGTTATCTCAATGCCTTTTTGATTCCATGGAAGCATGCTTGGTAGACCACAAGGCCTCACTTTATCAAACAACTTCTTCCATTAAACCTAAACAGTCAGTTCAATATTTGCGAGAGCTCATTCAGACTGTAAAATTTCAAACCGTCTTGAGAACATGCTCTCAATCCACTGCACAAAGTTGTTTGACTGATTATAATGTTGATGCATCAGCTTTATCAGCTTGCCTTGTACCATCTTTGAATCAGTGTGTGTATCCTACTCTATGGTGGCCATTTCCACCACCACCACCACCTCCTCCTCCACCACCAAAACCACTGCCACCACCTTGTATGACTTCTTCTGTAACTTATTTCTTTATTCTCTTAAACTCTATTTTTTAAGAAAATCATATATTATTTGAGGAATATAATTATTTTTTCTGCATTCTAATAAACTCATTTTATATTACAAGTTTAATCAATTAACAACATGTGGTTGCTGCAGTTCCTACTCGAATTTGACCTGATAAAATTACACCAGGTATGACTTCTTCTGTCACTTTCTGTATATATTCATTCTCGTATAGTCTATTTTTCAAGAAAAATCATATATGATTTAAGGATAGAATTAATATTTGTGCATTCTGTTAACAAACTTGTTTTTATATTAGAAGCTTAATTAATTAACAGCTTCTGGTTGGTGCAGATGAGGGGAGATAAATGTACTTGCGTTGCATTTTATACTAATACAGCAATAATTGCAATGCATTATACATTATGCTATATATTTAAGGAATAATCTCTTCATCTCTTTTCAAACATTGTTCCTACTTATTGCTTTACGGTGAAGGATCTGTTCATAAAATCATTGAAGAATGCTATGATATATCAGAATCTATTCTTCCTATCTAATGATTCAAAATGTATTATAAAATAGGTATTACTTTTATTTTTTTTAAATCACAACTTAACGAACGAGGGTTGTAACACAAGTTCAATGAATTTTTAATAGTCACTATAGGCCTAATGTGATAAAAACAAGTAAAGAAACTCGTTTAATTTTTTTTTATAAACTAAAAATACAAGAAAAAGGCTTTTTAAAAACAATACGGAACTCTCTATTAAAGTTGGCTAAACATCACTCGAGCCTGCGAAAATATTTTCAAAATAAATATTTTATGGAAAAAATAAAACTTACCCTCTGGTAAAGTTAAGAAAATGGTGGCTCAAAATGAATTGGTATAAACACAACTAATAATAAAATCCGATTTACTCTTTTTATACATTTACTGTTAATTGAAAGAAAATGGTTTAAAAATGCAAGAAATGGTAACAAAAGCTACCTAATAGAAAGTCTCGAGAGCTTCATCATTGAGTGATGGTTTCATTCTAGCTACTTACAAATATCAAAAAGTGCAAAATGAGGTAAAAAAGAAAACCAAAGAGAAAAGCATAAGAATCGAATCTGAATATGTGTCTGTAAATACACAATATATACAAAGGAATCATTTCTCAATGAATGAAAATAAATGTTAAAGGGCAAAATATTAATTTTATCACAATTATCTGCAATTTGACAGCATGCACCGAGTAGAAAATAATGTACAACCATCCCTCTAATACCCCAAGAATCCATTGCTGGAAATCATCCAACATCCTCTAGCTCTCATTATTAGTCTATTATTAATATAGATTTTCTGGAACTTTAATTTAATTATTTCTTTGTTGGTAAAGAAAATGAATAAACGGTCTAATAGGAAGTTGCCTTTGCAAAACATATTTTATTTCGACAAATTGAGCAAACAAAATTAAATAATTTTTGTGGGTTAAAATTATGAATGCATTTAATAGAATAATGTAAAATTAAGAAAAACATAAAATGATATTTTTTTTAATTACGTTTTACAAAAGTTATTTTCGCTTTATGGCAAATATTTTACGGATAAATATCATAATTCTTTTATCAAACAATTTAATGGTCATTAAATTATTTAATGTAGTAAGTAACTAAGTGTTTTATTTGATAACATTTATCTCGACCAATCAAACAATCTTCGAACAAAAAGCCCCTCACAATAAACAACCGTGACAAACAAATGTTAAAATATAACTCTTAAAATTATATAAAATGTCCATGAATATATTCATACATTAACTATTACTCCAGAAAAAAAAACGATTTCCTTATTATTTACTTCTCTATCCTTTAGAACATTATCATTTACACAGACCCTTTTCATAATATATTTTTTTAGTTTCCACGGAAATATATTTTAGAAACATTTTATCAATTTAACACAAATTATCCATTTAATTACAATAATACTCTTAAGTTTTAAAAAAATCATTAAGAGGAGTAAACATACAGTGGAAATAGAAGCGGTCTCACACCATGAAAAGGGTCATTGTCCCACTCTCTCGCTGAAAAGAGAGGAAATGGAACGTTGGCCTTCATAGATTCAGGTGCATCAGTAAGGCAATTGACACAGATTGATAAATTCATAGAAATTAGATCACTAGATGAACCCCTTCATCTCAACGAAGAATTGATACATAAAACACACCAAAAATGAAATTAAGAAATGCCTATTTATAGAGAAACGAAACAAGGAATTTTGTTCAATATTGCAGGTCAGTCTAAAAAGGACGTGTCCTCTACCTCGCGACAATAAAATTGCAAATTCCTAAGCAGTACATTTCTTCAACAGATTCAAGCGTAATTTTTAGGGAATTTATGCGTTTTGCTCTTCAGCGTCTCCATTTTCACCGTCTTCAGCAGCAGCAGCAGCAGCCGCCATCAATTCATCGAAGTTTGCTGTTTTTCCAAGTACTATTTCAATCTAAAACACGAGTCATCAAATGAGAAAAAGTTAGGCTAGTTGTAAAGCAGATTCCAAAGCTATGGGTAGGAAGTAAACTGTTAGACGATGACATGAAATCACACGCACATGATCATACACATCAACATAACATTCTGGAGTAAACACATTTGTTTACAGACTTACCTTGGCCTTCTGAACAGGTCTACCTCTGGAATCGTCCTTTATGTCAACAGTTGATGTCGTGATTTCTGCATGAAGATTGCGTTATTAACAAATTAGATTACATTATTTATCCAATGAAGAATAGGATAGATGTACGAGAGGGGAAAGGGATTTCACAGAAAACAAATGGGAAAAAATTGAATCTCACTCTTCTCCACAGCAAGTCCGTTGTTTTTCAAAATTTCAGCAACAGTTACCACTGTGGCAATAGCTGCAATAACCAAAAAAGGGGTTGAAAATTCGGAAATCATAAAGATTGGAATCAAGGAAAGAGAATAGGAAAAATAGAGGTACAAAAGTCTCGTAAGAAATCAGTGCATTGTAATAAAGTTCTACTAAATAAGGAAACAACATGACAGCCACATAAAAATACTGCTGTCTCAATTATAAAATTTTAGAAGTTACTCTATTTAACACTTCATTATTGCAAATATACTTATCAGACTGTTGCAACAGTTTTCTCCCAGTATTTATATCTTCTACACAAATGAAATAACAGATGATGAAAGACAATGGCACGTTATAGAGGAGCATAGCAGCTATTTTGTGCTATATCACTGTTACTAAGATATATGCTTCAAAAACCAAGTTGATCGTTTAGGTATATTCTTTGGGTAAATTTGTGATTTCTCTCTAATATTCTATGAATTTTTTTCTATGAGAATATACTAGCTTTCGAAACCCTTCTGCCTATAACATTACACATGTTAAAAGACTACAATTTTTTTCTGTTCCTTCACACTTTACCAGTCTATATTGTTTTATCTAATTCACTAAGCTTTTTCCTGTTAATTTCATCACCAACTTTTATTTTTCGACTTCATTACTACACTCTTATTCCTCCTAGATTGACATTGATTGCATGTGTAAACTCTAAATTATTATATATCATTAACTTCTGAGTTTTTAGTACTTATATTTCTAATATTAATACGTTTGATTTATAGTAGTAATAATAGCTGCTATGGAATTTTCAACTTACAACTTACACGTACACGCCTTTTCCTCATATCTATGTAATGGATTACACTTCAAACCCACACTAGAAGAGATGCCAGTGTGTAGATCTTCCCGAAGGTAATCATCAGTCAAGGAGAAAACTCTAAATACAGTACCTCCAAAATACATCTACGTCAAAAATTAATTTATCCGATTTGACAAAGTCAGATTATACACACTTCAGTTCTTAATCCTAGAACAGCTCAAGGATACAATGGGGTCAGCAAAACAAAATTGTGGGCTACCAACCTACGGCGTACTATTCGGAATTTCACGAGGAGTCTAAATATAGGAGGCCAGTGATGTGATGCTTTAAACTGAGCATAAGTACATATGTACAAGGTTTAACACCAGTACCACAGTAGAGAAAGTTTAATTCAGAGGAAAACATGAAAGGTTTGAATCAAAGTCCAAGACTGGAGGCGTTTAGAAGTTCAGGACATGCAGGGGTAGCCAATGAAACCTAATCAAATTATGTATGTTCCCCAGAGTAATTTTCTGTTCAACAAAATTTGAAGTGCAATCATTCTTAAGTTTATTAAAATTTCCAATAGAACAGATCTATATTTAGCAAAGTTGTAATAATAACACCTGAATGAACACAGAGAATTGATTCCACAATGATAATCAATAAGTAACCGATAGAACCAACACCAGCGAAACTCAACAACAGAAACAAATTCAACTAATAAAACTCAACAACAGGAAGAAAGAAAGGGGTTTCATACCCATTCCTAGAGCTGAAAGTTCAACCTCGTTATGCTGTTGCATGTATCTCTGCAGATTCGGAAAAATCAAAATGAGGAGATAAATAAAAAATAAAACACTGACAAGCTTCAAAATCGAAAATACAGAGAGACATGGTGAGATACTACCTTGGCGAGATTAACATAGAAGAAGAGGGGCTTCTTGGTGTTAGAAACCTGAATGCGATTCTTCTTGTAGGAATCCGTGATGTTGATGTTGTTCACTCCCTCTGTTATGCCTTCCATTGTCTCTTTCTCACTCACTCTGCCAAGATGATGCTAACAACCAAAAACCCTAAGGATTGTTTATGAAATGTGATTGAGAAATGAAGAATCCGAACCCCCTAGTACAGTATGTACTCCTTTCTCACTCCCAAGGTCCTGGGCCTGGGCCTGGGCCCAACATTATATTCACTCTGCGCAGTTTCAACTAAATCGCACTCGGCCAAGCCCATGAGTATGAATGCAATAGCAATAGTAATAATCGAACATTGACATTTTCAATGAATCGTTATTATATATATAACAAATTGATAGGAAGACTTGCATTCTTGTGCAGATCATTAGTAGGGATGAAACAGGTGTAAGAGAATTATATTCTTTTTTTTATATTTTGACTTAATTAATTAATCTAATTCAATTTAATATGTTAGGTTGAGTTGGATTAAATTTAACATAAAATATGCATAAATTCAACCCGATCCTATATTTTTTAATGGGTTGAATAATTAATTTATCCAAATCTTATATAACTTAATCTGAAAACATTTCTACTTTAAATTTATTTATATAAATTAAAATTGAATGATAAAATCATTCATTATAATTGTTATTACTTATTTAAAATTTACAAAAATATAATTAAATAAAATAATAGATATGAGTGTTATTTTAACAAAAGCATATAAGATTTTTGTCTGAACGATAATAGTATAGAATATCACTTCACTTAACAAAAGAACCTCACCCAAGCCTTTTATATTTCTATACCATTTTTTTCATTTTTAATTTTATCCTTTTATTACTTCCTCTTAAATTTAGTTTATTTTTATTTCATATAATAAAATTATTTAAAAAATAATATATATTTATTAATAATACAAATTGATTACATTGTCATGTAAAAAAAAATTTCTCTAACTAATTATTTCACTATTTTATCCATTTGATTTCTTATTAAATAGATTTAATGTAAAAATATAAATATAATCTAACTCTATCATTTAATATCTAATAAAGTATTATTTTAATTCATAAATAACACTGTAACTTTTTCAAATTTAAAATTTTCTGCCAATTTCTAAAAGATGAATTATGTCTGAAGTTCAAATTATATTGTTGATCAATTTAATTCATTATTTATATCTTTAAAATTTATTTTAAAAATTAGTTGCTTTTTAAAATAAATAAATAAATATTTCTTTTACTTTGTGTCATTATATACATTTTAATCATTTTTTAATATATTTATTGTTAAAAATTAATTTATATTTAAAGTATTAATTTCTTTATACTATTTGTTTTCATTTTTTTTATATTAAACTATAAATTGAATATAACTTTTAAACAGGAGAAACACTTCGAGATCATGTGTACTCATTATTCAACTTTCATTAAAAAATGGAAAAAAGTCACTGTAATTGGGTTCTTGCTTAATCCATATATAAGAAGTATTAGAGATATTAAAGTATACCACAAAGGACACATATTGTATTAGTAATGTTGACCAAGTACTAATTTATTATTATCGCCCACAGAATACACTGCTTTCATTTTTTTTATATATATATAACTCAGTTTTATAAAAATCAAAATAATTTAAGTTGTTTTTCCTAAAAAGAAACAAAATATTTTTTCTTTAATAAAATACATCTTTCTGTATTATCTATTATCTATTATCTATTTTGTTTTTGTTTTTTTTAATCATGTTTACTGTTATTATAATACCCAACAAGGAACATCTACTTGTGAATTTGAAAATCACAAGCAACAGATAGAAAATACGATGATTGTGTGAATGAACAACAAAATTAAAATTAAAAAATGAAAAATCACGATTTTGTCTTCATTATATTAAGTAATTAAAGCGATTATTCTATTTGTTTAAAAATAATTTAACATGGTTTTTTCCATATGAGTGAAAATGTTTTTTTTTTCTCCTACACACGGGATAAAGTGAGGAAAATCTGCAAGAAATAATGGAGACATATAATAAGACACAATGCATGGATACTAACCAATGAAAGCAATAGCTACCTCGTGTTATTAGAAAAATCTTGAAAGAGCTATTTAAAACAAGAAAAATGACGTGTAGGAAATAGAAAGTTTTTTTCTTTTTCTAGAACAATATTTTTTACTGTAATACATTCATAATACATACATGAAAATAGAAAAGATGAGAAATAAATAGAAAATATGATAAAAACTAACTAACTCACCACGTGTATTTCCTAAGAAAACAAAATTATTTTTCTGTATCCTACCTAAATTTAAAAATAGATCAATATTATTTAGAAATGACTAAAAAAGAATGAGACAACTCCTCATTTTGATAAAAAAAAATAGGTTAAAATAACATTTTCAACTCATAAGTTTGAATTAATCTGATTCGACAATTTGATAGAGCAATTTTATGGATTAGTTAGATCAGTTTTTCAGTTTGGTTTCATTAAAAAAATTAGAATTTGACAACTTAGTTGAAATATGATATAATTCGATAAATATTTAATATATTTAGTCCAATATCTAAAATAGTTTAGACGACAATTCTTTCAATTTAGAATCAATCTGACAACCAATTTTTATGTAAAAGATAAAAAAATTCAACTTGTTTTCATGTGACATTTGGATTCATTTTTATTAATCAAGAAGTTAAGTGATTTTATTTTAAAAATTTAATAATAGAAGGTCACTTTAATAATGAAATATTGAAGAAATATGTTGTTACAATTGTGCATAATAAGTTATTATTTGTAGATATATTATCATATTTTGTATATTTCCTTTGTGGACTATGATAGGCTAATAACTTTTTTAGTAATTTGTTTTATAATAAATTATGTGTTACTATTTTATTGGTTTATATATTTGAAACGGACCAATCACAAGCTACAACATATACTGTTGTAAAAAAAGTTGTTAAAGAGACATTTTTTTTACTAATTAAAAGCTTTATAAATACATTCTTTTTCACTGAAGTACTCATTCCGACTTTTTCTCAAACTATACTATCCTTACACTAAATCAAAAGTCGAAACATTGAGATATTTCATCCATCTCATATGCTTCCATCAAGTTTTTGGTAAGAACATTAAATTTGATGAAAAATATAGTCTGTGACCAAACGTGAAAAATGACATTCATTCATCTTTCACGTTCTGACATCCTGAAGTATATTCCAAATTATTAGGTTGGAGCTTAGAATATGTATCATAAAAGAAGAGTAGCAGAAAAAATATCAAAGATATCAAACTTAAGAAGTGGTTTAATTAATGCGGTACAAGTTGGTGACATTATACAGTGCACATATGAAAGATAATATTTAGACAATATTTTTTTTTGACAACATTTGAACATCATTTACATGTCATTATGTGATTGATCCGTAATGTTTATAATTATTATTATTAATTATGAAGTAACTTTGGTCCAATCATAAAATGACACGTAAATGATGTTTAAATATTGTAAAAAAATATTGTATACGTATCATTATCCTAATATCAAATCATGAATACTCAATCACTCCAAAATCAATCACATCCACTGATTCAATTCACAATGGATACTTTTGAAGGTTTTTTGTGATTCTCAATTATACAACAATCACTTATATTCCAAAATGGGAAATTTTGAAATGTCTAGGATTTAGATAAGGGTCAACATACAATAAAAATCCATAAAACTTTCAAGAAAATAAAAGTCTTTAATTTATTTCTTTTCTTTTTAATATTCTTAAAGGGGAAATTTTCTGTTTAAATTTATAAATTTATTGTTTTAAAACTTTTAATTTTTTAATTTTGATACTATTATAAAATTATCAATAGATCACAAAATTTTGTGTTTAAATTTATAAATTTAGTGTTTGAAAAAGTCTTGTCTATTCGATCACTGATAACAGTGTTTTTTCAGACAAATATTAGTTTATTGGTGTCCAAATAAACAATAATATTTTAGAAACAATATTCTAATAAACAGTGTCTAAAAAGTATTTTTTATTAAAAAATATTATCTATTCACAATTTTTTAATAATATAACTTCTAATAACAAACAAATTACATGAGTAATACTACTACGGATATCATAAAATCGAAATAATAACATATATATATTACATAAAAATTAAATTATCATGTAATTATAAATTCGAAAAAAAATCGTATTCAGTCGACAAATAATTGTAGCTTGTGATAAGATACTTCTACATTATAATGGTGCAATTATATTCACTTTTATTTTCAACATCATTGTTCTCATTTAGTTTCTCCCAATATTGGCGTAAAGCTAATGAAATATACAAGTGACATCCAAAATATAGCAGAAAAAATATATTAAAAGTTTGATATTTTATATGTTTCTTATTATCAACTTTTATTATTTTCTATTTATCTGTATATTTATATGCATAACCAAAACAGTAGCAAATATTTCTCTTTTCGTTATAAGATATTTTATAAGTTTATGATAGGTAACAACTGAAATAAATTTTAGAATCGATTAATAATAAAAAAAATTATAAATAAGTTATAAATGTTCATTTTTGTTTTATTAAAAAAATAAATTTCAAACTTTTGAAAAATTCAAGTGTTGCATATTGAAGTATTTGAAAATATACAAAAGTAGTGTTTTTAGGTAGACATTCTAACATTAAATCACCATTAATGGTGAAGTTATTTTTGTAGTTATTTCTATAAGGTGCTTGATTTTTTTAAGGAGACATGAATATAAATATCACATACTGTATAGGTTCTTTGCAGATGAAATAGATAGGATGTAATTAAAAAACTTATAGTATATGAAGAAATTGGTGAATAAGAATATTATTATTGTTTTTCTCTTTGTCATTTTCATGTTCGACTTTACATAATTTTGTTGCATAGTAATTTTCACATCTTAATATTATATATATATATATATATATATATATATATATATATATATATATATATATATATATATATATATGTGTGTGTGTGTGTGTGTTATTTGACATTTATTTTATTTTAAGAGAGTCTTGTAAAGTAATCTCACATAAATAGTTCATTTTCAAGTCTTAGAATACGACTCATATCTTATCGATATACTCATAAGACAATTAAATTTCAATTTTATATACTTTATATCTATTTTCTAATATATTTTACTTCCACCGTCTTTTTATCACTCAATATCATAAAGAATTCTTTTTAAGTTTAAAAACATTTCATTTACACATTTTTACAAATTAAATATAGTTTAAAAAAAAAATTGTATCCCAATCTATTCTAATTACAATTATCATCAAAACTTAAAAATTAGATTTAATAAAACTCTAATTAAATTGGTAGATAATGATTAAAACCATTGAGTAAGATGTATAAAAATTATAAACGGAAATAATTCTTCAAAGCTTAAAAAAATATGTAAGAAGTAACATTAGAAAATCATAATAATACTTACAAAATAAAACATCAACATTTTTAATACATAAAAACTCTTTAATATGATAAGTAAAAATTCACAAGTCAATAGAGCTTCATTAAAATTAAATGGATAAAAAAATCAAATAAAAAATCGTGTACAACAATTAAAAAATTAGTCTTACGTCTTCTTTTTTCTTTCAAAATTATAAAAATGAACTCTTTTAATTTAGAAGAATTATTTCTCCATTTAAATTAAGTGATAAAAATGGAATTAACTAATTTAGAATTTTTACACAATGAAAGCTCAACTCAACCTGAAAAATATGATATAATTTCTTATTTAACTAAACATTTTAAATAATGCAAGAATATTATAAAGAAGTTAATGAACTTAGGCTATGAAACAACTTGTAATAAAAATTATTACACTGCTTTTATTCAATATAATATAATTGCTTATAAAGGTAAATAAAAAAAAATAGAATTGGTTTTAATATTAAGGTAGTTGGATTTGAGCGGTGATTGGATAACGTGGAAACGATGTGTCAGAAAAAAAATCCCTCCGATGTGGCACTGATGTGGCTTGTCTTCTATATATAGCGCCCACCCATTTCGCCTCGGTAGGTGCACTTCCTCTCTTTTCTCTTCTGCTCCTTCATTTTCTCTCTTCTTTTCTCTATCTCGATTTGCATTTTCATCTCTTTCATTCCATTCCATGTTTCACGAAATGAAAGAAAGCGTGGAAAACCCTCTGCACCTAAAATCTGTCAACCATATCTCTCTCATCTGCACCTCCGTCGTGAAATCCATCAACTTCTATCAGAACATTCTCGGCTTCTTCCCCGTCAGGAGGCCAGGATCACTGAATTTTGACGGAGCATGGTAATTCAATTCACTAAAATTTTCAAACTCTGATATCCCACAAAATCAAATTTTCTCAGTTCAACAAAAATGTTAAAAAAGAATCAAATTTTTTATGTTATTTTCTTCTGGGGTAAATTCTCCTCACTCTGTTCCTTCTTGGTCATCTTGTACAGGCTATTCGGATATGGAATTGGAATTCACTTGCTTCAAGCTGAGGACCCTAGCAACATTCCAAGAAAGAAAGAAATTAATCCGAAAGATAATCACATATCATTCCAGGCAAGGTTTCAGTGTGAAAATGAAGCTGTGGTGTTTGTTTGATACAATAACTTCAAATTAATTGCAGTGTGTTTGACAAAATGACTGAACGAAAGGAAACTAATTAACATGGTTTGTTTTGTTGTTTTGATGAATGAAAACAGTGTGAAAGCATGGGAGCAGTGGAGAAGAAGCTTGAGGAAATGGAGATAGAATGCGTGCGTGCAACGGTGGAGGAAGGTGGGATCAAAGTGGATCAGTTGTTTTTTCATGACCCAGATGGGTTTATGATTGAGATATGCAACTGTGATATTCTTCCAGTGATTCCTTTAGCAAGTGACATGGTTAGGTCATGCTCTCGAATGAACCTTCAGATGCTTCAACAGAGACAGATACACCAAATTGTGAAACAGGATTCAACTTTTCCTTCGGGCCACACCAAAATTCAAAACACTATTGTTTAAGTCACACATGCATGTATAATTATCAACTCCTCCTTCTTCCTATTCTTCACCATGTTATTGTACTTTTTTCTTTTTCTGTCAATTTTGTTTTCTCAGTAATATTGCTTAGTTTGAAGAATAAACCTTACAGTTTTTTTACTAAGTACTTATTGTATAATTGGTTTTTTTTTAATGTGAAAAATGTTTTGTTTCCATAAATTGGATGGATGAAGAGCAACATGACATTGATATTCATTCATTAGACACATTTAATAAAGATAAAATAATTTTAAAATAATTAATTTTTGTAATTTTTTGAAAAAAATAATAAAATATAAAAAATGATAGTGTGTAAAAAAATTATATATGTCAAAATATTATTTTTCTATTGAGTGTATCTTTTTCTTTTATGTGAGTGACGTATTAGTAAGGACTTTGCCAAAATAAAATTTAAATTTCTTTACTCAAATTATTTTAGTTTTGTTTTAATTAATATAAATATTTTTCAATTTTAAAAAGATTAAATAAGTTTTTAATCATGAAATTAAAATTACTTTTATTTAAAACATTAATATATTTTAATCTTCAAACGTTAAAAATAAATTGAAATAATATTTTTAATTCAATTATCTTAAATTATTTTGACCTGTCAAATAGATTTCAAGTTAATATTTAAATTATTTATTCAATTTTTCACTTTAATATCAACTAAACAATATATTTGACACACAGTTAGATTAAAAGAATTTTATCTATATATTTTTAAATTTTACTAACCAAATTATATAAAATTTAATACATTAATAAATTTTAATTTTACATTCAAATGATCACATACTAAAAAGCATATTTAATTCATTTAATTCATATTAACAGTTTTTTCAAAATATATAAATATGACAACATATGATGAACCAATTAAGCACGTAAAGAAACCAGGTCATACAAATTTTCAGAAGTTTTTTAGGTTTGACCAAATTCATTTTATTAAGAAGTATTCGTGATGAAGTCATGAAGCATGCATGTTGTATATATTACATTTTTACACTAGTTTATTAGCTTTATTAATCAATTGAATTCTAAATTTAATAAATTTTATAATATTCATTTTTAAAGTTATATTAAAATTATGTTAATTTTTTTATATTAAATTAACTATTTTAATCTCATAAATACCATAAATATAACTTGATGTGACCATATAAATTATAACACTTAATACGGAAAACTAGAGTTTTTTTTTTGTTTTTTTTATGTTTAATTAAGTTTTACTTTTTTAATAAATTTAAATATTTTTAATTAAATTTTTTTAATTATAATTTATCCATGCTTTTATATTTTTAATTGAATATTTCATTGGATAATATAACAATTATTTTATCTCGTCATATTTGTCTTCGTATATTAAAAATGTAGGATTGGTTCACGAATTATTTTATATTAATCCAAAATATCATATTTAAAAAAAATTAAATTACAAAAAAATTGAAAAATATAATTTTAAAAAAAACTTAATATATTGAAAAAAATAAAAAAAAAAACAATCAAAAAAATCAAAATTTATGAGATTTGAAACTTAATTAACCTTTATTTTACATATGAAAAGAGTTTCTCTTAAATATTTCTGTGAAATATTTTTAATATTTCATTTACACTCTACAACTTACCCTGATAATTAATTTCAAATTATCTTTATATATACATATTTGATTTTTTTTAATTCTATATTTCCCTCATTGTATTATATTTTATGCAGTAAAAAGTCCATTCTCTTGTATATCTATATCGAATAAATTATTCAATAATTTAACAGAAAATATTATTAATTAAAAAATATTATATATGACAAACTAATTTTTTTATTACAAATCTTAATTATATAAAAAAATTCATTTACATTTCACACACTAAATCATCAAACTCAATACTCTTATATATATATATATAGATTAAGATTAGAGTTTACAGGAAAAAAATGTTTAAGAGTTAGAAATATAGTATTAATACCTTTTCATATAGATATTCATGTACTTTATTTTAATTTCTTTTACTTCATTTGTCCTAATTTATATTATATTATACCTTGTATTTTTACTTAAACAAACGTTATCATCGTGTGATAAATGTCAAATCATTTCATTTATTTTTATGAAGATAAGTCTAATATGTGTTTTCGTGTTGTGCGTGAACAAATAAATAATATTTTCTAACACTCTTGTTAATTGTTTCATTTTTAAAATAAAATAATTTTTTTAATTACGTTGAAGCGAAAAATAAATTATAAATTTTGATTAAACAATCCAATTATTATTAATAATTTTGGGGAAAAAATAATATAAAAAATAGGGATTGATTGAGAAACTAAAATGAGAGAGATAAGAAATTGAAATTGAGAGTTACTGATTGAAGACACGGTGACTCAGCGCCAGCAATCAAACACAAAAGCTGAATTGGATATGCCAGTTTTGTTTCGTCATCATTTTTTATGTAAAAATATAAAATGTTTCAATTATTTATTCATTCTTTGCTGAATTTATTGCTACCAGTCTTATAAACTTTAATATAAATTGGAAATTTTAATTCATATTATCTGCATTATATATTTTCCTTTATGTTTTGGCTTTTATACTTCTAAAATCAACTCAGTATAATTTTTAGTATAATTATCATAAAATAAACAATAGAATAAAAATCGAATATACATCTAAACATAATTTTTGTTGTATACGCGATACAATGAATTTTGATGAACTCAAGATATATATGTAATTTCAAAAAGGTTGCTAAATAAAACAAAAGTTGCATGTGTTGGGTTCCAAAGTTAGGTTAGAAAATAGAAATGGTTGCTGACTTCTAATAATATGGCAATAATTAAAAAAACTTCATACATTTCAATAAATAAAATTGAAAAATTGAAAAATTCAAAAGTTCCCACATGTTATTCAAAAGTTGCTTCGGAGTCAAATATTTGCTTTGGAAATTCACCCATATGTATATGTATAAGTAGAATAGTTTTGCATTTTTCTTTTTGTGTGTGTTTTATTATTGAATTATGATAAAAAGAAATATTGATTCATTTATTACATGCCTAATGATTAATAAGACCGATTGAACAAATCATCATTAAATCGATTAATCAATTATTAGAATAATTAATTTTAATGTTAAATAATTTGATTTGTAATTAAACATTTGAAGTTTGAAGTAAGAAGATAAATAATTTACTTTAATCGTATCATTTATATTTCAACTATCAAATGTTAAATTGATTTTAGTATTGAAACGACTTTTAAAATTATTCTTTGAATAATTTAGAATAATCATTATAAATTATTTGAAATAGAAAACAATTTTTTAATTCCTGAAATAATTATATAAACATAGAACATTAATCTCGATTTTATATCCTAAACCATTCCTAATAATGAATTTTATGAGAAAATGTAACAAGGTGTGTTCAATAATTTTGGTCAACTTTGTAGAGATTTTGTTAATCAATGACTCTTGTGAATCACATTCAACATTGCTTCTTTTACATTTCTTCAATCATGACACCAAACTCCTTTTGATCATTGCTACTGAAAAAAAGAATGATAACTTCACAAGCAAATACGAAATAGGAAAGGAAAAATTAAAAAATATCTAGTGAGTTTCAAATCACAACAATTAAATGAAAATATACCATACTTTATTGAGAAAAAATTAAACACCAAAAAGTAATATTAAAAATGGTTTTTATAATCAAATGTTAAAAATGTACTCAGAAAATTATTCATACCCAGCAAATATTTCAGTTCAAGGTATGATCTACTCATAACAGTTGAACATTTTATTTAGTAAAACCAGGCCTTAAATATTTCAGAAGCAAGCAGTTAATTTTTTTAACTATCTTTCCTTTGTTATTTACTGTTTTCTAAACTATAAGAGTTGAACGATAAGTTTAATATATAGATGTTTTAAAACTAAAATGAAAACTCACTTTTATACCTGCAATTTAAATTAATTCAGACAAATTTATTATAACTTCATTTATTATATTACTTTAACTTATGAATTATTTTTTTATAAAGATTAAGTTTTTTTTTTATAATTGTGTTGATACTTAAAAATTATATTTTTAATTTTTTTTTATCCAATTGATTCAACCCAATCTTACACTCACTCGACGGTAGATTGATAACTCTTTAGGTTTTTTTTTTTTTTGTTTAGAGAGATACATCTATTAATTTTTGTCATATATTATAATTTTTAATTAAATAATAAAAGACAATGTATCTTAATTAAATTATTTTAGTTTTTCTAAAAATATTTGAAAATCCAGAATTAGTTTTGGGTCAGGTTATGTTTGTTCTTGTTGGGCCTGTGCGAAAGGGAGAATGAAATTAAAATAAATTTCTTTATTAATCTGCTAAACCATGCATGGTTCTTCAATGAAGAAACAACAAATGAAGAGAGAGAGAGAGAGAGAGAGAGAGAGAGAATGATAGGTATTTATATTAAAAGGAAATTAATTAAGGATGTGATTAGATTAGAGACCCCTCTTAAGCATTTGCTCGTAATTCTCGATGGATTGGAGCCTTTGGATGAGGAGTTGCTTTCTGAAGTTCTTGATGAAGGCATCAGCACTGACATTGATGTCTTCAACGCCTTTCTTCGTCTTCTCACTCTCCTCTGTCACCTTCTTTTCTGATCTCCACTTGCTGCTCTCTCCCTCTTCTGATGAACTCTGCAACGCGTTCTTTCTAGTTCTTGCTTCCATCTCCAACTTCAGATCTCTCAATTGAAACAAACTTCGTGACGCTGTTCTTCTTCTGCAATGAAATGCTGTTTCAGGAGCAGCATCATATTTATAGATAAACCATTGATTTTACCTTCAAACCAAAGTTAATAGAGCGTGGGAAGCAAAAAAGGTGCGTGAGAGAGAGAATATCTAGCTGCTTCTATATGCTAAGCGTAGTATAACACACGTGACGTCAACCCCAAGAATAATTCATGTTTATTTCTCAAATAATTAGAAAAAATACTCTTTATTCTTTTTTTCATTCCATAAATTTCACTGTTTGACCTTTACATACATTAATAAAATATTGAAATTTTAATAGAAAAATAAATAATTGTCCATACCACACGGACGTGGCATGTGCAACGCAGCGTTGAACTTGCGGCTAACGACGCGGTAGTATGTCCCATTTGTGCCCTGCCAGATCTGGTTTTAAGAAACCGTCTTTGACCAAAATTCATTAATAATTATTATATGATAACATGTATTTGTAAATCAGATAGATAATTAAATATTTGTATTTATTATTTATGTATATTTATTAAATATATCTATTTAGTTAAAATTGTTTAAGAGATAAAGATTGGTGAGCATCTATGCCGACATTAATAGATTAGATGGGTGCATTGTATGGACATGTGATGTGATTCCCATTCGTGGCATTCATTTAAGAGGCATGGCGAATTCATTTAAAGGGAAATGATATTTTGACATTTTCAACATCACAAATTTTTATTTGTTGACGTTTGAAAAAATAAATTTTTTAAGTAGTTATATTTTTTATTTTCTCAAAACGTTGATCAATAAAACGTAACACGTATTTTGTGTCAAAAATTTATCACCCTAAAAATGTCAAATATCATTTTCCTATTTTTAATTTTCATGTCTCATTGTTTCTTCTGCACGTGCTTCTATTTAAAAAACATCTTTAAAGATTTAGAATCTTTTATAATCTTTATCTTAAAAATTAGGCTTATAATAATTATATTATTAAAAAAATATTTTACTGAAATTATAAAAAAATGAAACTCGAATAATGAAACGAAGCTTATTTGTAAGTCCTCTTTTTTCCATTATGGTATTTTTATTACTGTAAATCTCGAAGTTCTCTCTCTCTCTCTCTCTCTCTCCTCTCTCTCTCTCTCTCTCTCTTCAAATAAACCCTTTGCTATTTTACTTGCCTCGTTAAACCTCTTTATATAATAAATAAATAAATAATTAAAAATTATATCAACGTAAAGATTTTAAATATGAAAATTTAACTTTTTAATACAAGTTTTAAAATTTTATCTAAATAATTAAATAGTCAATTATAAGGTATAACATGATTATTAACTTCAATTATACTTACGAACAATTTTAGTATGCAATTTAAAACATTTTTAAAACATATTATATAGTGAATTATAAAGTTGAAATAAAAAAAAGGAGAATTGAAATGCGATTTGAATATTAACAATTTAAATATATGTTAATAAATATTATTAAAATAATCTATGTATTTGGACACAATATTAATCCATATAGTGACTAATAGTTTCAAGCTTTAATCATCTAAATAATATATTTTTGGACGAGATTGAAATACATATTCCACCTTCTTTATAATTCTATATATGTAATAATTAAAATCACTATTTTAATTTTTTTATTTTTACTTTATCAAAATTTTAAAATAACTATTAATAACTACAAATTATTATTTTATTTTATAATTTTTTAATAATACTCAAAATTCAAGTTAATCATTAATGACTATTAACAATAAACACTCAATTTTTATTAAAAATATATTTTAATATTAACTAATTACTTTATACGCCATTTTTGAAACTATATTAAATATATTGATTATTAAACAAATTTATGTAATTATTTTTCTTAAACTAAAATTAGGAACGAATATAATTTAAATAAAAAAAAGAGAGAAAATCGTAAATCTCTGCTTCCAAACCATCCGAAATAGAAAATAGAATAAAATGAAATTAATTTTACTGTGGGAGTGAAAGAAGAAAGCATGGAAGCGGTGCAGCTGCTGGCATTGCGGCTGCGCGCAGTTCCGGTGGCGGCATACCTCTTTCGAAACGCCGTCGTAATGGGCGGCGGCTTTCGCAGCAGCAACAGCACCACCAGCACGAGCATGAGCGGAATGGCAGGGAAGAGGATGAGCTCTGGTTCGGGATGGTTGATGGGCGGAGCATTGAAGTTACCGAAAATTGTGAAAGCCGGAGAGCCGGTTCTGCACGAGCGAGCCAAAGAAGTTGAGCCGTGGGAGATGAAATCGGAGAGAGTGCAGAAGATCATCGACGACATGATCCGCGTCATGCGAAAGGCACCTGGAGTTGGCCTCGCTGCTCCACAGATTGGAATTCCCCTAAGGGTTTCTATCTTGTCTAACGTGTCTTACCATAGTCTGGATTAATAGAACTTACCCACGCAATCGTATAAAAATATATGATTTCTTTTATGCGTGTTTGTGTGTAGATAATTGTTTTGGAAGATAAAGTAGAGTATATGGGATATGACGATGAGGAAGCCCTCAAAGAACAAGATAGAAGACCTTTTCATCTTTTGGTATGTCTATGTCTGTCTCCATCGCCAATGTTACTGAATGCAAACACGAGAGAACTATTCGATTAAATTTCACACTTTTTCCCTTCGCATCGTAATAGGCATATTCATTCTGCTGTCTTGATTTGAGGTAGGTGATATTGAATCCTAAGCTCAAGAAGAAGACCAACAGGACTGCACTCTTTTTTGAAGGATGTTTGAGGTGTCGTTAACAACTCTTTCACCTTTTCTTTTCTTTTTATCATACCGTGCTTGCTTTTCTAGAAGTTTCAATCATTCAGTGGCATATGCGTTTGTGCTTTTACTTCTAGGAATTCTGCATTGAGAAATGCTGGTTACATATTTCGTTATACTCCTGTTTGAATTCACTCTTTATTATTGATTGAAATTTATTTCAAATTACTAAATTTTGAAATTCTTACTTCATATGTAAATGAGCGTCAACCATGATTTTATATTTTCTCAACAAAGTTTAATCAATGACACAGAGCGTGCTGCATATCTTAACTGAATATTTAAGTTGTCTGTCTAGACTCTTGACGCAGTCGGCCATTTCTTGAGTTATGGCTTGAAATTTCACGAGACCACCATCCTGCCTTCAATTTTCTCAGCATAACAGAGAAGACATTATGGAACAATTAAAAAGACTCACTTGTTAAAGCGACTACTAGTATGATATCATATTATCTGAAGATTTTCTACACATATATCATATGTATATATGTTCTTCCATTTTAAAAAATGGTTCAGAGCTAATGTGATTGGAGTTTTTATTCCAGCTAAGGGTTAAAATATAGCAAATTTCTTATTTCCAAACGATGAGTCTTTAGTTGGCATGTTACCAATTCGTAAAAGCTTTGCTATGTTTATAAATTAGCTATACGACGGTTGCTGAGATGATTTCTAAATCGAGATCACGAGAAGCTGTGATCCCCATATTCTGATGTAGCTTGAGCTTAAGTTTCAACCTTATATGTCTTAATTTTAACATCTGGTGTGAACAGTATCTGTATCCGTATGTTCTTTTCCTTTTTTTTTTTTAAATGTGACTTCCGATGTTCAATACAATTTGTGGAGGTCTAAAGGCAGTTCCACAAGGCCATGTGCAACAGAACAGTGGGATCTCTTAACATTATCCCGCTCTCTTGTAAATATGCCACGTTTTCAGTGAGATTGTTCTCCAACCTGATTGGATCCAATTGAATTTTTTGATTAATTATTGTTGAGGTAACAGCTAGTCAATGTTGTTGTCATAATTCAAAATATAATAATTCTGGATCGCTTTATATTTGTGTTTTGTGAGATAACTTGTCAAGCACGTATGTCAGCGGGTACCTTTGACATTTTCATCTGTAACGACATTTTGCAGTGTTGCTGGGTACGCTGTGGTAGAGCGATACCTTGATGTTGAGGTTGAAGGTTTTGATCGTTACGGGAAACCCGTAAAAGTAAATGCTACTAGTTGGCAGGCTCGGATTTTACAGCATGAGTGTGATCACTTGGATGGAACACTGTATCTTGATAAGATGGTACCTAGAACATTCAGAGCTCCAGAAAACAGTTCTAAGCCTCTTGCCCGTGGGTGCCCAAAACTTGGTCCTCGCTGATCCAGTTGCGTGTTAGAGCTTGAAGTTGAATCAGCTTCTTATGAGCTCATCAACACAAATTTCTTGTGCAGGTCAGTGAAAAGTTGTCACTTATAGATCTTAACATGTAGTCCAGATGCGCATTAAGTTAGAAATATTTAGAGTTTGGGAGTAACTAAGTTTCACTCACTTTTCAGTGTTATCATGTTGCAAGTTTCAATACTCTTGATATTGATTGTGCGTAGCTTTTTACACTGTATACAACGAATCTTCTGGGTATGTACCATAAACACGCTAGGAGTTTGTCTTTTTTTTTTTTGAGATATGGAGTATGTTTATTATTAGGCTATTCAAGTGGTCTCCCTTTACCATTTATGTGCTGCTGAAGAAGTCATCTTCTGCCGTATGAAAATGAATGTTAATGTCAATTAACATGCAAATGGAGTTTTAACATTTTTCTTTTTATGTGTTTGCTTTTGCCTTATCAGTGAGCATAATTTTGATGCTCGGAGATTACACGACACTTTTAAAACGTTTAATTGGAATTTGACAAAAAAAGACCAGAGAATCATGATATGGATATGTCTTCCCCCTATAGAAAATGGTTTTAAAATAGTTAAACTAAATCATTTTGTTCAATAATATAATATTTTTGGCTACGCTTATTCTATGATTTTAAATTTATGAACCAGTTTTAAAACGTATTGAGTTGGAAATATGTAAAGTGGCATATGATATGCTTGCTACCAATGATAATTCACTGATTTTATGATGTCTTTCCAAAATCTGAACATATCTACCTTCGTCTGAACATAAATCTGGACTTCAAAACCTTCAAAATGGACCACAAGTATCTACCTTCCCCTTAAACGACAGAGTACAAAGCAATTACTGGGGAACTCGCGTACTCATTTTATTGTACACAGAAATACCTTTAATCTGTATACTTTCAATTCAAACGGAATGAATAGCATGGTTTGACTCTACGAAGATATTTTGTCTAATAAAATCATCACTGATTAAGAAACAAGTAGGAGGATACAAGAAACCCCGAGCAGAACCGTGAGCTTGCCAGCAGAAAGAGTTAGTATTTCCTCCGAAGCATGATACAAGAAAAATATTTTCAAGATATAGATCTTCACATGGAGAAATGTCACTGCAAGCAAATTTAATTGCTTCATCAGAGGCTGAAGTTCCTTGTATATCAATGAAGGATATATTCTCCACTCTGACAGCCGAAGTCTGTTAATTTGATACATGAAATTACATTCTTTCAGCATATTTGAGCTTCAGTATAGGTTGCTACAAATTTGAACTTTTTCTATCAATTCTAGAAGCTAAGTCCCTCGGTTGTTTGGAATAAATTTTGAAAGAAAAATCAAGGGTTAAATAAATGATTTGTCCAAATAATGATTTTTCTTTATGGAGACTGTTTCTCAAAAATTTCCCCAACCAACTATAATTCATAACTCCACATAAAGGCAAAGTTTACAGAATGTGCTTGCAAAAACATCCAAAAATTCCATACCTGGTTTTCACATGGATGTTGAGAATCACAGTAGTATTGATCTATTATTATTGGATTAGACACATTTTCCATCAATATATTCTGGAAGGTGATCTTGGAGGCGAGACCACTACCACCCTGACGAAAATTTGACAGAAGACAAGTTTTGACGAAAATGTGTACATTGCTGGGTGACTATAAACAAGAAAGTGCTACAGTTGTCAAGAAACTCACCTGCCATGTTTTGATCCTCAACCCATTATCTGTGTTGTAAAGGTAAGCTCCCTCCACAATTACATTTTGCACACTCTCCCATTTCTTTAATTTTCCCAAGCTACCGATGCTGAAAAAATAGGTTACAGGATCCGTTAAATCAATTATACCACTTAATGTTTTGAGAATTGAAAAGTGAAAGTTGCTTTCACCTTATCCCATGGCCAGGACCACAATAGATGTTTTTGATCCAGACCCGAGAAGAATTTCTAACTATTGAAATGCAGTCATCACCTGAAATTGGAAATAATGAACAGAATTATTTTGCTTTTGGTATATCATTTGACCACCAAAGTTTATTCTTGAACATAATGTAAGTGATGAAAGTAATCATTGCACTTAGACTTAGCTTTCGTCCAAATTCTGCAACATGCATAGTTTTTCACAATTACATTTTGCCTGTTATTTTTCATGTTTTGCATATTTTCGTCTTCTGATTTTTCTTGTCTCTTAACCAGAAATCAAACTAGGTACGATGTTAATGAAAGGCTATGCATCCTGAAAGTAACAAGTAAGAATTGACATGCAAACCATTAACTTCAGAAAGCTTTTAGCACCAACGAAGAAAAAAAATCCAGACACCTTCACAATCCATGACAACAAAAAGCTAATCAAATATTTACTTTATTCTTTCATTTCTTTGTTACCATAGGGTTTCAAAACCATTTAAACTAGTGTCATTCTGCTTAACTTGATTTTAATTAACATGAGATATATGCGTGTGTTCTGCAATATGGCTAATTGTTTAATAATTATATGACAATCGCTATTTGAAGGTAAATAACATATATAAATTACCGTTGAAACCATAATATCATTCAAGCCTAAAATGACACTTGGTAGAAAATAACTTTACAGCAGTACCTGTTCTAATTACACTATCCCTGACCTGAACTCCCTTTGTTGCACTAATATGGATTCCATCAGTATTAGGGCTGAAAGCAGGTGCTAATACTTTGAGATGGGATGCAACAACCCGCATACAGTTAGTGAATGACAAGTGCATTCTTTGGCTATTTATCAGCATAAGATTTCTAATTTTTAGATCCTTGCATCTATGAAAAGTCAGAGCCTGCAGTGTCAATGTTGTTTCATATTCAGCTAATAAGACACACAGCAAATATCAGATGATTGAAAACGATCTGGTTTGCTCCATATATTTGAAGCGGCACTAACCGTTGGAGCAGGATGACATGGCTGCGAAAGGACATTTTGAAGCCACTTTAGTAACACAGTTGATTAAACTTGAAGAAAATATTAATTTAAGCTTTCCAGGAAGCAATACATTTGTGGAGTTGATCTTGCAAGATCTGGCCCACCATTCCTCTCCCATTCCATTGACACTCCCTCCACCATCAACGGTGAGGTGATTCACCCCATGGAAGTAAAGCCATTTGCGCTGATCTAAACCAAGCCACACCGCAGGATCTTGGGGTGCAACTATAGTACCTGATATCTACAACAAATTTGAAAATCAATTGAGTGCATATTTTCTGTAAAGAACCTCATGACAAGAATTTTCTTCAACATGTGAGAGATTTGACTCTGAGCTTACCGTCAAAATAATCTTAGATCGACAAGGTCCACCAATGTCCACTGGATAGATAAGAAAAGTTTCCCCAGATGGAAAAACAAGATTTATAAATCCAGCGAGAGAACATGCGATTCCCCAAGCTTCCAGGAAGGCCTAAAAAGATAGATAAATAGACAAAGTCATGGGGACATTCCTAATCCTACCCAGTCCTTTCAGACAAATTATCATACATTTCATGGGCTGTTTTGAAATCTACGATAACCTGGCTGCAAGACTTGAATCTGAATACTTCAGTTTTACGCAAAAGAATCATCTACATTACCCTCCGCCTTGATTCACAGTCTGAATAAACATTATTAAGCAAATCGGTCATTGTGAATAGAAGGAAGCAATTACCTCAGTGTCATTGTGAAGACCATCCCCTTTTGCACCATAATCACCGACATAAAGAACCCATTTGGATCTAGTTCGTGTTCTTCTCCACCTGGAACGAGGGTGCTGGATCACAGAATCAAACCCTTCTGCACGAGTGAGATATGGAGTGACAAGTACATTTACATGAATGAAGATAATGACAAATGCCCAACTGAAACAATATCTGAGGTTCTTCATTTTCTGTCAGATTCCGACCATCCACAGGTTTCGTGACAGAATCTTATGTTGCTGGTTCAGCAGGAACAACACCTAGTCAAAGAGTAACACGTGACAGAAACACCATTTGAAGACACTGCACACTACTACTACAACGTCAGTGGCGATGTTTCTATTCATCAAACCATAACCAAACCTAATTGCTCCTTACATCTGCATGCAATTAAATTTTTCTCAAAAATAAATGTCACATTCATGGCGCAAAATTGAACTATTTTAGCATAGAATTTATCTCTTGTTAATCTAATACTTGCAAGACCCGAAATTTCCTTCTCTCGTACCCTTCTTTCCTTACTACAAGAACTGCATCCGAATGATAAAGAATTTCGTGCTATGTCGTTTTTTCACTCTCCTTCTGTTGTTTTTTCTTGCTCTGCCCAGGTTGCTAAATTAGTAATTTTTTTTAATCAAATCTTTTTCATGGCCATTATTACTACAAAAAAAAAAAGGTAGGAATTTGAAAGTTTTTTTTTTTTACTGACATAGACTGAAAGAGATCTCGAACAGTCACAAATACGAATTAAAAAATGAAAATAAAAAAACTAACGTTTTGATATATGAAGAACACTGAGAAAGCTAACCTAAAACATTGAAAAACGGATACAGTTTGATCTGGTTAAAGTTGTTTCCACAGTGGAAATTTAGAAAGCATTCAACGAAAGACAATGTTAATGTCTAGTTGAAATAGAAATTCCAATCCAATTTCCATTCTTTATCAGCTTCTCATTTTACTTTCCTCACAATTTTAGAATTTTGCAAAGCGATGATTCCACTAAATCCCAATATGTCGGTGTTTTCCTTTTAACTGTTATTGGATTTGTCTTGTCATCTGATATATACCATACTTAAGAACAGACTATGGTTTGGACTTTTTCGTGAAAATGTCATATCTGATAAATTATATAAATTCTTAAGATGCATGTAATTTTTTTTGTATAGATATAACATTTAAATATTATTTACTTTTATCTTATTGGTTATGATAGTGTTTATGATTATTATTATTATTTGTGAAATAATTTTGAAAAAATAACATGTAACTAATATTGAAATGTTATAAAAAAAATGTTTTTATTATCTTTTTTTTATATCGAAATAATATTTTCAGATTAATTATCCATTTAAGGTATTATTTACTTTCTTTCAATGTTTCCAATAGTTCCTGTTGGTGATTTAGGTTTATTAGTTTTTAGGAGGCCTTTCCCCGTATAAGTATTTTAAAAAAATAGTTTTCTTAGAGATAAAATTCAAATAATTATTGAATTTGTAAATACGAAAAAAAAATGATAATTTATTATGATTCTTTTCCTTGTTCACTTGTTATCAATTAATAATTTTAGTAGTACGTTTCTAATATCATATTCAAAAGAAAGTTAGTTTATAAATTCAACTTCACCATTTTATTGTGTATTCTCTTAACTATTCAAATTTGAATTTTTTTTTGCTTATATTTTAATTATATCGATTTTTTTTGTTAAAAAAAGAAAATACAATTTACTTCATTAGAAAGTTTTTTTTTTCATTAATGATTTGTCAAAACGATTGAAAAATAAAATGAAAAATAATTTTTTTTTCACTCAATATGATTATTTATATTAAAAAAATAATTGAAAATTTTATATTTGATTTCTTTTATAGCAATAATTATATTAAATTACATATTTATCTTTTTATATTAGTATAATAATAATAGGATATATATATATATATATATATATATATATTATTTTGATTCTTTGAAAATTAATGGTCAAAATTTGTTCTTATTTTTAAGAGTCAATATCAAGATAATTTCAATACACCTTCATCCTTCAAATTTTTGAAATGTATGTGGAAAAATGTAACTTAATGTTATTTCAAATAAACTTTGAATTAAAACATTTTTAGTTAGTCTCTTTTTTGTAGTTATTATTAATTAAGTTCACATTAACTCTATTTAAAAATAATAAGAAATTAATGAATAAATAAAAAAAATGAATTATAAATTTAAATATAAGAAGTAAATTATTAATTATTAATTAATAATGTTTTTTTTTATATCATTTTAGTCTCTAAACTGTGTTATTCAGGAAAATAAGGTTTTGAATGGTGAGTTTTGAGAAGATGAGGCACCCTCTATTGAGTGCTTGGCCACCATAAAATTTGGGCTTCAAATCATATCCAAGCAAGTGTTGTTTGGAATGTGTCCCAATACATACCAAAAACTAATGCATAGAGATAATAAATGAGTGTCTAGCTCTTACTTTCCACTTTTAGTGGACACCTATTCATGCATAATACGCCAAAAAAGGGATACAATAAAATAACTTACTTTTTTATTATACAAATTTTAATAATGAAATTTTGTGTTATTAAATGACATTTAATTAAATAAAATATCAAATTGAAAATAACACGAATAGTGTTAATTTCTTAAAACTCTCTAAAAATAATAAAAACACGCAATTATTTAACTCAAATAAGTCAAACCAAACCCACACATCATTTTAACCTCATTCTAAATGACACCCCCATTTCAATTATTGTATTTATAAGGATACACAGAATTAATTTAAAGCAAATTGTATAACTATTTCTAAAGTTATTTAGTATATAAAACAACTTTTTAGATTAAAATAAACGCAAAAATTCCTCGTACGATTACTCAATTAGATATCATTACTTCACTAGGAAAAAAAAACAGCAATCGCTTAAAAGTTAAAATACTTTAATGAATTGTCAATCTATGATTAACATTAGTTTTATTCGAAAATGTTTAGTAATTTCATATTAAAAATATTTCTTTCGTACATTTAAATTTTTTTTATATTTATTTGACATTATTCTTTTTTATTTTTTTAAAAATATAAAATTTTATATATTTATGATTATTTTATTTTTATATTCTGTATCAAATAAATATAAAATTATATCATAATACTGTTGCTTTTTAGATGTTAAGATGACAAGAAAAATCGAATATATATATATATATATATATATATATATTTTTTTTTTTTTCTTATTCTCTGAAAGATAATTGAAGAGCAAAATTGTAACATGAGCAGATTTTAATCCCATATTAAATTCATATATTTATCGTATTTATTTTTTCATTTCCCCATAACATTGTCCTACAGTTTGTAAGTTGCTCTCATCGAAGACAATTTCAATGGTAAAAAAAAAAACAATAATAAATTTGAAGAGAATTATAGATTGAAATTAAGAGAGAGAAGTAACAGAAAAGTGATGAGTCATCGTTATGTTCTTAATTTAAGATCAATTAAACTCAACCGGCCCTACCCTACAAACCTAAAAGTAAAACATTACATCATAAAACCAAAAGAGTAGAAACCTGGCCGGAATATTTTCTCTCCGTCGCCTGAAACCACCGTCGTCTACCTAGGTCGATGCTTGGCGGGTTTAGTCCGTTGTGGCTTGTTGTGGTCCCGTGGTGGTGCTTTTCCGAACGCGGCGCAGAAGCCGCATGCAGAGAGTCTGGGAGACGGGGGTTCGATCGCCGGCGAGACTTTTCCGGTGCGGTAGGCGCGAGTTCCGCCGTTGGAGCGGGTTCTCTGGAGGGGCGGCGCCGGTTGAAGTTGAAGGTCTTTAATCTGATCGGAGTCGATGTTGTTGGTTTGGTTTTGGTTGTTGAGTTTGTTGAATTCCTCTGATAAGAATCTATCGTCCCAAACAAAGCCAGAAGAACCCTGCCTTCTGAAAGAGACTTCAGATCTTTGAAGACCAGCCATGGCAGTAAGAGTAAGGAATTCAGTTCTACTTCAATTTCTCTTTAACTCTTGTTCTGTTTTCTTTTGTTGTGTTCACTTTCTATAACTTTTTCTTCCCTATGGGCAGAATAAATAAATGAGAGAGAGAAGGCAGTTGGTTAAAAGTGGTTAATAGGAGTGTCCTATCAACACAATCTCTCTTCTCCTCTTCTTCCATTTTTATTATTTTTTTATTATATTATTTAAATCATAATATTTTAATAATTTTTTTAATAATTTTTTATAATAAATTATGTGTTATTATTTTATTGATTTATATATTTCAAACAGATTAATTATGAATCATCATATATTAAAAAAACATTCTATTATTTAATATAGAGTATAGGTTGGAAAATTTGGTTTTTTTAATGATTTTCTTTTGTATTATTTTCTTGTATTTTTAAAATACCCAAATCAAGTATGTAGAGATAATATAACATGATTTGAAATATTATTTATTTTAAAACTTTCAATTTTTTGCTATGACTTTGTTTTTAGAAAAATTTCAAAGTATAATTGAATATACTAAAATAATTTTAATATTTATTTACAAAAAAAAAAACTAATAAAAAATTTTAGTTAGAAATCTCATATCAAATAAAGATGAGATGAGTTTACATTATATAAATGTGTATAAATTTCATTTTATAAGTTTATTTTGTAAAATTAAATTTAGTTTTTAATATCATGTTACAATTCTTGTTAAAATTTATTTTAACAAAATCTATTATTTATTAAATATATTATTTTATCTATTATGAGATTATTGTTGAACTATATCCATGCTTAAGTTATATACTTGATCAGAGAATATATACAGAAAACTTTCACGTCAACTAAAATTAAACAAGTTTATATTATATAAATAAATATAAATTGTATTATATAAACTATGTAAGACTGAATTAAATTTAAAATTCATTTTTTAATAATATCATAAATTATTGCAGCACGTTATAAATAATTTTATTGACAAATAATGGATGAGACTAATATATGAAGCTTTTAAAGATTGTGCATGTAAAGACCCTTAAAAAGCCGTAGAAAGTAATTAATATAGGAAGTTGAATAATAAATGGAGGAGGCTAAAGATTGAATGTATATTTGGATAAATAAATTAAAGAATAGTTAATTAATGGATATTTTTGGGTGGTGGTTGTGTAAATTAGAAATATAAAAAGAATAAAAATGATGGGAATTGTGACTTTGTGCGCAACTTGGCATGACACACGGGTTGTTAGGTCCACCAAGTGAGTGAGTGTGTGCACACTAACTCCACCGGCCTGTCATATCATAATCAAACAAACTTTAATAATACCATTAATTCTTTTCTATTTCCAACTCATCTTACATTATCACACTGTATTAACTTCTATGCTTATGTTACCATATATTACTTAATTTACTACGGATTTTGATATTTATCGTTATACCCTCCTAGTAGTCTCTTTCTCTAATGTTGTATATATTTTGCACATTTAGAAAATATTGACTTAAAAAAGCTTGGAATTTATAGATAAAATGGAGAAACAAAGAAAAATATAATGCATCTTAAAAATATTTGTTAGATGTTTTTACATTCATAGATAAAATAGAATAAATTATAATTATTTTGACATTATTTATATGAACTTTAAAAAAGAACAAAAAATAAGAACCACAATATAATGAAAAGTGAATAATAACGTGAAATGATCAACATAGTCCAATAAACTATGTTCGATAGAGACAGGTATTACATGAAAGTACAATATACATGGAAAAATACATTCAACATACGATTTCCTACGTATTATCTTTAAAAACAAGATTATATTTGTCTTAATGAAATCTGAGTTTAATTAGATAAGAAATTAATATTATTCTTTATTCAAAATTTTAAAATAATAAATATTTCATGTTTATATAATGTTTTATTTTTTCTTTTTTATCTAGACTTCAACTTTCCTAACACTATTTATTATTATTCACTTAGCTAAAATGTTTGAATTCATGAACCATCACCACGTGTCTTCACAATTTCCATACCAACAAGTTTTGTACACTTAAACCAATTTTCCATTTCAGCCAAAGCATACTAAAAATATTATCTCTCAATGTTTTTTTTTCAATTTGTGAAAGATTTTTATTTTTTGCAAATTAATCTGGAGAGATTTCACAAACTATATGCAAAATTTTTTTGACGTTTTTAACGACTTCTGATATTATTTTATGAAAATTTGAAAACTCTTGTTTTTAATTATTTTATTACAAAGATTATTTCCGTTTTTTTTTATTTTATTTTATTTTTATTATATTCAAATTGATAATTACATTACAGAAGTTTTAACCTCTGTACTATTTAATTTATAGATTTACCATATTATTTTGCTTGTAAATGTATGTCACCATTTGAATTTGAAGTATTTATATTTTTATATCAATAATATTTATTGGTAATAAAATTTAAATACTTTAATAGAGACAAAAGACACTACAAACTTTTTTTACAAAAATGTTTAAATATTCATGAGTTATGACAAGTTTTTAAGGTATAATTGTTATCTAGTATCATACACATCAATTTCATCTAAGTCAAAATTGGCTTATTCATTTGAGTCGAGCCGAATTGAATTGAACCAATTCGAATCGAACCGCACTACTCCGCATCTGACTCACATTGCACCACACCATCTTGTCTCAACTTGCCTTAACCAATGCTGACCCGACCCGACCCAACCTGAACCGAATCAAAACAAACCAACCTAACCCGAAACGAATCAAAACGAAACAACCCGACCCGACACCCGAATCAACTCGACTTGAACTGACTCGACCCAACCTTAACCCGATCTGAACTGAATCCATCTTGACCAAATCAGAACCAAACCAAACCGAGTTGAGCCGAAGCGAAACGAATCGAACAAAATCGAGTTGAGTCAAGCAAAATTGAATCGAACCAAACTAAGACAAGCTTAACCGAGCCAAGCCGAAGCAAACCAAATCAAACAAAAACAAATCGAAGCAAGGCAAGCAAAACTGAACAAAACAAACCAAACTGAATCAAACCAAGCTAACCAAGCCAAACCAAAACAAGTCGAGCTGGATCAAACCAAGTCGAACCAGGTCGAGTCAAATAAGTCAAACCGAGATGAGCCTAGTCGAATCAAATAAACCAAACTGAATCAAGCCCAACCAAACCAAATGAGCCAAACCAAGCTAAACTGTGCTAAGCTAAATTGAACCAAACCGAAACTAAATAGAGATAAAATAAAAATACATGAACCAAATTGAAACCAATATAATTACACATGACATTGTTAGAGTCTTATCACACTATCATTGTCACATGACCCAATATCAATTTGGCATGTAACAATTCTTTTTTTAATTTTTGAAAAAATGAAAATCTAATTGAGATTAAAAAATTTGAAGTTTGAGAAAAATTATCAAAAATAAAAATAATCGGTATAATTAAACCATTTTGTAATTACGCACCTCTACCCAAAGGACAAAAGAAATTAAGTTTTCATTAAGAACAAAGTCTTTTGTATACCAATTCATTAATAACTCAGAAAAACATGGAATTGAATTTACTAAATTAACATTCTTTATTAGAATTGAATTTGATCAGTATCAACACAATGAAGTATTTTAAAATTCATTGTGAAGTCAATATAGTACAAAATTAATGACTTCAATAAATAACCAATAAGAATAGGTCTTAGACTAAATCTAAAACTTCATTCAATGGTATGTGTAACCATTTAATTATTAGGTTACAAATATCTCTATATCCCCACCCTAATCCATCTGTGTGTTTCTAAAAAATCATTTATTGAGTGTCCAATTTCAAGTTAGTTTACACACGTATAACATAACCAAACCATTAAAATAAAATGCCACGCTTAAACGATGTCCAAACAAGGTTATGTAGTCATACATTTTATATAATATCACATCTAATTCCATTTATAAGAAAAAAAAATTATAAAAAAAAATTAACCTATTTTCGAGCTAAGTCCTTGTTAAATTATTTATGTACCCTATATAATTAAAAAAAAAATCTACTTGTTGGCTAAAAGTATGGAGTTATTTGTCTTTTATAAATTGGAACAGAAGCATATTAGCTATGATATAAAGGAGCTTAAGTTAGCAATTGAAAGTTCTCATGTCACCTGTTAGCTAAAATTAGTTCTTCTAACATGGATAAAAGATCCCTAACTTGGATGAAACGGCAACCACGTTTTGCAGTTGCATTGATCTAGGCAAAATTTGTGCGGCGTTAGCTGCAACATAGAAGAAAGTTTGGATTTAGTATTTTTAAGCAAGCAAATCATCACAGAACGGATCGGAAACGCCTAATAACACTCTTACTGTAGAGAATCGTCTGCGCTGCGGGTAGTCTGCTGATGTGTCATGTTAAAAGATGGCCTTCCACAATTACACATTGCTACATTGCTGAAGCTCTAACAAAACTAGAAAATATCGAGGTGTCATCTTTCAGAAGAACCTGTGGGTTACCCTGTTCAGCCTGCGCGAACGAGAGGAAAACTGATGTTATTTCATGTTGCGTGATTCTTTTTTAATGATGACAGCAACTTACATGAAATTCTTGAAATATTCAGTCATAATGCTCAGAAAGAGGATGAGGGGATTTGCTCAGGGGGAACGAAATAGAGCCAATTATCTATATTAATTTCATTTCACCATCTGACCACTAAATATACAAATAATGACCTTGAACTAGTTCCAACTCGGACAAGTGAAAAGTTAAAGAAAATAAAGCATACCAGTTTCCCATGGTCAAGAATCAGAATGTTGTCCATATTTAAAACAGTTGAAATCCGGTGAGCAATTGTGAGAACTGTCATTCCTTTGCATTCACCGGATATGGTGGTTTGCAGCAGTGAAGCAGTTTGAATGTCTACATTGGCTGTGCATTCATCCAAACAGAGAACCTAAAAGGGCAAAAGGAACCTCTCAATTACCTAATGATCAGATTTGGAAGTGGTGTGTGATATTTTGTTGACATACCAATACCTAGAAGCTTTTGTTCTGTGTAATATCTATTGAAGATTCCACATTGGTTACATTTATGAATAAATTGAAATATGAGTGGACCGACGACTTCTGCTTTACTTTCCCAGAGTGAATCATGTAGTTGATTCTTACAACTAGCAAAACTTACAATTTATGAATAAATTGCAATATTCTTAAACCATAATACCATAATGAAAAATAAATTTTAAGTCTAATTCAATTTAAACCAATTTTTAAGATAAAATTTATATTCACTTATTTTTTATAATTTAGTCGTATCTTTGGTCAAGATATCCAAGAGTATAATAAAGTTGTCTCTTTGAAGAGACTATCATAGATAAAAAAGACGAATTAAGACAAAAAATCCTTAAATCATCATTCTTACCTTGGAAGATTTCAAAAGTGCACGGGCGAGGCAAAGAAGTTGCCGTTGGCCAACTGAAAATGACATCCCTCCTTCCTTTACAAGAAGGTCCAGCCCTCCAGCTGCTTCTATTTCCTCTTTCACATGGCACTTTTCCAATGCATTCCAAATTTTTAAGTCATCATTCAATTTGAAAGGATCCAGGTTATCCCTAGAATATTGAGAATACAGGGCATAAGTAGAGATGAAATGTAGGTGCAGTCAGAACAAATGCTAATGCAGTTTCTTCTTGAAAAGAATGAAAGAACATTATCATTGAGAAGGAGCTAAATCGGAGTTTGCGTCAGAAGTATTAAGTAAAAAAAAATTCAAATAAAGTACCTTAATGATCCTTCGAACAAAAATGGACTCTGAGGAACAATGGCCAAATGTGTACGTAGTTCTCTGACAGAAATATTTTTAATATCCACGCCATCAATTGAGATAGAGCCTGTACATATTGGAGTAAGACGGAAAAGAGCATTTAACACACTGGACTTTCCAGCGCCTGTTCTTCCAATTATTCCAACCTGAATACACGTCGTCTAATTAGTATTAAACATAATGTGTGTTAAACCTAAGAAAACTTCAGTACAAATTCAAAAGTAGTTTACTGACTTGTGTCCCTCCAGCAATTCTAAAACTAAGATTGCAGAGTGCAGCTGGCAAAGATGGTAAATATTTCAAAGTAACACACTGGAATTCGATAAATCCTTGATTTGGCCAATCTTGATTCAAGTATGGGCCTCCAGTTTGTTCTTCTTGAGGAATGTCCATGTACTAGTAAACATTAAACGGATATTAGGCGTCGGCGTATATATGTCTAAACATGTTTCAATTAACGGAAATAAGTCTTATTCATTATTCATACTTGAAGAGTTCTTTCAATTGAAACCATTTCCTTTTCTGTTTCAGTGAAGCTTGACAAAAAACTCCCCAATAAGGACACAATTGGAGCTGCATATGAGAGGGCCAATCCTACCTGTGGAAAAAAGGTTACACGTTCAATTTTGATATAAATTTGTTGATCAAATCAAAGATTTAATTAAAGGATAGCAAACAAACCAATCCCGGGGTACCAAAGTTGAGGGGCAGACTGCCACGAGATCCAACAACAGCCATCACAGCTATGAAAGAGATGATAAATGCACCTAATTGCTGGAAGAAAGTAATTATTAACAACAACCAATACTCCAGATTTAATACAAATTCAAATTTAAGCTTTGGATGTACTGTATTGTTGCACGTGTAAATCTTATAAAGTGTAAAATGTTTTAGGTGAATTGCTTTATTTTCTCATTTTGAAATGTTAATAAATATACTCGACTCAAGACATACCTGAAGACGCAAGGAAAGCCACAAACTTGCCACTATCTCTGTGTAGGAAGTCTTCTGATACAAGGTTATATGTTCAGTGAATTTGGTAAAGAAAAAGTCCTGGTAAAAATGATCATTGTATTATAGTTAATTAGTTGCACCATCTCACATTGCTAGTATAAATTTTCCCAGTACATATGACAAGCAACTAATGCATGCAGAAGACCAAAGAAAAAAAAAACTTGAAAGAAGTGCAGTAAAAGTCAAGAAAATGTATTTAGGTTTAATTCAACCAGCTTACATCGTGGAGTTTACGACACTTATATATTACATATCTCTATTCCTTGTAAAATTTCCAATGTAAAGGTATTGGTAAAGGCACCATAACCAGTTAAACAAACCAAACAAATAGCAAGCACTTAAGGAAGTTCAATTGACAGTGCTGGTTATTTCCAAGTAACCTTGAAAATAACTTTGCTTTAAAGAGGTTGTTTAAAAACACTAATCGATGTCTAGCAATCTTTTCCTCTGACAGTAACAGATCTTGATAGGCGGATAAGTGTGCTGCTTGTTCATCTTTACAATAATATAAAGGTCAAACAATTAGTTTCCAGCCACATCTAAATCTTTACTTAACAGCATACATATTTTTTGCAAGAAATTTCACATAGTAAACGTGGTTTTTTGGAAACACTGAAAACTACAATAGTCTGCAGCAGTAGGGTCACTCCATAAACAAAAATTTCATATCATGAATGGACGTGACAAAAAGTAAAAGGTTTTAAACAAATAGCTATTTTCTCGTCCCCAGATCTTATTGATGTGCATGTTATATCTTAAGTACCCTTGTTCAGTAAAGTTCTTCAACATGATACAATGTTCTATTTATGATCATTACTTTAAAGTGACTTATGTTTACCTCAGATTTAAACGCTCTAATAGTTGATGATCCATCAAGTGTTTCAGTGAATGATGAGTATATTGGAGAGCGGGAAACACTGTCCAGCCGTCGTAATTCTCTTGATGTTGACCTGTAGAAGAACTGAAGCCACTGCATATATCAGTTGATTGTTGTCTATTATACCAGGTCAAAGAAGTGATTATGGTTTTAAACGTTTGAAACTCAAGAAATACTGAAATAATTTATTTGTAGTTTTATAAAAGCCTTACTTTGTACTCCATAATTATGAGGGTTTCCAAATTCGTACAATTTAATAACAAATAATCCTAATAGTTTTAGGAACTTACAGTCTAAAACAAGGAGTGTGGTTAAAAATGAAAGTGTCAATAAGAAAAAACAATACCTGAAGTCTGCTGTAGATATACCAAAATGGTAATAGCAAGAGTAAGAAGAAGACCTAAGAAAATCGAAAGATAAAAATAAATCATGGGGAACCTTAAGACAAATTTTGGTAGTTCCATAATACATATATGACAATAAGAAAACCATTGTACCTGTACATAACACAAAATTATTGTAATACCCAACAAGCCTACGAAATTCGCTAGGAGAATGTTCAGAATGAATGGAAGTGAATCATCAATGGTATAAAGATCTGAAGATAACCTGCACAAAACATAAGAAATCGTGAAACACAAAAAATTCATAGTATCATTATCTGCTATTCCCTGAAGACATCTTATTCTAACCTGTTCAGTATTCTCCCACCAGGGGTCTGATCAAAGAATTGGACAGGTGCATTCATAAGCTTGTTGAGCAATTTATTGTGTACCTTAGTTGCAGCTTGTAATCCCCCAAATGCAAAAGAGAACGCCCTCACCAATGTGAAAAAGGAATTAATAATACAAAAGAGACACAGTATAGCCTGCACCATTAATTATCGTCAAACAAATTAGAAAATTACATTCAGTAGTAGCTTACAGTGTGGTAGTAGGTAAATAATCAGGTAGTTTTTAACGTACTCCAAATGGTTTTAAAATAGTGAACCAAGAAATTCAAATAATGTTTAACACTGAAATTTTCTGAATTACTACAAGCTTCATTTAACGACTACATTCTCTATGAGGTTTACAGGGCGAAAGTGGTGAATTCAATTTCTTTCTCTTTTCAATAGATTCAAACTTCATTAACTGAAGTTTCTAATAAAAAATTCCTTTGGATTACTTTGAACTGTTATAATTAAGAGAAAAAATTGAAGTACAAGTATTTTGGTGTGCTTCTTGCACTAGGCATATTTAAATGTCCATGAATGTTTCCTGTGACAAAAAGTATTTAATTTTCCACAAGTCATGTCCAGAAAGAAAGATGTACCATGGAAACTAGCACTGCTGCTCATCCCCTTACCAGATAGAAAGACACAGAATATCTTGTCTGACTGCTTTCTGTTGTTGTATCAACCCAATATGACAGCCATAAATCATTTCCATTACGAGAAGCTTGCATCAGAATAGCTGATAGGCATATAATGACTGTCATGAACCAGCCAGTGAAGACAGCATAATTCCTTCAAAAGGCACTAAATTGTTAATCAAATATTGAAGACCACAAAATCCTATCTACAAAACTGACAATCTCCATACATGTCCGATATTAGAGACATATATGTTTGTACTTACTTATACACTCCAATTTCAACTTTTCCCTCTTTCCTCAACTCAACTTCAACTATCTCCTCTGCTCCCTCTAGAGCATGCACAATACTTGTACCAAAAAGAGACTGCTCCTCGGATTTGGAAGAAAGATTTGGGCTGCAAGATTGTCCATGATTCTGTAAAGCTGAATCAATTTCATTCAGCGGAGAGAATTGTGTACATGAATTAATTGGAAAGTCATCTGAATTTCCTATCCACTTTATGTGTCCCTTGTCCATTACAACAATCTTGTCAGCAGAAGATATTGCCTGCACATAAATTTAGATGCATCAATAAGTTAATCCTTATAAGTACACCTTTTTATAGAAATACAAAATATCACTGAAAATATCATGTTCTTCTGAACTTAATCAGAATGCTTGACAAAAAATCAATGTAGTTATGACAATAAATGATAGTTTTGAAGAGAGTAATTAACATAGTAAATAATAGTTTGAAGAGAGTACACAATAACCTGAATATTATGGGTACAAAGCAATCGGGTTTTTCTCTGCATAAGGGGACCTAGAATGGCATTGTATAAGATACATTGAGCAACTTGTACATCTACTGCACTCAGGACATCATCAAGCATAACAACAGCTGAGTCATGATATAATGCCCTGTTAATTGAGCAGTATTAGAACAGTTTTTTTTATAAAATTAATCAGGGCATAAATCACTCAAAATATACTATTAGAATAAAAAGGGAATAGGAAGATAGCACCTTGCCAAAGCAAGACGAGCTCTCTGTCCACCCGATAAGTTAACTCCTTTCTCACCAATATAAGCCATGTCACCTCCAATCATCAATGAGACATCAACATCTAATGCACATGCCTTCAGTGTATCAGTATACCTGTTAAGAACGTTATTTTGGTTCAAAACATATTTGTAAAGCTCAAGGTCACGTTAAGCAGAAGAAAAAGGTCTAGGTTTCAATAAGATTAAAATTATAAGGTATAAAAAACTCCTAAAGTTGAAGGCATTATACCTTTCAGGATCATAGCTTTTCCCAAATAATATGTTGTCGCGCACCGTTCCAGATAAAATCCAAGGGACCTGCTGTGTGAGACTTTGAGGAAACAAAGACACAAGAAATTTCTCTCAAGGCTAAGCATATCAATTATCATATACAAACCTGTGGTACGTAAGCTATGGATTCATTGGAATAAATAGAGCCACTAACAAGCTGCATTTCTCCAAGGATTGAATATAACAGGGATGATTTACCTGAACCAACCTGAATACACACAATGGGTGAAGTAATTATAGATAGAATATAACTAAGTTGTTCTTCAGATATTAGAAGTAGGTTCATTTATCAATTTCATTTGTAAATATCAAAATGCTGGTGATGACGACAAATATAGAAGACTGAGTGAATGAAGTCATGACATACAATATATATTTTGAACTAATGATTTCAAGTATCCAAAATTTGATGGGTGAGCATATGCAACAAAATTATTTTACTTTATTTGCTAAAGTCATCTTGATTAAATTCAAACAAGGATCTGACCTCTCCAATAACTGCAACAAAGGAACCCTGGGACACACTTAGAGTCACACGATTCAACACCATATTTAATGCTTGTTCCTCACTACTTGACCAAGTACAACATGCATCTTGGATAAATACACCCAAACCTTGTACAGAATCAGGCTGTTCACTTAGGAATGATGGTGGACAGGAACTTTTGTTTCCCACTTTAAACTTTTCTTCAGGACAAGTGAGAAACCCACTCAACCGTCTGGAAGATATAATGGCCTGCAGTGACATTAATAGAAACTATTCATCCCAATGCATGTACAAATCAAATCTGTTCATAAAAACTATGGAATATGGGAGACTCACATCAATCAATCCATTAATTACCCAAGGGAATGAATTTAGTGGTGAAATAAGGGTGTTGAACAATGCAAGACAAGTGAAAACCTACAATAGAGGTTTTTTACTGCATTAGATTTCTTAAAATTGACAGGAAATCATTTATTGCAAAATAAAGAAGAAAAACTAGTCAGTAAGATTAAGTGAAATAAATTTGAAAATACCATTGCAGCATCAAGTTGATGTCCCATTAGTGCATAGAGTCCAAAAGTGAAAAGAGAGAAGAGTGTTGGTGTTGTAGCCCAAAAGAAAACACACCACGCATCCAAGTACTTTCGAGTCTATAAAAGTGGATGAAACATGATGATAAACATTAGAAAAGAAAGAAAGCAGACAATTTTCTTTTGCCATTCTTTAATACTACTTCAATGGATTTCTGGAAAAAATTTACAGTTTTATCCGGAAATAAATAAAATCAGAACATATATTCTTACAGCTAAGTGTTTGACTTCCAAAGATCTTGTATCCATCAACCAACTAGAAAAAAGAAGTTCCCATCCATACATCTTCAAAGTGCGAATATAAGTCAAAAGTTCTCCTGTCTTACGAATCCTGTAAGAAAACCATAAATTTTAATATTGCAAATATGCACCAACAGATTTGAATCATATCAATCCACCAGTGCCCCAAAAGGAAAAAAGTAAAATGAGAAACTTAGGCAAAGAATAATAAGCTGTTAATCTTAAGCAGCAGAAGATGAGAACGGGAAATTCTCAAGATAACCAATAGCTAGAGAAAATGCGTCATATTCTTAAGAATAAAAGTTGCTTCCCAGCCAAGCAACACTTTACTTTCTAGAAACTCCAATCAATCACTGATAACTAGAAAACTTATCCAAACTCCAAAGCAAATGAAATGATTTTACAAATGTTAGTATTTATCATAGCAGCTTATGTGCTGCAAATTATTACATTACATGTCCATGAGAGACATGTGACTGTCACTTAAATTGCTTTTTTAACATTGTGTCACAACTTCAAGAGTTAAGCAAATTTTAAGCAACATGCAACACGCTGTGTGTGCCCTCTATAAACTTTGATGGAAAAATTATATTGACACATTTAATACAATTGGAAAAGCAACACAAATTAATAACACAACTTGCAATATTTGAGGAGGGAACTGACCAAATGAATTTACTTCTGGTTACCTTTCATCTTTCTCCTTCATCATCTGCTCAGTAGCACTTGCAATCAATTGTGCTATCCATTTATTCACTGAAGATTAAATTGAGTAATAAACCAAAACATTAATTTTTTAAATAGATTAATGAACTTCAAGGTCAAGTAAACTTTTCTTAAAAATTGTCCAAAATAAAAAGCATTTGACTTCTAGCGTCCCCGGTAGGCTTTTCTTTTGAATTCTTAGGATGAAAAAACTATTTCTTAAAGAAATCCCCAATTGGAGATAACCTACGTAGCACAACCAATTTCTTCACATTAAAATTGTTTCTTATAAAAGAAACGGTTTATTTAAATTAAAAAACAACATTTTTATACTTTAAGAAACTCATATTAGAGATGCCCTAACATACATGTTAAATCAAAACAGATAGCAGACAAACATCCCTGAAAGTACAACTTAAATTAAATGTTAATGATACAGTATAAAATAAAAACTTCTCTTAAATTAAGTTATTGATAATATTTAAGAAAAAAATTACTGTTTGGATTTAAGAAACAATTTTATTTATAGATACAGTTTTTTTAACTTCTATGCAAATTCATTCCAACTGATATTCGCCTTGATGAACTCAAGCAAGTGAAAAAGGATCAAACACAGGTTGTAAGATAACAAGTGCGGCTTATTGTCATAAAAAAAAAAAAAATCTAAGTGAAATTTCTACCTGGTATCAATAAAATGGTTATTGCTAATCCAGATACAAATGCAAATTTGACTTGAGTATACAAAAGATAGAGAGCCACTCCAATTTGTAGAGGTAGGCTGAAACAAAGAAAAAAACTTAGTCTTTAAGATCAATACAAATTACATGGTTAATAACAATAATGACTTTATATCAAATGTAAGCTACAGAAGATGTTTTCCAGTTAGCATAAAATCTATTAAATCTATCTGATGTAAAACACAATATTATCAGATACAGCTAAACCTCAGCAGGTTCAATGAAACAAAAAAGTAGCCTATACACATCATATCTTTAACCCCTAGAACAAATCATTCAAGGCAACTTTATTGCCTTTATTCAATACCTGTGAATTTCAGTCCTAGTAAGACAAAATAAGGATCTTTTACAATTGATAAGTATGTTGTTGTACAGATATTTAAGGGAAAAGGAAAAAAAAATATTGGTAAAACCTATTGGCATTAAGAAGTTCAAATTAAAAAGGGAATACCTCCACATATCATGGAAACTATTGCATAAGTTGACAGTTCGATCAGCATCCACTGACATAAATGTCTGAATTTCCCCATTTGTAAATTTTGAACGCTCTGCTAAGTTCACTCGAAGACACTTCAAACACATAAAACAATGTCTATATTTTAGTACCAAAGCATAATCATGAGTCGCTGTCAAAAGCCATGCATGCATTAGCAACAACAGTAGGGGAGTATATAAAAAGAGTATGTGCATTTTATTATTACAAAAAACTATAATTTCAGCATTCACAAACAGTTCGGTCAGCAACCACTGACAAAAATATCTGAATTTCTCCATTTGTAAATTTTAAACAGCTATGTTCACACATAGGTACTTCAAACACATGAAACAATGTATGTTTTAGTACCAAAGCATAATCATGAGTCACTATCAAAAGCCATGCATGTATCAGTAACAGCACTGGGGGAGTATATAAATAGAGTATGAGCATTTTATTACTATGAAAAAAACTATAATTTCAGGATTCAAAAACAAATAAAATAAAAGATTTGCGTACCTTCTCATAGATTAGAGTCATGATACTAGATCGCACCTTCAGCTTCAGTTTGGAAAGATGAAAAGTATATTGTGTATCTAAAAAGGATCTAGACCAGAAGGACACTTCTTACTAATTGTTACTGGTAAATAAAACCAAAAAACATCAAAGTTATGCTAACCCATACAACAAAATATACCTTGCTCAGAGTTCAAAGGAACGTAAAAATATAGCCTGATACAAGAAAATGAAATAAAGACATGTTTAAAGGTTCACTAAGAGAAACCGTTCTCTTTGCCGTTCTGCACATAGATGCTTTAAGGGGGTTAAAATTTCTGATTTGCAAAGGGATGGGATATTGTTTCAATTTTAGAAACATTAACTTATTGTTTCTTCTTTTATGTTTGAAGGTTAACTTTTCCCCTCCCACAAGTTGCATTCTTCTCTTACCTACAGTACCCTAGAAACCTTAAGTTGTTTATCTTGAACACATTGATACAATTCCGTTTTCTGTTGGAAAAGAAGATAATGATTTTTTTATTGGGTTCTCAATTCTCACTCTTTGTGAATTAATGCTATTTACACAATTGAATAGTCATTTTATCTAATAAAGAATGACGGAATAATGGTGAGGAGTTATTCTATACAGTTTCTTTCCATGCACTTATTTATTTCGGGATTTGAGTTTAAGACTCTCAACCCCACAAAATCTTTGTGTAAGGTGAGGATTGCCCAAGCTTTGTACGTTATATTTAAGTCATAACTTTAGTCAGTATGGACTAAACACCACGTTGAGGCTACAAATAAGAAAACATCCAAAGGGACGGACCAAAAGTCTAATGCAGGTTAGGGATGACCACAATCAAGATAACTTTCTAACAATAACGCACAACAGAAGAAAAATGGCCTAAATAGAGCTTATACAGTTTGGATAATCATCATCTGAACCTTAAACTTATTATGCAGGTAAAACATATAAGCGAAATATAATATAATGAACTATATAACAAGAGTTAAACTTACTTAATTATAGAGGTGAGCCCCAAGGATAATGCAAGTAAATACCCATCCCAATTCACTGAACCTGGACGAAATAACAAAAATGGAACCAAATTTTTCTTAAGTTTTCTTGTTCAATTGTTTGATATGCAAATAGAAGGAAATTATTTAAGAAAAAATTAGGAATGGCATTACCACCACCATAACCATGTTCATGTTAATATATTTGACAGGCAGATTTTTGAAATGTTTTCAACTGACATATAAAGTTGTGTATCAAGGAATGCAAAATAAAAGTATCGTGCCTAAAGGGAAAAAAGTAATGAAGAAGCTTGTCAAATAAGAGAATAAATAAAGTATTCAGTACAGGTCAAAACTTTAATGATCACAGTGGAGAAACTTAAACTATAACAGGTTGTAACACCTTGTTGAAGAAGCTGGATCAGCTTATTGAGAAGCAATGGCCCCGCAAAACCCATACAATCATTAATCACCTGGGAGAATTTCATACAGTTAGTAGATGCATAAATAAATTGAGACTATATACAAACTTGGGCCATGGGATGCTATATACAAACTATCAAAAATTCTCTACTTATTTAGAAATTGAAAAGGGTCATATTGTTCTAATAAAGATGTCAAGGTACAAGTAAAACATTTTATGTCATGCAAGATGTCATACCATCAATATATTTTCTAGTGAAACAACCGAAATTTCTAGGTACATAAACAATCAATTATCTATCACATTAGTTGGGAAACTACCACTATTTGATTGATAGCCCTTGAACCATTGCTTGTTACAGAAATCAATGCATAGTTCAAAACAAAAAGCATCTTCTGTACACATAAACTTACTGAGTTACTGGACAGGCATTAAATTTCCTTTCATTTCAAGATAAAAAGGCTAACTTGCATCTCCACCGAAAAAGTTAGAATCCCATGTTGGAATTGAAAATTTGAAAGTGTTGAAGAAGGTATTATGTTAGACCTATACTTGTATATAGAAGAAGGAAAGCAGTTATACAACCTAACTGCCAAGGCAGAAAGGAGGGTTGGCTAGGGATCTTGTATATAAGGGGGGCTTGGTTGTAAATAGGGGGGGGGGGGGGGGCAGTTAGTGAATTCATTTGTTTTGTCAGGAACTTGCTAGTCTCTCTACTTTCTGTACTCTTTGACTGCTATTGAATAATAGAGACTATTCAGTTCAATTGTGGGTTGCGTGTGAGTTTAGAAGGGTGTTTCTCATAGGTTCTTGTATAAAGAACCTATCATATTACTTGGACGAATTATATTCCAGCAGTCCATCACAGTCGTATGGTATAAATATTGCATATAAAGGCAAAAGAGTGACGCACAAGCTTTGGTTTCCATCAACTAAGATTTATCCAGTGTGTGGGAGGAAAACACGATTTCATATTGAAAAATACCTTCAATAAACCCAGGCGGAGGTATGGCCATCCATATGCACTACAGAGTGCTCTAAACAAAGATGGATTAGAGCCATTGTTACTCAGTTGAGCTTGCCAGCAGGACAAAATCACATCATGACAGGAAGAAGGACCCATATCAGTCGGTAGTGGCAATAGGTCATCAGAATCTAATTGTTTTACCACACCATGATTCATTACTGGAGTTATGAAGTTGAAAGTCATCAAATCCCAAAAGTTTAGATCATTTTCCTGCATAGGAAGAATATTAAAAAAAAGTAAAAGTAAAATCATATCAGTCCTGCAAATTGGAAATAAAAATAACTGAATAAAACAACATGAAAAGAGTATATTTTCTCTAAAAAATAAACCAAACATATAACTATCTCCAAAAGAATTATGAAATTTTCATAATTATCAAAAGCCCCATACTGATAAAAAAATTTGTACATTTCCCCTTTAACTTTTCCACCAACCAACTGTTTAAAAAAGCACACAAGAACTAAATTGTATTTAAATTCAAGTTATACTCTACACTTCATCCCATACAAAATGGAGACTAATTACTTTGAGAGTAAGCAAAGGAGTCTATGAAGAGAATTATGTTTGATGACTAATCAGACTTACAAGGTCTTGATAACCACCTTCCTCAAGGTCCACACCATTCGAAAGAAGTGGATCCTCCAAAAAACTAAAATTGTGACAGCAAATTCATTCAGAATTAAAATGTGCTCTAGAAACAAAAATGTAATTTTCATATCTATATACTAAATCACATATACTATAAAATGAATACACTATGCTTGCTACTACAATCAAAACAACTCATTTTTTAAATGGCATCAAATGCTTCCTATACAGCATATAACCAAGGCTATTTACGAATCTAGCATGGCAAACAGTTCAAAGGTCAAGTAAATAGTTTAAACTAATGTGTTCAAAAGAGAGAAAGATTATCAATTTTAATAGCTTCTTTTAAAATTTTATCTAATGCTTATCAATAATTTTATCGAAAAAAGAAAGTGACCGTGTAAGAAACACATGCCAGTATATACCTGTTTTTGTAAGATGGTCTCTTTATCCTTATCACATTGATGGCTATGCCAAATGAGATATTCAAGAGAACAACTAAGCTTTCCGTGATGCAGATTGAAACCTACAATTAAAAGTACGTCAATCTTTCACATGTGACTTACTGATTCACAACTTATTTGAAAACAAATAAAATTATTAGTAATGAAGGTAAACTTGTCATGCCCAATTAAGAAAAATCTAAGCCAGGATATAATAGCACCTTAAATGATGAAATCTTTGTCATCAAATACAAAACTGCCAATATTGCTTTAGGAATCCACCAGAAACATAAAACACGATTGAAGACAATGTGGTGACTGCTGCCACGCTTTGTGAAGAAAATAATATTTATCTACATATAAATACAAGGGAATAATTACATTACAAACAATCAAATGCCGTGAACTCTACATAAAACTGTAGCTGAGATCTAAAAATCAGGAAGCTTACCCACACCATCAACTCAGAACAGCTATAGAACCATTTATGATATCCAACAATGTGACTACTATGCTCTTTCTTCCACAGAAAAAATATGTCTACAATTGAAAGACATGCTCCAACAGCTGGTATAAAATCCAGGACTATTTTTTCTGGAATGGTCATCTGTTTATTCAATGTAAACCATCAAATATGAATATCATTTATCTCAGGTACATACTACTGTAGATTACAGAAACTATATGTGGAGATAATGATAACTTTTCCATGTGAACCAGACGATTTTAATTCCACAAAGTTTGACAATATTGGACAATCACTTGCTGTAGAGAACACCTTACAGAGAAACACTACAGGATAAGAAGGCTCGCAAGTAAGTGTTGTGCAAACAAAACACAGATACTAGTTTATAGATTTTTTACATCATACCAGAATTTCCTCCAGGATGAAGATGATAGGGTCTATTGGGGTTTTGTGTTACGTCCAAGCTACTGTTGGTAGCAGTGGCCATATTTATATGCAAGAAAGAAGAAGGTCAAGAACAAACAAGAAGAAGACGGAAGAAGATCAAGAACAATCAAGAAGACGGAGGGTAAAACCAGTGGCAGCAGAGTGTGAATTAACTCTGGCTATACCATATTGGAAATCTTGATTCAAATAAAAAGAGGATAAAACTTGTATGCAGAATGTGTAAGCATGAGATGAAAACACCTCAAAAGGAGCTGCATGTACATCAACACATGTCCATAAAAGCCAGGAGGAGTTTAGGAGTAACAAACTGTTTTCTTATTTTTCTCTTGATGTAAACGAAGATAAGCCTATATATAGGCTTTTACAGAATAAACGAAAAATAACAGGAAAACGGGTTTCTGAACATCCCTTAACAAAAACTTGTAAGATCAGTGAGTACCTGGCCATCTGACCTTCGATCAATCTTCTGACTAAATCCAAGCACAACGACCATAACAACAGTCACTATGTTAACTCCAAAACCTAAAACAGTACGAAATATTAAGGAAAATCAATTCGTATGTATTTGTGTGTATAGTGAGTGAGCTGAAACTAAAATCTCAAAAAGAATGAGGATATATGTCTTCAAAGCAGTCAGAGAACCTCTCTCCATCCCAGATCTGTAAACCAGGAAAAAAGATACAAGTCAGGATGAGATTCCAATGAATTTTCATGATCTTTAATGTACAGACATTAAGGCACACTATGATATTCCTTTAATTTTTAGTCATTTCTCAATATCTCAGAAAGAATGTTAATCACTAAGATGCAGTATCACAGTGTAGTTAATTTTGAAGTCAAGCTGTCAAAAAAGAACTAAAGAAAGCTGAAGCAAAAAGAAACTGATATTATTACTTCTGTGTTCAAAAGAAAGAAAAACCAAGAACCTATACTGCTAACTTTAAAAACAGAGAAATAAACACCCCTAAGCTAATAAAACTAGAAATATTCATATGATTGTAATCTCGAAACTCCAAAAATGTTTTCATACCCATCAAGCCGTATAACAAGAACTTAGTAGCAAACACAATAAATGGAGACTAAGTCTTCATGCAATAAAGAATTACAGTTTCTTTGGACGGAGTCGAAAAAGAACACAGGTAGAAAAATACAATAGTAAAACGATAAAATTTAAAGAAAAAATGTCAAGAAAATTGGTGGTATATCAAAACACAAAATGTATGGCAACGGGTGACAAGTGTTGGTTGCTTGTAGAAAATAAAGAAAAAAAAGAACATTGGAAAGAGGAAGAGATGCTTACAAATGGAGAATTAGGGCAAATTAGATGCAGGATATCGTCCATGGAATAGAAGAAGAGGGAGGAGAGACAGAACGACTGAGTGCGCATATGGCGTGCTATGTCGTGGTTGCTTTATACTGTGTCCATGCATAAAAAAAAAGGCGCGGCTGTTTTGTGGATTTTTTTTTTCGTGGGCAAATTTATCTTTTCACTGATAAAAGTAAAAGATTTTACGAATTTATTTATCTATGTAAACTTTAATTTTAATATTAACGTAGGGGGTTTTCACTGTCCACTTATACAACATGTAAAAATAGTAGTATTTAAAAAAGAATATTTATTATTGCATAAAAATACAAAATTATTTTTTACTCAACTTTTAATTAGTATTTTTACCTCAATGCATGATAAATAATTATTATATAAAACATTTCCAATTTTGCTAACGAAATTTTTTACAATGAATATCTATATAAACTGTCGATGTATTTTGCCTTAATTTAATTATTTTTTAATTTTCAAGTGTTTAATTAAAGTTGGCAAAAGTATGATATTGTATAAAATAATTTCATAATATCCAAACGTGGGAGAATTTGTTTAAATTGCAATAAATAAGAACTTATGTAATCAAAATTATCTAAACATAACTTGTTATTGCTTTTTTTTACTGAATTTTTGAATCTAAAGTTAGCTTAATTATATTAAGATTTTATTTGGATTACTATCCCTAAATGCATGTCAGTTGTTAGGGAGGTTCAACACACATGGTAAGATATTGTCAGTTTTGGGTCAAGTTCCGTTTGTTTTTGATACCACTCCAAAAGACCTCTTACGAATGGAGGTATCTATGTGTATATAAACTCTTGACCAACTATTCTTTTACTCAATATGGAGCTTTGTTTCTACTTCAACAATGACTTGGTTTGTAGTAAAGGATGGCGCCTGAATTTTAATACATAAATAAAAATTATTTATTTAATTTTAATATGTAGTTATATATTTTGTCTCTTTAAAATGTTTGAAAATTTATTTTTACACTTCTAAATTTTTTTAAGACTTGTCACTTATGAAATCCATTTATCATAATGGTTTATTGTTGTTATTGGGTTAAATAATTTACATTTCTTGACTGATAACTTTACTTGAATTTATAATAATAATAATAAAATATATGATATCAATCCTAAATTTTCAAAATCATATTTAAGACACTAAAAAAATGGTAGAATGATATCAGATTACAACAAACAAGATTAGTTTATGTATACATTTGAATTTGGAATAGTTTATATATAATAAAATTGTAGGTATTTTGAAGTGTAGTTGCTCGCTTTTAGAGTATAAGCTGTTGATTTTTAATTTAATTTTCATTTCTATCCATTTCTACATTAATCTCGTTTCATTAACTATTTTATATTATTTTAAACTACTTATAGATTAAACTAAACAAAGTACACTATTTCCTTTTCTAATATATTTTAGATAATGATACTTTGACAACATTTTTTTATCAACATTTTAATATTATTGTATCATTTTATGATTGGTCCAAAATTACTTCACAATCAATAATAATAATCACAAATACCAATATAAATCAATCACAAAATAACACGTAAATAATGTTATAAAAGAAAATGTTGTCAAAATATCATTATTCATATTTTTTAATTTCTATATAATTATTTTTAGGTTTAATGTCTCAATAAGTCCTTATTTTTGTTAAGAATCTCAAATAGGCCCCTTTTTTTTGCGTCTCAATCGGGTCCTTATTTTTGTAAAATTGAATCAAATAGAGACTTTCCGTCAAATTGAGAAGACGCCGTTAAAAAAAGTATTACGTGGCATGCTGAGGGTGTTGTTTTAGATAACATGACAGTTTATACATAATTGTGACGTGTATTTTATAATTTTTAAATTAAAAAATTGAGGGCAAATTGAAAAAAAAAGTTAATGACAACTCCTTTCTCTACAATTGAGGAATGCGAAATTAGGGTTCGTCAGATAAAAAAACAACAGTTTTGTTGGATTGTGGAAAATAAACATTTCTCAGCAATTGAAATCAGATTGGGGAAACCAAAGAAAGTGAAGCAAAGATCAAAGATGAAACATTTAGTAACTTTTGAGTGTCCTCTTGCAAATTGTCACTAGGAGTATGCCTGTAACCTCTCTGCACTTGGGGTTGAAGCAATCAATATTGCATCCTACCGTTCATTGTGGTAATGTGTGGCTCTTGCAGATAGGCAAGACACAATTTAAGAGTTTTTTCCAGTGGAGTTAATGCAACTTGTAGATTGTTTTCTTTTGGGGTCAAGAGTTTATTTTTTGTAATTTTACTTATGAAATCCAGATACACATTAATTATAGGTTATCACGATTAGTGATATGAAGAAAAAAAGTATATTGCTCGTAAATGTCATCTCTCAGTTTTTGATGGTCTGGTTGATGGAATATGCTTCACTTGATTGTGGAGAAGTTGTGGGAACAAAGAGATTAGGGAGAAGAAATAGGTTGATAAATAGAAAATAGGGTGTATTTAAAAGAGGGAAACCACATCAGAACAACCCATCAAAACCCTAAATCCATAGTCAGCTACCATGTCATTCAACCACCACAGGAACACCATCAGAACCTCGTCGGACTTCCGTTCACCTCCAATGCATCTCGCAACAGCCACCAGCATTGGAAAAACCATTGTGAGCTCGCATCATCCTCACTGAACCACCTCGTGAGCCATGCGTGAAGGCTCCATCACAACGCGAACCAGATATCTACACCAGAGTCGCACCACCACGAAACAAAAACAACACCATCGCGAGCCCCAAAACTCCTCCGCACAAACCCTAATCGCGAAAGATCATCGCCCCGGAAAGGAGATCGAAATTGCAAGCCATCAACGGAGCAACCCAAACCGCAATGAACAAAAACGCGAACACCTCAAAATCAGATTGTTCTCTACAGTTGAAATCAGAGGAGGGAGTAGCCTTTAATTTCCTTTTCCCAATTTATCCTCAATTTTTTAATTTAGAAATTACAAAATGCATGTGACAGTTATGTATAAACTGACACGTCATCTAAAATAATACCCTCAACATGTCACGTAATACCTTATTTAACGACGTTTTCTCAATTTGATAAAAAGCCTGTATTTGATTTAATTTTACCACGCCAAAAAAAAAGAACCTATTTGATATTTTGAGGAAAAATAGAGTATTAAACCTTATTTTTATTACGCTTGTGCATAGAAGAAAAAGCAATAAAGTTTTGTAAGTAAATTACTTTAATGGAACAGGACCATTAAATAAAAGAGCATCATTTCACAAATTGGAACTTCCTGCACAAATGATAAAGATGGTCACCGAGATTGAGTGTGGAGAGACATAAAGGAAAAAGTACATTAGAAAATGGGATAAAAGACCTATTAAAGTCTCAGGAATCTCTGCACTATTAAAATCTGAGCTTAATCATGTGCTATACATGTCACACTTCCACTGCACTAAATAAATAAGAAATGTTTATTGTATTACATACTATAATTTTATACTTCTATATGAACTCCAGATATTTTATTTCAGTCAGAAATTCACTTATACGTTATTGTTACTTAATTTTAATTTTAAGTAAAAAATAAAATTAATTAATTTTAAAATTTTGATTTAATTTAATTTTAAAATATATAAACTTAAATTTTTAACTAAATTTTATTAAATTTATTTGATATTTAATTTTTTTATAATAATATTTAAATTATTTATATTATACGACATTTTTTTTTATTTTATCTAAAATATGTATTTAAAAAATTAAATAAATTTAAAAAAATTTAATTGAAAAATTAAACTCACGTTATCCTAAAAGTAAAAGATTAAATTGATCTAAAATTAAAAAAAAAACTAATTCAAATTTTAATTTAAAGTTACAAAATAAAAAATTATATTTAATCCTAAGTTTATTATATGTTTAAGACTTTCATATATATATATATAAAGTTTGAATTAGTGTATTAGGTGTTGAGATGAAAATATTTTGAGGAATGTGTTGATTTCACACTAATTTAAAGTTATTGAACTAAAATAAGTTATTTTCATAAAAGATTTAAAAATTTGAAATTTTGAAAACGTATAATAAAAAATTGATTACAAATTATAATTTTTTATAATTTATATTTTTTAATTTTAGTTTTGGGTTGTTTATTTTCTAATTTTAATTAGGATATTATTGTTTTTAATTATGATTTAGATATTATTGATTTACTTTAAATTAAAGTGTTGTTAATTCGACATCTTCTGTTATTAACACCGGAGAAAAAATATTTTACGTCATACTTTATCATAAATATGTTTCAGTAATTTTATTTTATATTGGTCAATGTTGTTTCTCAAAAAACTTTATTTAAAAGATAATTTTAATGATATTTTTTAAAATTTAAAGTAAGATTTCCTTATCAATGGCAACTTGAATTATTTTGAGTTAAAGTTATTTTCCACTCATGAATTGAGCTATTTTTTTAACTAGTATCAATAAGAATTTTCTCTACCAAACATTTATATCAATACTTTATACATGTTCTGTTTATTATTTCTCTACTACTTCTTAAATAGTGTAACAAATTAAACTAAAACTAAAAAATTACCTTGCTCAACGAACCACAGAGAATCGCCTTTCTTCTTCAACGAACCACAAAGAAATCCTTTTTTTTCACGAACCAAACGCAAAGAACGAACACATGAACCACGTAAATACACGCGCAAATGAACCACGAACCAAACGCAAAGAAAGAACAACAACACCAACACGAACCCTAACTGATTTTGAGTACCAATTTCATTCCAGGTTAAAGAATAAGTAGTTTCATCCCCAGATCACTTAACACATGTCAGCAAAAAAGCAATCGCACGTGGACAGAAACGTTAGACACATCACCACATTTTTAACGGCGTTAGTTTTAGAGAACTAAAATCAAAGTTTCCAAAAGAATGAGGACTAAATCGTATCTTATTTTAAAAGAGGGATTAATACCAAAAACAGCCAACAGTTAATGGAGTAAAAACATATTTAACCCATAGATAAAATTCCTTAAAATGTGTAAGATAATTTATCTCTCAGAAATACATAATGGTGTTTTGTTCTCTGTATTTGATTTTTCTATATTAACCTTTAAATTCTCTCTGCTTTGTCTATGTGGCTTATATTTAATGATAACTTGCAATTGTAAAAAAAAAAGAAGATAAAAATGTGCTTAGCAAAATGATAAAATCATATCATCAACTTGTGATGGGATAAATATAAGTTAACACATATTAATTTTTTTATCGAATTTAGAATACGTTAACAATATTAATTTTTTAGTTGTTAAATAACCTCTTATATTAACATTTGAATTATTTAATGATATATTTAAATTTAATTGCAAACTTAAAATATTATTTTTTTAACTAATGTTTAACAAAATTAATGATGTTGGATTGAGAAGTTAATTTATTTTAAAATTTTTAAGACTAAAACATATAAAAATTAAAAATATAGATGTTATAAACTATAAATATATTTAAATATATTTTTATTTACAAAAAGATTACAGCAACAAAGTAAATATATAAATAAAAAAAAAAAAAACAAATTGTCAACCAGCAAACACTTTTTAATAACCATTCTGGTCAAGTTACTCAGGGACGAGGTATGCTAAAATTAAGCTGAATGTAATCCAATTATAAGGAAAATATAATTTTATTCTATTTTATTTTTTCAGCATCTAATTTTATTTGTTTGTATTATATTAAATTCTGAATTTCTTCTACCAAAGGCATTGTGGTTATGGCTGATTTAATTCATATTACAAATAATCTTAACAAACTGAAAAACACATTATGATCCTGATTCATTTAATTTACATTACAACTAATCTAAATAAGAAATAATAAAAATAATTACCATGTCAACGCTGTAATAACTTTTTCCCCAAAGATACATAAAATATAATTTGTATATTAGGATTGAAAATATGAATTAAATCCTACGTTAAAAAATATATTATATAAAAATAAAAGTTTATTTATAATCTTAAAATTTTGAGTTAAAGATGATATTAATTTTTTATATATTTATATTATGGTGGTATTGTTGTTGTGTCCTTCGTTTATAAAAACTAACAATACTTATATTTTATTTTGTTTATTATTCTTTTAAATTAAAAAGTTTCGATCCACTTATACATAACACATTCTTACTCAAATTCATATTATATTAGTTTTAGAATTGATCTTTGATATATTTTCTCACATCAAATAAATTTATATTTAGTTTACACATATAAAACATTATGGAGTTAATTCACAGCATTCATATTAACATAAAAAAATAATACATTATTTGTAGAAATTAAATACTATAAATTTTATAGAAAAATTACATGTTCGAATATCTTATCCAAATATTATTTTAATTACTTGTATATTTATTTTATATAAATATTTATAAAGAAAATTTAAAATAAAATTTTATTTATTTGAACATAAATAAATTTTCATAGTAAATTAAATGTGGAGTTTTCCATTTGAAACCAACTTTATTTTTACCACTTGTTTATTTTTAATATAATGAGATATCTTACTACTGTAATTATTTCTTACACAATTATTTTCATATTGTGTATGCAACTAAATTTTTAATTTTGAAATAATTACTTTAAAAATTATATTTATAACAATTTATAACGGAGTAATAGTGTGTAACATTTTTTTTATAGAATATTTATAATAAATATGAACGATAATGTTTGGTACTTCGAATCCGGTCCGAGAAACCCGTCGGTCTGGGTGCGTCCTCTGTTGGTGCAGAACCGAACCTTACTTTTCAAATTTTAGGGCTTAAGAGCGTTTCCCTGCAAAACTCTTATTCCTTTCCTTAGCGAGAGAGCCATGGCGAACGAAGACTTGAGTAGTTGGACTGATCTCCTACATTCTTCAACGAAGCTTCTAGAACAAGCTGCTCCTTCTGCTCAGTTCCCTCCACTTCAGGTTTCTCTCCAAACTAACGCACTTCACTATTTAATTTTCATCGCTTATTTGTGAATTTCATAGCAATGCCGCAAAATCAATTTGGAGGCGAGTGTGTATTTCGACTGTGAACCAATAATAGCTTCAATTTGTTCAAGATAATGGATAAGCATTGCTTGCTGTCAGTTAGATTTTTCACTAGTCACTACTTAAAAGAAAATTAATAACTGATGATTGAATGTAGATTTTTTTTATCTCTGTTTCTGAATTCACTTTCTTTTGTCGTTCAGAGGAACTTAGATCAACTGGAATCATTATCCAAGAAGCTTAAATCCAAAACCGTAAGGACTGAGGCACCCTCTCAATCTATTGCTGCAACAAGGTACTCTTTGGCTATAAAATATCTTCGGCAAGCCTTATGCCTCCAAATGATGTTGGCTACTTGGATTCCGGATTTTCATTTTGTCAAAACTATTGGATGAAAAAGAATTCTGATAGAAAACACATTCTTTATTTCTCTTACTTCCTTCTTTACACCGAGTGCTGTTATATAGACGACAACAGAAGAAGTTTTTTCTGTTACAATGTACCAACTGATTAACTACTAACCAAGGCAGTTTCAACTACCAACCGAAGCCTAACTAGCTAGGAAATGTTGCTGTTAACGCATTTCATTTAAACTCAATCATGTATCATTCTGGAAGCCAATGGTTAACTAAAATACTCCTTAAAGGTATACCATTTTCAAGTTCCCACCTGGTTTCTTTTGGTCTTCCTCTATCCCTTTTTAAAGGGCCATGCGTTTAACACAATATTTTTCTTCATAGGACATGCGTAGATTGTCTTCTTACATCCATAAAAGATGTGTTTCCATCTTTTCTTAAAGCAGAGTATGTGTGGTAAAAGGATAACACATAGTCAATTATTATTACCACTTTCTTATTTTTTTTTGCATGAACAGGCTCCTTGCTCGTGAGGGGATAAATGCAGAGCAACTTGCAAGGGATCTGAAGTCATTTGAACTGAAGGTACTACTTAACCAACCTTGTAATATTTTATACACTGACCATTTTCTCTTTGCTTGACTTATTGAGTATTCTATTTTTTGCCTGTTAGGTAGATAATTTATGCATTCCATTATAGGTTTCATAAATTTTGTGAGCCATAGTTTTATTCACACACTTGTTTTCCACTTTTCCTGATGTAACTTGTTAGTTAGCAAAATTAATTTCCCTTGAAGGTTCATTTCAAGTTGTTTTGAAGTGGTTTTCTCTTATACTTAATTTACATGGCTACTATCTTGCTGATGCCATACCTTTTATCTTTTCCCCTCTATAGACAACTTTTGAGGATGTTTTTCCTGTCGAGGCAACAAGTGTTGAAGAGTATCTGCAGCAGGTAATTTACACTTTCAAATTGGCTGCTAGTAATTTTAGATGTATTAGAGACTAGAATGGTTCTATTTGGATGGATCAATTTTATCAGTGCACATACCATGTACTCCAAAATTTTGCACCAAAAAATATTTATTTCTATTTATTCAAATATAGTGTTAGAACTATGTTTTTTTGAATTCCTTCATTATTTTTAGAAAATGAATTTTAAGCCTAATTCAGTTTCACAAACCGACTTTAAAGTGAAATTTATATTCACTTATATATTATAACTTAACTATATCTTTAGTCGATGTTAGATATCCGAGATACCACCCCTTCATGCTGAGGACTGGACATATTGAACATGAGACTACATTCGTGTGTGGTCTAGTAGTAGGTGATACGATGAGCCCAACAAATCATGCCATGATAGGTTTGGAATTATCTTAGAAAATAAACTTTAAAGCTTAACTTCACAATACTAGAGTAGAAAATAATACTGAAATTTATTATTTAGAATTGATTGAAAATACATTCTCATATCCTCTATTTGTAACAATCTAATTCTCCTAAAAAGGGAAATAGAGAAACTAGGAAAACAAAATAAAATAGAAGATTGTATATATATTTTCTCTAATTAGGAAGATTCTAAAGATATCTTCTCTAATTACAACTAGTTTGGAAGGTAAGATTTGGAGCAACATATATACTATAATTTGATTATATCTCTATTTGATATGGGATCTCCAACAATTACATTACATTCTACTAGAGTTAAAGAGTGATCTGTTATTGATGGAAATTATTATTTGTAGTTTTTCGTTTTGCACATGAGCCATATTATGCCATCATTGTTATATTATATCTACATGCTGTTTCTGTCCACTGCCATATTTGTTCTATAAGCAATCATATTCAGTATATATGTGGTGTTCTGCTGCTTGTTATGTAAAACCAATAAAATCTTACTTTGTAGTCTGAACATCTACTCCTTTTTCATGGAATTGAGACAATAAGTGTACTATATTTTTCTCTTAGGTTCATGAAATGGCAATGGTCTCTGCCGTACAGGAAGCCCAAAAGGATAATCTCAGGAGTTTCAATGATTACATGATGAAAGTTTTAGAGGTTAGTGTAATAATGTCTTTTATGATATAATACCTTATTAATTTTTCAATTATCTTCCTCTAATTTGGGATTTGGTTTCTCTCTATATTTTACTGCCGATATCTTTGGTATAGTCTCAGTTATATTCATAAAGCTATCAAAATATGAATCTTTGGCATAGTGTTGGCAAACCATTTTTTTTTGTGCACTTGGTGTGTTCTTATATGATTGTTACACTGCTGAAAACATTAAATATGTCCTATATTGTTATATCTGCCTTTTCTTTTATTTGTTAAGTTGTCGCAAGATGTCTTTAGATTTTGTATGACCTTTTAGTAATTGACTGTAAACTTTCTTATAAAGTAGACTTTAAGTCTAAACTTAACTTCGAAAAACTAGCTTAAAAAGTGAGATTTGCACTCTTTTATATATAATAATTTGACTATATTTCTAATTGATGTGAAATCTCCAATACATCTCCCTTTATACTACAAATTGAATCTCAAACGTGAGATTAGATATTTGTGGATGACATGGTATGGTATGCCCGAGAAACCTTGTTAAAATAGATTCTAATACCATCTTAAAAAGTAGACTTTAAGCTTAATTAAACTTCACAAAACCAAATTTCAATATAAGATTTGTATTTACTTATATAGTATACTTTGATTATATTTGTAGTTGATGTGAGATTTTAATCAAATTTATCACAAAGAGACTGAATATATTTATTGTATTAACAGTATTGTTTATTTTCCCATGTTTTATTTTGGTGTCTTTGTTAGTGAGAACATCTCCCTTTTGGGTGGAATTAACTTTCTTATTAGTCATTATTTACGCTGAAATTTTTTCATTTTTTTCTGAAAAAATAAATATGAAGAGAAAACAAAAGGACAAGAAAAAAAAAAATTTCTGCCCAAGTCATGCAACTTAATAGCTTTTAGCAGTCCTAAGAAAGACAATTAGTTCTCCTGATGTGCTTAACTTTCACAAAAGCATTCCTTTTAGATGATTGTTTTTCTAATTGAACATGCTTAGGTTAATCCATGGAACTTCACATATGAAATGAGGTAGCGTAGTGAAGCGAGTAAATAATTTTGTCTCACATTTGCAATTATTGGGTCGAGTGATTTTTTGGCTCAGCTTCCTTACTGTGCAGTAGAATTTACTTTATGACAGGAGGATTGGCAAAAAGAAAAGCGTGATTTCCTTCAGAGTTTAAGTCGAATTTCAACATTACCTAGGACAAACATTGCTGCTAACAGCACTGTGGGTACCCTCCCAGGTCAAATTGCATCTGTGTCTTCTACTCCACAAGTCTCATCTGGTAGTTCTAGTATGGAGATTGTTCCTCTGACTGGCAGACCTATTGTGGAGAAAAAGGCATCTGTGTATGCGGAGGTAGTGAAGAATCTGAATAAAGCAAGGAAGTCTGGGTTACCTTTTAAAGTATGTCCCCAACTTTCTCCATCTCATAAATTTATAATGACATTTCTGTATTAGATTAAACTGCATTATATTGCCTGTTCAAAACTCATGCTTTGGTGATCAAAATATTTATTTCCGTCAAAATAGTGTTTTGGAATTTTCATCCTATATCATGCCCATTCTTCATTTTGAATATACAATAGTGCATTATATGTTTTTGACTTGTTTTCTATACTATCTTCCCAAAAGATCTTGGCTATATACACCTTTTTGTGTTTACATGCCTGTAACTTTGTATGCTAACTTTTGTTAATTTTTATGGTTCTTAGCCTGCAGCAGCTTTCAAGGGTGCATATGAAAATTTGGGCATTGATGCTAGTAGTGGAAAATCAGTAACCATGCGAAAGATATGGCACCTTGTTCAGGTTGTTCTTGTAGTTGAAAACTGTTATAATATTAATAGACAAAACAGAAATAATGTGTGTGCATGCAACTTTATTGCTTCTACCGGTCACAAAGTAAACATTTTATTTATCCTTGTTAGATATTGTGTGTTTATGTTAATTAGGGAAACATAGTACCTATATGTTTATTAGGGAAATATAGTCCCTATGATTATTATTTCTTATTTTTACATATTCATTTGTATTTGGGCTTAGCCCACATTCTTATTATTATAAATACATTACCCTATGTGTATGCAAAGACACACAAGGGAGATTGATCCTAAATATAGTTTTTCATCATATTTAACATGGTATCAGAGCCATCGTTAAAGCCTATCCTAGCGATATCTATTGTCATTGGGCATGTTGTTCCACCCGCTATCGGGCCGCTATCGGACCACCCATTAAATGTCTAATCCCACGTTCGAGATGTATATACCTCAGCGTGAGGGGTGTGTTGGAAGTCCTACATCGACTAGAGATAAGGCCAATTAAGTGTATATAAGTGGGTGAAAACCTCGCCCTACAAGCCGGTTTTGTGGGGTTGAATTAGGCTTAAAGTCCACTTCTAACATGGCATCAGGGCCAACTTTGATAGCATAAATCCACCTGCAACCAACAACAGACTTTCCAGATGGTAATTGGACAAGCTTCCAAGTTCCACTTTTCTGTAAAGCACTTAATTCATCCAGCATGGCTTGACGCCAACTAGGATGAGTTAAGGCATCACCCACAGACTTGGGAATGGACACAGAAGAAATGGATGAGAGACATGTGTAAAAAGATGGAGATAACCTGTGGTAACTAAGAACAGTATAATGGGGGGAAGGGTTACGAGTAGAGCGTATACCTTTACGGAGGGCAATAGGCAGGTTAGACTCATTTGCTGGAGCCGAAGGAGACACAGGAGGTGGCACAGGAGGTGAGTCATGAGGGAGATGAGGGCGGCGACTATAAACCTGAAGGGGTGGAGTTGAAGGACGATCCTGAGAGGCTAAAGGAAGAGAAGGATCACAGACAATAGGAATATCAACAGTAATAGGTGGAGGTACAGAACTAGAAGATAGAGGTGAAAAATAAAACGAAGATTCATCAAAAGTGACGTCAGCATAGATAAAATGGCGATTGAGGGAAGGGGAAAAACACTTATAGCCCTTTTGTGACCGTGGAAATCCTAAGAAGACACATTTGTGAGATCTAGGAGATAAATTATCAAGACCAGGACTAAAATCATGAACAAAACATGTAGACCCAAAAACTATAAGAGGTAATGGATGTAAAGGGTCTTGAGGAAATAAGACAGAATGAGGGATTTTGTTATCTAGGACAGAAGATGGCATGCGGTTTATGAGATAACATGCAGTGAGAACTGCATCACCCCAAAAACGCGAGGGTACTTGGCCATGGATGAGAAGAGTACGAGTTGTTTCAATAAGGTGTCTATTCTTGCGCTCAGCGACCCCATTTTGTTGAGGAGTATAAGCACATGAGGTCTGGTGAAGAATGCCATGAGAAGCCATAAAATGTTTAAATTGTTGAGAAAGGTATTCACGGCCATTATCACTGCGTAAAATTCAAATAGAAACCCCAAACTGTGTTTTTATTTCATTGAAAAAAGATTGGAAAATAGAAAACAACTCAGAACGATTCTTCATTAAAAACAACCAAGTACATCTGGAATAGTCATCAATAAAGGTAACAAAATACTGAAATCCTAAAGTGGACTTAACACGACTAGGTCCCCAAATATCAGAATGAACTAATGAAAAAGGGGATGACACTCTTTGTGAAACACTACAAGGAAAGGAACTACGAGTATGCTTTCCTAACTGACAAGACTCACATGACAAACTTGATAACTTCGACAAACTCGGAACAAGTTGCTGCAATTTGGCAAGACTTGGATGACCTAACTGAGCATGAAGAAGGGATGGTGACTCCATGATTACGCCAGCATGTGGAGAAGGGCGGAGAAGATATAGGCCATGAGACTCACATCCTGTGCCAATCATGTGTTTCGAACTCCGGTCCTGCAAACAAACAGAATCTTTGGTAAATGAAATAATACAATTAAGGGAATGAGTTAGACGACTTATGGACAATAAGTTGAAAGGAGACCCAGGGACATAGAGTACATTATCAATGGATATGGACGGAAAAATATGAACAGTACCAATACCATGAGATGAGACTCTAGACCCATCAGCCATTGTTACCGAGGGTAAATTATCCGGACATGACAAGGAAGAAAACAAGGACTTGTTACCAGTTATATGATCGGTGGCGCCTGAGTCAAGGACCCAAGATCCGAGGGAGTGAGTCAGACCAACAAAAGGTGTACCTGTGCAGGCAACAGATGCAGATGTAGTGGAACTAGAGTGCTGACGATCCTCATACCATCGGAGAAATTCGTTGAAGACTGCAGGGTTGTCTACAGTATTTGATGAAGTAGGATGGTCTGCAGACGATAGTCGAGCAGGTGGATCGGAATTAGCCATTGCTACAGATCGAGGAGGACGTCCATGAAGCGAATAACACCTATCAATTTTGTGGCCTGGCTTGCCACAATGGTCACATTTAGGTCGTCCTTTACCTGGCTTGCGAGACCGACTTCGATCATCACGTTGGACAGCCATAACTGAGGAATCATCAGTATGAGGAGATGTCTCAACGTCTGGTTTGCTCGGAATACGCAAAAGAGCAGAACAAGTAGAAGTAAAATTGGGTATGACAGGAGAACCCAAAATCTGATCACGGACATGGGAGGAATCATCAGAAAGTCCGTATAAGGCCAACAACATGAAGAACTTTGATCGTTGTTCCAGTTCTTCAGCAGGAGGTAATAACTCATTAAAATCATGAAGGAGGACATGAATTTTACCCAAATATTCTGCCATGGGACCAGGACTGCGCGAACCAATGACAGTGAATAGGTCCTGACAAACACCATAAAGACGCTGGGTGTCATTTGTGTATAATAGCCTTGCTTGAGCCCATACTTCTGAACATGTTTCATAGGAACGAAACATTTGTTTCAGAGAGGAGTGAATGGTGGACTTTATGAAGATGCATAACTGGGCATCAATTTTCATCCAGCGAGAAGTGTCATCTGTGGTAGCACTAGTCACATTGCTACCACAGATGACACTTCTCGCTGGATGAAAATTGATGCCCAGTTATGCATTGTCATAAAGTCCACCATTCACTCCTCTCTGAAACAAATGTTTCGTTCCTATGAAACATGTTCAGAAGTATGGGCTCAAGCAAGGCTATTATACACAAATGACACCCAACGTCTTTATGGTGTTTGTCAGGACCTATTCACTGTCATTGGTCCGCTCTTCGACAATGGCCTCTTTACCAACTTGATGTAAAAAACGCTTTCCTTAATGGTGATTTGCATGAAGAAATTTATATGGAGCAACCGCCCGACTTTGTTGCTCAGGGGGAGTCATCTGGATTGGTATGTCGTCTTCGCAAATCCTTATATGGCCTAAAACAGTCTCCTCGGGCCTGGTTTGGTAAGTTCAGCTGTGTTGTTCAACAATTTGGTATGTCTCGCAGTGAAGCGGATCATTTAGTGTTCTATCGCCACTCAAGTGCTGGATGTATCTACTTAATAGTGTATGTCGATGACATTGTTCTCACAGGAAGCGACTATCTTGGCATCTCTCAGATGAAACAGCACCTTTGTCACCATTTTCAAACCAAAGATCTTAGCAAACTCCGATACTTTTTGGGTATTGAAGTAGCACAATCCAATGATGGTATTGTCATATCTCAGAGGAAGTATGCGTTAGACATCTTGGAGGAAACAGGGTTAATGAACTGTAAGTCTGTTGAGACACCTATGGATCCTAACATCAAGCCAAATCAGGGGGAGCCTTTCTCAGATCCTGAACGTTACAGAAGATTAGTTGGTAAATTAAACTATCTTACTGTTACGCGTCCTGACATTTCCTTCGCAGTAAGCGTGGTGAGTCAATTCCTTAACTCCCCATGTGAAGACCATTGGGATGCAGTTGTTCGTATACTGAAGTATATTAAAGGATCACCTGGAAAAGGTTTGCTATATGGTCCTAACAACGATACAAAAATTGTTTGCTATTCAGATGCTGATTGGGCTGGTTCCCCTTCTGATAGGAGGTCTACTTCTGGATATTGTGTCTCTATTGGTGGCAACCTGATATCTTGGAAAAGTAAGAAGCAAAGTGTTGTGGCTAGGTCCAGCGCAGAAGCAGAATATAGAGCTATGACATCAGCTACTTGTGAGCTTGTGTGGCTTAAACAATTACTTAGTGAATTGAAATTTGGAGATGTAACTCACATAACACTTATATGTGATAATCAAGCTGCTCTTCATATTAGCTCTAACCCTGTCTTCCATGAGAGAACCAAGCACATTGAAGTTGATTGCCATTTTATTAGAGAAAAAATCATATCCGGAGATATCAAGACTGAGTTCGTTAACTCAAGCAACCAGTTGGCAGACATATTCACTAAGTCCTTGCGAGGACCTAGAATTGACTATCTTTGTGACAAGCTTGGAACATATGATTTATACGCTCCAGCTTGAGGGGGAGTGTTAGATATTGTGTGTTTATGTTAATTAGGAAAACATAATACCTATATGTTTATTAGGGAAATATAGTCCCTATGATTATTATTTCTTATTTTTACATATTCATTTGTATTTGGGCTTAGCCCACATTCTTATTATTATAAATACATTACCCCATGTGTATGCAAAGACACACAAGAGAGATTGATCCTAAATATAGTTTTTCATCATATTTAACAATCCTCTATAACTTATTTCATTGAAACAGATGCTGATGGATGAGGACTCAGCCCCACAACGTGTTTCAAAACGGATGTCATTGATTATTGGTGCAAGACGCCACCTTGAATGGGGACATGAAAAATACATAATGGACACCATTCAAAGCCATCCTGCACAAGTAATTTGTTATCAGGATTTCCATACTAGTACTACTAGCGTCTGCTGATAATTTTTCCAGTACTTTTGTTTTTGTTGACAGTTAATTCTGCTTTTCTTTACTGCCTACTGCTTGCCCTCACAGGCTATGCTTTTGAGGGAGATTTTCTTTTTGTTAAGCTTTCAGAATTCCGTTGCTTCCTATTAGTTATTTATTAATATAAATAAAGTCTATGATCTTACAAAAAATGTTTACACTTGTTTATTTATTACTGTTGATAATCTACATTTAGATATGCTTCTAGAAACTGTGATGTATTTTTCAAGCATCTGTGAATGTGCTTTTTTTTTAATCTCTGGTGTTCTTTATCATATAAAATAAAGAGTATGCATTAATTTGTATTTGTTATCAACACTTAATTTCTGTTGGCTTTTTTATCTAATGGTAGGCTGCTCTTGGTGGCGGTGTTGGGAATTTGCAAAGAATTCGTGCCTTTCTTCGGGTTTGTCTCAATTTGAATAGTGTCATATAAATAATGTCATGCATCGAGTTTTCAATTGGTTGCTTATTTTTGTTATTTATATGTAGATTCGGTTGAGGGATTATGGAGTACTGGATTTTGATGCCAGTGATGCTCGGAGGCAGCCTCCTATTGATACCACATGGCAGCAGGTCTCAGATACTTACTATTAAATTGGCTATACTAAATTGGTTTTTTTTTTTCTTGAATATATTTTTCCCTGATTTGAGTCAGTTCGTTGATATTTCCTTTTTATTTCTTGAAATTAATACATTGTTGAGCTAAGCTTGTACTATTTCATTTATTTATTTGGTGACAGATATATTTTTGCCTGAGGTCTGGTTATTACGATGAAGCAAGAAATATTGCCCTGTCTTCACGTGCTTCACATCAATTTGTTCCTTTGGTACATACTATGGTCACCACTTCTTACCGATTGAGGCTATAATATATCTTAACAATTTCCTTGTTTTTGACAGCTCACAGAGTGGATTAATACTGGAGGGATGGTCCCAAAAGAGACCGCAAGTACTGCATCAGAGGAATGTGAAAAAATGTTGAGAACTGGTGACCGGGTTGGTCGAACTGCATATGACAAGAAAAAGTTACTTTTGTATGCCATCATATCAGGCTCCCGAAGACATATTGATCGCCTGCTTAGAGATCAGCCAACTCTCTTTAGTACAATAGAAGATTTCTTGTGGTTCAAATTGTCAGCAGTGCGGGATTGTCCTAGTGGACCTTCATCCATTGTTCTAAGCGATGGTCTGATTCCGTACAGCCTGGATGATTTGCAAAGTTACCTGAATAAATTTGAGCCCTCATACTATACAAAAAATGGAAAAGATCCTCTGGTATATCCCTATATCTTGCTTTTAAGCATTCAGTTGCTTCCAGCTGTTTTATACTTGTCTAAGGAAGCAGGAGATGAAGGGTATAACATTGATGCTGTACACCTATCGATCGTGCTAGCTGATCATGGGGTCCTTTCTGAAGGTGCTGGTTCTGGGCAAAAGTTTGGAATGATGGATGCTTATGCAGAAGTATCCACCATTATCAGGCAATATGGATCTATGTATTTGCGTCTTGGTGATCTCCAAATGGCCCTAGAATTTTATGCACAAGCTGCTGCAGCAGTTGGTGGGGGCCAGTTGTCATGGACTGGTAGAGGTAATGTTGATCAGCAGAGGCAGAGAAATCTGATGCTGAAGCAGCTTCTCACTGAACTATTATTAAGGGATGGAGGCATATATCTTTTACTTGGTGCAAGAGGTTCAGGAGAAGAAGGTGAATTGGGACGTTTTGTGACCGATCCAAAAGCCAGGGAACAATTTTTAATTGAAGCTGCATGCCAGTGTCAGGAGGCTGGGATGTACGACAAAGTAATTTCTTTCTTTCTTATGTTACTGTTTTCGTTTATTAGAGGGAAAACAGGAAAAGGACTGTCTTTGTTCGCCATCACCTTAATGTCTGCATGCCAATGCCAAATTATAACACACTACCTTTCTGATAAAAATTATCTCACACATCATAATCAGGTTCTAGAGGTAGCTGGAATAGAAAAGCATTTCATTCTAGATTTAGAGCTCATTTTGATTTGTTTTCTCTTAGACTTCCTTTTTCTGGCGTGGAGCTAAATCATTATTTTAGTGCAGGGATATTGTTCATTAATTCATTTTCAAAGTTTAATAAATGTGATTTCATATAAATTTTAATTAATTTTCACATTTTACTTTGTTGTTTTGTATCTTTACTCCCAGATTTATGTTACCAATAATGTTAGCCATACTTCGTTTCCATCATCCATTTATTCATTACCCCTCTCTGTTTTGCTTGTTGCTTTTGGTTTAGTCTATAGAAATTCAGAAGAGAGTTGGTTCCTTCTCCATGGCTCTAGATACCATCAACAAATGCCTTTCTGAAGCTATTAGTTCCCTTTTCCGTGGAAGATTAGATGGTGAAAGCCGGACTGCTGGCCTCATTCATTCTGGCAATGAGATTTTGGAGACATATACTTATTATCCGGATGTCAGGTCATATTTAATCTTGTATATTTAATCCGGACCCTAGTACCTCATTTCATAGCACTCTGCTCTGGGATATTGACATTGTTACATTTCTGCTAATTCTTTGAAATATATGAACCCTAGAAGCACGTTTAGAACTTATTCTGTGATGATTTCACCCTAATTATGTTATGCTCTTTAAACACGTCTATTCTCATGGGGGAAGCAGACCTAATGTCTAGTTTTTGCATAATTGGAGTGAATTCAGGTTTAATACCATTGGGATTGGTCATCTCTTTACTGGTTCCATGGGTTTCATTTCGTTAGGTGTTTGCTATTCCTAAAGTAGGACTTGGAAATTCCAAGATGCCTGACTATTTCTTGAGTTGCTGCAACTCAGAAGGATTTTGGAAGTTGAAGATGCACATTTTAATGAATTGGTGATCCTAATAGTGTGCATGTTGTCTCTTCAATCAGAATTATTTAATGAATGCTTTTAACCATACAAAATTATTGTTATTATTTTTATGTAACGTGACAGCATTCCATCTTTCAGTAAAATGATTGATTGAATTCTTTTTGCAGTCTTCAAGAGAGAGAACACGTTTTTGAGCAGCAAACTGTGTTACGACAACTTGAGTCAATATTGTCAATTCACAAATTAGCAAGACTGGGGCATTATGTCGATGCATTAAGGGAGGTTGCTAAACTTCCATTTCTTCCTCTAGATCCTCGAAGCCCTGATAGTGCTGTTGACGCGTTTGAAAATTTATCTTCACATGTCCAAGCTTGTATTCCAGATCTTTTGAAAGTTGCCCTCACATGTCTGGACAATGTGACAGACTCTGATGGATCACTTCGTGCCTTAAGGGCTAAGGTATTATCTTGTGGATACCAATGGTTGGTTGGGCTATTTCCATGCTTTTTTCACTCTTTTTTTTTTGAAATACCATAATTCGGAATATTGTTTTTAATGAGTAATGTGTTGGTAGCAGTGACAGATCTAATAAATTCCTTCCATATTGTATGGTCAAATCTACCAACCCATATCTTGAATCTTTTCTAAGAATCAGTATTCATATGTTAATATTAATCTATGTTTGATAATAATTTCTACTCTTCTTCCCTTAATCACTTTTGTTGTAGTTAATATTCATTTGTTCATTGTGTATAAAAATAACGAAAGAAGACGAAGGTAACATTGGGTTGATTTTTTATAAAATCTGTTGTCAATGCTAGAAGGAAAGGAAATATTGACGTGGGAATAAAATTAAAGCATTCCAATTGTTGGTAGATTTTAATTTACATTCTTACGAAGATATTCGTTTACCCTCTGTTTGACGGAGGGGGTAAAATAGTGGCTTGGGCATTTGTAGGTTGTAGTATGCAGTTACATTTGTTGTCTGATGGGACTATTGCAGTACTATTTGATATTTACTTAACAAATATATGCTCTTGTTTCGTGATGGCTAAATCTTTTTTATTTTTTGCAGATTGCGACTTTTATTGCAAATAATTTAAAGAGGAATTGGCCTCGTGATTTGTATGAGAGAGTTGCCCAGAGGTTGTGAAAGTAGCTTATGCGATGGTAATTGTAGTTACCTTTAAGTTCTTGAAAGGCAACATAATATGTTTGTTTAAAGGTTTTCAGTAGTACAACACAAGTAAAATAGTCTTAATGACCTGCCTACTGGACCTCCTGGAGATGCAGTCGGAGGATCTAGAAAAGGAAACACACTTTTTGTGAATGTTCACACACCCTTTACTTTTTTTGTTTTAGCTAATGGGGTAATATTATACTGTTGGATTAGTATTAACAAGGACATCAATAGCAAATACATGCTGTTCTTGTTTGCGTCTTTTTCTTTATTTTGGTGGGAGTAACTTAAAAGAAATTGCAGTCAAAGTCTTATGAGTTGTTGGAGAAATAGTTAAACAGGTGCTTTTGGTTGCAGATGCCAATCTTTTATTTAATCCGATTTCTATCTTTCTGTTTGGATAATAATACTTTCACAACATTTTTTTACAATATTTCAACATCATTTACGTGTGATTTTGTTATCGGTTCAAAATTACTTCACAATTAATAATAATAATAATCATAAACATCAATATAAACTAATCACATAATGATATATAGATTGGTGTTAAAATGTTGTCAAAAAAATATTATCAAAATATCATTATCCTTTCTGTTTTTAGATTCTTTTGTGATAATTATATACTGGGACTAGCCTGTTTACATGGTGTGACCACAAAAAGGGTGTTTCTTCCATCATCACCTATTTCTAAAAGAGGGTGTTTCGTGTTTCTTCCTTCTGTTGAAATTTTTAACAGATTTTGAAATCCATTAAGATTTATAACATATTTATTCAAAATTCCTTGAGAAATGCAACAATTTTTTATAATTTAAAATGTATTTTTTATTTTGAAATATATAATTCAAAATATGATTTTTTGTATTTCAGAATACATAATTTGAAATAAAAGAAATTACATTCTAAAATATAAATATATTTCATATTATATTTTTTATTTTATACTTTAGATTATATAATTTAATGTAAAAAAATTTATTTCAAATTATACGTTCCAAAGTATAAAAAAACATGAAAGTGCATATTGAAACTATGATGCAAGAAGAAGCTGTCCTATAGGTTTTATAAGAGAGGAAAACTTTTGCTCGAACAGTCAATCTGGGCCACAATGTTGGACATTTGATGGGCCTGGGCCCAAGACATGACAATCGAAGTGTAGTGAGTCCTTTACCAAAAAAAAAGGTGAAAATCCCACAAAGAAGTGGATGAAGAAACTTTGTCATTTGAATAGTTTCATTATAATTTTACTAATGAAAATTTGTGTATTCACATAAATTATAATTATAAAAATAAATATAAATAATTTGTATCCTTTAATTATAAATAGATTTTATTTATTTAATTTAAAAAAATAGTTAAATTTAAATAAAATAATAATTTAAAGAATAAAAGTAAAAAAAAAAAATCTGGGCCCAGAAGAGAATGATAGAAGTAATGCAAAACGTGACAGTAATACTGCACATGGCGAGAACATCCTTCGATGCTTCCCATTCCCACTCCTTGTCTCTTCTCCTTCCTTTCTCAACCATTCTTATCGCTTTCTCATCAAATCGGACAACATGGTAAAATTTTCTTCTTCTTCTTTTTTCTATTTTTTTCATCAATACTACAAACAGTGAATGATTGATTTATATAGTAACTATTTTAAAATTGTATATGAAATTTACTTAATTTGGGAGCTTCGCTGAAAAAATTTAACAAAGAAAAACCTACTGAAATTTTGTATACATCAACCGGATAGTTTTCCTTTTTGTCCTTTAAGGTATATTAAGCGCTTTCACATGGCTCTTGAAAACTAATAAATTTCTGACATTTTTAATCTCTAAACTTAATCTCTTCTTCTTATTATTTTTAAATGTATGTTAATATTGTCTATTAAATCACGTGTATAAAATCTTAAATTAATATAATTGACAGATTGCATTTTCAAGTATTTTTGAAATTAATTTTAAGAACTAATGTAATAATGGTGTATACTTTCCCATACCAAAATGGTCTTGTGCACAATATTTTCTTGGTTGAATTCATTTACATGATATTTTAGTTATTTTCAACAAAAATATAGATGTAAGTGATGGATAACACATCAGTCTCTCTGTTTTTTTTTTCTGAATAAAAAAGAGTAAACGGAAAGAGTCAGTGAAGAATTGTGGTTGGGTGATTTGTGTAACAGTGGAAGGGTGGAGAAAGAGAAGCATGGTGTGGTGGGTTTTACTGTGAGGTGAGAATTGAGAAAGGTTGGTGTCAAATTGTGAAGCCACATGTCTGCACAAGGGCTTTTCTACAACATGCTTCTTCTTCATCGAGCTTCTTACTCTGCAACTCAAATGGGGTTGTAGATTTCACACACAACACAACAGAATAACAAACACAAGGCTAGAGTGAACTCCAGCTCTCAAATTTCGTGGACATTGGAGATGTTGGATGTGATGTCTTTCAGTTATCCGTTCCAAACATTGTTACTAGGTTGTGTAGCTGCTCCTACTCGCAGATACTTTTGCAGGACAAGGTGGTGCCATGTTCAAGCCACACCCCCATCTTCAGTTATTTTGAATGCAGATGAAAGTGGGAAGTTTTCTGAGAAGAATCATGCCAGAAACCTTGCTTCAGGAAAGGGTGCTCCTTTTGCCACTCAGGGAAGTACTGTGGGTATAATTGGAGGGGTGTCTGTGGATGCCACTCTCAAATTTTTGAGAAAACTTGTGGAGTTGAGTTCAGAAGATGGAGGAAATTCTATTCCTTTTGTACTGTGTTCTGATCCTCTCTTTAGTAAGGAGCTTCTGTCCTTTGAAAGGAGTTATTTTGTTTCTAGCACAAGTAGAGCGGAAAATTTGAAGCTGGATTCTTCTCCGATTGTGGAGAGTCTCAGAAACAAGAGGGTTTTTCTTGAGAATTCTGGGGCCAGTTGCATAGTCATGCCTTGTAATGTGTCACATTCTTGGTATGAACAAGTTTGCGAGGGATGTTCTGTTCCTGTTCTTCACATGGCCGAGTGTGTTGCCAAGGAGCTCAAGGAAGCCAAGCTAAAGCCTCTTGAAGCCGGTAGTCCTTTGCGGATTGGAGTGCTAGCAACAAATGCAACTCTGGCAGCTGGTTTTTATAAAGAGAAGCTTCAAAATGAAGTAATTTCCCTATGCTGTTTTCAATAACCTGATATCTTAATATCAAGCAAATCTTATTACTGCACACTAGGCTTAGAGAAATTAATAACTCAGGTCAATGTTGTTGCTCTGAGGAATGAATGTCCATTACAGTGTTGCTTTTCATAGTATAACTTTCCGAACACACTATATGATCCAGACCTGGAACAAATTCTTTTGAAATTTGTTGTTTTCTTCCTGTGACTTTACGAGTATTGAATAACTGCAGCATTTCTTATGGAGTTTCTACAGATTTGAGCATATAAAATTTCATAACAATAAAGTAACAGGTGAAGGCCGAAGACATTCATTTTTACTTGAAACAGATTATAGGAACCTACCAGTTACCATTTATAATGGGAAATGTGACAGATTATAGGTCTTTTGGAATTGGGAGTTAGGAGCTTTCTTTCAATAGTCTGAGCCAGTTTCTATTAGGGGTATTTCATAATTTGTGCAATTTGAGATGCCTAATTTAATGTATTAGCACTTCCTGACCTCTCAATTTCATATCCCTGTCCTTTTCTTTTTCTTGGGCAAGCCGTATATCTATGTATGTACATTGCTTGCAGCTTTGTTTCTGTTCAATAGGATGCAATGGGTAGATAATTTGTTTTGTATTGTTTACTTGCTTCTTAATTTCATTCAAATAGTGCCGACTATACTGTTTATATGCTAAACCAAAAGCACTGCGACAGTGTTTCTTCTCGATCATTAAATTTCTACATCTTTTAGCTTTTTATCCCATATTTCATTTGCAATAGAGTTCAAGATCTTAATGTTTTCTTTGTACTGCAGAGCATGTGCTGTCAGAAGCTTTTGCTTTATTACACAATACAACAGACACTTCATACATGTATATATGCACACTTTCATATATTTAATTGTAGCTTCTCTTCTGGTTTAGGTTCATTAGCACATTTTCATATATAAAATAATCTCTGTGTGTGCGTGCATGCAAAGTATAATTAGATCTCATCATTGATATTATGAACATTGAAAGAATTCTACCTGGCTACTTCTTTATTATACTGCAGCTCTATTAGACTATTATGTCTGTGCACTGCAGAGTTACCATTTACCACTGCTGCTAAAAACCTGAATGGTATCTGTCAATATGTTCATAATGAATTTTGTATTTCTGTGCCTGAACATGCAAATTTTTGTTGGTTTTTGCAACTCTTTTCATTTTCTTATTTATGAACAAGGAGTCGTGCCAAGTATGTACTTTACATATAATGCACTAGTTGTTTTTCACTTTTTCTGCAATGATTAAAAGACAATGTTGAATTGGGATGACAAATGACAAATGACAAATGACAAACCATAGAGATTTGGATATTTGTTAATTTCATTTACTTATATTCAGGGTTTTGAGGTTGTACTGCCTGATAGAGCAACAATGGAGCATACAGTGATACCTGCAATTGAAGCTTTGAACAGAAAGGACATGGAAGGAGCATGCAATCTTTTGAGAATTGCACTTCAAGTTCTTTTGGTGAGAGCAGCAAATTCTGTTATTCTTGCTTCTGATGATATGCGGGACCTCTTGCCCCCAGATGATCCTCTTCTCAAAAAATGTGTTGACCCAATGGACGCATTAGCCAGGACAACTATAAAATGGGTAAAATCCTCTGGGCATAACATAATACATGAATAACAAAGGAAAGCTACTACTGTATTTCATTCTGTATCAATATTCTTCTGATTTCATTCACATCGTTCATTTCATTAATGCAAACTCTTGTATTCAATAACACTGTAACCATGCTAGAGATGTATGTCGATTTTCAGAGCATGTATTGCTTTATATCCATGCGAAAATCACTATTATTTGAGCTTTGAAAGATTTTTTTTTTCTTATTAATTTTGTTCAAAAGGAGGAATCGAACTTTAATACTGTGGGGTTTACAACAACTCAGGTATATTATTCAATCAACAGTGTTAAACTACGTTGTGTTTTTTTTTAATCTTATCTATAATTTGGTGTTGGAACAGGTGGAAAAAATAGAGCTAGAAAGTAAAACCCCCCAACAATGTAAACCCAGTAATACAAGTTATCAATTAAGCCCAGTAATATAAACCTATAAAAGCCCTTTTTTTAGTTGTCATTTTAATATAGCTTTATGAATGAATAGAAGAGTTTTGTTTAGTCTCAAATAGAGTTGGAAGGATAATGACAGTGTCCATAATTCTTAATATTACTTGGAAGATATCACTTGTACGCTATGTTTTGTTTCTCATTTCACCGTTTCTCAATAGGGAAATTTTAATAATTAAAGGTAAGAGGAGTATGCAAATGCTTTGTGTTGGATAGGAACTGCAGGCGTGCATGTATTTTATAGGATAATGATATTTTAATAATATTTTTTTAACAAAATTTTAACATTATGTTGGTGTTTATGATTATTATTATTGATTGTAGAGTAATTTTGGACTAACAAAATTACACTAAATAATATTAAAATGTTATAAAAAAAGTTAGTCAAATTATCGTTATCCCTACATGTCCCTTTTGCATCGGTGTACGAACCTTTTGGTTTATACAATCAGATAGAAGAAGAGCATGCGATGGAATGAAATACAGGAAAATAGTAAATATGTAGACATTTTTAAATTACGTTATTCATATTTCTATTTTATGAAAACTAAAATTGTCGAAATTGTTTATTACTAGTTGAATATAATGACAAATTAAAATACACTGGAATGACAAATAATTATAAAGTTTTATTTTACTATTTTTACTTTATAATAAATATGAGTGAAAATTAACTAAATATTACATGGAAATGAAGAAAAATAAAGTAATGTTATTGTGAAATTTTAAAAAAGAAAATAAATAAAAATAAAAATATTTTAAAAACTCCAACGATTAAAAAGGGAGTTATTAAAAAAAGTCTTCGCTAAATTACTAGTAGTAATTTAGCAACATATAGTGAATATGCACTGCATACGATTTCAATTTCTTTAAAATCTTCTCGTATTTTTGACATAAATGTACTAACCCATAATAGTATCATAAATTTGACAGGTTCAAAAGTTCTATATATTCTAATACCTGATGCAATACTTCAGCATATTTCTCAAAATCAAACTCGATGGGACTGATTCCTTAATTTTTACCCATCAGTAAAAATTGCTTAGTTTTTAATCTACTTGTCCAGTCAGTTTCTCAGCGAGGTAAATCTGAAATCCAATCAGCATAAATGCGATCGATCTTTTTTAGTTCGTTTTTCTTGAATACGAACTTCACGGCATATGGTTCATTCTTAGGGGAAGGGCTACCTGCTGCCAGAGTGCTAGTTGATGCATTTGCAGTAGCAGGAGCAGTATCAGTTTGCATTGTCCAACTTTCTGCACAAGTTCTCATTCTCTTGTATTGCGCAGAAGAGGAGCGATCAAATTGCCCTACTTCTGCATCACAAAAACAAGGAACAGAATATATTAACATGGACATAATTCCATGTTCTATTGAATCACAAAATGCCATGCAGATATTTTAGAATATAGCGTCAAATCAAAACCCATCAGGCTTGTTCATCAAAATGACCAAAAAGATGTATCTGTCTCAATTCTTTCCAAAAGGAAAACATAATTTGTTTTTCGTTCGACCAAATTATTCTTCTTCCCACAGATCCATATCTATACCTGACCAAGCATGCTGGCTTGGCGAGCAAAGACTTATTGAATGGATTCACTAATGACTAGCGGTGTTCAAAATTAAATTAAACCGATTATCATCAAATTGATTCAAATATACTTATATCAATATGTAACCATAAGCACTAATATTTTAAAGCTTCAATAATGACAGTGTGGGATTTCATGTATGATGAACATATTGGTTAGATTGAACAATGAATTTATGGTGTCCATAGAATATGATTTTTTTTTCCATGTGTCCTCCTCGTGGGAGGTAATATTCCTATTCAAGATAACAACAGCGAATAATAACACTTTCTATACTGCATTTTTTTCATAAAAGATTATTGCAATTATTATCACATTTAAATGAGGAATTTCACTTTTATTATTTGGGATTATGTAATTGTCATTTTCGAAAGTTCTTCCATAATCAACAATGTTAAAATGATAAAACATTTTTTTAATGCTAACTCAAGTAAAAAACAACTTAGTTGGATTTATGTTTGATATAACATCAAAACCTAATCAAACTAAATTGTGTATGTTATTATATTGACCTTAAATAACATTTTGTCACGAATTGAACCAATCTGATACTCAGCACCTCTAAAAAAAATTACTCCATAATTGGGTACTATCACGTCTCGTAGTGTCAACACATTTTCAAACGCTAGATAAATTAATTTCAAATAAAAGATTAATAAAATAAAATTCAATTATGCGTGAATCATGACGAGAGAAGATGTATCGGTATCATAATTACATTATTCAATCAAATAATAAATTAACTAGTTTCACAAAAAAAAAAAAATACTACCAGTAGAGAGGTAGAGTACTAGAAATACGATTTTGAGGATGGTAAGAAGAAGATCTATAGTACATATGACACCTGCATTATTTAATCATGGAATCGTAAGCGTCGCCATGGAATCGCAACGCGTAATTAAACAATTAATAGATCTATTTACGTTAGTGCTGTGATGATAGAATTGAGAGAAGAAAACCTGGTTGAGATGATAGATTTGGAATTTGAAAAGTTGATGGCGGTGGCGGTGGCGGTGGCGGCGTTGGTGTGGCTGAATGCAGGTAGCGACAGGTGCGTCCGTAGGGGCAGTGTTTGTTTTGAAGGAACAATCTGCATAGTTTGGGTTGGCGTCGGAGCTCCGCAACGCTGTGCGCGTAATCGCATTTGCTTCCATGAACGCACAAGCCTCTCCTGAATCTCCTACACAACTCAGTCTTCACCATCAAGTTACGATTATGGTTAACATTGTTGTGATGATTATTATTACTGTAATTGTTTTCTGATTCTGTTGAGTTTCTGAGGTGTGTCTGTGCTCCTTGTGTCTCCACCATCTTCACTTCACTTCACGCCAAATGCACCGCTCTTCATCCAAAACGGTCAAACGCTCACTGTAACGAATGAAACGAAAGAGTGAATACCAAGAGTTGATTTTGGTTTGTACTATATATATATATATATATATATATATATATATATATATATATATATGCATGTATTGTATTTATATTGACCTGACACAAAAATCCCGACACGGAATTCGAGCCCAAACGAAACATTGACAAGAAAAGTACCAAAATAGCCTCACCACCCATATGTTATGGGCTTTGGCCTTCATTCTTAGTTTTGTATCTGAAATAAAAATAAGGATTTTGTTATTTACACTCCCTCAATTGATATCGACATTTCCCTTTTATAAATTTACTTGATTAACCTTTTTTCCCATTTCAAAATCCTGTGAATCCTTGCCTAATTGAAAAAATGAAAAATACTTGTTTGAAATAACATTCTCTAAATGAATTAGTGAACCTAATTTTATATGTAAGTCAATTCTTTTAACCTTTTAAATACAAAAATATAATTTCAATTTATTAAATCTTAAAAAATATCTATCTATCTAACTTTATTAATTAAATAACTTCTTTTAAAATTTGGAACTTACTATTTAATAAATGAATATGACACGGGTTAAGTCAGGCTCTAGGTATGTTATCTTTCTTATGGGTGTGTATTGAATTATACTTTTGAAGAATGAAAAAAAGTTATTTATTCAATTAATACGTTCAAATGATGTAAATAAGTCATATGGTATATGATTATGGCATGAATTATTAAAGAAAACAAGAAAATACGCAAGTATACAAATAAATATTTTATAGCTTACAAATATTAAAAAGTATTGTATACATTTAGATGAGTTAATTTTAAGATGAATTGTGAAAGATGTTAGCTTTTAGTAAAGTGTATAAATATGTATCCATCAAGTAATCTCACCAAACCTTTATTACTTACCTAAACTCTCTTTTGACGCTTCATATGCAATACTTGATAATCTTTTTATAAAAAAAAATATATGGGATTTTTGTATTGAATTAATAAAAATTGTTCATAATAAATCTATCAACAGAAACAGGAAAGTTTGAGAAGTTTGGTTATTAAAATTAAATCCATCGCTAAGGTGTTTTCCTGGAAATGGTTTCTCCTTACCCAATTCGATGGCCTGAATAATTTATAAAGAACAAACCCAAATGCCAAGAGCGTGAGCGAGAAGATGAGAAATCCACTAACAGAAACAGAAAAGTATGAGAAAACAAGGTTGTTTTAGTTTACCTTTGTCTCTGCTATGGAAAACTAATAGTAAAAATAAACAAGCTATGGACCACAGGAAGTAAAACAGTAATGAAGCATTCGCATTGGTAAATTACAGCATCGTTTGCAAGAATGTCTTTTTTCAAAATTTCAACCTATTGAAGCTTCTTTATTCCTGGAAATGATGGCAATATTGCAACAAGAGCGTCACCATATCCAACAGGATCTGTGAAAGACCAAAAATTAGAGTCACACACAACACAATACCAGTCAGAAAAATTAAATTAAATCGATCGGGGAAACTAACCTCCATCCTTTCTCAGTATCTTGATGACCTCTCCGGACACATCAGACTGCAAACATTGAGAGTCATAGCAATGATTAGTACTCATCATATTACTCATCAAATCATAAACATGAGAGTCACACAATGACTTGGAAGAGAGTCACGACACAAACCTCAATTGGCACCTGACCACCCAGTTGTTCAATGTAACAAATCACTTGCCCTTCCTCAACCCTTTGTTTCTGTTAATTGGCACAGTACTTCATGAGAACACCACGCCAAAAACGAAATAAATAAAAAAAAAAACAGTTTTTGTGATGTTGCCCTACAGGGAAACTGCTAGCCATGTTTTCAAAATATTGCAATTGTGTTGTGATCATAAATTTTACAGGTTGTATGTTTCTGGGTAGTCTCACATGGTGTATAACGAGATTTCCCGAATAAAAGGAAAAGAGAAAAGATGTCAACAACTGTACCTCTTTACATGATGGTGGAGCACGCTTCCCTTTTATTGTTCGTGATCTCCTAAAGAAACCCACCTGCTTACGGTTTTAGAGAACATTATGTAAGGTTTGTAAAATGTGAAGTACAAGTTTCAGATTCTTACCTTTGGGGACTGAATTATTACCAAGCCTTCATCAGCAGCTCTTTCAAGGAATTTCTGGATAGATCCTGGAGAGGATATCGGTTCTACCGGGCTTATAGGCTTTGAGATGGCCAGCGAAGTTGTAGAAACTGATCCGTTTGTTTTAGGCGTTTCTATGACATTATTTACACTTACAGAAGCAGGAATAGGAGGAGGTAGAGTTTTATTTTTTTTAGTCAAATCCCTCACTACATGCAGGTGAAACCCAGCAAGCTGATACCATTTGGAATTTGGGCAGATGACAACGAAGAGAAGAAACAACAATAAGAAGCAAGTCTATATCTAATGCAATTATGAGAGAGAATTCGAATAATATTGTGCTAATGAAAAGACATCTAAATTCAACTTCATTGTACTTACTTTTAATTCTAACTCCCCAATTGAACTTGAGTCACATAATTTTGTGACTAGGAATTCCACCTGCAAAGAATGTCCATACATATAGAGATACAAGACTTCAAATTTTCCATTCATGAAGAATAAATGTAGAAAATAGACTTGTGCATTACGATGTGACAAATGTCTTTTGAAGTGTCATAAAAGACAAGTTTTTCTAACTGGGAAAACTTCAGAAATAAAAGATTAAAATGATTATTTAACACTTCCAAGTATAGAAAATCATAGAAGTATCCACACAAATTTCTGTAATAAATGAAAGCCGGGATGTAGGTCAAGCCTCGGGAGCTAGGATGCTAAACATCTGATAGGTTCATAAGCTTGGACACAAACTGTACTTTTATTTTGACCTGTGCTTTGTCAGTTTAATCAGAAAGAGCTTAAGGTCCAGAACCTAATGTAGAGCCACATTTCAAGCTAAGCACTGGCCAATTTTAGACTAAAATATACTGGCAACATAGGCTACACAACATACCAGATCACATAATGGTTTAGATACATAAAATGGTTTTATAAATATGGAACAGCTTACTCAAATATTGACTAAAACAAATAAGGTAATAGATGAAAGCAGCACAATAAAATCATCACAAATTTGGATCTGTTTTATAGATTATTCGCCCCTGAAAAAATGAAAATATAAATAGATGAATAAACAATGGGATTTTCCAAGTACTAACCTCCTTAAAATTGGGAATAAGCTGACTTGTCAAATCTGAAGATTTAATCTCTTCAAAACCTTCTTCCGACTTTTTAATAACTGTGATGTAATCATTTAAAGCATGTCATAGAAGCCAGACAATGATACAAATATCAAGTTAATAGTATTTGCCATTGTGAGAAACTTCAAATCAATAGTTTTATAGCTTTTACACAATAAGTAAAGTCAGAAAAGTGAATCAGATTACAAAATGTACAATCGTATGATTAAAAAATCCTATAAAAGATACATTTATGAAAATTTTACAACAAAGAACAGTACAAGTTCCTCCATAGTGTCCATATTCCTTGAATTTATATGATATGTAAGTACCCAAGCAGTTGGGGAACTCACCCAAAACCTAACTATTTAAGAAGGGGAGAACCAAATACTTAAATACTCCACCGAGTATTCTAAACTACTCCATGTGGAACTTTGACACCCCATAATACCTAAGTTCCTATCAAAGTTGATGCTAATATAGTCTATACGCTGCGAAAAGTGACATCAAAGTTGCCTTCTGTTTGTGCATCACAAGAGTGAAAGTTGCCTTCTGTTGGTCAATTTGCTTTCACTTTGATCAAGACATGGATGTCACATGCATCTTTGAGGACTAAAATAGAGTTAACTCTATTCTATATTACAAGCAGATTAATATTTTAGTTGAAAGCAATAATAAATAAAGGAAACTCAACTTCAAGGTTTGTTTGTAATTGTAAAACTCATGTATTTTCATAAAATAAATGTATATGGGAGTAAATTATAATAGAATTTCAAGTATGAACTAAACTCTTGAACAGTCACACCTATATGATATGCACATAGTCTACTCATTCTTTAACTACTAAGAAAATTAAATACTAAACCTAAATTAAATATTTTCCACGCAAAATATTTTAAATTGTCAAGTATATAAGTAATTAAGTATGATCTATAGTTTCAATCTAATAATATAATTTTTGAATTTATACAAACATATCAAATATGGTTTAATTACTTCTTTCCTCAAATAAAAAATAAATTAATAAAACACTTATTTGTTATGCAATCTATTTAAATATAAGGTTTTTTCATATAATGAAGTTGTCATCAACCAATTATTCGAAAAGCATAAGCTTTAGATTGAAGTACAAGAATGGCTTTATATCCATCACATCCTCCCACCCAAGAGTCTTGTGCCCTTTGAACACTGGTCAATGCAAAGACTCATAGTGTGTTAACATTAAACTTTTTTAGAAGAACTGGAGGAGCAGCTAAGATTGAACTCTAAACCACTTGCAACATAGGGTTTAATACCATGTCTTGAAACAACTACCCTAAAAGCTTAAGCATCTGGGTTAAAACACATGAATGATTCTTTGTCAAAACAGAAATAACAAGATCTGAATGTGTGTGTTATATCATGCACACATAGTATGACATCAATATGCAAGCCAAAACTCACTAGATTACTAACAGAAACCTAAATTGGACAGAGATAATGCATTGGATCCACTAGAAATCATTGATGGTAAGAAATTTAATAGGCTTAGAAATTGAGAAATAAAGTAATGACGGTTTTTATATAGCCTATATGACAAAAAATATGTACAAAATCGAAGAATAGAAGAACTTACTCTGGATCTTTGCCGATGGGTCATTGGATGATGCTAAAAGCCTATCTGCCTGTCGTGACATAACCAAACCAGTGTACTGCAATGACTGCCTTCTCCAACTTCTTGTACTAACTTGTTTTGAAAGGCCAACATTTTTTCCACTAAAGTGCAAGTTCAATACTTTAATATTTGGGCTACCTAAGCTACCTGTGATAGAATTTATGACATGATAACCACTTTCTCCGGGGGTACATAAACATTTGGTAGTCTTGAAAGAAACACCAAATTCTTTCATGATTTGAATACTAAGTATCCAATATGTCAAGACAACAGAAAATGATTGAAGAATAATGGAAAAGTTTCTTTGAAATGGTAAAAAAAAAATTGTCAAATGCACATGTAAATGATGCTCCGATTAATAGGAAAAAAATCACAATAAAAAATACAGTGATGAAATCAAAGAGAAAAATAATAAAGAAGAAACAAAATAATAGAAATTTCTAATAGATTCCTACACTATCTAATGGAACTTCGACAAAGATTACAAAGAACAGAGCACAATAGACATGATCTTGGGCTGAAAAAGTACCATTTTCAACACTCAATCGTGATTATATTTTACACATAAAACTGCTAGAGGGGGAGACATGTATTCTTTTCATTCACATTCGTTGTGACCTATGTTTGTTTCTCAGAAATCATTCATAGTTATGTCAATTTATTCCACTAGTAGCCCATCTTTGAGGCTTAGAACAGCAAGCCCATACATAATCCTCACTTGAAGGAACACCAGTTAACCAGTAGGCTCACAAATTAAAGGACAAGATGAAATAGCTGCCACAATCTGTACAAAGAAGTGTCGGACTATTGTAGTGTCACCAGCTCAGGAAAATATCTAAGGTTCAGTCATGAAATTAAAACGCCAAGCAGTTTCACTGCCCTCATACACTGTATAAATTGTATAAATCAAGGCACCTTTTTCCTATTCCAAGAACACTAAAAAAACAGAGTTTTGTTGTCAGGGCTAACTCAATCCAACTGTTTTTTCAAATATCCTCTCGGTCTCAAACATAAGCAAACCTAACGAGTGCAGGCCTCGAATACAAGCAAATCTCAACTAATTTTACCTCGTTTAAGGAGACTATTTCTAAGATGCCTTCATTTAATTGAGAATAATAACTCTTCTATTCTTGGTATCAAATTTTACAAAGTTTAGATTACGAAAAATATCACTTTCGTAAATGAAACTATATCAATTAAATACTACTAACATCATTTCTTAATTGATGTGAATTACATTTTATTGGCTTATATATTGAAACCGGAGGTAATATATCTTACAATGGACATGAACAAAACAAACTCAAAAAGCAAGAACCCATAAACAGAGTTTCAGAGACAAATACAATATTTGGTTCAAAAAATCATTACAAAATTACAACTCAAAGAGGCTGTTTACGAAATATTAACATTGTACAAAATAATTGAAACGACATCATAGTGAAGGCTGCAGCAATTACAAATTTATAAACAATCCGATACCCATAGCATTGAGAAGTCAGTGGGATGAGTAAAGTAGATTACCATACGCTTGACCCATCAGATTAAAAATACAACAGATTCTCAGTACTCAGTACAAAGCAAATATAACATCACTAAACGAGCATCGACCATGTTACGGAAAACTTCGTCTCAAATATAAAAATCACATTCCACTTTCGTTTCCAACCCCACTCACGATATTGCAAAACAAATCACAAGAAAAAACATAAAATCATGGAAAAGGCCCCTCTTTGAAGTAGCAATTGTAATCTGTAATGGAATGGATAGAAAATAAAGAGAAGGAAAACTCACATGAAGCCATTGGAAGCGTGGAGCGGAAAGTGTCTGGAAAAAGGGTAAAAGGGTTGGGAAGTAGAGAAGGTGAAAAAGAGAAGAGAAAATTGTTGTATCACTTGAGGGTTGAGAGAGTGAAAGCAAATAAGACTACAAAAGAATGAGAAGAGAAGAGAGACACCAACATGAACGACAACACCAATTACAACATGGAATGAATGAGGATTGACGGTTACAGCTGGATTTTTTAAGGATGCTATTTCTATTTCCGTTTCTATTAAACTTAGGTTTCTCCTAAAATATAAAACTATTTATATTTTTTTTTTACTCAAATAAACCTATTTATTTATCAAGCTAGACCAATTTATTATTTAAGTTGAGAATTATTAATTTATTATTTGGCTGGCCTGGAGTGAATTTCTGGCCTGATTTTACTGAGTTTAAGTCTGATTTTTTCAATATTTTTGAAAATTAGAAAAAAAAAGGGGAAGAAAAGAAATTCGAATGATAGTGTTTAACACGTGAGTAATAAATAGGTTTAATTTAAAAATTAAAATTAAAACGAGTTTATTTGGGTAATTTTTTTAGTGAATATACATTTTAAGAAAAAATTGAAAACTTGATCCGTTATTAACTAACGTATCTCCACTTTTAATGTGATATTGATTCATTTATTATTTATTAATTAATTATGAGTTTTAATTTAACCTTTCTTGGTTACATTAATTCTTGAGAGTTCAGTTTTATGAGACCGACCTCACTTTGGTGGTATTTTTCTTTAAATAGTATGAAAAAAATTATTTTAAAATAAAGTCAGCACATTTAATATTTATTACACTTCAGTTTTAGATTTATAACTTTAGTCATGATACTACTACAATGAAATGATTTTGAATTAAAAATAAAGTGATAATTTTAATTACTTATTCAAATAATTAATTGTTGGGATTTTTTTACCGTTTATGTTGTGAATAAAAAAATAATTATTTGAGTAGAGTAGAAGTAATATGCACTATAAAATTAGTATAAGAAAATGTAATTCGCTAACATTTGAAATTTAAATTTTTCATAACTGAAATAAATGTTAAATATTGAAACACATGTTCCTATATTATAATTTTCAATACCCGTTTAGGCCATCAGAATTCTTTCTCCTCTCTCCCGTTTAAATATTTTTCGTAATGGTAATTTCTGTCCATATTTTATAATTTTTTTTTAAATTTTAATTTCCTTAGTTTTAATTATCCATAATTTTAATTTTTGAATTTCTTTTACACAACTTTAACTACAAGAAAAAATAGATTTATGAATGATCAAATTTATCAGTATTTATCAAAATTTATTGGTTAATAAAATTAATAAAATTTTATTGACAATTAAAAATTTATTAATAAGTTTATCAAAAATAAAATAAAATTGACGAATGAAAAATGTATTAATTATCACAACTTTGTGAGTCTGTCTTCCATGAAAGAATTTTCCATCATTTGAAGAAGAACCAGTGGTTGATATAGAAACTTGGATTAATAGACATTGATTATGATGTTTTAAAACATCTAAAACTTAACTAAATAATTAATTACACCAAATTTTCGGTAAAGAATTTGTATTCTTTATATAGTTATAAAATAAAAGTCATCAGCGCCGTACAATTAATTGTTAGCTTTTTCAATAATTTAAAGAACATATGTATCAATTAATTACAAATTTAATAATCAAGTAAATTAATTATTAAATTCTTAAATCGTTGTAATGCTAATATAAATGGTGAAGAACAATGCCAATGCTGCCTTGTAGTTAAAGCATAATGTTTTGTACTTCAAGATCATAAATACAATATTATTATAATATTAGTCTAAATTTTATATTGATTAAAAAGATTACAAAAAGTTGAACATAAATCAAAGAATAAAACTAATAAATTTATTTTTTTACAATTTTAAATTAGAGATAATATTATTCTATCATAAATGTTAGATATAGATTAGAGATAATGTCAGTTTCTTACCTAAGTTTCATGCAAATATTACATATGAATGTCCAACTATTTAACCATAAAATTTTCATAGTTTAATAAACTTAAATATTTTTATGTAAAATGATAGGACGTTTAGTAAACAACTTAAATTATTGGTCAATATATATAAAATTTAAATTATAGATTTAACCACTTTTAATTATTGCTTCATATACATCTACATTTGTTCTATATATTTTACTTTATCTTATTATTATTTTTGCGTTATATATTAAGTTATATGAAGTTTATAGTTTAGGTATTATACTAACTATTACTTTAATCATTTTACTAAATACTTTATCATTTTATTTCAGATTACCTGAAGATTTCGAGAACCTTCCCTACGTATAGCAAAGTTTATGTAGAAATAAAGCACGAGATTATAAACACCTACCTTTAGCAACAAATATTTTGAATCAACGATAAATAAGTCTAATGCAACAAATATATGGTCACTTTAGTTTTACATATATCCTTCGAAAATGTACCGGACGCTCATATGGCCAATATTACATATTATTTATCATGAGAATAGGATAATTGAGTGATCCGAAGCATAAAAGAGTTTTAAGCTCAACTCATAATCAAACTTACAAGTCATACTTATTAAGTATGAGATCATATTACAATTTTATTAATCATAAATTCATCTTAAAATTTATAAATATTAATCTGAGATAAGAAAGTAAGTAATTATATTTATTATGAATTTAAAATGTTAGAATATTTTTAATCTGTTCACACAATTTAAAATTCAAACACCAAAAATTTAGAAAAACTTAACTACAAATACTTGAAAAAAATGTGAAAAATTATTTGATTATGGTTTCCAACACCACACCCTAAACAATAAATATTAATTTTAATGTAAAACTTTCTTGCACTTATATCACCATAATTTAGATCATTCGGAGCTTTTGTATGTTCTTCCGAGATGATATAGATATTGTGTCAGATTTGAACTCTTTTTTCCCCAAAAACAAAATCTAATTTTATTTTTCTCATGGCTATGGATTATTTAATTTGTCCTTTTCCTTATTAACTTCGTACACTTCTTTATTAAAAAGGTAAGAAAATGATATCTTTACTGTTTTTCAAGGAACAACTCAACTTATTTAGGTAGAGTTATGGTCTATTTTTAAATTGTTTAATTTAAATACAATTCTTGAACATGAGCATTACTCAATGTAATGTTTTATCATATACTAATGAAATTGGCTCATCTATTACCAAATGAAGAACTATGTTGACAAGTGTTGCAAATCACTAAAACAAACACTATGAAGGGCTATTCAAACTGCTTTTAATCCAACCGTGAACGCCATTTGATAATTTCAATGTGTTCTTCAAAATGAAAGAAATCACCAAACCGCCATTTTTACTCTATTACTAGCAGAATACATCATCTAGCATCATGTCAACTGTAGCAATACCATTTCCATGTACATTCTACCTATTAAACATCCCATTTTAGGAAAACCATCGTAAATCATCACCGATTATATTGGTTGAAGCATTACTTCAAAATAGAGTTTTCACTTCAATATCCTTTTCTGCTCCGGCTACCAGGACTTGCTACCTTCCTTGAACCGGATGATTCAGGTGAACCGTGCAAGTTTCTCAGACCAGGAGAGGAACCTCCTCGGTGTGTAGGAGATGCAACTTGACGAGGAGATCCAGTACTTGCTTCGCTCCCTCTATTATATGACTCAGCCTCCAGACTTTTGGCTTCTTCACTCAGAACTGATAGCTGTCATCATATACAACACATATGTGTAAGAAATTATTAGAATGATTAGACAAATGTTGGAATGGTCCTGGTGGACAAACAAGGGCAAGTTAGTTGTCCATCCAAATTAGGGCATTCTGTGAATAAGTTTAAAAAAAGGTTGAATTTCACAGAAAATCGGGCAAAAAGGATTTGAAATATGTAACTTTTACAAGATAGTAATACGGTCAGTGAAAAACTATCATGATGCAACTTTAGTTTCGATAAATACCCGAATTTGATTATCTCTCAGTCGATCTTGAAGCGTACTTATAGCAGGACTTAAACTGTAAAGTTAGAAAGTAGTAAATTGTTATTGGAGAAGTAGAAGAAAATAAGGAGGAACTAGAAAATGGACATTTTGCTCTTACCAGTATTCAATAAACTTGCACAAGGAAGCCTGATAAGTAGAAGTGTGGTGTATAAAAGTCAGAGGATGCATTTTCCCATCCCTGCAGAGTACAAACAAAGGGTGTATCGGAAATTAAAGACAGTACAAAAAGGATGACATAATTAAAGCAAATAAACAAGAAAATTAAAGACAGTTCGTTGAAGTATCAAGAATGAGAATATATTTTATCAAATTATCACCTCGTATTTTGTGAGATGGCTTCATTATATGCACTTCGCTCCTCTTCAAATAGTACATGTTGCAGATCTGCGTATGATGATAATGGCGAATCAAGGTTGATAAAAGACAAGGCTGGCACAACATGAAGGGGAACTTCTTTTCTTACGTTCTGTACACCTCTGAAACCAATAAAAGCCATTTTAAAATCCAAGACTGGGAAACTATCTTGTCAACCTCAAATGATTAAGCATGGCTGACCTGACCGATAATAATACAAAGAATGCATAAAACGGTGCTATTGTTTTATGGTAAAGAGTTGCTCTGCAGTTACTTTATAACTTCCGTTTATCATTCAACCAACCACCAAGATTGAGAATCATCCACATAATGGATGCCTATCTCTCCCTCCGGTGTGATTATATTTATTGATAGAAAATTCATGGTGTAACAAGTTATTGAGGCCAATCATACACACTTGGAACAAAGTCTCAAGGAAAGCTTAGATAACCAAATGGGAATTATCCCTGAGAAGAATTAGAGGAAATGTTTTTATTACAGGCTATGATTTATTTGCCCAAGCAAACCAACTATTGTTCAGGACATCAATGGATACTGGGGTGTCCCCTTTTACTTTCTGTTTTTCTTTATTGGCAAATACCTAGCACATATCTTTGATCTTATCAAATCACCTACGGTTTGATACTTTAGATACACCATGTTCCCTTATGGATCAAGAGGACACACAGAATCCGAATACCAAAAGTAGGCCTAAACTGTACGTTGATAAATAATAAAGATATTAGTGGTGCATTACGCACTTATCAATATTATATACCTCATGTCCAAATTCGAACGATGCATGGCCTCTTGCATACTATCTGACATATCCATGGGATCAACATCAACTATGTTAGTATCTGAATTGTTGGAATGGTAGTTGGCATCAGCATTAGCAAAGAAATTCCCCAAGTCTGATCTCCCACCGTCCTAGCAAAAATATATAATCGTATAAGTCTTAAAGAAAGGAACACAATGCAGTATTTTAATCCAGTATAGAAGAAAAACTAGTTTTGTCGATAAAACTGCAAGGGACTGAATTCATTTTCCATAATGTGAACATGGAGAGTTTATGTTTTATCTTATACCCTCATCTTGCCATATCAACAAATGGTATACACAAAATCCAGAGTCGTAATAGGAAACTTCAAGTAAAACCAGTTTCAGCAAAGAAATGCAGATTGGATACACGCCAAGGGTGGTTCTACGATAAACTACAATATTGAGTGCTTAATCATGCACAAAACAACAGTATTCTTGTAGTCCCAGAGACAAAAGTCTCCAACAGAGAGTGCTCTCTTCTCGCAAGCTGCAAATGATAATATACTTCCTTAATTACACACCCCACTATTACTAGATATAATCCTAATACGTAACTGACAAATGTTAATTTCTATGAATACCAATCACTATGCAGTTTCCCATACAGAACTAATGCAGAATTACTAATACAAGATGTTATTTTATATCCCATGCATACATACTCCGAATACCATCTGCCTCCAACCCATCCGTTCACTCTAATATTTTCTATGAATAACTGCAATCATGCAATTTCTAATACAGAACCAATGCAGAATTACTGCTACGTATATTCCTAAAAATAACTGACTCCAATCCATCAATGGATCCTACTACCCATTTGGTCCCAGTTCCAAACACTGAATCCAATAGCTTCATTTCATATTCTGAAAAGAAGACGGGATTCTGAAGCTCGTTGGTTCAAGTATCTTACATTTAAAACTTTGTCATGATATGAATACACCATAAAAACACCACTGGAGGTGGACACTAGAAAACAATCTGTCGTGATGAATTTTAACATTAAAAAAAAAAGGAACTATCTAAATCATCTAGAGATTTGTTTGAAATTAGGACTGGAAAGCAGAAAACAAAACAGAACTATATTTTAATAAAGAAACACCCCTCTAACAATTTCGGTAAGCTGCATCATCTTTCATTAATTTTACATTCAAGCATAATAAGCATTCTACAAACCATTGTGTATTCTAGGGCCAACCAACAGCACAACATACCAAATTTTAAATCGCCCAGAGGTATAAAAAATTATACCTTACTACCTCCACTACTTGTTGAATCACCAGTGTCCTGCAAAGAGCTCTCTGCCTTGAAGTAACCAGGTCTTATTGATAAATTCTCTGAGGAACTTGGCGATGAATCGATATCAATAATAGGGCTTCTATTTACAGGAGACAAAGGTATAGGTCTTGACAAGTGATTCTGCCTCCCATCAGATGACTGGAAAGCAATTACTTGAATTCTTCCAACCTGAACACAGCCCAGAGGTATTTGACGATAAACTTAAAGAAAAATTAGAATTGAAGAATCTTTTGGCCAAGCATTGAAGACAAACCTTGTTTATATCTTCACTGAAACAAGAAAAAATCAAGCCAATAAATCCAGTGTCAAGAAGCTGATACATTGCCTGGGTGTTTACATCAACATGGGAAGGGAGAACTGTAATGTGCGGGTGTGAATGGTACCAACCAATTACCCTTGTCGTAGTTCCAGTGGCTACGGTCATTCGATCAGCGAGGGCAGTTGCAGCGGCCAAGAGCTCAGGGTCGGTTTCCACTCGATCCTTTCGCCGATCAGACCTCTTCTGAGGAGACGCCCCCCAGATCAATGCAGTCTCGTTCCCGTTTTTCGAATGCTGAATCAACCCAATCCATCACAATCATTAATCGAACCTGGTACTGTGTCTATGCGTTTCTTCAATTGACTCGATAACATAGAAAGAAATGTTAGGTCAGATTACCTGAATGTCCCCAAAAAGAAGACCCATAACCTCTTCGGTTTCAGTGGACAATGCATGAGTGAGGCAACTTAACCACACTTCTTCCGACATTTTCACGCTCGTCAGAGACATTTTTCGATTCAATCGATTGTTTCTTCGTCTCTTCGATACTCGTAGACCCACCGATTCCAAATTCCTCTCTCTTCTTTCTTTATCTTTCTTCTCCGCCCAACAAAACCTCACCCACCACTCCAAAAACACGAACTTCAGCTTCTCTTCTTCTTCTTCTTTCTTCTTCTTTCTTGATTATTAAACAGAAACTCTTCTCTTTTATTACGCTGCATACCCTAATGTCACTCTCATTCACCAAATGCAAATTCAGTTTCATTTAGGAAAATAAATTATCACAGTAAAACAATTTTTCACACTGATCAATTAAGAATCATAAAATTTAGTAATGTAATTATCTAATACACTTTTCATACTGATACACTATTATTAGTCATGTAAAAATATTTCAAATTGACTGTTTTTCTTTTTCTTTCTATTTTTTCTTAAATTATTTATCTTTCAACTTCACCAGAACAATTATTTATTAAAAAAAAATTAAATAATTGTCTCCGAAATCAACGCAATAAAATTATTGATTTTTAAAATGGGAAATACCAAATAGCATATTATGTATTTACTTCTGAAATTAACTTTTATGTTTGTTTACAAATTATACATAAACTTATATAATTTATATTATAGTCATGAAATTTTACACTTTTAAGAAAAATTAAATATTTGTCTATTATATACATATAGAGAACTATTTTTTGAAGCCGTAACTACTTGCAATTTTACTCATCTATTATGACTTTTTAGAATAATACCATAAATCATTTACAAATATGATAATTAAAAAAAAAAGTTAAGGTAGTGGTGATTTTTATAAAAATATAATACAATAAAATGTTTAAATTATAGGCCTTTTTTGAATTTTTATCTTTTTTTAGAAAGATAATAAGTAAATTACAATTATAATTTAAATAAGTTATATATTTTATATTATTCATATTTTAAATGCACATGTGGTAATTGATTGAGTTGATTGGTTAACGTGTGATTGATGAACATGTTAAGTTTGATGATTGAGTTGTGAAATTGATAAATGTATGCATGAAAGAGTATTTCAGTCTTTAATTAGTTTATTTTGATTGATCTAGCTTACTTGTAGGTGGATTAATTAAGTGTGTTTATAAAATGACATTGATGAGTGTATAATATGTTTAGTATGGTAGGATTTCATTAAAATTAGGTGAGTTTGATTCAATTGGTATTTTAAGGTGTTTTGATCTTGTGAGTATGAGTTTTGATGTTTGTTAATGTATCGTAGGGTCGGACGACCCTGAAGGATAGGAAGCGGTTGGACGATCGCATAGACGGAAGATACTGGGAGCAATGCAAAACCAAACAGATCAGGCCGGACGATCATGAGCAAGAGCAAAAACAAACAGGAGCAAGGTCGGACGACCTAACTTGATAATGAGTCTTCTAAAAGCAAGGATTAAGGTAAGTATTCATTAAGAGTGATGGGTTGAGGTTGGGCTGAAATTAAGGTTTCACTAATCTCAAGCTGATATCAAAAACTATAAATAAAAGTCAATGGTGAGAGGTAGGTGATCGCATTTACTGTGCATTTAAGACTATTACTCTGACCCCTGTATGGATTGTTTGTTAACTTAAGCATTGGAGAACCTTTGGTTGGTATTCCTTTGGACGATTGAAGTGAAGAAGAAGGCAGAGTGAAGATACAACTACCCGAACGACTTTGGAGAGGAAATTGTGAAGGTCTTCATAGTTACTTGACCCTACACCTGAAACCGTTAATATGAGCTTTTCTATGTTACTTGTGATTGATTAAATTGACACTTCTTGTGTTAAAACATAATGATAATACGATTTTGTAGAGTTTAATAAGTGAGTAATAGCTTAAGAAAAGTTAATTTGCTCAGTTAAAACTTAATCCAAATATAGTCACAATGTTACCAAGCGCCACCCAGTTTCTAGTCTTGAGCAGTTTTGGAAAAATTGGGATTACCACTTTTTTAAGGATTGAGCTGAAAATTTAACATATAGTCTTAGATATATGAATTTTTATTGTGATAATTGGATAATTGATTAGATGTCTATGGTGGAGAAATATCTTTCCCCTTTTGATCTAATTATTGGAAATAAAGTATTTGAATGTTATACTAATGCAATAAAAAAAATAAATGAAATTCTTAATGTGTAATTTGAAATAAACAATGGGTGGTTAATATTATGAAATGAGTCTGGATTGAATTAAATTACATATGTATGACATAATGATTTAAGATTTTATGAGAATGTAATGAATGAGATAAATATGATATATTATGTTTGCTAGTTTTCTTGTGATCGTACCTACTATCTTAGTAATACTTACTATGAATTAAGATATGTATGAATGAAATGACGAGGTAGTTATTTCTCGAATGGAAATGTTACAATGAGTTGTTCTAGTGTAAAATGTATTGACAATAAGAATTGAATCAAGATTATCCTGACTTTACTAATATCTATATTCAAATAGATTAAAAAAAGTAGTTGTAAGAGTGGAAGGAGATTCTTATCTAGAGTTTCAATAATAGTAAAACTCGTTAAACATATAATTAACCTTCTCATACTCTATGCATTAAGAGAAACCCAAACATGTTATAGCTAGAATTCTTGAAAGTGATTAAACAATGACAAATGCAATATCTTTCTTAGAATGTTAATTAAAACATCAATTTTCCAAAAGTCATGTTTATGGTTATCAGTCTAGGTTTTATACTATATGATCTTGGTATTTGATGTTGATTATATGATTTGGAAGGTATGTAATTATTGATACTATTCTTTTATTCTATTTAAAACTTATAAAAATGTTAAATTATCTCTAACTTATCTTTTCGCTATTATTTATTTGTGATGACTGTGAATTTCACCATATACGAGGAAGACGAGCATTGAGCAGTTAAGTGACGCTGAATACTAAAACCAATTTTAGAGTTTTGTACTATAATTTATAATATTATGTATATCTAGTAGTTTTCTTTTGAATTTTTTTAAATATCTAAATTTTAGTTATTAATTGTATTTAATATTATGAACCATATCTTCTAAATTTTAGTTTGATATAATCACGTACATTTCACTGTGATATTTTTGTTAGAATGATATTTTTGAGGTCTTACATATAAAACAGAATATTTTAGTAAAAAAATATTGAAAATATAAGTTTAAAACTTAACTAATGGAATTTTAAGATATTAGTTTTACTATAATTGCACAATTAGAGACGTAGGAACTTTATTCATATAATACTGACATTCCGTTTGAATAATTTTTCGTCAAAATTTTCTCCGACCGAATGATAAATGTATATTTTTACACGTTAATTGTTGTTAATAAATAAATAGAAAATTTCTTTTATATTAATTTTTTGTTTTAAACAGATTTCTAAATATTATTATTAAAAATATAATCTCTTTTTGTGTTCACCAGCTTTCTTCCTTCAGATTATTCGACACCAAAAAGAAGAAAAATGATGAAAAGTAGATAACGTGGCAAAAACCCAAAGGCTCACGGAAAGCTTCTAATAGCACTCGATTTTAAGAGCGGCACGTGCCTTACACGTGTCACGGAGCTGCACACGTGGCTATCCTACAAAAGGCATGAAACGCTATAAATAGAAAGAAAGCAATTCAAACATAGTCACACGAGTCAGTTGAAAAAGAGAAAGTTTGAGATTTGAGATTTGAAGAGAATATGGCATCCCAAAACCAAAGCTATGAAGCTGGTGAAACCAAGGGCCGAACTGAGGTAAAAAATTATCAATATTTGATCTTATTTTAAGAATTTTTAATTTTTAATTAATATTTTAAACTGGGTCTGCATCTTTTTTTATGTAATCTGTTTTTGTTTGGTGATATAGGAAAAGGCAAAGCAGACTGTGGGCAATATCGGGGATAAGGCCCAGGATATGGCCCAATCTGCCAAGGACACGACCCAACAAACAGCCCAAGCTGCGAAGGAGAAGACTAGCGACACTTCCCAAGCGGCAAAGGAGAAGGCCCAACAGATGGGCCAGTCAACGAAGGAATCGGCCCAATCAGGTAAGGACAACACTCAAGGGTTCCTGCAGCAGACAGGGGAAAAGGTGAAGGGTGCGGCCCAAGGTGCTACAGAGGCCGTGAAGAAAACTCTTGGGCTGGACCATAACGATGATTACAATCGCAGACATTAGTTACTATGTTGTCGTGGTTTTACGCAGCATCGCTTTTTAAATAAGCTGCTATTCCCACGCGCCACACTCTTGTTTCATCCATGTTCACTTCAATGCTATATATATATATATATATATATATATATAGCCTTGAATTTATAATATCATCTTATATTATATGAAAAAAGAAGAAGTTAAAAACAGAACATTTTATTATCTCAAAATCTCTTAAATAGAATAATTATGAGGATCCTTCAAGCCCCAACTTTGAACTAAGCCAAGTGCAAACTTCATCCATCTCTCTAGGAATTGTGTAATGACCAAGCCTGCATACATCATCACAAACCAAAAGTTCAAAACCAGATTTAACCAATTCATCACCAATTACAAGGATGATTTCATCTATGAAAATTGCCTACCCATCATAGGATTTGAATGCAACATATCGAAACCCTGCTGAGCATAAAGATTGAGCTGATTTTTCACCATATTTGTAAAGGATCACATCATCACCTACAAACAGTACAAAGCACATTAGGATCTTAAGCAATGTCATTAACTTTCAGTTTTATAGATACATACTGATTCCATGGCACAACAAAATGGGTAATGAAGTTGCTCGTCTTCTTGCTTCATGTGATACTTCTATCTTGTTCCTTAAGCTCCTACAAGTAGCAGGTTTCAACCACAGTGTCTTTCATGTGAATTTAGTATGTGGACTATTGCAGATTTGTTAACAAAATCTCAAATGATTGTCGGGAATCTAATGAGAAAACAAAATCTCACGTTTCGGTTAAATGACCAATGTCATCATTAACATGACCGTAATGATTCAAACAAATAGTTTACAGCATACCTTGATCCTGGAAGCCAACCACTTAGTCCAACCACTGTTCTTAGATTGACAGGGTAGGGAATGCCATTTCCATACCTTCCTATGGCAAAACAAGTTGCAGAGTATAGGGCTATTGCTGCACCCATGCTGAAGCCTCCAATAGCAACTTTCACTATCACATAATTCATTGTTAAACAAAGTAAATCTTCAAGATATATATCAATTTCATCTATGCAAAAACTGGACATGTTTAAAGTACTAATAGAATAGTGATTATTCAATTTTCTTAACTAACAATACTGAAATCTATTTGTGGGACATTGTAAATTTGCAAAATTTGATGTCTGATTAATTTATATACCATCAGCTGGCTCTGTTGACAACAAGTTAGCAATGTGTATTGCTGAGGCATCCAAACCCTCCCAATCATCTGGGCCATCTTCTGAAAGTTCTCCCACATCAAACCCTGATTAAGAAGCCACTAAGCAAGTTAGATTCCCTTTTTATGACTAGAAAAAACTTAGATTACATAGTGCTGATTTGATTCAGAAGGATTAGTGACAGTGAAGTTTAAGTATCTCATACATGCTGTGCAGGGAAAACCACCAAGTATTGCCACAGGACGGGTGGGGGCAGTTGGACAAATCCATTTTATCTGCATCATGTCATATCATATTGTGAGAATATTGGCACAAAAACAAATTAATTGAAGTTAATCTTAAACTGATTCAATGTATAAGATTCTTACATTTGGAAGTGGAAGGGATTCCAAAAGCTGAGATGAGCTACAAGAAACAAAGCTTAAAATTAGATAAGTGTGTCACTGATAAGTAAATATGACACCTTACTCAGGAACCAATGGTTTGCTTGATAAAATTGTCTAGAATAAAGCACTCAACCATGCATGGAAAAGGAATGTCTAACACAGGAAGTTTAAAAATTAAACCTAAACCTTCACCACCGTAAAATGACACTGTTTTGAAATGTTCAAACTCAATGGCATTTTCAGTGGCCATAGTAAACACTATAGGGAACATTACTGGTGGGAGTGGGGATTCAACAATGAATCTTCTCATGTGACATGGTCATGTGAAAAACCTGTGTCTGTCTTTGTTCTCATGATGTTAACCAATGTTAATTATGATATATGACAGGAAATAGGAAAAAGCATTTCACGTGTTGAAATGTGTGAAAATTCAACATGAAATAATTCATTCCCATGTGCCACAAATACCTTAGCTGTGAAAAAGGAATGAAAAAGGAGAGGTTGGAGGAAGAAAAAGGTGCAATATTAGAAAGCATTAAAGATCATGAAAGGTAAAAAGGAAAAGAGAAGTGAATATAGGACAACTGGTATGAAAGAATGAACACCTTATAGTTGTGACAATGTCAGAAAGAAAGAGAGATGACATTCATACCTCAAACCATTGTCACCAAGACCATGCAACCAAATTATAGTGGCTTGGTGTTTTCCTTTGGGTCTCACAACATATGTCTTTCCAAACTCAAAAGTACCTCGAGTGATTCTGCTGCCTGCAATTGTAAGCGAGAAAACATACTATTTACTAACAGATTTCAATGACATGTTAAGTTTGAAGATACTTACTAACAGATTTCAAAACAATAGTACAAACTCATAGAATCCTTTATATGGATGCGAGTATCAACGATGAAATTAAGTAATGCAGGTTTACCCAACAGATGCATAGAACGAAAAAGGTCTTATAGTTCAGTGATATATAGCAGTCAAAGACTAAAATTCATCAAGGTGCAAAGAAGGATAAAGGACTACGAAGAACAAACCAGAACCCGTATGAGAATGTGCATGACTCATTTTATTGTTTGAGGAAATTAGTGAAGCACAAGCAACCCCAGCAACTACAATGAAGAAAATGTAGGATGGTGATGCCCCTTTACACCCAAAAGGGTATGGTAGAGTTGGAATAAAACGAGTGAATATGCATTGCAGTGTGTGTATATATATATATATATATATATATATATATATATATAGTGACCAGTGGGTGCACCAACTATAGAGTGATGCTGCAACAGTCTAGAAGGGTATCCATGAAAAGATGAGATAAAGACAGACAAAATAAGGAAATCTTTATGAGCACAGAGAATCAAAGCATAGAATAACACAATCAATCATCTATTATGTTTGTGACAAATGGCAAAAATATTAAGATAACTGCAACCACAAAAAAATATTACTGAAAACAAGAAAGAATAACCTTAGTTTGTAAAAAGAATCTTTTCACACTTATTTGTTTATGATTTTCTGCATGATTGATGATGGATAACCATTAACCTCAAATTATAAAAGTTCTTTGAATTTTCACCCACTCGAAGGAACTCAAGCAAAGAATAGGGAAATCACCAAGAACAGCACTTGTAAAAGGAACTGAAGTTTCTAGGTATTTTCCTCTTCTTTCAAGTACCCGACATATGATAATTAAGCTATGTAACTTAACTGGTGTTTCAAATTAGAATTGACAAGAAAAAGTAAGTAAGCTTTTCGTTCTTTCCTTTTTTACTTTTTTTTTTGTTTTCTTGCTTGCCACTAAACATAGTTGCTAACCCCACCTAAATAAAAGTTTTATTTATCTATACTCATGAAAACAAGTCTAAAAGATTATAAGCCTTGACTTAAGCATAATGGTAAACAATAATGGTGATGAAGCTTCTCTTTTACACATCTAGGTGAAAAAATAACCTCCTGAAACTTCATTTGTTTAGGAGACAGATAAATTCTTCAGAAGAAAAAAAACAAAGAAGTTTAACTCATGATCTTCCGCAAAAGGAATCTTAAGAAACATATCAGACCTAAGCACACTCTTTATCAAGTTTCAATGTGATGAATTATAAGCAAAATTTTGAATTTTGTATATACTTTCTTTTGTGAGCCTAATTCAACCCAACAAATTCGACAGACCTTATAAAATTAACTTGTAAAACCATATTTACATTCATTAATATATTATTATAAATATGTTTTATTTCTAATCGACGTTGGATCTCCAATATACTTTTCACACTAAAACATATACATATCAAGCATGTAACTAATTTAATAAGAGTCTAATAACGGATGATACGGTAAGTTCAATAAACACTAAATCTTGTTAGAATAAACTTTAGAGAGAATTCTAAAACTATCTTGAGAAGTGGTAAACCTAACTCAATTTTATAAAACTGTTTTACAAAACTGTCTTATGAGGTGAAGTTTACACTTAATTTTATATATTGTAAATTTGTGTTATTTTTAATTGCTTTGTGATCTCCAATTGACTCCAATGAAATATATCTCTCTCATCAACTTATTTTATTGGTATATGATATGACTTTCTCGTTTCTGGATCTCTTTAAGTAGTGCAAATATTTGCAGTTTTGATTCTCAAAACAATATAGTGATATATAATGAATTGCAAAGTGAAAGGTGGAGCTAACATACATCACAGGCTAAAGAAGATAAACTTGAGGTTGACTGAGGTAGATGACCATGCATAGGTTAATGAGTACATTCATTGTGCACCACTATGTATGTCACCCTATAAAATCCAACTTTCATGCAAGCTTACCTGGAAATCTTAAAATGCTACTTGTCCTTCCTTCTGTCCACTATCTACTTTCGCCATTCATTGCTTTCATTGATGGAGACTTTGAACTGAGATGAAAAATTGAAGTTGGGATGTCATCAAGCTCTAGAAGAACTCGTGAATAATAGACTGAATTCTTTTACCTAGTGTCAAACTTTCATGATATGCGATATTCCTTCTTCATACTGTTACTGTAAAAGACCTTCCAAACACTGCTTAACTCAAGTTAGAATTATTATAGGTGTGAGTTATCCTTTATAACATAGGCAAGTTTCGACTTGAAAAAGGTGAATGAATGTCTATAATTCACTCCTGCACTACTTTTTTTTGTTTCTTTGAAATTTGAACTTGTCTCCTTTAGTAATTGAGATATACCTCAAGGAATTCAACGAACCGCATTTTTCAAAGTATTTGATTCAATATAACTATTTTCATTTATCAACTAGTTATAATACAAGCACGGATAACGAATGTTATCTATTGCATTACATAGTATTAATACGCATGAGTCGGTTTGTTTATTAAACTATAATATATCAACACAATTATAAATAATTACGGAAGAAAATAAATCAAACAATTATAAATATAAAAACGAAAACACCAAACCTTTAGAGACAATCATACAAGTCTTTTAGCCTTAACCGTTGATTTTCCTGACAACATGCTATGTTCTGCAATTGAATTATGAAAAAAAAATGTTTTAAGATACATTTATATAACAAAAAAAGTTCATAACATTGAAGTTCTTACTAATTTGTTATTTGTTTGAGATAGTCAGGGAGAAACTTGTACAAAGAGAAAAACCACACAACAATGTTGTCTTTCAAGAAAGTCATAAGTACCAACAAATACACTTACGCAACTTGTTTCCTCGTGCAAAGGAGTTGATGACGTATGTTTAGATGTCATCATTTATTGCTTTTATGAGTAAGATCATGAGATGAGAGTCTATGAGTCTATATATATATATTATTCAATTTTGTGTTGTTACTTATACCAAACATATACCTGAACACAACATTTATTTGATATAAGTAATTAGATAAATCAATTTAATATAAATAATAATTTAAAAGTTTATATCATTTATAACTGAATAAGGACAATATTAAGTTATTTTTTTCCTTGACGAAAGATTTAAGACATATTTATACAAATATATGGAACTCACATCAATTCATCAATTATTATATCAACAAGTTTGGTTTACCAAAAGGATTGTGCATAGGTAGATAACTTTTCTTGTATCTAAAACTATCCTCTTGATGTGTCTTTTGTTACATAAAAAACCATTTAAGTATAAACATAAATAAGTTGTAAAGTGGCAAATGCTAATTAGTTGACCCCTTAATGATTTATCATCTAATATCCCTCCAAGGTAAAAACAAATGGCTCTAAGGAGAATTTAGATCACTTTCCATTTCGACAATATATGGTGTTGGCACTACCTTCTTATTGGAGATTAAAGTACTGTGTGGTGAGTGTGATCTTTAAGATTGGGAGGCTCAAAATAAGCAAAGCTTTTCAGTAAAGGGAACATAATTGAGTACCCAATTGAAAAACTCTGTAAACTTCAAAATCATAAATCTTATAGTGCAACTCGTGTATGACCATTTTCAAATATTTTGGAGATCCCATTTCCTACATAAAAGCTGGCATGCACATACGCAAACAAAATTCCTTTCCTTCATAAAAAAAAAAACTTTTTTTTTTCAAATTTAACCCAAACTACAAAATCATTACGAAAAATAAGATACTTTTGTATTACTAATTAGCTTTGCCATCATCATCTAGGCTAAGATTGTAGAACTTATCTATTGCCTATTGACTAGGCCTCTGTGAACCATGGCATGCTTGTTTCTAGGTTCACCTTTTGTCATTCAAAAGTTTGGATGAGGATGAACTAAACCATTTCATGTATCAGAAAACAATCAAGGATTTTATTTTATGAATTGAAACCATACTTAGCTTGGTGGGAAAAAGCTGCTAATTTTTCCTAGTTTGATTTTAAAATGGAAAATCCATTTATCTATTTAACTTTATTGTAAGATAGAATCATATGTGAAAAAGAACTTAGCTTTATATATGATTGACTTAATGACTTCAACGTCCTAAAAGATTATAAAATATTTATGGAAAAGCACAACCTGCAGCACGCCTTGCAGCCTTTACTATTGAGATTACTTTGACATATCTTGGTGCGAAATCTCAAACATGTGCCAAAAGATTGTTTATAAATACAGAAAGCAGAGGAAGCACAACACCTTTAATTTTCTGCCTTTAAAATTGATATTAGTTTAATGTAATACATATTATGATATAATTGTTGGTATTATGATATATATTTACCAACTAAAATACGAATTTGTTTCATTTATTAAGTTATTTTTGTCAGGGATAATTTACAATATTTGATATTTCCATCTTTTGATATATATTTCTAGAGGGACTCATTACAAACTCATTTATTAAAAATATTACTTCTAACTTAAAATTTATAGGTATTTTTTATAAAGTGTTTAAGCTTACATTTTGTATTTCCAAATAATTTTCATTCAAGGTTAATAGCTTCCATATTGGTGGACTCTTCCTTAAATAAAAACATTTTTAATTTAAAGGTGATACATTCTCCTTAAACTCGTTTTAAAAAGACTTTTAATCTAAAAAGTATGTATATCGAAAATTTTGACTGCACAGTTATGGAGATGAGAGATCAAGAGGCCCCAAACAATCCAAACTCCCAAACATCATTTCTAATCAAGATTACAGTGAAAAATAAGTCATGATTGGACCGTGATTAGAATTATACTAATTACAAACCCATCTCGAAACATATAAATAAAGATGTAAATGATTGCATTTATTACGAATTTAAGATTTTACAGTCTTCAGATCAGATTAATTGTTAATTTAAGTGTCCGTGTGCTTTGACAGGTATATCCGAACAATTTGGAGTTTTGACAAAAAAAAATTGTAATTAAAAATATCCAAAACGACCTAAACTGAAGAAGTATTTGCAGAAATTCTCAACCCTGCATTAAAAAAAAAAACAACTATTTCAATGGTGAAACATTCCCCTTAAACTTGTTTTAGAAAGATTTTTAATAAAAAAATCTTTATATCTAAAGCTTTTCACTTGTATTATACACGACTAAATCAATCATTAACATAAATTATTACTTCATATACAACTAATTAATCTTTTGAGAGAGTACTCAAAAGACAACAACAATCAGATTTGAACCAAACTTACATAAAAAAGAACGACACCTAATTTAATTCAAAACATTAATATAATAATAAATTTATGAGTATTTTTTTATATAATTTACTTAACTTTTTTTTTATCTCAATTACATACGAATTTACACTCATATTTAAATTCCCATAATTTTTTTTTCTCATTTTACTGAATCTAAAATTGTAAATAATATAGTGATTACTAAAGGAAAGAGATGGATATTTTGATAATTAGGATCTGAGAAAAACTTTTGCATTACTTTTATATTGAATTTTAAATAGGAAGGAGTAAGACAAATGGGTGGGAATGAAATCCTTTTCAATAAAAGTGTAATTGTGTCATTATTACTTTGGCTACAAAAGTAGATTTTGATTGCTATGCAAATTTCAATATATGGTTTGATGTTAGGGTGGACCAATATAATTAAAAGACAAAACTTGTTTAAAAGGTTAAAAAGAAGTTTGAGCTCATCATTAGAAGTCAAATATAAATGATAAGCCATTTTGATATATTTGCACCTCATCTTTTGTCTTCGGCTAATCATAAATGCCATGCTTTTGGATTATCTTACGAGAATAATTTCTAATTTAATTAAATTCTGTTGCGATGATGCATTAATAAAACGTATTAATATAATTACATTCATCAATTATTTAATTTGATTAGAGTAGAGAAATATATATTGTATTAACATGATGATGTTTGAAGTAAAGTTTTAACTTAATTATAACTCGATCCGCCATAAAAGTAAATTATGTTTATTCACTGTTAGATTGTAATTGATCAATGTTGATTAAAAATTCATTTCAAAATTTATAAATATGAGTTTAAGATAAAAAAGTAATAATTATATTTATTGTATTATTAAAAATTGACTTTAAATGCAAAAAAATTATTTACTGACTTAAAAAGTACGTTTTGAAGGTAATTCCACCTCATTGTATAAAAAATATTGAAGAAGAGACTTAAATCACTAGTTGAAAGGTTGTTTGAAGTTTGGTATTGAAGACAATTGAACTCAACCTTGCTACCAAATCATTCATTTATTAATTTTATGAATGATTAGTTTTATGTTATCGGAGATTTTATGTATATCAGAGTTATTAAAATTTATTTTCAATAAGATTAATTGAATTGATGAAATCACTTATCAAGTTTTCTCTTTATTCTTATACTAAATAGTATTGATAAGAAGAGTATGTTAAAGATTGTTTATCGACTAAAAATAAAAATAAATTGTAATATATAATCATATGCAAAACTTATTTTTTTAAGTTTATTTCTTAAAGTTGAATTAGAGTAAAAAAGTGAAAAGTATAATGTAATTTTTAATAGGATTTCATATTTTTTATTTACCAAATTCAAACTTAAAATCATATTTAAGGAGAACGGATAATGCGAATTTCAAAAAGGTTCACTATCCATGTCCAATGCCTCAAAAGTGAATTTCAGTAAATCTCTATACGTTTTTTTTTTTTTCAAAAATATTCAGAGTATGGCTCCTTTAAGATTTAAAATTCGAGAGCACCTGTAAAATTTTCACTTTTTTATATACACTCCAGACTAATAACTTGCTGGATCCTTTAAGCTTACTTCACCAAATAATCATAATTCAAAACTATTTAACTAAAACAATTTCTCATAAAATTAATCATTTTAATCAGAAATAAATAAATTTTCTGATCATACTTATATGGATTAATTTTTCTTTCGAACCTCTGAAAAATAACCATTAAATTATTTCATACCCAAATTTCTTATTTAAAAACTGACCCATGACCAGATTCGCTATTTACTCGCACATATTTAGTAAAAGAAAACGATACATTCTGCAAATGTGATTTTCCTGACTAAAAACCAACAACGAATATACTTTTGTACATACAGACCTAAAATCGAACTCTTAACCCTTTAAGAAACAAAATCATCATCTATAATACTCCATGTTTTTTTATTCAGAAGGGATCTTGGTGATTAGCAAAAATAGTCGACATTTAAGAACATATTAATCTTATGGAAACTTAGGTTAAAATGTTAACTAAAACAGGCCAGCACAAAGGGTTATATGCATAATTTAACATACTTGAGTTGTCTCCATCTGCATTGCTAATAATTATTCAATTCGATCACATTTGTAGTCCCTTACTCCCTTTCGTGGTTTAGGGGAGCTAAAAATAGTTGAAGGCTCTATATTCAAGAATCGACAAAGAATCAGTGTTGCTATCGATTATTTGGCAGAGCCAATAAAACACCCTTGCGGGATTTGATAGCTCAATCGAATGACCAGCATGTGTCTAATAAATACTGAAAAAATTTCTATTCTAAACTCGCAAAACTGCAAGGTATAGACCAATCAAAACGCGGCCTCGTAATTTTGAGAGGTGAAATTGTCTCTCTTCTCTTTGCAAATTTTATTTCTGAAAGAAAATTGCGGGATGAAATCAATGATGATCGCCGTGTCCATAAGGATCACCACCAGGTCCGACCACTTTGAGCTGTAAAGAAAAAGAAAGTAATTAGTTTTAATGGGCAGTAATGCACCCATCAAAGTTGCACCATATTCTAATCCAACTAGAATTTTAAGTGTGACGAGAGTGGAATTCAGTGTCCACTTTATTGGAATTCTCAAGCTGTAGTTCATAAACAAAAAAGCTCTAAGCATGATGGTTTTCACCAACTTCGTAACCATATCCAGAGGGAGTGGCGATATATTCAACCAGAAGAGGAATTATAGTTGGTGCAGCATCTTTTATGCATGTGTTTATGATGTAGGCAAACACCATACAGTTTCTCTAAATCAAACATAATACCAGCTGAGATATTAAATGAAGCGTTGTTGAGTGGTGACACTAACAGAAGATAACAAATCAGTTCCTGTAAAATTCCCTATCCAACATGAATAAAATTTTAATTTTAACCCAAATTAAGTCCATGAATTTTAACCCATGAATAAAAAGGCTACTCTCACTTTTTTTGAGGTTAAAACCGGATCGACAAAAATGTTAATACAAGTAAAATAAATTATGAAATTTTAACGTGTTAGACCCCCCATCAATTTAGAATGTTATTTTTTGCTAAAATAGGAATCACACATACACACAAGACAGTAACATGCTATAACTGCAAAAACCAATTGTCAGATAATCTTACTTCAATCTGTCATGGAAATTCATAATATTGGGTAACGATGGAAAGGGACCCAAAGCGTGTCACGACACACAGATCTAATAGGATCATCCAAACAATTCGAAAAATTTCAATCTACATAATCACGTATCTTGACATCGTGTCACGACACACAGATCTAATAGGATCATCCAAACAATTTGAAAATTTTCAATCTACATAATCACGTATCTTGACATCTAAGACCAAACATATCATGGTAGGTCACAATGATATCAGCAGATTCTAAATTTAATTTCCAACTTACCTCAAAGTACTGTGAGCACACTGGACATTCATGAGGCTTGCCTTTCTCCAGCCAAAACCATACAACATCATGCTCATCTTCTGCAGAAAAAGGGGGATTTCACCTCACAATGATACCAAGATCTAGCATGTTTTTTCATCAGATTATGACATGTCTTACACACAGATTCATGGAGAAAGACAACGAACACTTACCACCTTCACCTCCTGGGCATCCAACTATCCTTCTGTCAAAGTAAGATTTAACAATAGCAGGTGCTTCCTATCGACCAAAACAAACAACAAAGTAGACATATATCAGACATGCTTCAAAACAGTTATGTATCGGGAAAACATGAATAAAAAGAACTTACTGAAAAAACAATATTTCCACTTACGAAAGGGAAGAAGGAAGAAGAGAATAAAAAAAGAAATGCCTAGGACATCAGATCCCTTTATACGAGATAAGGAAGAGGATTTCTTCTGTTCGTATTCAAGTTGCATAGCGACAACTCTAACTGTAGTTTTAGTCAGTATTTTGTTTAATGTCAGGAAACCCTCAAAAATTGTGGTTGGGTAAAAGCTCAACAAGCTATAGATCCCCTCGATTTTCTAGCCTCATGCTTATTCGTTAATTTTTATCTTACAACCAAGTACAGATGATTGATTCAACACAAAACTCAGTACGTGTGTATGCATATGTCGCACTTCACAAATCCTGTCAGAGCAATAGCTCCAGAGAATTTCTTATACATTAAATTCAGTGGGCATTATCGTAATTAGGAATGGACCAACATTTTTATCACTTGAGCGTTCTACCTATTTTTACAGTTTTATTATTTAATCTAACACTGTGTTAATGACTTCTTATGTACAGATTATGCCGATCAAAATATTTTATTTTAAACAATACTGGTATGGTGAAAATATAATTCTGGTATAAAACAACTAAATGAAACAAGAGAACAGTAAGACAGTAACAGGGTACTCATCGTACGCTCTTAAGTAATTAGACTGCACAGTACAACATTGGATAGTAATTTTAACAACTCGATGCGAAACATTAAACGCACAATTTAGAAAGGTAATAACACTAACCTTTGTGCCGAAAGGACCTTCAGGATGGTTGATTTCAAGAATATCCCTTCCCTTAACAAAAAAGAAACAGAATAAACAAAAAATTATATGCCTCTGAAGTGTTAAAAAATCAGCTGAAAAAATTATGAGCAGACTACAATTGAAAAAAAAAAATCAGGATATTCAATAAAGAAATCTCTTCAAATACGCACAATCAGTCCACCTCCTTTTTTCAGACACGTTACATAAATGGATTTGATTGATATGTTGATTGCAAGGGAAGAATCTAGAATACCTCAAGACTGGCCTGAATCTCCTCACGCTCGTGGCCGGTAGCAATTGGCACGACATCTTCGACCCTCTTTCTGACGGAAGAAGCGCCTGATTGGAATAAGAACAACTAAAATCAAATTGAATTGAACTAAAATAGAAGCCTGCAATGCAATCGGGGAATAAATGGAGAGAACGAATACCTGATTGAGCAGTGACGTGGCGGGTGAGGAGAGGAGCGGCGAATCGGGGACGAGAAGGTGAGAGCGCCGTGTGTAGAGATTTGAGATTGGAATGAGAGAGGAATCTCCGCAACATGATTAGGGTTATCGATCTGAGGAAATGGCGTTCTTCTCGTTTTTCTTCTGTCTCCTTCCAAACACCAACTGCACAAATACTCGCTCACACTCTCCATATGAATCGCACCCATGCTCAAAGAAGAGGCCAACCTTGCCACGTGAGCACTCCCGTCGCACGTGCCAGTCAAACAAATCACCAACCATTTTTACCAAATTTATTAATAAACCCATTTAAAATTAAGGTCATAGATGAATAATGTTTTCAAGTGCTATTTTTTTTTATATATTTTGATGCTTTTAGGACCAAACGAAATATAATATAGACATTTTGCAAAATCTTAAAGAGTATTAAGAGGGAAAGAAATATTACATATACGATTTTACCTAGTTTAGAACAGATAATAATCAAATTAAAATAATTTTTACTTAGGTGATCTACAATTTGATAATTAATTAAATAAATTCATGTTTAAAATACAAAAGGAAAAAAAGGCAGGTTGATTTATTATCTTGATTTCTTTTACATCAATAAATTCTCTATAATATAATCATTTGATTAGTCATGGACCAAGCTTTCAATAACTCTTTCAATTCTACATAATACGATCAATAGATTAATTATTGAACGATAAACATAATTAATACTAAAATCTTAAGTAAAATTATTATCAAGAGTGTTTTATGTAAGTAACACTCTGACTTGGTAAAATTATTATTGAAATGTTTTTTCTATGTAACATCCCAACATGACTAAATTGTAAAAGAAAAACTAAAAAAAAAATCTTAACATAAACTTGAAATTTGAAAACTCTAAGCGAAAAAGACTCACAATTAATAAAAAAAATTAATTATTTGACAAACTTTCAAAACTATTTTATTTTTATATTTTGTATCAAATAAATATAAAATGTGTCTCATGAATACTTTATTTCTTAATCAAAGTTAAAAAAATAAGTTTTGCCACCCCCTTCAAGATTTAAAGTGCAATAACCTTTTTAATTTTCTGTAATAGTTTTTTTGTGCTTCTTTTAATAAAAGAATTAGAATGTGACGTGTAATAACAAATATGATGACGATGGATTTGGGAAATAGAAAAATAAATTGTATAAATATGTTACTTAAAAAATAAGTATACGATTTTCAGCAAATTTTATATGTAGAGATATTAATATCTGTAATTTGGTTATTGCCATAAATTGAATAAAACATATATGAATAAGTTAAACATTAAACACATGTCATATTTAGCATGTGTTACTTTAATACAATAAAATCACATCACAAACACCTTATTTATTGTTAGATAGACGTTATACAAGTCCAACGAATTTAGATACACCTTACTTATAATTTTATTTCATCCATTTGAAGGAGTAAAAAATCATACATAAATATGAAACTCACATGTTATATATCACCTTCTTCTAGCTATCGTTATTTTTTACAGTACAATTATTAAAATTTATTTATTTTTAATATTTTTTTGTAATTAATATTTTAAAAATATTAATATTAGTTTTTATACTTTAAGCCGTGTTAAGTTTCTCATAAAATAAATGTAACAATGGAAGAAATTGATATTTTTTATAAAATATGCAAAAAGATATTGCAATTTTTGTTTTTGGTAAAAAAGAAATATTCCTTTAAACTAGTATGGTACACTGATGGTGAACTTGAGTTCCATTAATGAAAAGAACTCTCTCTCATCACTGCATATGATTTTGATGGAAAAATAGATACATGAATATAGGAATGCTCAGCCTACCATTATTACGAGAATCCTGTAGTATAGAAGCTGAACTACAAGAATCAAGCACATGTGTTTTGATCGTATTAGGTGTAGAAATTTCATGATCAAGCATGTGTGGGATAACGAACACTAAGCAACTTTACATCATCTATGACGGGTCCACAGAGCGAGCCAGAGTTATCACTCTTCATGGTGTAAAAGGTGCTTAGGAACCTAAGACGTGTACGAGTTGACACAGCCTTGAACCGAAGTTTTCCTCTCAAAGAACCTCCTTTACCCTTGGACTGATATGGAACTTGGACAGTGTCTGTGCCAGCAAATGCTTCTACCATCATGGAACCTTCACATGCATTGTTGGCATCTCCCACAGCGAAAGTAAGGTCATATACCTTTCCAACTGTAGTGATCACAACCTGTGCTAGGGCACTCTCTTTCCCTGCAACAAGTTCAATGGCTCTTTTTCCCTCAGGCACAGCAAAGTGGTCTGAATCAATGTACTTCACAGCCTTAAGAGACTCCACTATCCATCCTGGCAAAGGACTGTGAGCATCCTCAACATGGGGTGGGATCAATGCCCCCCAAGACGAGTTAGGAAACAGATATGGCCCTTCTTCAAAGTTTCCATTTTTCAGCAAATTAGCTGCACCACATTGAATAATATACCAGTTTTTACAGCTTGTTGTATAGTATAGTACAGATGCATATTTTCTGACACTGTCAAACCAGTTTGATTTCTGATACTGTCATATAAAGTTTGGGAGTATTGATATTTACCTCTGGTTCTTTTGGGTGGGTACAAAACCTTGAGGGCAACGGAATCGATGAGTGGACCACAAGCAGGGTCCTCTTCTTTGCCAGGGTTATGGATGACAATTTCACCTTCTGGGAAATCTGCTCTGAACCCACAAGTGAAAGACTCCCAACCATTGCTACCATACATTGTCTGAATGGGAATGATTCCCCAGTCTCTCTTCTCGGTGGTTGGTACCACAGACACATTGAGTTTCTCCTCTTGTGCACAGGTTCTAGCAGCACTGAACGTGATGGAGTAGAACAACCCCTTGATCAGTTTCACCTTCTGCTTGATGGAAGCTTCATTGCCGAGTCTAACTGCATAGTCACCCTCAGGCACAACCAACAACATGTCACCCTGTTTCTGTCCTGATTTTATGTACTCAACCATCCCCGATATGGTCCAGTTCGGAATCGCATCGTGGCTAGTCACTACGGATCCCTTCAGTTCTGATGCCTTTGGGCCCTGCTCGAAGTTCCCATTTGGCAACAACCCTGAAATTCAACAAACACTTAGTGTGTCACTGTAAAAACCAATGAAAAATTCTTTCTTTTTCAGAACAACTTTTGGTCGTGTTCCATGTGACAACAAACAGTGCAGGCCGTCAGCACGTGGAAACATGACTAAGCCATGTGAAAAGATTTCCAGGTCTTTCCTAGATCCTTACCATTTGTCGGTATATTTTTCTAATGGATCTTTATCGCCACATCAATCATATATATTTTAATTATCTTACTCAGATTATGTAACTTAAGATGCATAAAATTGTAAAAAAAATATATATATATTTAAACGACTGCATTAAAATATGAGAATTCATCTGGCAGATGAGTCCTGTAGTTGATTGATTCGTTGGTGCGAATGTGAAGTTACTTAAAGAAAAAGTAACAAGTTATGACTGTGCCCTGCCAAATTAGATCTACTGTAAGGGATTGTAAAAGGAAAAATGTGTCTACAACATTGAAAACTGTGATAGAACTAATACTTTTTTAATACTATAATAACAGAAAATTGAAGAACGACCAAAGGTTCCTTAGAAGAACGAAAATTTGAAGGCTAATTCTGCATGTTAATAATATAATAACAGAAGGCCTTAAGATCGGACAAAAAGGGCTGCTGCGGATTAATTCAGACTGAGCTATAAGCAAAAACTTGTACCATTTCAAACTATATCAAAATCCTAAGCAATATAGTACAGCAAAACTATTTAAGGTTTCTTGCGAAAAACATTTGCAGTATGCGAGGAAAACGATGAAATAACACAACGTACAAATTATGCATGCATAGTGTTGAGTGAAGAAAGTAGTGTAATTAATAAGTTCATAACTCTTGCTTAATTTTCTGTGAGTTCAAATCTGAAGGACATGATACATGAAGTAAAAGAAATGAAAGTAAATTCTAAAGCTTTCTGGCAGTGACCATTGGAGAATATGACTATACAACTTGCATTAAATGGTTGGAAACTTTTCATACTGAGTTATAAATGTAAGAATGAACAAAGAAATTAAAGTGATATGATTGAAGATAGTTAGCACTAACCATCTGTGAAAGAGAAAACAACGTGACAAGTTGAAATTGAGAGGAATAAGAGTAGTTGCAGTTTGAGCTTCTGCATTTTCATGAATTATCAGAAAAGAGAGATAGAAAGAAAGAGAGAAATTGGATTGGTGTTGAGATCCCAGAAGGAGCACTCGGTTTTATTCAAACCATTACATGAAAAAACCACTGATTTCACATGGAACTACGTTAATGCCACTGGAACTATCCTATTGCTGAACCAAACCTTTTAAGATTTGATTTTTCCGAGAACAGGTAGCTTTGTCTGGAAGAAGACATGCATGTCAATATTGCCAAACAAATCTCACACGTGTCAAGAGTTAAAAAGGTTGCTCATTGGTATTTTTTTATACCAAAGCTCATTCAATGCAATTGATCACCTCATACCAGATTGATTATTCACACCAGACACGTATTTATGATTATTATTATTATTGATCGTGAAGTAATTTTAGATCAATCATATAATAACATAATGATGTTAAAAATGTTGTAAAAGTATCCCTATCCTTTTTATTATACACATTATGACGAAGAAAAGATGAACATTTAATCCTATTCAGTAACACAGTTTGTGAGTTTTACTTCTGTTACGTAATTCAGATTCAGCATATGATTTAGTTTCAAGAAACAAGAATTAACAGAGAGACAGCTTTCCACATTCTAAAGAAAGGAATATTATGGAAGCAAGTGTAATTATATGACACGTGTCATTTCGACAGACATGGTTTTACACTTACAAGGAATTGTTATAGAGAATTAGAATATTTATTCATGCTGTTCTGGGAAGAAGGTGAGACAAAGCAATTAAAAACCACATGCTCTTTCAATCCAGAACACACACTGTCGGTGACTATGAATGATTAGCTATTTTAAGAATATTAATACTGATATTGTTTTAATATTTTTTATATGAAGTGAATAAAAATAGTACTGTTATAACTTTAATAAAGTAGAAGGACTCATCTGTAAATTCATTTTTATGCAGAAATTGGAAGAACTTTATATAAGCAATGTGGATATTTTTGTGTCATTCACAATGTTCAGATATGTCAATCTCAATTAGTTGAAGTATAAATCGTTGTACTTTCTTAATAACTGTATAAATAAAAAATTTCAATGTATAGTACGACGTTCGGTTATAATAAGAACCGGACTATAACTTATAAATTGAATGATTGGACTAAAATTGAAGGTAACATTAAAATAGTTATATTAAGCTTACAGTCAATTATTATCAAATTATTATCAATTACATCGTAATTAGGTTAATACTAATCAAAAGTTTATATCAAAATTTATAAATATAAATTTATTGTCTTATTTCGATTGTGAGGTCGAGTTACTATAAACATTTTATAATTTGTCTTTTAATGTCGTCTGGTCTTACTTTCTGATCTCCTTCACTATTTTCCAATATCGTCCGGTCTCATTTTCTGATCTTTTTGAACGGACACCTGTCAAAAATTCTCTCACACCCAAATCCTTATCTTAATCTTGACATAAATTACCAGTTTTGACCGATTGTCCCCGTCCGATCATGTCTTTACAAAGTGATTCTATGACCGTCCGCCTCTTAAAATAAAAACAATTAAGATATTAGCATGAAATTGCACATAATTCGGAGTCACTGTCCGGTCCATCTGGTAGAGGTCTTATTATAAATTTGTTATATTCATTGTATATTTATTGTTAATATTTTCGAGACTTTAATATTAAAGTGTCTTTTTGTAAATAACTTAAATTGAGATAAGCTTGAAATGAAGAAAAAAGTTTAATCTGTGTTTGGAGTTTGAAAGGTTGTGAGAAGTAGACTTCCTCGATCCTATAAATCGAAACAGATAACAAATGTAAGAGTTTGTGTTCCTTAGGTTTGTTTTGGTGATCTCTTTCTGTGGGTTTTGTTTGTTTATTTCACCGCCTTATCACAGTTCACAGAAGTTTGTCCTTAATGCGAAGTGCAGTGTTCATTAATTTCATTGACGAATATATTTTCTGAAAAGCAGGAGCTTGAACATTTTGAAGAAATATATGAGAAAAAAACAAAAGAAAAATGGAAGTAAAAGAGCATTTAAACATGGTTGCAGCACATGGGTTTGAATTTGATAATGTTTGTGTCGATCTTGTTGGTTCTGGGAAGGTGGATTGGGTCCAAGATCTGTGGATTATAAAGACAGCATTGCCCCTCAATTATTGAGAATTGCAGAGTAATTGCAGTTAGTTTAAAATGGGTATCAGATCCTATCCTTGGCAACCCATGTGAGTGTAACATTTTAAATTTGAATCTGCCCTTCACCTTCCATACAAATGTTATCTTTTGTTTGTTCTTTCAGTAGATTGAGTATAAAGATGACGATGAGAGTGATTAAGGGACAGGTTCGAGAATAATTGCTTCTGTGTTCAAACGTTAACCAACAATTAATTAGACTTTCGGATTTCGATTTGGACTCGACACTGCAACCACTTCTATAATTAGATACAATAACGGACATAGTAAGATTTTCAATTTACAGAGAAATGAAGTTATACTAGACATATAGAAAAATGATTATCTGATATACAAAATAGAAAGTAATCACCCTTACTTTTATACTAGTAATATAGTATTAGTCTCTTAATTCTTGATATTCTGACTGTAATATAAACGAACTCAACCAATTTTTAAGAGTCTTACAGGATTGAAGATGAAGGAGAGGAAACCGATTCCGCTTGATGTATAATCAATTCTACCAAGCACGTATATATATATATCTTAGTAAATCATTTTCATATAATTTTGTATGGTCAAAATTTGTCAAGTTTCTACTAATTAAATATGAGTAGTGATCTTATTCGAACTGATTTGAAATTTGCATTGGCTAACAATTCAAAACTCTTTGGAACTATTAATGATTATATGAAATGTAAGAGAACTTCGTTATGCAATATGACTATGATGGAATTGTATTTTCTTTTAGAATTTCACCAACCAAAAATTTATTTTTTTGAGAATGTGATAATTGTATGTTCCTTATCCTTTCTTTTCTTTGAAGTAGCTCTGTAATCAAATATTAATGGTCTGCTAATCTTGTTCATGGTCATATTTAGTGGCAAATAACATAATTTTGTTTTGAGTAATTTATTCATTATGCTTAGTCTCTCTATCATTTTATAAGTAGATCGATTGAAGAAATAGGAGACTTGGTTGGATTAAGATAGTATTTGAATACAGATTCTAGATTTTTACATTTGTAAAAATTTGAAGGTTTTGGTGTTCTGTGGAAATATTTAAAAATCATGAAACAATTTTTCTGGTATATATACAAATAAATATTAAAGTATATCTTCTGAATGATATATTATTTGAATATTAGCTCAGTGAATTTATAATTTTTCCATGATCATACATATGTTAAGAGAGTGGATGATTTGCAAATATTTGAAATACTAGGCATGTTTTTTAGCCGTTATCTATTTTAAAATACTAGACATGTTGTACTTTAAAAGTCCAAATATTTGAAAGACATGATTATAAGTAACCTGCTAAATATTTTAAACATTTTATATATGCTAAAGATAATATTTATTTTAATATATTTAATTAAAGACATTAATTAATCAATTGAAATTTAAAAAATACTCAGTATATTTTTAATATATATATATATATATATATATATATATATATATATAATTAGCAGACCTATCTGTTAATCCGTTCTTTGATCAAATGGATTAGAATTTTAATTTATTTTCTTGTGACGGGTGAATTCAATCCAGTCTGTTCTTGACCATCAGATCAAAACGGACTTACCTGTTTTGTAATTCTTACATTATCTTGATTAAAAATACAACTATGATATATAAGTCTACTGCAATTGCTGCCTAATAAAATTCAGATATAAACTTCATTTTACATTTTACGTTTATATTTAAAAGTCCACTTTATACTATGACAGCAAGCACACAGAGAGAGAGGATATAAGCAACTAGAGGAAAAAGACTAAAAACTAAGTGCTAAAATAGAGAGTTATTGGACCTATGAATGCTTAGACTCCTACTAGAGGCAGCTTCAAATTTTCTAGATTTTAAAACTTCATCTTAATCCATATATTGGTATCACAGTCTGTTTTTCTTGTAGAGTAGACGTGCATGAATGTCAGATCCCTTCTGCAGGGATTGTACACTTATCATGTAGGATTCAATTCATCACCTTTCGTCCCTAACAATTTGTCTGGAGATCCGGTTTCATCAGGGTACACCTGTAAATCCTCAACATTCAAACAAACACAAAAACATTCAAGTGAGAGAAAGCACAAAAAATGCTAAACAAACAGTTGAATTCAAATAAGTATAAGTGGAATTGCTGTCACCTGGCGATTTCTTTCCTCACTGAAGCTGACATTTCTAACCTTCAACTCCCCTCTATTTGTAGTTAACTCGTCTAATATTTCAGCATCAACTATTTCCACTGATCCAACTCTGGGTGATTCTCCCTCCTGTTAAAAGTAAACAAGCTCTTTCGTGTCCCACATTGGAGTGCAATTTAAAGAAAAGACGAAATGGTGATAACATATAAAGTATGGCATCGTACCCTGAAAGACCTATTGAATGTTAGTCCTGGAGCAGCAATTATTTCTTCGTATTCAGCTGCATCCAGTTCCCTAAGATGGTGAGACTTGAACAGCTTGGGGAGTATATGCTGCCTCAATGTGATCAGGAAAAAGAAAGGCAAGGGGAACAGTATTCCAGCTATGGGAATCCATGTCACTCCAAAGCAAACCAAGAAATACACACATTGGAAGAGTGTGAACAATACTATGTATCTGTAAGGTACTGACTCGACATAGGAAGCATGATCCCCCTCCAACAACCTGCGAAGATTATATTAAAGGTTGGTGTTAGAAATAGTAAATATTGACAGTGAAAGTCTCATGCTTTAATAAAATTGTTGAAAGAATAGTAACTTGTACTTACTTGTGCCACCTACTAGGTGTTACAAAAAGGAGTAAGATCCTTTCCCAAAATTGATTTCCTGGAAGACTATCAATGGCCATGTAAGCAAAATATCCCCACAGAACTGAAGTTGGTATCTTTTTTATGGCAGGCATGCCAAAGACTGATGCTCCAACAAAGATTGATTGTAAGAGATTGCTCACTCTCTGCTCCTTTACTCTCACAGGCAAATATGCATCAATGTGTTTTTCAGGATCAAAGTTACTCTTTTTGTCATGTCCTTTGTCTTCACCGTTTAAGACAACCTCTTTCAAATCCTCTAGTTCTTTGTCCACTAAATGATTCTGCAAGCAATCAAATTCATGATTAAAAGAAAACCTAGCCATGTATCAATTGTCATATAATTGAACATGAGCAAGAGGATTAAAGGCTTATATGCTTACATCTGGACAGTCATCCATTTCTATAAACACTGCTTGCATCTTTCCATAAATTTCAGAATTGCTAGCTTTAAGACTTATGCTTTCCTTGGCACTTTTAATCATCTTTCTTCGGATCATCTGTCATTGAAAAAGAAAATCACCATATCAAATATTCAATTCAACTATGATAGTTACTAACACTCAATTATCCTATCCACCTGTTTCTTGAGAACAGCTAGGCTCTTGGTATGCATAGGAGATTGAGGAAGAACTCCATTTGAAGGTGGTAAGCCAATTAATCCACAAAGCAAAGTCTGAAATTTTTATCCAAAGAAAATCATCAATTCCCCTAGGATCACTACTATAAATGACCATTAAACAATCAAGCACAAGAGAGATATATACCGTTAGTCCTAGCAACAATATGTCATAGTGATATGCAGAAGGTTTCTTGAGATTGAATTCCTTCTGTTGTGCCATCTGGGAAGCAACACTATGGTCAAAGAAGTAAAGCCCCGCTATCATTATGGCAGGAATAAAAGCAGCAAAAATATATGACGGAGAAACCTTCCCCATATCCTGCAGAAGATATTGTATAAGTAATGACCAAAACTACTAAAGTTAGAACTGCTTTGACTATATGCATTACGGATTACTTTGATTACTGTCCAGTGATGTAAAGATGTAGACTCCCAAACAAGAGGAGAGGTGAGCCTTCTGGGAACTCCAGAAGGCACTTTACTTGGTACTATGAATGATAGTGCTGTCCACACCACCACCATGAAAGGTACCCCATAGTCTGCAATGAAACTTCTAAACCACCCTGTTCAATAAACAAACTATGTCAGATTCCCCACACCAACCATACTATGGTTCAAATCACTTGAAATTCACTTAACAAACCTGTGCCATATAACCATGACCTTGCTCTTCTACTCTTTAAAGACGTATAGAGAAGGCCAAAGGTGAATATAATGCCCATCAATCCATTTGCATACAGCCAATCAAAATGGTACTTTTCCGATGTTGGGTCTCCCTCTTTAGGAACATTAAACTCACTTACAATTCCCTGAAATTGCAAAAGCTTGTGTCAAAGTAATTTTCCCATGTCTTATGCCAAATCATGTCTAATTTGATATTTGATACCTAGACTAATATACCAAAAACTGACCTTTATAGCCTCTTGAATGAACAAGACAGTGATCAACATGCCAAAAAGCTCACCCGCGATCCTTGTAAATCTGTTGATGATATTTCCAGCATTGAATATTGCTAGAAGAAATAGCAAGAGAGCAGTCCATACACAAACCCTGGGACGTTAATTATATCAATTAGACATTGATTGCACAACGAAGTTGGATCGTATAGAAAATGTTTTCCTTACCATCCTGCCCAAGCTAAAAAGAGTTCTCGTCCCAAGGAATCCTTATCTTTGGCAAAGTTGTACAAATAGGTGTACATAATGATAGTGGGTTCAGCAACTCCTACGATTAAGAGAGGCTGGCCACCCAAAATTGAGTGTATGATTCCACAAATAGCTGTAGAAGCCAGTGTTTCTACAGTGCTCAAGCTTCCATCTGTATACAAACAACATCTTGTTCAATCTCTGTGTCAAGTTTTTCACTTATAAAGAGAGTATCGAGTGAGACAGAAGAACTAATCTCTAATTTTCCATTCATACATTTAACTTAAAACCATTTCTTCTCATGCTCACTCTTGTAGTAAAATGCGTGAGGGGTTCAAAAAGCTTGTGCTAATGTATGAAACACACTCACTTTAAGAAGTTGTCATTTTAACTTTCATATAAACTAAGATGTACCTTGCTAAAATACTTCTAAATAAAATCAAGAGCATTTGTATATAATATCATGAGATTTATTCATGTAGATTCATTCTTTAGAGGAACCGTTTAGAAAATAACAATTTTGATTTTCTTATACTAAAACGTTTTTTTAAAAAGCAAATTGGTGGAGAATACAAATCCTAAGAGAAGTATTTGACAAGTTAATCCTTCTATAAACGAAATGTGTTGCCATCTTTGATTTACACATATATGTTAAGACAAACAGGACAAGAGAAGAAGATAAAAAAAAAAAACCTGTGTCTCTACTTAGCTGCTCGCCAAAGGCAATGACGGGAAGAGCAGAAGCAAAGAAAATATAGGTAGTTGGGGCCAATATTCTGTCAATAAAGAGAGTGTACATTAAAGAGTATTATTGTTTAAAAGTCTGCTTAATGAAGATATGATATATAAGAAACTTACCCAATTCCTGAGTAGAGACCAGTTCTCCAATCATCTTCATAGAACACAGCTCTTCCTCGAAGGTCCTTTTTAACACCCTTAAAAGGTGTTTTTAAGCTTTCCATGTTTGCACCCACACTGTGATGAGTCATACTCATTAAAAAATTCTTAAGAACCCAAGGACATAGAAAACGAGAAAAGGGAAAACATAACACGAATATATAATCACATATACACGCCTAAGTTTCTCTCCATTAGCTTTGGCTTTTTTTCACCAACCAATTTGACTCGAAACAGAGCGCATTGACCATTACTGGAACACTCAAAAGAAATGAAAAAACAGAAAAAGACGGAAATGAATGGCTTCACACGCGCGATTTACTTTCAGTTTCTGGAAGTGCTGTTCGATCAACAAGAAACCATAACAAAAGGGATATTAATAACACAAACACGAAACAACGGAGCTGGTGATAAAGACAAGAAAAAAAACAGTTAAACAAGAAATCAGAATTCCAACAATACAAAAAGAAAATCAAATTCATCACAGTAGATGCAGAATTAATATATAAACGAACCAACACGATTGAATAACCAAAATATATGATACATGCAGATTAAAAACTAATGTATAAATGTATGATATACGTTGTTAATACTGAATGCAGAATCGCTCACAGAAGGAAGGAGAAGAAAGATGATACTCTACGTAGCGCGCGGAAATGTTAAGGTGGCGAGAGGAGAAGAGCAAAAATAGGATTTGAATTGGTTCTTCTATTGAGTTTTGATGCTTTTATTAGGCTGATGAGTAATGAAACAGAGAGAGAAATAGCACGTTGTTCAAAGCCAAAAAATCCTACCTGGTCTCATTCTCACAAAAAAATTACTCTTTACATTTCTAAAAGCATTTTGCAAAAAGAATGAGTTATTTTGATACGGAAATTTTTTATATTTATTTGGTATTAATTTTTATTTTTATTTTTTTAAATTGTAAAACTTTACTTCTTTTTTTATATTTGTTTTATTTTTTAATGAGTTAAATAAATGTAAAGGTATATTATTCTCCTATTTTATAATTAAGAGTAGGATCATGTATATTTATATTTATTTAATATATTATAAAATTAAAATAGTTATAAAAAATGAATTTTTGTATTTTAAAAAATAAAAAACTATTAAATAAATGTAAAAAAATTTATATGCATTCAAAACATTATCACTGTTTACAATTTTGAGATGAATGAAGAAATTTTAGGTTGAAGGGAGAGAAAAAGCTGTTTCTGCAAACCAAGAACACACTATTAAATTTTTGTTGGAGAATGTGTTCAATATAAATGTCTCTCTGTTTTCTTTCTCAAAAATACTACTATTGTATAAAATTATAAATTAATTCATTAATGTTTTGAACAATTGTTACATTTATGTGAGGATAGATTTCTTTTTCTATTCAAGCCCATAACTAAATTTTTGTAAGAATCCTCACTCTTAATTTGTTATTTCATTAATTAAATCAACTATGAAAGTTTTATTAACTTTTTAATAATTAATTGAAATGGTACAATTTTTATGATCTTTTATTGGTTGACAATATAAGAATTGTATATATTTAAAAATTTATAGATTACTAAAAAAAATATTTAAAAGTGCAAATATATGATCAGTTAATTATAACAAATAAATTAAAGATTGAAAATAGAAAAAATGAAAGTGTATTGATGTATTGTTTCTTATTCTTATTTATATGTTTTTTTTTAATTTTCATATTTTATTCATTTTATTTTTTTTAATTATTTGATCCAGTTGTGTGTTTTAAAATCTTCTAGAAAAAGTTCGTTAATAATCGACAAAAGACCATTCTAAACTATTTTAAAAGCTTAAAGAAATAAGCATATTTTTAAAAAAATTAAGAAATCAAATTGGCCGTAAAAAGGTTGAAAACACTATGATTATAATTTATTCTAAGCTATTATGAAATCAGCATAGCAAACAGAATATATAGTATAATTAATAAAATATTTTATAAAACATAATAAATTGATTACTGCATTATACAAAACTTATTTAAGATTTGATGATTTAATTAATTTTTGTTAGAATGCTGACTTTTGACACCCACACCTTAATTACGATAATTAAATATAACACATAATAATATTTTATACTAAATTTAGAAGGAAAAAAATCAATTTAAAACGGTTTTCCTTTCAAACAAAATTTACTCTTTTTTTTATGTATAACAATGTTTGGAAGATTTTACTTTTTTTCATATTCTTTTTCACTTTTAAACACGTCTTCTTATTTAGTTAGGAGTTCATGAGATGTGAAGTTTTAGATCGGAGAAATTACCTTATATGATTGTAGAGGTAAACTTTAAATTAGGTTTTTAGAGAATCAATTTGGTGTTGTACGGTAAGCAAAAAAATTATATTTTGCATTGTAGGAATTGACCTATGTTGTAAGTGTGTTTGACATTCTTCAGTTGCACACAAGATTTTAAAAAAATATATATTTTCACATATATAATTTTTTCACATTTATTTTTATTTCTATTTTTTTATTTGATGTTTTTTTTTTTATAAATTAACATATATATATATATATATATATATATAAATACTATGTTAAGCTTAACCAAATTGTATTTAGAGATGATAACGGGTCGGGTCGAGCATGAATAATGTCTATCCGCAATCCGACCTGTCGGATAAAATTGTACCTGTTACTCGATTCGCTATATGTGCGGGTATCCCTTTAAAAAAATATCTGTGGGTATTTTAAAACTTGCGGATACCCATGAATATCCGAAAAAATAAAAAAAAATTATTTTATACATTTTTAAAATAAAATTACAATATATATATATATATATATATATAATTAAATATAAATTAAAATTTAACCCGCTATCTGCGCGGATATCTGTTTAAAAAATATCTGCAGGTATTTTAAAACCTGCAAAAAATAAAACAAAAATATTTTATACATTTTTGAAATAAAATTACAATATATATATATATATATATATAATTAAATTAAATATAATTTATTATTTTTTAATTAAATTTAACCTAATAAAATATAATTTAATATAATTTTTAATTAAATTTATTAAAAATATATATAAATTAATTTTTTTATTATTTTTTGCTGGTAACGGATATTCTCGAGTCAGATAGTATATTACCTGTATCCGACCTCGTTTAGAAGCGAATATTAAAATATCTAATACTTATTATTTGTAAATAATAAATATTGACGGATAGTAACTATCCATTGTAGATTTTATACGCGGATATATGTGTTCACATGTTCAATCTCACCTTCTGAAAAAACTCTTCTTTAAATCATACGGAATCTTGTTTGTTTTCTAGTCTTTTAGGATAATTTTTTCATTGGTAGAAATTTCATATAATATATATGTATGTTCTTTTTGTAAGGGTAGAACAGCTTTCACACGTAACTAAAGTAGATTATAATTATTTCAAGCTTATTGAAAAGAAGAGTTGGTAGTGCTATTTGATGCAGCATGTTGGCTCAACAAGAAATGGAGAATCAGAATCACTGTCACCTTTCCAACTTTCTCTTACTGTTAGGGAAGAAAATAATTATAAATGGTTGCACTCTGTATTCCCATTATCAGTTTTGAAGAAAAGAATTTGATTTTGTATTAATATAGCACAATGATTACTGTGTTCACCTTGCATTATTGGATTATGCTAAGCAACCATGTTGTCTTTTTTTTTTCTTTTTTTATTAATTATATGTTTTATTAGCATTAATATAAATGAAGAAATTAACAGAAAACAATAAGAAGTTTTAATGTTAAACCCATAAAATAATTTAAGAATAATAATGGTTTTAAAGATGAAATTAAGTTATTTTATTCATAAAAAAATAATTGTAAAAGGATAAAAGGATAAGTGACATTATGTTATTTTATTTATAAAAAGTTTGATTATAAGAAGATTTTATTTAAATCGAATTTATTTTATAAAAAAAAATTAAACCCTATCATAATTTAAAAAAGAGTAAGTTCATTTTCCAGTTCTATTTTTTAGTTAGTTTAATTTTTGAGACACACCAGTATTTGTTTAGTTATGATGATTATGATATGTTTAGATATCTGTATTACGTAGAAAATCTACTCGTCCATACACAAATTTCACGAGAGTTACAACCAGTTTTTTTTTTTTTTTCACTATTTTATACAGAGCTTCTTTACTTTGTATACAAAAATACTATTCTTTTTGTGATAATAAAATTCTTTCTTTTTGTTTCTTTGCTTTCTTATATGATACTTTTATACTGTGATCTAATGCATGTGTAGATAGTTAGAGCATCCTATAAGAAATATTGTTCTTTAGGTATATAAATTTTTGTATTACGTAGATCTCTTAGTTGAAAAAGTCTTAAATATATTTTAAAATTTAACTATGATTTTTTTAGGGTTAAATATGTTTTTAGTTCCTATACTTTTGGGCGATTTTGGTTTTAGTTCATTTTCAAACTAAGGTACAATTTAGTCCTTCAACTTTAGAAAACTCTGGTTTTAGTCTTTTTTACCAAATTTTTTTAACTTTATTTGTTGTTTTAATCGCGTTTCTCAATTAACATTGAAGCAAAAATGTGTCAAACAGTGTAAACAATCCAAATGCTATAATGAAACGTGCTTGAAACAGCAAAAGTTAAAAAAAATTGGTAAAAATGACTAAAATCAGAGTTTTCTAAAATTGAAGGACTAAATTGTACCTTAGTTTGAAAATAGACTAAAACCAAAATTGCCCAAAAATATAGGAACTAAAAACATATTTAACCCATTTTTTTATGAAGATATATATATATATATATATATATATATGTTTATTATCGATCGATTATATAAGATTAAAATTAGTAGAACAATTCTTCTAATTTGGAATGTTATACAAGAATATCAACTAGACACAAAAACAAAACAAATTAAGGGAAAATGTGAATTGTATATATAATTAATATTTGACATTATATGTTTGTGAAATTTTTTCTGGATGTGTCATTTAACTTTTTTTTTATATTATTATTTAATGTAAAAATTTGAATTCATATTTAAATGTCATTTTCTACGTCTAAAGGACATTGTGATTCTTTGACCATTTGAGAGTATTAAAATTCTATAGTGCGAGTTAGCAATGAAACACAAAAGTCCAACCCAACAGAGTTTTTCAGTTCTGCCAAGTCTTGCACAGAAAAAGTGTAGCTATAATCCACGAAATTTGGACACGCGTCATTAATATACCTTTTCTTGAAATAAATGATACAATTCAAAGTTATCAAAAAGAAGTTACGTTTGCTTTAATAAAATATATTTTATGTTAAACTATTTAAGATTAAAGGAATATTATTATTGTTTTTTCCAGTTAAGAGATGAAAAAATATTTGTACCTGGTGTATTATATATCACACGGTCATATTTATGTGATAGACCATATAGTCATTATATTACAGATTGAACTATTAAATTATCATGAAATCGTTACTAATACTAATAAATTTAGAGCAAAGTGTAATTATCATTAATTAGATTAATTAGACTGTAATTAGGTTGCTATTAATTCAAATAAGGAAATAGATGATTGCGTTTAATATATGTTATAATTACTGTACAGTCATTAACTTTGACATTTGAGTACTTTTTACAGATAATCTTTCGGTTTGAGTAAATGGGTATCGAAGACAAATGATGATGAAGACTAAGATTTGGTCATTAAAACATACATTACACAGTAAAACAGATAACCAAATTGGGGATCAGATGCAATGTGAAAGAGTTAAGGGTGAGGTACCTGTTGGTGGAGGCGAACACCTTATACAACGTGTTGATCGGACATCTATGCTTGAATGTGTTTGGTGCATCCTCTCCACACCTCACTTGGCGATGATGTTCCTTTCTGGAAGGAGAACCATCTACATGGTCCATGTGAACTAGAAGATTGCTCAAGAGTGTACCTAGTGGGGCTAAAAGTTGAACCCTGTGTTTGACCTAGGAAGATCAGGAGATCAACAGTGGTGATGGCTGACCTAGATCCAATGATGAACATAGAAGATCAAATGGAGTCGCAAAGCAACCTTAAACCCTTAACCTAGACAAGAAGGAAGGTCAAGTCACGAGTGTTAGCAGCTCCTTATGTCGAGAGCACGAAAGAGCTTTAGAGAAAACATTAAAGGCCAACAACGACATATTCGCCTTGACCACGGTAGATATGTTGCGCATTAGCACAAGTGTGATATCCCATAAACTTGTCTTGTTTAAGGATGCATGCCTGATGGTGTAGAAGAAAAGAAAGTTGAGAGAGAAGGTCAAGTCACGAGTGTTAGCAGCTCCTTATGTCGAGAGCACGAAAGAGCTTTAGAGAAAACATTAAAGACCAACAACGACATATTCGCCTTGACCACGGTAGATATGTTGCGCATTAGCACAAGTGTGATATCCCATAAGCTTGTCTTGTTTAAAGATGCATGCCTGATGGTGCAGAAGAAAAGAAAGTTGAGAGAGAAGAAAAGGAATGTCATGAAGACTGAAGTAAAGAAACTCTAGGAAGCAAGTTTCGTTTGAGGAGGTTACGTAGTCTCCCACCATCATATTGACAAGTGTATGGACATGTATGTAAATGATATGATGTTAAGAAATCAGATGGTGAGAAACTGATTGATCGAGGAGCATATCAAAGATTTCGAAAATTTTGGTCAAATAGTAAATATGTTATTTAATTTTTTTAATATTTTTATTTAATATTAAATTTCAATTCATATTTAAATGTCATTTTGTTTCTAAAGTATATTTTGATTTTTGACGAGTTGAGAGCACTAAAATTATGTGTTTTTCAGTTCTGCCACGTCTTGCAGAGGAAAAGTGCAGCTATAACCCACAAAATTTGGACATTACGTATACGCTATATATGCCTAAAAAATAAATGTACAAAATATAAACAACCCCACACTATCATTTAAATCTACGAATATAATTATATACCGTAGAGATCAAGTTAATTAAGTTAATTAGTATTTTAGTATATACGTTTTTAAAATAAATGGTACAATTCAAAGTTATCAAACAAGTTGCGTTTCCTTTAATAATATATTTTATATTAAACTATTCAAGATTAAAGGAATATTATTCTTTTTCTTCCTAATTAACAATTGGATAAGGCAAAAATATTTATATCTCACTCTTCATTTAAAACTTCAAGGTAATGAAATTTTACAATCATCTATTCAAAATATTAAAACAATATATTAATAAATTTTTATCTTTATATAATATTCTAATTTTTTACTTTTATTTTAATATAAAATTTAGACTTACATTTAAAATTAAAAATCCTTATTGGTATTTAGGTAGTTTGTACTCACAATATTTATTATTCGTAATATTTATTATCCGTAAGTAATAATTAATAATTTAAGTCCATTATTTTCGAAAATATAAAATTAGGTTAAATTTAATTAAAATTAAATTTTAATTTATATTTAATTTAATTTTTATTATATTTTACTTTTTTTTGTAATTTTATTTAAATTTTATTTTAAAAATTTATAAAATATCTTTAATATCTAATTATATTGCGAATTGTAAGAGTTATTAAGAGTTGTATAAATCTCTAAAAAAAATATTATCTTGTCTTTTCTCCCATCATATCTGTATTTATAATAAATCAATGTTATTGATTAAGATTCACTAAAGTTTGTTGAGTTTATAAAATATACTTATACTGATTTTGATGTTTTAACAAAACTGTTGAATTTTTAAAATGCGATTTTGATATTTACCGAAAGTCCAACAAATTTTTTAATTGTTTGCTTAATTTATTTAATTAATTATTTGATATGATGAATACATAACCTTGTTTATTATCATTTCATTATAATTTCAGATTTTCAAGATGTGTTTGGATATGTTTCTTAAACTTTTTCGATTGAAGTCATTCAGCCTTATATAACACATATAATAATATATTATTGTTTGATGTGGATTGGATTATATAATATTATAATTCTACAGTATAAATGTATATGATTATCCAAATATAGTTGATGGAATAATATTATGATATATTTGAGAAATTGTGAGTTATACGTGTTAATGTTTATTATTAGACATTATATTTACTAGACAAAAACTAAAAGATATCTCTCTACAGTGTAATAATTGTATCGTATGATCCGATGATCAATCATAATTCAGATAAGTTAACAATTTATTAATAAACTTAGTTATAATGTAAATTGATCACTTATAAATTAGAAGACATTAATCTTAATGATGATAGATAAAATATAATTATCTATAATTGGATAGTGATTAACTTACGATAAAAATTTACATCGAAACCTATAAACAAATTTATGATAAAAAGATAAATTACTTGTATTTACAACAGTAACCTTGAGTTGACTTTGACAATAAAATATTTTTTATAAATACTTTCCAAATAGTTGGACAAACGATTTTATCCAACACTTAAACTTCAAAATAATACTCAAATTTTAGATCACACAACACAAATTAAACCTTTAACCTCGATCTCACACCCAAACATGTATAATTTATATTATGTAAGTTTACTAAGTCAATGACAAATATTATCTTGACATACTATTAGTTTTTCTGTGTAATATATATTTATTAAAGTGTAATACCATGTAATCAAAGTTTGATGTTATATTTTATAATTATTACTTGAACTTATTTATGTATGAATTGTATCATATATTTGATTAAAATTTTAACATACTTTTTTTATTATTTTATTTTTTCTGTGTTATGTAACATAGTCAAAGTAATAATAGTATAATAATAATATAAAATATGATAGTAGAGAGGAATTATACAGAAACGTAAGAAAATTGTACTTCTCATAACGTAGTTAAAGTAACAACAATATTATAATTATAATATTAAAAATATATGATAGTAGAGAGGAATTAGATAAAAAGGTAGAAAATTGTACTTCTCATGTTCATTTTTCTTTCACGTCATAAAATCTTGTGTATTTTTATTTATTTTATACGATCTTTCTTCTTTAGTTCTTTTAGAGTTTTAGTCATAAATTTTAGTGGAGATATTTGAAAAAAAATAAGTATCTCAACTTTTATCCTATACTAAATTTCGTATTTGAATAAATTTTTATATAGGTTTTTATTGGAAATAATATATATATATATATATATATATATATATATATATATTGTGAAAATGTAGTTATGTGAAAAACTATTATGAGGTAACAGAAGGTAGTAAAGATTTAGAATATAATTATTTTAATTTTATGGTGATGATAAATATTTGTAATATTGAATTAAGTTTGTAAAAGTGATTGTTTGTATTGATTTTACTGAATTGAACTTTATAATTTAAGTAAATTGATCTTTGAGGTATTAGTATTGGCACTTGAATTATTTGGACAAAGGTTTTTCATTAAACTACATCTATTTTGATATATGAAAAATAATAAAATGGTTAAAATAACCCAATTGGATATTTAGATACACATAAATATGTTTTTGAACTATGTAGTATTTTATTAAGTAATACATACTCATTTATATTCATTATTTACTCAAAATATTAATATTTTTACTGACTTGAGTCTCATAAAATTTTTGTAATTGGATGTTTCTAAGTTTCAGTTTTTAAAAATATACATCAAAATTTTTCAATTCACTCAAATTTTATCACTTATCAAAATATTCATGTTTAGAATTTCGATAAAAACATTTATCATAAGATATTTAATGAAAAGAAATGGATAATTAATATTGTTATTATCATACATATATTAAAGCTACATTATAAACAAGATAAAGAAAAGGTAATACGAAGATATTTTTTTAGATACCTTAGGCAAATAAATTACTATTTAATAACTTACTAGCACTTAACAAAATTAACTCAGGACCATCTTATACTAAGAAAATTAAGTATCATTTAAACCTATCATACGGCTTATTAATATTATAGATAGAAGAATGCACGGTAAAAAAAATCTCTTCATGATACTAAATTAATATTTTTAATGGATACTTACGAGTAATAGGTATAGTTATTTAATTATTTGTTTGTTGATGAGACGGGTTAGGGATCATGTATCTGATCCATGGATCACTGCTATCTAATTATTGGTATTTTTTCTTGAGTTTTTTTTTTAATTTAAGTAACTAAAATAAAATTATTAGTAAAAGAAATACTAATAATAAAAAATGGTTTAAAATTAGATATGACAAAAATTAGATAAAATTAGATATGACAAAAATTATGAAATGAAAACTCATTATAAAATTATTTTTTTTGTAAGAAATTATTTAACAACGAGTATTTCTATTTTTTTTTTTCAATTGGAGCTACAGTAGTCATGATAGAGGAAATGTTAGGGTGAACAAGGGTTTGGGTTTTTTTTTTTTTTTTAAATAAAAATTATTAAAATATCCTTAATCTTAAAACTTAAAATTCATGATATATTAGGATATTTTTGTCTATAAAAAACCGATACACATTACTAAAATATATCAACTGAACAACAGACGTAAGCAAGTTAGCAAACCCTATATATATATATATATATATATATATATATATATATAAATAGATAGATATTATGATATTTATAAGTATGAAAAAAACCTGTCAATATTTTTCAGTGATATCATATGGATAATGGAACTAATAACAAAGTATGGTTTTTAGATATTTTTAGATAAAACATGTAGTGAATTAACATTACTTTATGTGATTTGACTTGTCAATTTTATATGAAAGTCTAAGTATCACATATAAATAACAAAGTTGAATACCATATAAGAAAAAAATCTATAAATTTAATGATTTAATGTTTTGAATTAAAAGTGACATTATACTTAATACATGTCTTATTAATATTACTTTTATACCTTAATCTCAAAAAAAAAAAAAAAACTACCAATAATATCATAATGACTTAAACTCAAAGTCAAACTATTACAATAATTTTTATTAAAAGTCCTTTTAGACAGAGGTTCTTTTAAACATATTTCCTCGTATAGGATCTGATAACAAAAATGTAGAACTGTAATTTGAGTTCTTAACCCGTAGATTGCTCCCCACCTCCTCTAAAACCAAATCCTATTTTTGTAACCCACTTAATAGAAGTTTTTAAAAATCTCTAGACCCTAATGTTCCACGTAAAATAGGTTGGGACAAGGTTAGAATAGGAATACCAAAAACTAAATTATCTTATTTTTAATGTATTTTCAATTATTTCTTTTATTTGCTTTGTCAGTTTTCACATGATATTTTACTAATATTATTTTTTTCTTCTTTTTGCAATGTTGAGTACCCAAGAAAAATTATAGTATAAAAATTTTATTGCACAAGGTAATTTTTTATTATCTAATAAAAAGAAGAGTTAGTTTCTGAAAAATGAAAGTTAATTTATATATTTTCTTCTAATATATTATTCCTAAAGAATATATAAGTATTGGTTTTATAAAAATCAATTCAAAATAACTTTTTAATTATAATCATATTTCATATACATAACTTTAATATTTTAAAAAATTGAAAATATAATATATGTTGAGTTTGATTAAGCTTAAAAATAAGATAGTTTTGAAAGAAAAATAATGTTCAAAAGTCATTTTTTATAAGTCCAAAAATTACTTATATATGGATACAATTGAAAAAACACATTTTCTTTAAATTCTTACATGTTTTGAAAGTTTTTATGAATTTATTTTGATAAACTATTTAAAAAGGATTATATATAAATAAACTTTTAACTTATTTTTAGTTTTGACATCTAAAATATAATAAATGATTTTTTGTTTAAAAAGAAATTATATTTTTCTCAAAAGAAGCATTCACAGAAAAATCAAATAAATTATTATTTTTATAAAATAGTGCTAATATAACATAAACATTTTTGTGTATATCAAAATTGAATAAAAATATACAGTTTTATAAAATAAAAAAAACTATAAATTAGTACAATTGCATAATTTGATTACTAGTAAATATAATTAAGTTATATCATCAATTAGACCAATAAAATAACTTAATCATAAAACTTTCGAATGTTATTAAAAATAAAATAATCAATCTATTAAAAGAAGACTAATATTTGACTCTATAATTTTTTCTAATAAAAGATTTTTTTAATCCTATAAAAAATTTTAATCCCAAAACCTATATAAAGTTAAGACCAAATTCTATAAAATGGATTAATTTAACAAGTCTACATGAATATAAGTTTTTTAAAAATAAAACACCCTTCCTTACATTGTGACTCCACGATGACTTCCTTACATCTCTTCTTTTTTATGTTTACGGAATTTGTTCAAATAAATTTGAGATATAATTAACTTATTCTGTCTCGAAATAAAGTTTAACAAATATATTATAGAGATGTAGTGATTATACCATATTTTTATAATATTTATTTTTTCATTTATTTAAACTGCATATATATATATATATATATATATATATTATATATATATATAATAATAATAATAATATAAGAATTATTAATTTTTTTTTCTTATATCAATACGAACATTGGCAGTTGCAAAAGGTGAAAAAAAAGGTTGTTTTGAATGCGTATGAACTGAGAATGAAGCTAACATTAGGGTGGTGTGACCTACTTTATGGCATCATACCGTCGTTTGGTAAATAACGTATCATTCCTTAATTAGTATAAGTTAGCTTAAGACAAAGTGGTGTGTCTTCACTTTATTATATCACCGATTTAAGCGTATGAAAGTCTCACATTCCATAAAAGTAAATAACATAAATAAATAATAATTATAATAATAGTTATATTTTTAAGGATTTTGATTGAAGAGATTGAGGAAACCATAGAATAGTTTTCATTGATTGAGACGTGTGCAAGTATCAAAATCAAACTTACATGGTTTTGATTTCTCCGAAAGTTAATTTATATTTTCTTCTATTATATTATTCTTAAAGAATATATAAATATTAGTTTTATAAAAATTGAAAATAACGTATGATCAAAGAATGAAAAATTGAGTGTAAGATTATTATTGATATTTGTTTGAATTTTTTAATTCAGAATAACGTATTGAAAATTGAGTGAAAAAATTGAAAATAACGTATTGAAAAATGAAAAAAAAAATTAATAATTGATTTTTGTGTAAATTATTATACATGACTTGAGTGTAAGAATATTTTTGAAAAAATTAACACGACTAATTCATAATCTAGGAAAAGTTGATTCTAATAACTTCAATAACACATTCCTCTGAAACTGGAAATGACATTTTAAACAACACGAACATTATTGGCAAAAAAATAAAGCTTAAAAAACGTGAGAACTCAAGTTAAATACAGTTTTGTAAGAAAGTGAAAAAAAGAAAGAAAAGAAAAAGTTGTTTTGAATGCATATAAGGAACTAAGAATGAACCTAACATTAGGTTGTTGTGACCCACTTTTTGAGATCATGCTCTCGTTTGGTAAATAACGTATCATCCTTTAATTAGTATAAGTTATCGTAAGACAAAGTGGTGTGTCTTCATTTTATTATATCACCAATTTAAGCATATGATGGAATTTATATACGGGTTTGATACCATTTATTGAATTTATCGACAAGGAAATTCACTTGTTACTATAATATTAGCGAGATCTGAGTTCAATCGATAAATTAATACTATCCTATATTCAAAACTTTAAAATAATAAATTAATGAGTTTTTGTAACATCCAAATATCACGGTTCAATATTTTCAAAAACCTTTCTATAAATCATTTATGAAAGATAACATTCTTTATTCAAATGAAATGCAGAAGCTAAAAACATAATCATAAATGTTATTTAGAAATCTCAAAATATCACCTTTACATAAAAATGCCAAATCGAAAAACTTTAAAAAATAAATAACAAGTCCTCGAACATAACATCTCAACTCTCGTCAGCTGCTCAGATCCGATCTTATCTGCAAACCATATACTCCCGTACAAGTACGATCATCGTAGGTGGAAACCACATCCACAACTTTTAGGATGAGCAACCAGAAATATCATCAAATCAATCAATATATCATTTATAACTCAGTTGTTAAGTCTTTATCACAATTCTACTACATCCAACAATCAATAATACTCAATAAGACTACAACAACTATCATCACACTCCTATACCATTCCTTTAACTAGAATTTGTACCATTCCCATTAGCTCTATCTCACCTGTCGAACAAAGGCAACTCGTGCCTATACCAAATTCTCTTATAACCCATTTTCTCATCTTCTATACTTCCACGGATATTCTATTTTACCGAAATAAAACAATTCGAGTGGTCATCCACCACAGCTTCGGACCTGTTTCCCCTGCTCCACAATGTCTACCACAACACTGAACTCAACATGAGTTGGAATCCTACGGGCGAAACATTCATCCCTTTCTACCCTCCCGTAAGAGGAAAGGTCAGCACTCGAATTTCCAGTCTCTTCTACCGCCCCTCCAGGATGAAGAGATCCACTTTTCTACCCTCTCGCAAGAGGAAAAGTGACCATCCGCTATAAGGAAGTATAAAGAAGAATATATTTAATATTACTCATTCCCGAGTCAACTTATTGATTCACACACCCCTTTTCATTCCATGAATATCTACCGAAATTTTATAACTCCTACAACTTTTCTTGAATAAAAACAACATTACGTCATACTTCCCTTTTCATGTACGCATACATAAACCACACCCATGCCATAAATTCATTTACTATTTCCCTTTGACCCTCTCGGCAGCATACCCAAAATTTCAATCATTTTAACACCACACAATACCTCATTTAATCCCATACAACAACATCTCTACCACCACATATTAACATATAATATACTAAACACACACCCAAGGCCCCACTAAAAATAATGACGCACCCATCACGTCATCTCGTGCCCCTTAGTTTCTCCCGCCATTCCATATCCATACACAAATATTGTCACGTCACTACTGTATATACATTAACTATATTGTACACTTATCTAATTTCCCCCACCATTTCATAAAAATAATACAATAACCACACCAATAACAAATCACCAGATTTATAACATCACTTCTAATAAGATGCATATTACACCATAATATACATTGTTCACCAATCACAAGGCTCATAACACAATCTCATTACATTCCACCTTTAATCACAATAATAGACGTTAATTCATCAATAACATGCATTATTCACCAATCACAAAGTTTATAGCACAATTTCGATTTAAATGTTAAATAATTCTAACAAAACTGTCAATGCCTATTCCAACATATTCCATGCATAAATCAAACTTTCTTACCATTAAAATTCCCATGTAAACCTTTTACAGAACTCCTATATATAAATTCACACTATATTAAAAGAATATAATAATTTACGAAACCCCAACTTCAACATATATATTAAAACACTTAACTTCCTCCTCTTTAATTATATATATAAACATATATTTATATTATATTAACATAATATATTACCGTACTTTCTTTATATATCTATACTATTATAATATAATATATATACCCTTTTATAATAAAAACCCGTAAAGTTTACTTTTCCTCACACTTATTATTCTAGACTACCACCAAGCATTTCTTCCTCACAATTTTCTTCACTCACAACCATTCACCTAAGGTTTTAAAACAAAACAAACACATAACCCTACCCTACGGTTTGAACCAGGGTCTCAATACCAGCAAACACTGTAAATATCTAAATGTATAAGCAAGAAACCTCAGGCAACCGAAACCAATCGCCCACTTCACAAACGTTGCATAAATAAAACAATAGTCGTAAGAACAACTTCAAGATCATCACCCAACACATATACATACAAGATAAATCTAGCTACTCCCTTTACCTGGCCTCGTATGATTTTTGTTTCCAAAATCACCAAGAAAGCTTCACAACGTCACCGATGATCCTCCCATTTTTGATGCCCCGTTCTTCGCTCTACTTTCTCCTAGAAAACGTTTTTTATCTCCCTTATATGTCTAATTTTCGTTTTTTTCTCTTAAGGTACCAAAATGCCAACCCCTTTTTACTCTTCTCCCTTTTATCCTCTTCTTTTCTATCTCTATCATTTTAATATTGATAAAATCTCTCAGTTTATATCTAAAACCACTAAGATTTCCTCTCTTATTCTCTCTTAACTACTTTTTAAAATATCATCAACCACCAAATCTTTTTAAAATCTACAATATATAATAATGATTTTCTCTAATAATAATATTTCTTTTAATCTTTAAACCCACCAAGATTATATTTCTTATTTTCATTTAACCGCTTTTTAAAATAACAACAACTAAAACTTCTAAAATATTTACATAATATTATTTTATTTAATATCTAGGTTAATTAATTTGTATACTTTTCCTTTCTACATACTCCCTTAATTAATTTCTACACCAATTAAATAAAGGTAAAAGACCCCTTTGCTCCTAGGCAAAAATATAAAAATAAAGAAATAACATAACAAATATGTTCTAAAAAAAATAAAAACACAAAAACACTAATCTCCAAAGTCTTAAAAATACATTATTTTTTAAAACCCCTATTTTTTAGGATCTCACAGTTTTCACTGTTATATGTTATTCTACTTTTTTATTTCTATCAAAAAACTCACTTATAATTCTAACTATTTCGATTATAGGATCGAGTCACTTAAGTTCTTCACAATTTCTTCCAAGCTCCATTCGGTCACCGTCCTGTTCTCCAATCTTCTGTCCACCGTTTGGAGGGGTACCTACCAAAGGTCCTCCGATGCCAAAGTCACTAATTATCCGTACAGTAATCCGAGTGCAATAATAAATGCGCAGTAAATGAGAATACTTACCTCTTACTTTTGACTTGTAACTTGTATTTATAGTTTTCATTATGTGCTTTGGATTAACGAACCTTAATCTAGACTCAATCACAGCTCAATCACCCATAATCAATGTTTTACCTTAATTGTAGCCTAAATTGTGGCCTAATTGTGGTCGGTCGGTTCTAATGCGTGTTCACTTGCCGTTCGGGGATAACTTTCCGACTCTCTTGATACACTAACCAATAATAATTGTATTTTTAAAGATTTTCATGGAAGAGATTAAGTAAACCATAGACCAGTTTTATTGGCTGAGACGTGAACATGTATCAAAATCAAACTTATTGAATTTTGTACACTAATTTTGAAATATGAACAAAGAGAAAATGGTTGTAGTCAGAGGTTTACTACCACTCGCCAACTTTTGTCACTTTCCGACAGTCCAAATTAACAAAAAACGAGGTTGACTATGAATATTCCGAAAGTTCAGATTTCTTTTGTTGAACATGAAAAGTGAATTGAAAACATTGGAATTAAATTAGAGAATATGCATTGGACCTCTTGATTTTGTGATGAAGATGGTTGTGAAAATGTGTGCTGTGGAAGAACCAACGTGGCATGATAAACCCTGAAATTGATGAAAGGGTCTTATTGACTGTGTCATGCAAGTTGGTGGCAAGAAATAGTGACAGACGATGCTACTGCATCTGTGTAATGATCACCTCTAATGGATGATCGAGAAAGACTGGTTGGGATCAAAATCAATCTGCCATTATTTTCGAAAACTTTAGGACCATAATAATAATAATACGACAGTGGCCATAAATATTTAATGGTTATGTATGTTTTCTTAAAGAAGACAAAAAAAATATTTTTTATTAAAAATGTTTTTTTAATACGTTCTATTGTATTTTTTAATCTCACAATGTGGTTTTTCATGAAAAGAGATGATTAATAATTTTTAACAAGCTTCTGATAATTCATAACAAAAACAGAGATGGGGAACGGAATGAATAGAGTTGCTTATTTGCCCTTGTCGAAAGGCTCAAACCTTTTCAGTCGGGTATTACTATTTGCAACCTATTTTAGTTCTTTCTTTCACAAAATATATATTTTTTATGAAGTAAATATTCTTTTTAATTCCTTAATTTTTAGTAATTCAAATTAGTATTTTTTAAACTTTGGTAAACTAATTAAATTATTAACTTATTTAATTATTTTAATTAAATTTTATTAATTTATTTGACATTTAAAACATATTTTATCATACCATTTAAAATATTTACAGGGTTTGATATATTTTTACTGTGTTTTACACATTTCTAAAGTTAATAAAATTTGGTTAAAAAAAATAAATTTATATATTTCTAAAATTAAACGATTAAATTAGATCAAAGTTTCAAAAATAAACTAATTTTAATTTTTTTACTGAAAATTAAGAAATCCAAAACAAATTTATCAATTTAGGAAAATTAATTTAGCTCATCAACTTTAGAAATGTATGAATTAAATTCTTTTAACTAAATTTTATTAAGTTTATTTGTCGTTCAAAACATATTTCAAAATAACATTTAAAATATTTACACTATTTGACACATTTTTTTCTATGTGTTTTAAATTTAATAAAATTTGATTAAAATGATTAAATTCAAATATTTTTAAAATGGAAGAATTAAACTGGATCAAAATTTTGAAGAAGGAATAATTCTAATTTTTAGTCAAGTTAAAAGGACAAAAAAACAAATTTATCAGTTTAGGAAAATTAATTTCCATTACGTATAAAATAATGAAAAGTAGTTTGTGTCGTGTATCATTGCATCATTTATAATGTGAAAACCAGCTTGCAAGGCTATTTCTTTTTGAAACTCAACAATCTCAGTTTACTCTTGTTTTAAATTCTAAACCTAATCATTTATAATATGTAACCCTTTTCTGGAAATGAAAGGAAATAAAACTCTAAGTTGGGTAATCCAAAATGAAGATTTGATATTTTGGATTAGCTTTTCCAAAAAGGTAGAGTGATATTAGGACAGAGTGCCCATTTTGTCAAAGTTTATAAACTTTCAGGCTCTGCACTCCATCCCGAAAACAAAATCTAGAAATTCACATATTTAATGGGGTGCGAGAAGAAATTTATGGAGTGTAGAAAGAAGCAGCCCAACGTGTAACTAAGCTTATATTGAGGGCCCAAATAAACTCGAATGTGAAAGGGCTGAATGTACCTTGCATTTTAGGCAGGAAAGTGGTACCTATGGAAGGCGAGGACGGCGTCTGCATCAGCATTCAGTATTCGGCTTTTCAAAAGATGAGATTAAAGAGGTTAAAGTAACTACAAACAAGGTAAAAACCTCAAATTCAATATCTTCTTATGTACACTGATTTCCATGTGTAATTAATAATATATACTTAGTAATTTGTACAGATAATCATCTTTCTAACATTGTCTGCATTCCCTTCTGATCCTTTCTTGTGTACTGATTCAACCAATTGACTTTAGTAATAGAGAAATGTGAAGAAAATAAACCATGATTTGACTAATTCGATTGCATGAAAAAGATTGAATTGTAAATGTTTTGGTAAAGAGAAATTGGGTTAGATAATAGGGAATATATTTGAGCAGAGATAGGAAATGTAAAATACTGTATTGAAGGCGAAAATTTCAATATTGAAATAGTTGCCAATTTACATCCCTTCCATTCTATTTCCCAGACAAGAACAAGAAAGCTTTGATTGAAAGGATAATTTCTACTACTGTATTAAGAAAATTCTGCATGTATTCACACAAAGTTGTTCAAAATACAATGTACACACAGCTAGCACAAAACTTGACACCAGTTGAGACATTGGAGTGGAAGCCACAAAGGGTGGTCCCTGATGGGAACAAAATAGGTGGAGAAGTCGAGAAGATGCATCCATCCTAACTACAATTCTCCTTGTATCTGAGAAAACAGAACCTAAACAGGCCCCTCAAAATTGGGTTAGATTGCTATTGATTAACAAAAAAGTTGGAAAGAAAAATTCTTTCGAGTTCGATTTGAGAATGACTAGTCAGAAAAATTCCTGTCCATTTTAAGCTTGCTCTTCACATCTTGTATTTCCTTCATTTGTCGCTGCAAGGCAAAGAAAATACGTGAAACCAGCCACAGGAATAGGCATATAAGATAGTATGCGATGCATTGGCGATATGCAAGAAATAATTCTTCACAATGCTCCACCTGATATAGTGCATTCCAACATGCATTAAACTTCGCATAATGCAGTAACCATTCTATAGACATCGGGTACTCTATTGTATTGGGCTGAGAGCAATGGGAGGTTGATACTGCATTTCTCTGTAAAGGCAGGAAACACGCAATTTAAAACTTCTTTTCTTGTATAGGTAAATGAATGAATTAGGTGAGTAAGGTTACCATCTCCTGGTTTTGCCTTTGAAGCGCAGTTCTGTCAATGACCAAATGGCCAGTGAATTTTTTCTTCTTGTCAGGCTCACGGAGAATTCCCTTCATGGCACTGACAATCCTGTAGAAAATCTATGAACAGTACATACTATGCAGTATAAAATGACTTAGAAGATCGATTTTGGAAACAAGGTGGTTTTTGCTTAAGAGCAAGACAATAAATGCATTATTGCAATTTTAGCAAGATATGGGTAATATGAACCTAAGTAAAATTGGTCAACGATCCATTTTTCTGAGTTTAAATATCTGGAATCAATTAAACAAAAATGATAGAGAAATTAAAGATAGTTAGTATGGAGAGAGGCATCAAGAGTTATTTGAAATTCCATAGTAACAGACTCTAATGCAATTTTTATCATCCAACTATTCTATATGGTAGTGAATATTGGACTTGTTAACATGGGAGAAATTTGAGAGGAGTACTTATGAAAGTGCTAAGAGAAATGTGTGGTCACACAAGACTTTGGAAGTAGTTATTGATCTCATGGTAAATAATATTCTTGAAACTCTTATTTTTAAAGCAAACCAAATGGCATTTTGTGATTCATAGAGTCGTCCTCACGTAGTGAGATAAGGGCTTTGTTGTTATTATTGTTTGTCTGTATGTGAGTCTGTATATGTTTGTGTGTGTAGATAGATAGATATAGATAAATAATGGAAAGTTTAAATAGTTATAAAAGATCAAAGCCATCCAATAAGATATGCACTTCCTTCCATTATTTAATACTTACCCCAAGATCAATTATAAAATGTTGTAAGGTTAAACCTTTGGTTCAAAATCCCTGCTTTTGTTTTTTATTTCTTAGTGAAGAAATATAAACTTAGCCGCTATTCTGTGGTGACTTTCATATCTGGAGATTTACCATTAGGATATCAACGAAGTAGAACCTATTAGGTGGTGTGCAACTATCAACATAACTGCCTGTGACCTGGAAATAATGATTATTGCATAAATTGGATATTAAATCCATTCAGCTGCAAGCCTGAGGATCTAGGATGGCATATCAATATCGATTTGTGTATCTTTACCATCAATAATTTGAATAAACATTCAAGTACATGCAGGAAGCATATGCAGCACCTTCCGGGATTGCTCAACAATAATGCAGCTAGTGGGCAGAGTTTCCTATTTGCCAAATATTCAACCTCATAATATAATTTTTCATGAGGTTGAAGGTGTTAACTTACCTAGATGCCCCCAAAGTTCTTAAACAGGCAAAATTATCACTGAAACGATATATGAATCTTAGGAGAGTAATTCAGCATCAAAAATAAAAATAAGAGATGCGATACCTCCCTTCTCCAAGACTAAGGAATCTTCTGTTTAACTCGGATATTGCTGATTCAGCTTCACATTTTGTTTTAAAAATAACAAATGCTCTACCTGTCAATAGATGAGAGAACACAATAAATGGAGGATCTAAAAAGTCACAACATTTATTATGCCCCCACTGAATTTATAGGTTTCATCATACGAATAAAAGAGCCACAAAAAAATTAAAATGGGACTGTTTGGCGATTTTAAAGGTATATTTGTAAATACCATAGTATGTACTGGAACTCGGGATCCATTCTATCATCCTTGCCTGAACCTTTGCTTTGAGAGCACACCAAATAAGATCCTGAACAAGAATTGAGGAAAAAGAAATTAAAAAACTAGACCACTAGAAACAGGCCAGATTAATTTATAATCTAAACTTAAAGTTCCTCTTACGAAGAAAAATAGTTCATCTGACAACCGATTGTCTCAACACGTCAATTTAATTTTCAATTACTTGATAATTGTCTAGTCATGCATAGCAAGCACATCCACACACAACATATAGGTCATTTTAAATAGAACAATAATAGGAGAACCGGATGGCAAAGGTGTAAGGAAATTGATATAAGTTTTGTCATTTAAATTTTTATATCAGCACATACATTATTTCAGTTTCAACTAATAGAAGAATTTCCCTCTTCATTTGTCATATTACATACAAATCCACAACTGTTCCTGTGTCTCCTGATGTTGAAATTTCCATACAGCTGGATTACAATCTTATAGGCTTGTAACCTTTAAAAGTTCAATGCGCAAATAAAGTAGGCAAGTAAAAATATAAAAAAGCTCTCTTCAGCTGAAAGTAAAAAACAACTTAAGAATTTGAAAAATTGGATCCAGTATACCTCTACTTCATATGATGTGTAGGATGGATCCAGATTATTCAGTAAAACCAAGGTATCCAATTCTTGAGCTCTCCGCAGTCTTTCATCCCAAGGCTACAAATGCAATTAACAACAAATCAAGCATACCTATAGTATATCTGTACTATTATATATGTATGGTTCGACACAGGTAAGAACCGGAATCTTTACAATGATTAATAAGCAGGAACGTCACTTCATTCATTTTGTTCCGTTATAAAATAAACTTCTTTTGTAACAGTTCAAAAACAGAATTGTTTGATTTTATTAAAGTAATAATACTAACATATACTTAGAAAGTAAAATGACACTAAGTAATTAACAGACTTTATCTAACAATTTCTTAATTTTAGAAACTAAAGCGACATCACCTACCACGTTTAGGGGGCCGCAGTGGCTGTTACTCCCAAGAAAAGCAACATTATTTCAAACCAACCTAGGCAAGTGTCAGTGTACTAAACTAGCAAAAACTCATTTAAAAGTGGGCACATGCAATTGTTATAGAGTGACTAACAAATGCTTTATTCAGTTATGTGAATGTTATGGCACACAAATAGTTTGGTAAGCTTTGAACCAACATCGCAAGTAGACTAACCACTCAAATTTGAAAGCAGCTCATTGAGATTATATTGAAAAAATTAATGACTTAATAGGAAAATGACCTAAATGTGGAGAATCAAGAAAAACTATATATGGAAGGGGCGACCACAATAACTATAGTAGCATTTCAATTACAAACAAATTTCTCTAAGCTAATATAGCTGGAATTGTTAATCATCAAACTGCCTGATTATTTCAAGTGAAAAAGAAAAAGGATTCTTTAGCACAGAGCAAATGTTCAGAAACTAATTAGAATTTGGCAGATAATTTAAGTCATAGGCATATCTTGAGATCATTGATGTTATGTCAAAGCGTGTAGAAAGTCATTCTGTAAATATACTTGCCAATGAAAGGTGAGCTGTTTTCACATCAGAATAGTAGAGATAAATGTAAGTAAAGACAAGCATATTCCGGCCACTATAACTTCAGTACTTCAGTAAACAAAGCAAACCAGTTAGATCCCAGAGTATAAGGCGTAGAAGTTGTGAAAAAGGTAAATAAACTACAGCATACAAACACTTTATATGCTCTTTTACACTATGTCTCTATTATCTAAATCTATGAAGCACCAGTTCCTCTTCTGTTTGAAGTGTTGCACTCTCCAAAAACTTGTCTCACACGTGTCAAAACACTTCTCATTAAGTGTCCAATTAAAAAAAATTGATCTGGTTTCAACACTTAGAGATACAAATTCATTAACACTTCAGTCGACTTCCGTTGATTTAAAAAAAAAAGAAAAAAAAAACTTCAGTCAACACTTCCAAATACACAGACTTTTGAAATAAGCTTAAAATACAACAAAATATTAAAAACTAATCTCTGACATCTTTTTGTGTGACTCATTAGCATATGTAATGCCTCTTAATATTCTTTTGTCAGAGTTATAATCCTAAAGAAGGTGAATTTTCATAGGGAGCATATTTAGTCAAAGTGCTTTCTTTTATTTGAGACTCAAAGGAATACATATTAATCGTCATTAATGATCAAGATTAAAACAACTATTTCATGTGAGTTTTTTAAAAATTATACCACTTAAATCTTGACCATTCATGTAAGTTTGTAAAGTCTAGGTTTACCTTTTTTTACTCATAAAAATGTCCCTCTCACTAGATATGTTGCATTGTCTCAGTGTCCTATATTTCAGACATTAGCAATGTTAAAGGGTTCATTACATGAATGTACCTCCTAGACCCAAACACGGAAGAACATATTTTGTACATTAACCCAAAGCTTGAAAATGATAAAAGCTTAAACCACAAGTTTATAATCAATATCAAGAAATAAGAACTCACCATTTTCTTAAACCACTTTCGTTTGTCCTGCAACAATGAAATCAGAACTATGACTAGAATCATATTTGAAGCCACAATAAAGATTACATATATGATATGTTCTCCCAAGTTTCTCAATCTTTTTATCTTGCTTAAGAAGTCTGGATCTCAAGTTAAATCATTTATATCTAGGAAAGGTGACAATATTGTACATTTTAAGGACTCTTATCATTGTAGTCAATGAATAAAAGGGAAAACAAGCTTCACATCATAAATATATCATTGTATGAACCTTTTGTATATCTGAAATATTTGTAAAGTTAATTTTCAAAAGACACCAAAAAAAAAGTAAATAAGTTGTAACTGAATTGATTGTTCACTGTTCACTTCATCTAATTTATCACTTGTCAAACTTAAAATGAGTGACACCTCACATGGAATATTTTATGGACTTACTGCATCTGGCCTTTCAATTACATCAATAACCCTTTTGTCTGCATTGAGTTTTTCATCCCGTTTGATTTCTACCTTCTTCTCATTAATTTCTTCTTCCTTAGAGATTTTGCTACTTTGACCATTGTTTGGCTTCTCTTCTGTAATCTTCCTCTTTTTATATGGATAGGAAACTGATGATTGCTTTGGAAAAGTATTCTCAGAAGTTCTCCCTTCAGCTTTATCGTTAACTTGACAATGTGAGATAGGACAAGTCCTAGTCACAATTTTAGGTCTAATATCTATCCCAAAATTTAGATGATTACTGGTTCGATCAACCCTTCTCTTGTTAAAGAACTGCTCCACTGCAGAAGAGAAATACAGTGGGCTAAGGTGAGTGTTAAAGCTGATTTGAGTTGCTAACAGGTTGCTGTATTATGAAAGATCAGTAATTGCTCCAGATCAACAGGTCAAATAGTTCAATATGTGACGTGAACAGTCTAGTTTTAACTAAGATAGCAGGTAACAAAATATAAGACAAGATAATGACCTCTAACTCCATCAATCTCATTAGTAAATTTATCAATGATTACATGACTTCCAACATCAAACGTGCAACTGAAAAAGTAGTCTGCCTTGTTTAACTCGGTTTCTGATGGCTTGGGATTTCTCTTGTCCTTTGAAGTGCAAACAACATTGCATTTTGCAATAATTGATTCCTGAAAAACAAAATTTTAAATGAAGGAAAATGAATCAACAAACTTCTTTATTATGACAAAGACTCAATTCCAACTATATAAAACGTTATCTACAGCCAAAGTACCGCATAAAAGAAGAAGATATATTAGCTCTTCCTAAAATTATATAACAGTGCAATAAAGCAAACCAAACTAATAACCATTTCAAAACTTCAAAAGGAAGTTTAGCCTTAGCATGGCTGTGGACCAATGCACATGCTTTCAATCTTTTTCTTCCCCTATCCGTTCCTTTTAAAACTAACATTATTTTTATCGAGACTTAGATACATTCTTTGTAAGCATATAGTCGTGTCTCTTGAAAGAATTGATGTCCAGTACTCCATTTCCCCACATCATAAACAAACTTTTACTTTATAAGCCTTTGTATAAATTATAACCAACCAAAAGATTGGTTAAGAACCATTTTCAACCAACCAAAATAAACTAATACATATTAACTTCAAACAAATAAGTCCCTGATTGTCACCTTAAACGTCACATTTAACTAAAATAACTTCCCAGAATAAACATTCACGCCAACTCAATCTTAAACCATAACCAACTAAGCAATGAACACGATCAATATGCGGCAGATAGAATCAGGAGTTCAAGCAACTAATTACTTAAATTACCAGGTAGTTGATATTGGAAAGACCTTTATCCTCACCAGATGCTAAAAACAACTCATTCCAACAGGGCTGATAATTTCCCAGAAAGTTACGAATTTCCATGGGCCGGAAAAACCAAACAACTTTGATCATCTTTTCACGAGTAGGTCTCTCGTATATCTTGATAAGCTTGCCAATGCTAGTTTCAACATGGTCTGTAGAGAACAAGTAGACACAATCATATAGAAAATACTCGACACCCTCGTAAACGAAGGACTCATAGTAATGAGTGTCCTTGTTCTTCATACCAACTCCCCTCTTCTTGCCCCACTTAAAATCTATCACTTCTCCAACATTTGCCGATGATGATAATGGGCGTGACATCTTCTACTCACAAATGCAAAAACCTGAGACATAATAAATAAATCACACACTATTTAAAGCAATAATAAATCATAAGAAAAACAGCGTAGGGTGAATATGAAAGATGAACAGTTAACTAAAGGGTAAGCGACAACATAGTGAAAAGAGAAACTAAAGAAAGCGAGAGTGTTTTCGTTGGTTCAATAACTCACTCACCAAAGGAGTGGTGAAGTTTTTCTATAATAGAAAGAAAGCTTAAGTTGAGTGTGTCAACTTTGATTGGCGCTAAGTGCTTCTTCCATTTGAAGCAAACATGCACAACACAATAAGCGTCTGATTGTTGAGAGTTTGTTAGAAGCAGAAAATGGAAATGGGGTTCGCATGTTTGGTTGTTGAGTGAGAGTGGAGGAAGGAGGGAATGAAAAATGAAAACGACGTCGCTTCTCATTGTCCGTACAGGTAAAAGCACAGGGCTTGAGTTGACAAGTCGTGCAGGCATGGTGGTCGTGAGGTGTGGGCAATAACTGCATTTCGAATCTCCTTTGCAAGATTTTCTCGTTTCAATCCCACTCTGCGATTTTTTCTCTTACCATCAAAAAATACAAATATATATTGGAATCAAGCTTTTGAAATATTTTTAAACAATATTTAAACTGATTAAATTCCCAATTTAAATTGAAGCTACTTACTTTATACGCCCGAATATCTAATTTTTCATTCTGTATTGCATTGTTATTAAAGTTTGCATTCTTAATGACAATATATTATTATTTCTTTAACAGTTTTTCTTTGAATTAAGTTTCACTTCTTTTACAAAATGTTCATTTTCTGATCATTCAAATTTTATCTTTCTACCATCTTTACCTCTTAAACTTTAATATAAATAAAAATAACATCAGGTTGAAAAACTTGTATTAAAAATTAAATTACCAACAATTAATCATTGTTTATGACTTAAAATATGAGCATAGAGTATTTTCAACTTTTATATAAAACTGTTTTGTACAGGATGTGTGCTTATGGATTACGAGCTAACGGTACAGAATATTTAGGTTTTGTTCCCTTTTAGAGAATTTGGGAAAAAGTGACTGAAAATTTGAAAGAATTTTAAGATAAATTTTTTTTATTATTTATTTGAGTGGATTTAGAGATAAATAGATTTAAAAGTAAAATTTGTAAAAATTAGTGTAAGATTTGATTAATGTAACAGATTAAAAAAATTTATATCTAAATTCATTCTCATTTACCTCCAAACCACTCAAATAAATAACAACAAATTTTAGTTTCAAATCCTCTCAAATGAATAAAACCTTTAAAAATGTATATGAAATATATAGATCACAAACATGTCCATTTTTTTATACCTTCATTTCCTAAGGAAAACAATTTGTTAAGAAAAGGACAGATTTTTCAAATTTTATGATGTCTAAATATGTATTATGCCTATTAGTTTACAAGATTGTCGAAAACTAGATGGTAAGAGAATATACAAAAATGTCCGAGGATTTTAAAAAAATCTTGAGATTTAATATCATTTCTATCTGAAAAACTTGCTTTAATAACGAGTTTTAAATAATTTTCAACTATTAAAATAGTCAGTATGTGTCGCTCATATTTGTAAGCAGTAATTTGAAATTAATTCATTTATATACCTTTATATCAAGTCATTAAGTTGTGTAGAAGCAGTTTATACACCTCTAATCCGCCGTATACCTGAACAAACAAACTACGTCAAATATACAAAGTCCCAAAATATATAAATAATGGTTCAATTCGCGGTCCTAAACACCAAAAATAAAAATTAAAAACACAAACATAAAATAATTTCTCTAGAGTAGATGTTCCAGACTCAAGTGGCGTATTTAGACGGTGGCAATTATAAATCGAGGGTGATCAGCCGCTAGAAACAATCAAGCAAGATTATAAATTAAATTTACAAATGGATATCAACTACCATATCCCCGCTTTCTTTATAAGGGGAAATGACAAGCAACTCAAATGAGTATAAATATCGACAACTAAAACACCTAAAGCTGACACATCAAAAACACCAAGAGAAAGACGATGCCTTCGATCTCTTTCTCTTGGAAGTACTATTTGCTTAGAAAGAAAGAAATGATAGGATAAGACAGAGAAGAACAAAACGCCCTACAATAATAGACGGAACCTATAAATGAAAAACCTGAAAATGAGATGGACAACCTATTGTCTTTCAGAGTTATATACATTGAAAAGTTTATTAATAAAGGGTGATATAGCCGCAAGCAACGCCATTGGACACTCCTCGTGGGGTAGATGACCACATCCGGATATAGCAACCAGTCTCTGCACGCGGAATGGAAAATAGAAATATTAGCCAACTTAAAAAAGAAACTAATAATGTGTCATGATAAATGCTAGGGAAGTTTAAAGATATGACGGTAAAAAGAGGAAATGAGAAAAGTATATTTCTCCTACTTCCATTTCCACTCCATCTTTCCTACTTCTCGTTCCCAAATTGTGGAGCATTAATAAAATACACAGAAACTAGAATACTTACAGAATTTAAAAATTTGGAGGCCATTGCTTGACAATATTTCATTGAGACGAGTGAATCTTCGGCACCGGCTATGACCAACACTGGAATGTCTTCTACAGCCTGTAGCAAAAAGTCTGCATTTTTTGCGGAGACGATGGTTTCCGATGACAATTTACAAATCTCGTGAAGCGCTTCGTCCCATCCTTCTGCATATAGCGGAGCCTAAAAGTATTTAAGAACAGTCACGAATAACACAAGTCAAATAGATCACATAAAAAGGCTGGTAAGCTAGAATTATAGTCAAAATGAGCAAACACATAAAAAGAAGAAAATGTAACAACGTATGTAAAAGTAATAATATAATAAAAAAATATGTAAACAAATATATGTGTATTCAATATCCCAAACGATGTAAACAAAGCACTATAAGTTCCCTTCGGAAAGTGAAGTTCGTGTGAGTTCAATGATACACCCATTATCTCTAACATCAAGTAATAACCTTAAATTCTACCCAATTAATTATTTCTGCAGTTTGAAATTTGCAAAATGAAGACCATCTCCTACACAAGTAGTTTAAGGTACAGACGAAATTCATAGAAGTTCCTTTTAGAAAAGGACATGTGTAAATCTAATAATATCCTCAAAATTTATTATGCAAACTAATATATTATTATTCAATGTGCCAGAGAATGTTAAAAAAACCATGAACCACAAGTATCCTTCGTAAAGTGTAGTTCGTCAGTTAAATATACGCAATTTATCTCTACATGAAATAATAATTTTACATTCTACAAAAGGAAGAAGAGCTATAATGTAGTTTAAGGTACAGACGCACCTTATATAGAGTCAAAACTTCTGTTGTCAGTTTGGTAGCATCATACCATGACCGCCGATTCACCACATGGGTGATTTCTGTTCTTAGTAAGGGACGGACCAAATGTTTCTTTCCAAGAGATGTATGCAGAAGGATTTTAGCAAAGGAAGGAACAACTTCCCTTGATAAGTTAACATTTAACAATACAACCCCTTTCACTGTAACCTGAATGACAAAAACAAGTCTAGCAAATTAATCAAATGCAAAATGCACATTAATCACAAAAAATATAGCCTTAAACAGTGTGGATATTAGCTTGATCAGAAAACTTTATGGAACGTAACAATCAAATAAAAGTCAAACCTTCACATACATAAACCTATATACAATGGAATCCAGTTTTTTTTATCTCTCGGTCGTTCTGTTGCATAATTACAACATTGGACACAATAGGCGTGGATATATGAATATGTATGCAAATTATGATAGTATGTTGTGATCAGACATTCATGTCGAAAATAAATTATTTAAGACTACAAAAAAAAATTCACATTGCTTAATTTTTTTTAAAGCCCCATTTGTTAGGCTGGAAATTTTACAGGAATTTTTTATTAAGATACTAACTAAAACGGCTAATTGCATTGATTAAGATACTATCTAAAGTAGGAAAGCAGGAAAAAATACTCACGTTGAAAGAATTCATTGATGATTGAACTCTCTGTGCAGCCATCAGAGCAAGCAACCCTCCATCATCATGACCAATTAGAACAACTGAAGAAAATCCAATCTCAGAACAGAAAGACAAAAGGAGACCAACCTGGAAACACACAAATCAGTCAGATTTGTAATAAGATAAACCCAGATTACAAACTAAATTAGTCTTTAGGTACTTTAATAATGTTATTCTCCCACCTAACGAATTAGACTTTCGGGTTGGGCTCTCATGTATTTAGGTAATAACAATTCCTGTTTCTTTTAAAAATTGAGCATGGTAAAAAAACTAAAGTGGTGACTAGTTTCTTAGGATGAGACTCTACTTCAGCGCTTAAATCGCAACATGTATGAACTGAAAGCTCCAGTATCTACTTCAAAAGGAACCGGTACATAAAACTAGAGAAAATAAAATAACTGCTCTAACAACTCATGTTAAGGATTCATAGTAATCACCTGACTTTCAAGTTTGTAAGGATTAGGCAATTCCTTTTTCTCCCAGTCCTCCCGGCTCAGTCTTGAAGTCAATCCCCAACCAGGCCTATCAAATGCCGCAACTGTGCAATTACTCTGCCGGGCTAGAGGTCCCATTACATGTCGCCAAGAGAAGACGCCTCCACCAAACCCATGTATCAAAACAATACCTACTTGACCAATGTCCTCTACATTTTGCTCCGAAGACAAAGACTCTAATTTAATTGTGTCCTCGTCTTCACGAATTTCATCTAGATGCAAAACAGGGATTTCTTCATTAAGATGGGGAGAGGTTACTGGAATATCTAAAAGAGGAGCATGTAGAGATGATCCATAGAATTGATTGCTATAGCTCCGGTAGAGTTGCCGATGGGATTTTGGAGATATGCAAGTCAAATGTCTATTCAACTTTGACAAGCCCCCAGCCACTGATGAAGTGGAGCAAAATGTTGAGGACATGTTAAGAGGCGGTGAACCAGGCAAGCTGAGCTTGTAATGGAGAGTAAGACCTTGGCAGGGGATGAATAAGCTCTCTGAATCTGCAAGTAATCTAAGTGGCAGTTCTTCATCACGAGCTGTTCCAAAAGGCTTCCTTTTCATTTCACCGTCACTTTTTGGGGTTCTGCCCTCGGAGGGAACAGGAGACCGAGGGACCTTCTGATAACCAGAGAAAACATTCTTGCAGGAAAGCACCTGCTTAATTAAAGAGAAATAAGTAAAAAAAAAAAAATTACCATATGTATCATTAAAGTAACCAATTTAAGCTTCATAAGTTCAAAAATCTTCTTTGGAGCTGAAGGAAGAAAGAACACTATTATGCTATTCCAATGGCTGGAAAACCGTTGCAAACTTACCGCTTCGGGGTCAACTCTATGAAACATGAGCTTCCTCCTTGCTCTGCAGCTGGTTCTATAAGCAACCACAGTGTGACCAAGAGCAAACACAACTGACGAGAGAAATAAGACAGGCATTCCCCATGACTTCTTTAAATGGAGTCTCTGTCTTGTAGGGGAAATAGTAGCTTCTGCTTCAATCTGAGAATTTACTGAGAAAACACAAGCTTTGACAGATAGGAGGACAACTGAGATAAAGGAAGACAGTGTCACAGTTCCAAGATAAGGACCATGCGAAAGAGCCGGGCCATCACAAATAGAATAAACACCTGCATTCATTTAAACAAACAGAAAAAAGGCACAATATGAGAACCACTCCTTTGTATATATAAAGTCACACTAGTTAACACGCAGAAAGAGACGCTACAACTAGCGCTTCCTCATACAGATTCCATAGACAGAATAAATATTGAGAAAAATATAATTAATCATTCAGTGATAAATTCCAACCAAACGGTTTTAGAAAGGAGATAGTTCTGCCTCCTAATTTAAGTCAAAAAATATATTCTCATCAACGCGCTCATCTCTGTTGAAACACAATCTGATATCTGTTTCATCGAGTACGAGAAATGATTTCCCAAAAAAACTAACGAACAGAAATATGAAGATAAAATAAAGCAAAGTAAAGAACATATGGTTCGGTAGACAAATTAAGCAACGTATCCTCCTCTTTCAACACCCTTAACTTCAAGAAAAAAAACGAGAAAATCAAAAGTTACTATAATGTAACATCAGAAGCACAATGAGTGATCCTTTGAAAAGGATCATCAACATCTTTGTTCCACGTGATACACGATGCAAGTAAAAAAGGAGAGGAATAGCGAATCATACAGATAATGATGAAGGATCGTACGACCGAAACGAGAGGAATATCCATCAAGGAGCTCTTGAAAGAGTAACGACGCAAATGCTCCTTGAAGCCGTAGCACTTGACACAGGTGAAGCTGGAAATGAGAACGCAAGGGACCAGCACGTCAACAACCGCGACGAGCACAGGCAGCGACGTCACGAGCAGCGACGCCACCAATGCCGCCACGAAGAAAACCGTCCGAGCAAACCGCCGAAGTTTCTCGAAGCACTGTCCTCCCCTCACCATCATGGCAGTTCCAACAACAATTGGAGATCCGCCAGCCGAAAACGGTGACGTGATTTCAAGAAAAAAGAATAATCGGTTAATTAATTAGTTGAGTATTGAGAATAACAGAGATCTCCGAATCCGATATCCAACTGAAACCCTAACTTAGCTAAATTCAGTACAATGTTATCCGGCGGTGACTCGGCGGCCATTCTCGGCGCCGGAAGTTCAGTTTCGCCGGAATGATTGCGTGTTAGAGAAGAAGAAAGACATGAAATAAGCGACACTAGGGTTCGAGTGGAAACGAACGAACACAGAGAAAGAGAGAGAGGGGAGAAAAGTTTGAACGTTGAAAAGCCCTCTCTCAGATTTTTCACGAGTTTTGAAAATCCCCTTTGCCTTTCGCCTTCTCCAACCTCTTTCCTCTTTCTTCTTTCTTCTTTCTTCTTCTTTCTTTCTCTTTATGTTTTCCTCCTCCTTCTCGTTTATTTATTTAGTGATTAATTTAATTGATCTCGCTATTAAATCTTTCTTTAATACTTAATAAACCACTGATTATCACTTGCTCTGTTGGCAGACAGAAAATCATCATTGGTTAATTACAATGATATTATTTAAAAATTTTCACTATTCAATTCAAGCACAGGCTGGCCTTTTTTTTTTTCTAATGTATGACTTCCAGTTCATTTATCCTTACACCAAATTTCACACTATTAATGCAACTCTTTATTTTTAAATAATACAATTTTAAATATTAAATATTATATTCTGTAACGCTCGTTAAATTTTAAAACATTTATGTTAAATTAAAATAATATTATTTTTCAAAAAAGAAATTTTTTTAAAAAGATTAAAAACATTGATTTGACCTTAAAATATTATATTGATGATTCTTGTATTGAAAGAATTGCTTAATTAATTTATGTTTGAGATAAAATAAAAGCATTGCTCCTTCGTATTCTTATGAGCTTTGACCCAAATTGATAATTTAACATAAAGTAACATCACGAAGATCATTGCGTAGTTGCGTGCAGAAAAATGAAATAAATAAAGAGAAAAATTGAAGTTAGTGAAAAGTGTGAGAGGAATTTTTCAATATTGCAAAAGTACAAACGGCACGATGTTCTTGAGCCATGAAACGGTCTCAGTTGAAGTTTTTTAATTGGAATATAACAGGAAGCAGGCCACGCGTGCATGTTAACAAAACTTTACAAATTTAAAAGTCAGTCCCTGTAAAGGACGTTGTAATAATATAACTTTGCGAGGTCAGAGTTGTGAATATGAATATTTATTTATTCATGAATGAAGATTAGTTTAGGAGGGTTGCAAAAGCTGTGTTTTCATCTTTATTTAAACCTAATTTGTGATTGGTAGGTAGGTGAGTTATTCATTATTCAAAAAATAAAAAATAAAAAAAATGGTAGATATGTTTGATTCGAAAATAGAGGGAGGAGTGAGTAACCGTTATGGATTTAAGTGGGCCCCACAAAGCATGAGTCACCGTCACCACCACTCAGTCACAGCCTGTTCTGTTCGGTTGCTTGGTGGTTGCCACGTGGGCTGAGTGAGAATCATTTTATGTTTTATATACTCTCTTTCTTCTGTTCTGTACGTATTATAATAATAATAATAATAAAATTAATAAATAAAAAAGAATTTAATTATTTCTGAACGGTTAGTCCATGCTTTCAGATTGAGCTTCAAGTATCAAGGTATCCGTTGTGCTCCCTACTTCAACGGCCTTCTTGCAGCCATATTCAAATTATTCATCCGTAAAAAATTAATAACTAATTTTAAAATATATATATATATATATAAATAATTTATTATGACTTGTAAATAGTGAAATGTGGCGATTATTAAGTTTACGTATGAATTTTGATATATATTTTTCGTTCGAATATCTCAATGGCTTGAATTAAAATTATATAATTATGTTATGACTTTAAATATTCGTGAAATTCATATTGTTCATGGTTGCCCTGATTACGACATTATTGTTTTAATGAATTAAAAATAGGAAGAAGAGAACACACATATTTTTCAGCACGATAATAGACTAAAGATTGGTAATCAACGCCGTCACTGGTTTTAAATATTGTTCAGGATGGGAAAATGTTAGTATTATTATTATTATTATTATTTTGAATATACAATAATTTGATTTATTTTTCTTTCGGGTGCAATAAAATTATTGTATTAAATATCATTAAAAATGTTATTTACACCTTACTTTTTTGTTAGTTTCAATACTTAGAGTCACGATAATCAAGTAAAAAATCATCATTCCTCCTCTCAAAGCAGTCAACACTAAATAAATATAATATATATATATATATATATATATATATATATATATATATATATAAACTCATACATTTAAAAAAAAACTCACATTGATGAACCTTCCATTATACATTCTTAAATTTAAAATAAGTAAACCAAAGTTTTTTTATAAAGTTAGGAAAAAATCTTTAATATAACTAGGATATAACATCTTTTAACTTCTACATAAAAAGAATCATCATGAAAAAAATACGTAACTCTGTGATAAAAACTGCTGAGTCATTATTTAATATCATCGTGTGATCTAAAATGTAGTTTAACAATAATAATAGTTTTATTAATGACATTTGTCTAATTCCACCGCTGAGGTCATCAAAAAGATTTTGGATATTTTTTCACAATCACACCATAAGACAAAATGGGACACATCAAAAGATTGCATATGATTTCAGATGTACATTATTCCAATCACTTTTTAATTAGTCACTTTTCTTTAGGTAGATAAAAGTATCCCCAAAAGTTATAATTATTCATTTTTAATAATGTAAGAGTAAATTTAAATTTTATCTATAATAAAAATTAAAAATTAAGACATTATATAACAAATGTTTCTTAATTTTATTCATCAATTAAAATGTTTCTTAATTTTATTTGAAAATTGATTTTCATTTTAAAAGAGTCCAAAGAAATTGTTGTTCTTTATGTCACTTTATTTTCATACATATTGGAGAATGAATGGAATACCACAAGTGTTACCTTTTACTTTCTTCATAGGCTATAACAGCACTGTATTCATACGTTTTGTAAGCTCAGTGTTCATTTCTTAACTTTATACTTTTTTTTTTATTCAGAACATTTTAAATTAATTTTTAACTTTGCAATTAGGCAAATAATTATTATTTAAAATTTCTTACTTTTTACACTATTTTTTTTAAAGATATTATTTGTTTTTACTTTTTCTCGATACTTTTAGTTACTGTTGGCAAGTATTAACATAAAATTATAGTTTCTTCCACAGTTATGCTTAAAAAATGTAATTGGGTAGGAATAAGTCTTACTCCTGTATTTTAGATTCTTAATATATAACAGGTTCTCATTTCAAAATCTAATTGAGTTTTCTTTCAAAATAAATGCCTAACATTTTAATTAGAGCGATCGAAATGGGTGGCCCGTTATTTAAACCCGGTTCATGTGGGTTGAATTCGTGGTGGGCTAGGTTGGCCCACCAACCCGCTTACCTAATTTTATTTTATTAAAATTTAATTTTAATTTTATAAAAAAATATTTATTATTTTTTTTGCTTGAAAAAAGTATTTAAGTTCCATATTTTCAAAATTAATTAAACATCCATGTTGAGAGTGAAATTTGTTTATATTTGAATTATAGAAAGTTTGTAATGTTTTTTATTTAAAAAGAAATTGTAATTAACTGGCCAGTGAGCCAACCCGTTTACCCACCAACCCGTGGTGGGTCGAGTCGGGTTCGAATTTTTCTGGCTCACTAATAAATGAGCCGAGTTGGGTTGGCTCACTAAGTAACCAACCCGTAGTGGGCTAGGCTGGCTCGAGCCGGGTTACCCATTTTGACAGCTCTAATTTTAATACTTTGTTTAAGTCTCTAAATTTAATGTTTATTTTGGTTTAAAATTTTTCAAATATTTATAATATATTGTCTTTTTATTTTTCTAATAACTAATATACTTTATATCACACAAATAACTTAACAAACATGTTAAGAATAAAACTGACTAAACCAATTATATATATATATATATATATATATATTAAAATTTAGTTAACTTTTGTATCATATATTTTTTTAAAAATTTTATTAAATTTAAAAAACCACATGATACATGGATAAATTTAGTGAACTATATAAAATATAGTGTCTTAGCAATTGTATCGAATCTGAAATGATGTCACATTAATCAATAGATTCCCTCCTCCTATGTAAGTTTAACAATTTTACAGGACAATATTTTAAACAAAAGTGATTAAGCAAGAAGAATAATCAAGTTTTTAAGTGTGATAAAATAGGATTTGTGTGAAAATCGTTTTAATAGGATTTTGTCCATAAAATATTTTTAAATGAAAATATGATATTAAAAGTAGTTGTTTTAGTGAGTATATAAGAAAGTACGTTTTAAGAATGTTTATAATTTGTTCCTCTCTCTATATGAATTATGAATTTTGATGAATTTGATAAATTAAAAATTGAACATGTTTGAAATATTTATATATTTTTCAATTTAACAAATAGTAGCTATACATTGTTAAACTTATATTAAGATTATTTATTTTCAAATATACAATGAAATGAATATTATATAGTTCCATATATATAATTTTAATTATTACAATTTGTGTCTAATTTCTCACTCTCTCAATTATTAAAGTAAATCTAAGTACTTTAGACAGCATGAGTTGATTTTGTTGATTACATGGGGTCATTTCATACTTTCTTTGTCTATGTTAAAACTATATATAAACTCTATTGATTGGTACAACAAAAAGTTTTATAAAAAATATTGGAACTATGACTGTGTAAAACTATAAACAAAAAAAAAATTAAACTCAGATTAATTTCTACATTACAATGTTAGATTATTCTAAATCTCCTGAAATCACGCAAATTTGACAGTGTAAATACAAATTATAAATTGTTTCAAAAGACAGAGAATAAAAGTCAACAAAGTACTATACACCAATTTGAACTAACGTCAGAAAGAGTCTATTTTTCAATTCCCTATATTTTTTTCAACTTCCAATGCTCAAACTTTCAATCTGAAAAAAAAAATTAACATGTAATTAAATACACTGAGTTGTTATTAGAACTCTTACATCAATTTTTATAATATATAAATAGATGTAGATAATATTTTATAAAATAATTTTATAATATTAAATTAAATCTAAAATTTATTTTATGATAACCTAAAATTTACTTTATTATAGGATAACGATAATTTGACAACATTTTAACATTATTTATGTATCATTATGTGATTGGTTCAAAATTACTTCATAATCAATAATAATAATAATAAATATCAATATGAATCAATCACAGAATGAAAGATAAAGGGTTAAATATGTTTTTAGTCCCTATACTTTTGGGCGATTTTGGTTTTAATCCATTTTCAAACTAAGGTACAATTTAGTCCTTCAATTTTAGAAAACTTTAGTTTTAGTCCTTTTTACCAAATTTTTTTAACTTTATTTGCTATTTCAAACGTATTTCTCAGTTATCATTGAAGCAAAAATGTGTCAAACAGTGTAAACAATCCAAATGCTATAATGAAACGTACTTGAAACAACAAATAAAGTTAAAAAAATTTGGTAAAAATGACTAAAATCAGAGTTTTCTAAAGTTGAAGGACTAAATTGTACCTTAGTTTGAAAATAGACTAAAACCAAAATCGTCCAAAAGTATAGAGACTAAAAACATATTTAACCCAAAGATAAATGATATTAAAATGTTATTAAAAAAATGTTTTCAAAGTATTATTATCTTTTATGATATTAAAATTATGATTAAATATTATAATTATTATGTCTATTTATCAATATAAATATGTAACGAGACAGATAGATAAAGTGTGGAACAATCTGTCTCAAGCAAACAACATATAACGATCTTTGTCCATTACATTATTGTACGTAAACAATGAAACAATGATGCAAACCTTAAAACATTTTCCAACTTATTACTAATCTTTGTTCTCTATTTCCCTATCAAGGTAACCATAAGAAAATTAGAACATTTGTGTTCTGGCATGCATACATATACATATGTGGTCCCTTGTTGTCATAGGCTTTAAATCTGCGTACTCCAACCTATTTGGATTGTTGTGCTTCGAACCCGTTATATTATTGAAATATTCTTCATAATAATGTTCTTACTAAAGACGCAAACAATTAAACAATTCCAACACTAAGTCCAGACCAACTTTATCTTATTCAGGAAATAATCATGTGCCTCATTTTGCCCAATTTTTTATTTTTATTTTTAAATTATTATTATTATTATAAGACCTTCAAAATATTCACATTGTACTTGTAAAAATTTTTATAGGGTTTTGTCACCATAGAAAAGTCAAATTTGTTCTTGTATTTAGTGATGACTATAGTAGATGTTGAAAAATGGAAATTCTAGAAGATGAGTTTATACATCTCAACATTGTCCATTTGATGATAAATTATGTGTATGAAGACAGTGTAAGTTAGAAAAAACTGCTGTTTATTTGTTTTTCAAACTTTAATTTAATTTCACCAGTTAAGCCTATTTTAATAAGTGAATTAGATTTAACCAATCACATAGGGTTTGACATTTGGAACATTTTACTTATATATATTTTAATTTTTTTTTACTTTGTTGAAAATGAGAAAATATACAATGTCTTATTATTTTCCAAATTAAGAATCCAATGTACGAATTTGTCTTAATTGAATTAGACAGAGGGGATAATTTTTTGTCAGTCAAGTTTTACTTATAGAATAATAGTATTTTAACACTCAAAATTTGTTCTAAAATTATAATATTTTGATCCAATAACAATCTTATGTTATATATCTCACTTTCCAATTTATACACCACAGAGATAATTAAAAAAAAAAAACAAATACATAAAAGAAAAACAAATGTTTTGGCTGAACTAACTTAATATATAGTCTCACAAACACAGAATTACAGTACCCAATGTATAAAAATGGATAAATAAAAACAGATTATTAATATTTATAAAGAATAATGAAAATAAATTTCACACTAAAAAAATACGTACTATATACTTTATTTAACAATAATGAACATATTTTTTTAAGTACCAAACAAGCCGGTGTAAGGAACAAAAGCTCATGTGGTTGGGTCAATAATTAAACTAAGCATTAATGTTTTCTGGGTATAAGTCTATTGAAGTGCAGACGTTAAATTTTGGCCACAATTTGAAAAAATTATTTATTAAAAGTTTGGTTCAGAAGTAATTTTTTAATATTATTATAAGGCGTGTTTAATTCCTTTAAATGATGTGAAAATTTGTTCATAAATAATCTACAACCATTCTTAAATTTATTTTTTTATATAACTAACTTTTAAGTGAGTGACTTCATAATACATAATTTATTTACAATAATAGAATAAATTTTCTCCTTCCAACATACTTCAAGATGTATGAAACTGTTGTGTCACATTTAATATATAATGATTCCTAAATTTCCAAAAACGTGTCACAAACACTTGAAGTTAAACTTCTCATACTGGATTTTATTTCTGTGATACTTTCAAATTATTTGCCAAACTTTCTATTCTATAAACTTATAGATTTTTGAGTGAAGCTTCTTGTTATTGAAACTTCTTTGCAAAAAAATTAGCTGTTTCTTCATTAATCTTTATCTATTTTTTTTCTACATTTCAAAAATAATTTTCAAATTATATTTTTTAACAAATTTCAAAATTTAATGAATATTTTTTTTTCAACGAATTTCAAAATCTGTTGAAACTTTTGAAAAAAAACTCAACAAAAATCTGTTAAAGAATCTTTCAAACGATTTAACAGATTTCAAAATTCGTTAAAAATTTAAATTTTTTTTTAACAAATTTCAAAATCGATTGAAACATGAAAAATGGAGTGTGGAGATTTTTAAATTGCAGAGGATAAATTTAAAATTTAAAAAAAATATATAAAAATGCAAGGAGAAATGGTAGAAGTGCAAAGAAAAACAACCAAAAAATCTTTGAACTTCTTCTATCAAGGTTGGATATTTCACCTAAGTTTGGTCCACTCATAGTTATTTGTTTGTCTACCCCCAATTAGACATGGAGTTCAATCTCCATCTCTAAGCCAATTGAATATAGCCTTTTTAAGCCAACAAAATGGCTCATGTCTTTGTCTCAATGTCTATTTTTCTCCCTTTTTCCCATAGCTTTTCTTGCATGCTATTTCATTGAAAATCAGCAATCATAACCCTACACATCTTCATGACACCAACATTTTTTATTTTCTCAAAGTCTATATCTTGCTTTTCTATAAATAGTCAATTCATCATAAGAAATAGTGACATATTTCATTTTAGTGTAATAAAGTATAAAAAAATTAATTTGAGATGTAGGAATAAATTTTATCTTTTTATTATACTTCTAGTGAAGAATAATTTGAGATTTATGAGTTTCATTGGAGCGCGGAAAGAAAAAAGCGAGGTACAGAAAGAAACCGTGCTATATATGTCATGTTAAGGTCCAACTTACACTGGCCCAAACTCTACAGGGTAAGGCTAAGGCCCAACTAATAATGACCCAATCTACAAGGAAAGTATCAGACACTCTGGAGAAACTTTGTTATGAATGTGAATCGTTAGAGGTTTAATGAATTAAGTATTTGTTAAAATACATTTATTTAGAAATTAACAAAGGTTAATTCAAAGTTAGGCTAAAATATGTAAACCAATATCACAATTTTTGTTGTTGTTTAGTATCCCAAACTTTTCAGAGTGATAGATTAACACTTGGTTGGAAAAGTATAATTTATTCATTATTATCTTATGTTTATTATATATATAATTCCAATTTTATGTCTCCCTTTTAAGTATGGATTATGATTTCTTAAAAATAATTAAAGTTTTAGTAAAAAGTTGAAAATGAATTAAAAACTGTGAAAGAATAGTGGAGAACTATATATAAACTATTAAATTGTTTGGGTTATAATTAGACCAACACTAATAAAAAAACTCATCCCAAAATTTATATATACAAATTTATGATATTCAGATAATTCATTACATTAATTACATTTAGGTGTTATTAAACATACACTAACTTTTAACATTGGAACATTAGAGTTCTACATATAACATTCCAGTTTGATAAAGGACAACTTGTGTGGAGTGAAGGAAAAATTAAGACCTGATCTTATAGTTTAGAGACCATATGAAAAAATAAACTTAACTTCAACCTTGAATATATTATTTAATGTAAATATTTAGGAAAAGGTGGGATACATATAAAGTTAAATGGTATGAACCTCAACTCTTTATTCGTTTTAATATCTTATTTTAAGAATAATCTTGTTCTTTACAATATATGATTATTAAATGGATAATGATACTTAGACAATATTTTTTTATAATATTTGAACATCATCTATGTGTCATTTTGTAATTGGTCCAAAATTACTTCATAATAATTATAAACACTATCATGAACCAATCACAGAATGACACGTAGATGATGTTCAAATGTTATAAAAAAAAATATTGTCTAAGTATCATTATCCTTGTTAAATACGGTGATATCTTGGAAGCTTCCATGCCTATGTTTTCTTAAAATATAGTAATGTGCTTTGAACGGCTTCTTTTCCCATAGAAAGGTACCTTTATGAACAAAATATAATAACAAGGCTGTGACTCAATTCCACGTTCACTTCCAATCAACAATTATCCATCACTCTCAAAGTTCTATCAATACCTTATAAACTATTTTAATTATCCTAAATATATTGTTTTCATGGCAAATATATTTTTGCTCAAATTTTATTTCATGAAACATGAAGGTGAAACAGTATCATATATATATATATATATATATATATATATATGAAACATTTAAATAATTGCAAATAATGTTTTTTTCTATCTCTGTTAATAGAACTATACTGTGATTTTTGAATGTGAAAAAGAAAGAAAAGAAATTAGGCTGAGTTTTGATAAACTTGGTAACATTTCCACAGGAAGATCCTATGAATGCTCCTTTTTGTTCCGTTCTCTGACCTTTTCCCATGCAATTTTCACTCAACACTCGTTACAGTTTGTTACCACACTTACTCAATTTAACCAATCCATTGTTCTTTTTCCATTTGCACACAAAAATCTAAGGTTGTATTTTGCTTTTGTTGTCCTCATCAGACTATCGAGAAAAGATATTTTATTAGTATCTGCTGCCCTTTCGTTCCTCCAAGAATATATGTATATATATATATAGATATATATATAAACTTGTTGTTCTCTACTCTCCACTGCAGCCACCTTATCTCTCTTTATCCCTCTCTCTGGTTCTTTCTTCAACTCACCAAGGGAACTGAGTGAGTGAGAGAGAGAGAGAGAGAGTAATGGACGTTGTTCTTCAAACCAGAGGCCTTCTCTCTCTCCCCACAAACCCCATTAACAAGGTTTCACTTTTACACCCCTCCCAAGGTTTAAGGCTCAGGCTTTTCTCACCAAAGCCAAAAATCCTTGCTGCATCTTCTCCTTCCTTCAATGGGTTCCAAAAACTTTCACCAAAACCCAATGTCTTTGCCCAAAGGGACAAAAATCAAAATTTATTCTTGTGCAGGGCTGAGGCTTCAGCAGCTGCAGCCTCCTTTGGGGAATCAGAAACTGAGAAACCCAAGATATTTGGTGTTGAAGTTGCCACCTTGAAGAAGATTGTGCCTCTGGGGATGATGTTCTTCTGTATCCTCTTCAACTACACCATCTTGAGAGACACAAAGGATGTGTTGGTTGTGACGGCCAAAGGAAGCAGTGCTGAGATTATACCGTTTCTCAAAACTTGGGTCAACCTTCCCATGGCTATTGGCTTCATGTTGTTGTACACTAAGTTGGCTAATGTGTTGTCCAAACAAGCTCTGTTTTACTCTGTAATCCTTCCCTTCATTGCCTTCTTTGGGACGTTTGGTTTTGTTCTGTACCCTCTCAGCAATCATATCCACCCGGAGGCGTTTGCGGATAAGCTTCTTAATATCCTTGGTCCTCGGTTTCTTGGTCCTCTTGCAATTATGAGGATATGGAGCTTTTGTTTGTTCTATGTCATGGCTGAATTGTGGGGGAGTGTAGTCATTTCGGTGTTGTTTTGGGGATTTGCCAATCAGGTTGTTTCATTGTTTGAACTTTGAGCCTGCTTTGTTAAATGATTTTTGGTTTGTGGCTTGATTTTTGTTATAGCATGTGTTGTTGTCATTGTCATCTTATCATTTTTAATTATGGTGTTCTTAACATGCTTCTTGATATCATCATCATCATGACTGCTTATTGTTTGTTAGATTTTCCTTTTTTTTTTTTTACTTTTCATCTATTAGTTTTGGTCATATTCATTTGTATTCTGCCTCTTTCTCTATAGCTTAGCCGCTCTGCTTTTGACGAGTCACATGCATGTTGCTAACAATTTTTGCTTGTTGAATTCATTATTATTAAGTTTTGTTTCATTTGTGATAATATGCATATAAATCTTATCTTATCATATCAGGATAAGATGCTAATCATGTGATGACAGGAGAAGGTGTCGAATCCTCTAATGTTATGTTTTAAACATGTTTTCCATTTTGAATTACTTCATGCAAATTAGTATAAACTGAATACAAGGTATAAAGATGAATATGATGCTTTGTGAAGTATAATGCTAATGTTGATTTTAAAATTCTTTTTCTTTTGTGCAGATAACAACTGTTGAGGAAGCAAAACGATTCTATCCTTTATTTGGACTTGGTGCCAATGTAGCCCTTGTGTTCTCTGGTCGAACAGTGAAATACTTTTCTAATCTTAGGAAGAATTTAGGTCCTGGAGTTGATGGTTGGGCCATCTCTCTAAAAGGAATGATGAGCATAGTTGTGGGCATGGGACTCGCAATCTGTTTAATATATTGGTGGGTGAATAATTATGTTCCACTTCCTACACGTAGCAAGAAGAAGAAGGTAGTTTTTTTCAAGACAGATATACTGTTATGCATATATTTTTTCTACCTTAGAGGCAGGTTGAAGCATGTCCACTCTATTGTTTCAAATGATTCCATTTTTTGTTTATTCTTGAGTCTACTATTTAGTTGTTGAGACAACTGAAAGCAAATTAAATAAGTAATATATCATTCCTCAACATGATATTAAGATGATTGTAGTATGATTGATTCATTTCTATGACTGAAATTATCCAAGTTATTTGGTGCTATCCCCATTATTTTAAATGTGTTGGAAAAAATGAATCATGTTCCATTTCTTTACTAATAATTGGAATAATAACTAACAGTTTACCTTGTTATTGATTTTTCTTCCAGGAGAAGCCCAAAATGGGAACAATGGAGAGCATAAAATTTTTGGTGTCTTCAAAATACATAAGGGATCTTGCCACTTTAGTGGTTGCATATGGAATTAGCATTAATCTTGTTGAGGTTACCTGGAAATCAAAGCTCAAAGCTCAGGTAATGTAAACCTTTGTTGCCTTTGGTTTTACTACTGGACATTGCACTCTGCTCTTTCTCAAACTCTGCAATTTGTGCAGTTTCCTAGCCCCAATGAGTACTCATCTTTCATGGGAGATTTTTCAACTGCAACTGGAATTGCTACATTCACAATGATGCTTTTAAGTCAATTTATCTTTGACAAATATGGATGGGGAGTTGCTGCCAAGATCACCCCCACTGTTCTGCTTTTAACAGGAGTTGGTTTCTTCTCTCTCATATTATTTGGCGGCCCAATTGCTCCTGTTATCGCAAATTTGGGAATGACTCCACTGCTAGCTGCTGTATACGTGGGTGCATTGCAGAACATATTCAGCAAGAGTGCTAAGTACAGTTTATTCGATCCCTGCAAAGAAATGGCCTACATACCCTTGGATGAGGATACCAAGGTTTAGATTTTTATCCTCAACAATCATATTTTTGCAAAATCGTCATGCAACTTCCACACATACACACAATTTTTAGAGTTAAATCAGGATTTGTTTAAGTTAATGGTCTTTACTCCTTAGTTAAATCATATCCTTATCTGCTATAATCATATTTGTGCAAACTTGACCATTCAATCATATATACATACTGTGAAGTTTGTTCAAGTCAAATTTGATTATGGTAATCTATTTATGGTTTTTATGATCAGAGATGAACTTTTCTCATGGGAATGTTGCAGCTGCATCCACTTGTAATTTGACTTGTACTGAATTCCTTTGGTTGTAGGTGAAGGGGAAGGCAGCCATTGATGTAGTGTGCAACCCATTGGGGAAATCTGGTGGAGCTCTAATTCAGCAGTTCATGATCTTAAGTTTTGGTTCACTGGCTAATTCAACTCCATATCTGGGAGGGGTGCTTCTGGTGATTGTTCTTGCCTGGTTATCAGCAGCCAAGTCTCTTGATTCCCAGTTTTCAGCTTTGCGTAGAGAAGAAGAGCTTGAGAAAGAGATGGAAAGAGCAGCTGCTGTCAAGATACCAGTGGTTGCTAAGGATGAAGATGGAAATGGTTCTCTTGCAGGTGTTCCACTGTTGAATCCAACAACTGGTGGTGATTCCTCAAGTACATTGAATTGAATCAACTCCTCACAATGTTTAAAGCTTAAACTTCATTGAATTGCAAGGAAGCTGGAGGAGTCAGCTCAAACTATTAGTTGTAGGTCGTTTTCTAATGAGTTTGATTCTCACTTTCTTTTTTCTAGTCTCCTTATTGTTACTTTTGTCCCATAGATAAATGATTTTCTTCCTTCAACATGAAGCTTTCCTATTTGGTAGTACATTAAAAAAAATAAAAAGAAATGAAAGAATGAACACATTTGTAAACTTTGTTTCGAATATATGAGTTCATGGTTTGGAAATGGAAGCATCGTATTATCTTTAGATTTTGGCTAATCCTAATAACGAATTCTCTACCACCCATGATTGCTAACTGCACCTCATACTGATAGCAAAAGGATTAAAATGCCATCTTTAGTGCACTCTGCCACTTCTATGGCTGCTGTCACTTCCTCCTCTGCTTTCAACGACTCTTTTTACCCTCATCATTACTAAAGCTATGTTCTGGAAATCCTGTTTCAGAGATTTTATTCCAAACATTTTGTTTTGAACATTCTAGAAAGCTTATTCTAGAAACTTTTCAAAACAAATAATCTGAAAATCACCTTTACAAAAAAAGTAAAATGATAATTTTAATATCAATTATGTGATTGGACTAAAATCTCATTAATATTGTATCTATTAAGCTAATCTCATTTTTCATAAATTTAACAAAAGTTGCAACAGAGTTACAGGCAGCAATGGAGTTTTTCCATGGAAAAGTGACACGTGTCAAAACAAATAATTTTGGGTTAAATAAAATGATTATGTTTTGTTATTGTGAATTATTCTTAAATAGTACAATAAAATCGAAAATGGTCCACGACAATCAGAGGTACACTTGTCTGCTTCGAAAACAACAAATAGCTAGGGGGTTCACGAGCATGGGATGCAAAAACCAAGTTTGGCATTTACATAGGCCCTTCTCAGGCTTCCATTTCCTTCACTTTCCATCACTCTCTGCCAATTGCCAACTGCAATGCACAATACCAACGCACGCTTTCTTACATACATACTCTGATGTAAATGTGGCCTTATAAAGTAACCAAGTATGCTCCAAATTTTGTTTTTTATGCCCTTCCTTTGCCCATGTAAATGGCACAAGTCCAGATCCTACACGCAATACACAGGATACACACAAAACAAACTAGTCCTTTTCGAGTTTGATGCCGTGTTGTAATTACTTTTGTTGTGTATTATAAGCAAGACAGTGTGGCATAGAATGGCAAAGCTGCAGTGTTGTGTGAGCAGTGCAAATGAAGAAGCAGTGTTGTGAAGAATCAGAGGCAACTGTTGGATCCTGGGAATGTTGGTTCGATGATGCATGCATCGTTGACATGGATTACTTTGTGAAGACCCTTTCAAGCATCAAACAGAAGGGTATTCGTGCAGACTTGATTGGTTCCATCATCACTCATTATGCTTCCATTTGGCTCCCTGATCTCTCTGCCTCTTCTGAGAATGGTGTCACCACTCAATTCCAATCCCCCGAAAGCGTCACGAATTCATGGATGAAGAAGAGATTCTTTGTGGAGACCTTGGTGAATGTTCTGCCTCCTGAGAAGGATTCTGTCCCATGCAACTTCCTCCTTCGCCTTCTCAGAACCGCCAACATGGTTCGGGTTGATGCCACTTACAGAGCTGAGATTGAGAACCGCATTTCCTCGCAGCTAGATCAAGCTTCACTCAAAGAGCTCATGATACCCTCCTTCAGCCACACGTGTGGAACTCTCTTGGATGTTGAGCTTGTCCTCAGGTTGGTTAAGAGGTTTATGAGTATGGACCGTGATGGTGCTGCTTTGGTTAAGGTTGCCAAGCTGGTTGATTGCTACCTCGCTGAGGCTGCTGTGGATGCCAATCTGTCCTTGTCTGAGTTCCATGCACTTGCTGGAGTTCTTCCAAACCACGCAAGAGCCACGGATGATGGCTTGTACCGAGCCATTGACACTTACCTTAAAGTATGTCTTCTCATTTTAGTTTCAAATTATTTGATGGACAAAACACAGTTCCATGTGCTTCTGGCTATGTTCCCTTGTTAGAATTGGAATTTCACCTCAGTCATCCTTGTAATAAAGGCTTGGATTAGACATCAATATAAAATGACAAGGTGAAACTCCAATTTGAATTGGAAAACAACAGAAAAACACATGTAAAAGTCTATAAGTTTTGTTGCTTCTTTGATTCATTAGAGGTGATTCTTTTTTGTTATTCGTGCCTCTTAATTTACATAATGATGACAAGGAGGAAAGAGGAAAATGATTATTCTGTTGTCACTGGCATGAGATTATTTTTTGAGTGGGAATAGGTGAAGTGAAACTGACATAACATAAATGTCTGTCATGTGGGGCCACTAGATCATAACTGACAACTTTTTTTCAACATTTGGCTTTTCTCTTGTGCCACACACTGATACATATAATAGTTTACTGAAATGGAACTTGACTAAGGCTCTCTTGAGAACAGGAAACTCTTTCTAGTTTAGATGTTAAAGCTTGGCATTTCCTTCTGGTTGTTCTGTGTATTTATTACTTGCCATAAGGTGCACTAGTCTCTTAAATTTAGGTAACATGTCACGTACAAGTAGGACTATGTACTTGCCATAAGGTGCACTAGTCTTCCCACATGTTATTTGAATGATACAACCTCGTCCTATTTGTGATTAGAACTTCATTTTACCATTAAAAAAATGCACATACCCTTTTTGCCACTTTAGACAGTACTGGATTGGGACATGCATGTTACTGGTTATTGTTTCTTGCACTATTTGTGGTTATGTGTTGTAGGCACATCCAGGTGTGTCAAAGCAAGAAAGGAAGGGTCTGTGCAGGCTGCTTGATAGCCGGAAACTGACACCAGAGGCCTCACTTCATGCAGCTCAAAATGAAAGGTTGCCTGTGAGAGCTGTGATTCAGGTGCTGTTCTCTGAACAAGCCAAACTCAACCGCCAAGTAGATTGGAGTGGCTCCTTCAGCTTGAGGAGCCCAAATGGAGGCCTTGACCCACCTGGAAGGTGCCTTTCAAAGCGAGAAATGAATGCTCAGCAACTGGAGATAAGGAAGCTGAAGGAAGATGTTTACAGGCTGCAAAACCAGCTGAATGCCATGAAAGTGCAGATGGAGAGGTTGGCTGTGAAGAAGAAGGGCTTATTCAAATGGAAGAGGCTTGGAATGCCTACATTTGGTAGAAACGTGGGAGGGGTGGAGAGAATTGAAGAAGAGGAGGAAGCTGAAAGAGAAAGTAGGTTTGGAAGGCAAAAGCCAATGGACATGAAAACCAGTTTGGTGAAAAGTAGGACTCCCCACAAGTGGAGGAAATCTATGTCCTGAGACATTGGCTTTGAACAAAAATATGATTCATATAGTCTCTGTTAATTTGTTATAGTATACAAGTTCGTTTTTTTCTGTTAGACCTGAGAAATAATGAGATATAAGTCTGGTATTTGGAATAAAATTCAATTAGATATGCATATAGCAAAGTTCTTTATGTAGTAATGACTGTGTGACTGCATAAATAACAGATAAGAACGCAAGACCAAGATCAGAAATGTTCTGAATGTTTCCTAACTTTTAACATACACTGTTAATCTTATTTGACAGTTAAAATTAATGCAGTAGACTGGTCTGGTCTGATAAACAATGTACACACACAAAGGAACAACAATGAGTAAGAGCATTTTTGTTTGTCATTCACTTTTTCAAATGGATAAGATTTGCATTATATTGGTTAAATACTAGTAACAGTAATATATAATTAAAATTCTATAATTATATTAATAAAAAATAAGTATTATTCTAAATTGATGATTACATTAATTATTGAAATATTATACTATAATTAAAAATTAATATTATAAATAAAAAAATCAAGAATGATAAATTATAGGATATTAATATTTTTTCGAAATAAGTGAATGATAAATGAAGAGAGAGTAAGGAAGTCACAATAAAAAAAAAAGAAGATAAGTCAAATTTCTACAACCTAAATAACTACTATGTCTAACTGTGATGCACTGTTTTAATTCCTTTTTTTTTTATGTAATAGTATATATAATTAATTTATAGTTTAATTAACTTATAAATTTGAATATGAAAAGTAAACTAAATTTTGAAAGATTAGTGGGTAAATAATTGTAAAATGTTTATCATAAGTTACAAATAAAAAATTGGAAGTATAAATTAATATTTTTCTTTATCTGTAAGTGAAATTAGTAATTATACTTAGTTTTTGTTAAAAGATAAATATTGACAATATTATTAATATTTAAATGCAAACACACACACACACTATTTATTATTTGTATTTTTTCAATTTATTGCAACTTTGTATGAATTATAATTTGGTTTTGGATTAATATAATGTTCACTTGTCTTAGTATTTAAATATAATATTTTAGTATATAATATTGCATAATTATTTTTGCCGAATAAAATCTCTACAATTAATATTTTGTGTCTAATTTATGGATTACTTTATAAATTTTTAATGATTATAATATTATTCTCTTATTATTAAAACTTATGTAATATAATTAAGAAAATTTTAAATAAAATATTAGTATTTGTTTGAGATTCTTGAGTATTAATATTTTTGAATACTAACATTAATATATTCGTACTAACATTAAATCCCTACCATTCTCTGTTTTGATGCTTTTGAACTTGTGAATGTTTGTTTGTGGCATCTCAATCGGATTCCCAGACAAAACACCAATATAATTTCTGTTTGTGATTCGCTAATTCTAGTAAATAAAGTAAATGTCGCATTCAAAGTTCAGCTTTTGCAAAGCAGAAAAAGTGAAAGAAATAGAAACCTAAATTGCTGGCAGCAAAAACAAGCTGTTATCACTTATCAAATATTTGACAACTTTAAAATCTTGTACACAAATCAAACAATGGCTACATTCCACACACCAATTTTCTCTCATTTATTCAGCTACAAACAACTCAAATTGTAAAATCATCAAGAAACAAAAGGTACAAATGCATTATGCATAGCCTCAATCAAATGTATCTCTATTTATAAATTCACAGCTTTCTTGATTGTCTTGATGGATGACCTCAAGAAACTGTTTGATGCTGCCAAATCATCACTTGCTGTTGGCTTCTTCCGAATGTAGTCCACACCTTTTCTGATACCACCAAAGAGCAAAGATGGAGATGATGGAATTCGCCTCAAGGTCCTGGCACTCTCTGATCTAGGAAGTCTTTTTTCCTTTTTATGTTGTTCTTTTTTTTCCATCCCTTCAACATTAGGAGTGCAACTTCCTTCACCTATGCAAGCTTCTTCAGAGTAATTTTTGTCTCCTGTTGGCATAACACTTCTAGATTCATTTTCCATTCTATCTTCTTGATCTGTTAATTCATTCTTGTCTTCGAGAAGCTGTAGCTGAGAATCTGAAACTTTTGAGATCCTCAACTCCTTTTGTGGGAACTTCTGATTCAGTTGTTGGATTATGTTTTCTTCAGTTCTACCATTTTCATTTCTTTCTTCTGCATCAGTTCCTGGTTGTTGACTATTTTCTAAAAGCATTTGAAGCCACTTGTCCACATTTCCTTTTCCACGCTGCTTTCTGGTTTCTTCATCTTCCTCGATTTCTGTCTCATGAAGACCTGTGAATGAAATGCTGCAACTCCTCTTTCCTTCGCTGATTTTAAGCTTCTCAAGTCTTTGCTCAATTGAGTTTTCTTCATCCAATGCAACACTTGATGTAGTATGCTCCTCTAGCTTCTCTTCTGTGTCATTTTTAGCAGGCATTTTCATCTTCTCTTCTTTATCTTCTTGTTTTTGCTCCTCGATTGCATTGAAGTCAACTCCAGATGCCCTTTGTTCCTCCTCTAGAAGCACTCTGAGCTCCTTATGCGAAGGTGTTCTTGGTCTGCTGGGCCCAGGCAAGTAAAGAGCAGGTTTAATGTCTCTCTCTTCTAAAGTGGCATAATCATCTATTCTTGACCTTTTCCTTCCATGCTCCCACCATTCAGGTCTAATCTGCTTCTCTATGTCATCTCTTTGTTTGTATTTCTTGTGAAGATCTTTCTCTGCAGCATCACAAATTGCTCTCTGTGCTTCAAGTCTAGCCATCAGTGCATTAGTTGCAGCTAGGTTCAATCTTACCTGTTCCTTATAGATAACACTCCTGCAATAAAACCAATCATCAAAAACCAGTAGTTGAAGTCCAGAGAAAAACATTTATTATATGTAAAATACAAGAAAAGTACACTCTATAACACCATTTCAATCCCCAGGTATTGGGGGGACTTACTGGTGCATGGTGTCCCTAATCATCTTCTCTAGCATGATCCTGTAAGAAGATTGAGCCTCAGCTAACCGTCTGCACTTTTCTGCCTTCCTCCTACGTTTTATGAGCGCCAGTTCCAGGTCTTGGATAGAGAGCTTTTCTTCCTCATTTTTGAGCTTCATTTCATTCACTTCATCATCTAGCTTCTGTATTTCTGCCTGCATTTTTGTAGTTTCCTCTCTTTGCTTCAGGGAATCTCTAGCCATGACAATTGCTTGGTAGGGGTTTTTCGCAAAATCTGGATCTTCATTTTCTTTCAGAAGATTTCCATTTCTTTTCCTTGCAGCTACTGAAAAGAGTTTCAATCACAGGATGGTCAGACATAAAACAAGTCTATATCTTCAAATCTTAAACTATAATCATCAACTGCCACTAACCTATTGCAGGAGACATTGGCCTTGGCTTCCTATTGTAATCGAGTTGTCTCAAAGCTAATGCATCACAAGGTTCCCTTCGAGATTCTACGATTGCAGCTGGAGCCAGGCCCATCTCATCTTTCAACCCGAAAAAGTGGTGTGGGAAAGAATGAGAATCCACTATTTGTGAAGCATTCAATTCTTGATTTTCTCCTTCATAGAACAAAAACGAGAAGGCTCTGTGCCTGTCATTTGCAAATACAAATACTATCACCCTCCAAGAAAAATTGAGAAACAACAAAAATAAAGATTAAACAATAAAAAAAAAAAAACCCTGCCTGAAGTCTGAGTTTGACGAAGCAAAAACAGACAGGAACTGGTTCACAGAGATTCCCAATTGGAAATCCCACCATGGCACCAAGAATTCCAGCTTGTTTTTCTTCCTCTTACAGACTTGCCGCTGTAATATCCTTAGATTGCTAAGAACAGTCAAACCTCCCCCTGCGTTCCCACACCAAAGGAGCAAAATCACACAATATGACACACACAACCTAATTGAATTCTACTTCTACACATTCTCAAAATATAAAAGAAATGAAAATTACTTGAACAAGGAAACCAGTGATCAACATCCCAAGCCAGAGGAGAAGCCGAATCTGCGTGATAATAGATCACATTGCCATAACCATCCACTCGAATTACAGCGGGGTCAAAGCCAGCATTCCTGAGATTTGCGAAATTGTCAATAACACAACACAAACAATGCATCAGAAATCAAAATTGAAACCTACCCAAGATGGCGGAGCTGCTTCCACAGGACACTGACAAAGATCTTAGGCTTGCTGGTAGCCTTAGCTTTGGGATCAATAATAGGAAACATCTCATCCAAATACCTAGCTCTCTCGGCCTAAAACAACAACCAACAACACAAAATTCTTGAATTCAAACTCACAACTCGCTTTAAATGCGTTCTTTACCACTTAATCTAAAATATACATAATGGAGAGAGAAAGATCGATTTTTTTGTTTACCTCATGTTCTTGCAAAGCATAGGGGATGAAGGTAAAGGGAGGGCCAAGGCTGTAGGTACCGAAACCCCGGTCACGGCAGAGTTTTGCGAAGGCTTTAGGGTAGCCAAGGTTCTCATTCACTACCATCTCATCTGGGGCGAACCCATAATCCTCAACTTCCGCCATTACCGTTGGGTTGAGGTTTGAAGTTCTTGTTTGGTGTTACAGTTTTTGTGGAGAGTGGAGGAGCGTGTTCTGTTTTGTTTGGATAGAGTAATGTACCTAAGACTAAGAAAGCCAACGGTCGAATCGATTTTAACTTTCAAAGGTTTGAAACTCAACTAATCAATTTAAAGATTCTGGTCACTTTTCATTACATGTAATAAATTTGGTGCAAGAGGCTTCCCTCTCTATACTACTAACATAACGGTTACAAAGAACGAGGATATGTCATACTCACTCTATCTAGTATTTGTTACGACTAAAGTGCCCTGAGATTGTTTATACAAATAATAATTATTTTTTTATTTCTCTAAAATATTTTTTTAAATAAAAAGAATAAAAAAATAAAAATTCAGCTTTCGGACAATGGAATCCTGTTTTTTTTTTTTCAACAAATTTCCTCTGAAAAAAATATATTATTATATAAATATGTTATCTAAGTAATTTACTAGTTTATATATATATATACTATTTGGGTAAAAATGTCGATTAAGATGAAACAAAAAGAATAAAGTGGGTGAAGTGAAATGTAGTTGTTGTTGCTATGGATTAATTAAAGTAATGGAAAGAAAAATTGAGATGAGAAAGGAGGAAATGATTTTGTAAGAAATGAATTTGGTTTGAGGAAATTGGGGGCACTGTGTAGAAAAAAGGTAGCAAAAAGTATCTTTTATTTCAAACAAAGTACAGTCCAAAAAAGAAACAAGATTGTAATGTTTTATTATGGGTATTGACGTTATCCTGTGTTGATGATTAGTGGGGTAAGGTGAGTAAAGTTGGTTCCCATATCAGTTTTTTGGTTTCTGGTTTGAATTAAGAACTTGTTGTTGTGTCAAATTCTGAGTTGCAGAAACATGCTCTTAGTGGGTTAACGGTACTTTAAGTGGAAAACTTCGCTTCTGTGTTGTGTGGTTTTTCTTTCACAGCCTTAGTGGGTTAAGCGTACTTAAATTTTCGATCGTGCAATTGGATTTGGTGCCTGGAAATGTTGCACTCAATTGCTCCATTTTTTGTCCCTACCATTCATTCCTGTGCTGTATCATTGATTATTTTGTTGAAAATAACTATAATTCCAAATAAAACAAGAGACAGACATATTTATATATACATAAGATATTTTTATTGGTAAAAGATCTTTTAAAATAATATCAAAAACAAATTCGTAAAGATTTGATCTAAAACGGATAATATCTTGTGTGTTAAACTTTTTTATAAATAATATCAGAATCTATGATTCATGTTTAACAGATCTAGTAACCGGAATCAGATGAGTAAGTTTCTGTCACTCGTATATCCATTGTTTTTAGGTTTTTGGAATATAGAAGAGCTCTTTCAATGATACTCCTCTTTCTTATCTTTCGTTATGCGTTTGTATATTATTTTTTATCTTGCCAATTTAATTTTTATAACCAAATGTCGAAATAAGAACTGAAAAGGTAAATAAAATATTGGTATGTATGTTTAGTAATCGTACATGCTTAAAATAAAATGTTTCGAAAAAGAAATACATATTGGAACAAAAAGAACTGCGTATTAGAAAATCATGTATAGTTTTAAGAAAAAAACCTTATTTTGGTATACTGAAAGTGTTTCTATTACACTAAAACTGCAAACCAAGAAAATTTTCAATATGTATAGTTATTTTAATTGTTTCATCCAATTTTCTTAATTAAAGTGTTTATTCTTAAATATATGTGAATATTATTATTACTGGACAAACATTTATTTTGAAATTTAGATCAACGTGATAAATAAAATTAACTTTCAATGACTAAATGAATTTGTTATCAGTTTTAGAGAATAATGTGATATTTACATACACTTATGCTTATGCTGTGTTTGTTCCAGTAATGGAAACCAGATAAAGATAAATGTAATGAAAGTTGAAAAAAGGAGTCACAAATTACAAAAAACAAAAGAAAATTCTTCTTCCCATTTTCCTCTCTCAAATGCGAAGATTAACAAAAAAAAGTATTTTTTTTTTAACTTTCATAATAATTTATACTTAAAAACTAATTCCATTTTAAACAAATAAATTTAATTGATTAAAATTAAATAAAATATAATAAATAAAATAATAATAATAATAATAATAAAAATAAATAATAAATAATTACAAATTTTCAAAACTTTTCTTTTATTTTTTTATTTTCTTTCTCTTAATCTAAATAATCTTATTTTCACCTCTGTTTCTTTCAAGTTCACTTTTTCAAAGTCCTCATTCAATCCAAACATAAGTTTAGTGTTACTTCTTTTAATCAGTTCATACTTTTTTCTTGTATGTCTATTAGCCAAAAATGTTTTAGATTGTACTATCTAAAAATCTGTTGAATCAAAGATTTAAAAAATATATTTTGGACTATACAGGTTGAAAATGTATTTTAGAGTGTTTAATTTAAAATACATTACCAAATTCAAAAATATATTTTGAATTATATAATTTGGAAATGTTACAATCCGAAATGCATTTTCAGTTTCCAAATTCGAAAACGTATTTTAAATTATGAAATAACATGTTTATGAGTTTCACAATCCAAAAATTTAAAACATGAATATTCTAGACTTCTTGAACACTCCATTGAAGTGCACGAAGAAATTTCATGGAGTGGAGGAAGTAATAGCCCACATTAAACATTTACTTTGTTTGGGCTTAGACATTAAAAATTTAGCCCAATTCACATGACTTGTGGGGAAGCACTCTTATATTGATAGCATGTGTTGTAATATGTCGTATTAAACATAAATCTTCGTTAATCCTTTGAACATAGTTAGCATTGCATATGATGCAGTCATGATAATATCAAACATTTCTTGTTAACGTAGACTAACATATTTTCAAATATACCAACTTTTGGTTTTATGGTAGCCAAATAAACATCTGACACAATGCAGTGTTTGCATTTCAACAATTTCTAACTGCCAAACGCAATATTCAAAACCAGTTTTCTTAAGGTTTTAGCATTGGTTTAAATGTTTTTTTTTTCGTGTACTTTTATGTGAGACTTCCCACGTAAAAGCTTGGACGGAAAATTCAACCAGTGATAGATTGATTATACGATCTGTCAAATATTTGTTTTATGTATTACACTTAACTATAAGTTACTTTATTTCTATTTTTCTTTGCTAAATAAATTCATAGTCTCTATCTCCTTCTTTTCTATCTTACTTTGATCTTTTTGTGATTCCAATACACCTACCCAGATGATGTTGAGAGATCAAATCAAAGAGTTCTATTCACCTAAGTTTTTCATTTGATATCAAGTGTGCCACCTAACCCATTATACACCTACTATTATTGCGTAATCCTTGCATGGCTCTACTTTCATTTTATGCTGCAAAAGTCACCCTCTGCTACCCTCAAAACTTCAGTGTGGAGTCCTTATAATTTACTAGGAGCACTTTCATTTTTATATATATATATATATATATATATATTCATGCATGTCACTCTTTTTTTTCACATAGTAGGACTAAAAGGACTGAACTGCACAAGCAAAGATATTTTGTTTCAATATGTTTTGGCAACTGAGTTCAATCCATTTTGTCCACCCTTTCTTGAGATATTTTTGTGTTTAAATTAGTGGGTGCAACACTACCACTCCTTGGATTGCAATGATGTTTGGAATAACAGTCGTCTGGCTAAAATAGAATATCTTATAAAAACACTGATTTACTGAGTTTGAGAAGTTATTGCAGCTCCATTTTATATTTTTTTTTTCACCTTTTTTGGTCGACAATGACCAATGGTAGCCTGACTAAAGCTACTAGCAGCTTTCAAGTAAGCCGTTCTTCAATTTGGAGAGATGGAAGTGCAGTTTTTTCTAGGAATTCATTTGAAGAAGATGATGAAGAAGCTCTGAAGTGGGCTGCACTTGAAAAGCTCCCTACTTACGATCGTTTAAAGAAAGGCTTGTTGGTGACGTCCAATGGTGAGGTGAAGGAAATTGATGTCACTGATATTGGAACACTGGAAAGGAAGCATGTGTTGGAGAGGTTGGTAAGAGATGCTGAAGAGGACAATGAAAAGTTTCTGTTGAAGCTGAGGGAAAGAATTGATAGGTAATAAATTCATTTCTAGTATTTCCTTCATCTTTGCTTGGTTCATATGATCCATATATAATATATACATTCTATTTCAACATTACAAGTCAAATATTGTTTTGTTTTCTTGCCTTTCCTTGACATTGAATCTATGAGTTTTCTACCCTTCAACGTTTCTAGAGTTGGGATTAGTTTTCCAACAATTGAAGCTAGATTTGAGCATCTGAATGTTGAGGCAGAAGCTTATGTTGGTAGCAGAGCCTTACCGACATTCTTGAACTTCATTGTTAATACAGTAGAGGTAAACCATATACCACTTTGATCCTTTTTTGCCGATCAAAATCATTGTTGCATTTTGTGTACCTTTGATCTGCTGCTAATTCTGAAAAATTTGATCTTTCAGAGTTACTTGAACCATATGCATATTCTTTCTAGCAAAAAGAAGCACGTGACCATTCTTACAGATGTTAGTGGAATTGTAAAACCTCGCAGGTGAGAGAGTAGAATTGAAAGGATTCAAAAAGCTCAAACCTCATTCATTTTCCAATATCTTAGTCTCATACATCACCGTTGCATGTATCAGGATGACATTGCTTTTAGGTCCTCCAAGTTCTGGAAAAACCACACTCCTTTTGTCTCTGGCAGGAAAGCTTGATCCAGATCTTAAGGTGAAAAGAATTCCATTTTTCATTGGCTTTCTATTTCAATCGGCCATGTCCAACTCAAGCGATGTATTCTGTAGGTTTCTGGGAGAGTGACTTATAATGGGCATGAAATGAATGAATTTGTACCCCAGAGAACTTCTGCCTATGTTAGTCAGCATGATGTTCATATTAGAGAAATGACTGTTAGGGAAACCTTGGCTTTCTCTGCAAGGTGCCAAGGGGTTGGATCACGTTATGGTTGGAAAATTTTTTGCTTCATGTTATTGAAAGTGATAACTTCAACTTGTGTAATCCAATCATGACTTTGCATTGTTTTGACCATGTACAGACTTGCTATCTGAACTGTCAAGAAGAGAGATAGCAGCGAATATTAAGCCTGACCCTATTATTGATATCTACATGAAGGTGAACACGGAGCTTTGAAATGTGTTTTTGTGTCCAAAACTTCCATTAACAAATATACTTAGGGAAGATTATTAGTGTTTACTTTGAAAGTAAAAACTGCTTAAGGGAAAATAATTTCAGTTGTTGAAGTTTGCTAGACTTTTACAGTCCAGGGATATTATAAAAGCTATGATTGAATAAAAATTCACTGACTTTTTTTCATGTTATTGACTTGTGGTGATACCAGGCAACAGCATCTAAAAGCCTGGAAGCAAATCAAATGATGACAGAATATATACTTAAGGTGATATGATAACTCCAGTATCTGTTCTGACACTCCTACTTCAAAAATACAGTCTTAATAGCTTCCAAGAATTTGTTTATTTGTTATTTACAGATCTTGGGGCTGGAAATGTGTGCTGATATTGTGGTGGGGGATGAAACGTTGCGTGGTGTATCTGGTGGACAAAGGAAGCGTGTTACTGCAGGTGGTGATCCAAATTCTCCCTGTAAGTTATTCCAATTCAGTTTCTACATTCTATATTCATATTTTACATGCATCATTTACAGGGGAGATGTTGGTTGGTCCAACAAATGCACTGTTCATGGATGAAATATCTTCTGGCTTGGACAGCTCCACAACTGTTCAAATTATCAAGTGTCTTAGACAGATTGTTCACATTCTAGATGGAACAGCAGTTATCTCACTATTGCAACCAGAACCAGAAACATACGAACTTTTTGATGACATAATCCTCCTCTCCAACGGCCAAATAGTATATCAAGGACCTCGTGAATTCGTCCTTGAATTTTTTGAATCTATGGGTTTCAGATGTCCTGGGAGGAAAGCTGTTGCTGACTTCCTCCAAGAAGTGAATCGATCTTTACCTTTTCTTATATCTCATACACATTATGAAATTGGAAGAAAAAATATGCATATGTATGATCAGAATATCAAATGATTTATTTTCATTGGCAGGTGACTTCAAGGAAGGATCAACAACAGTACTGGATCCACGAAGATGAGCCATACAGTTTTGTTACAGTTAACGAATTTGCCAAGGCATTTCAATGCTTCCATATTGGTATAAAACTTAGAGAAGAGCTAGCCATTCAATTTGATAAGACAAAGAACCATCCAGCTGCATTAACGACTAAGAAGTACGGGGTAGACATGAAGGAGCTTCTGAAAGCTAACTTCTCAAGGGAATATTTGCTTATGAAGAGGAATGCATTTGTTCACATCTTCAAGCTATCTCAAGTTAGTTTTATCCAGTGTTTTATATGTTTGATTGTAAGGTATCTTATTTTTGTTTTGCATGCATGATTTTCATGTGTGATTCTTCTTCCTTTTCCATCAGCTTGCAGTGATGGCAGTGATAACAATGACAGTATTCCTGCGTACCGAGATGCATAAGGGTTCTGTGGATAACGGGGGAGTTTACACCGGTGCACTTTTTTTCTCTATAGTAATGGTGCTGTTTAATGGGATGGCTGATATTTCAATGAATGTAGCAAAGCTTCCTATATTTTACAAGCAAAGAGACCTCCTATTTTACCCTGCATGGGCATATGCTATTCCCAACTGGATCCTTAAAATCCCTATTACATTGGCTGAAGTAGTTGTCTGGGTATCTATCACCTACTATGTAATTGGATTTGATCCAAGTGTTGGAAGGTAAGTAATCTATCATCATCTACTTTGGACTAAAGAAGACTCACTGTGAGTGTGTGGCATTAGATCTAAGATGTGCTAATGGTGTAGGTTTTTCAAACAATATCTTCTGTTACTACTATTTGGCCAGATGGCTTCTGCATTGTTTCGTACAATTGCAGCAACTGGTAGGAATATGATTATAGCTAACACATTTGGATCATTTGCAATAGTCACACTTCTGACATTGGGCGGTTTTATATTGTCAAGAGGTACAAGTATTCAAAAGATGCAACAAACGTTTGTAGTTTTCAAATTTTTGAACCTGACATATTTGCTTTGCCTTTTGATTTTCTCTTGAAATAGAGGATATTAAGAAATGGTGGACATGGGGTTACTGGATTTCACCAATAATGTATGAGCAGAATGCTATGATGGTCAATGAGTTCCTCGGCCAGAGTTGGAGCCACGTAATTTCTTGAATCATCAAACTTCAACTATTTTCCAATTTGAAATGAGTTGTTAGAAAACAAATTTTCAACTACAGGTTCTTCCTAATTCAACCGAGTCACTGGGAGTTGAGGTTCTGAAGTCTCGCGGATTCTTCACTCATGCATCCTGGTATTGGATAGGGGCAGGGGCATTGCTCGGATTTGTTTCTCTATTGAACATCACATTCACTCTAGCTCTCACTTTTCTCAACCGTGAGTATTTCTTCCACACTGTTTTTGTTTTCATGCAGAAATGTTGCTATTCTCACTTATGCTATGCTAATGATTGAGCAGCACTTGAGAAGCCACAGGCTATCATCTTGAAAGAATCTCATGGAAATAAGCATAAAGACAAAACTCTACAAGATATTAGATTACCACTTAAACTCCCAGGAAATGGTCCAAATAGAAACACAGAGACAGGTGATTTATTTTGTGTATGACCTGCATGTACACAAGCATACTATGCTTCCCCTTTATAATTCACATCAATTCTTTCAGATTTTGAAAAGCCTTTCAATTTTTGTGCACCAGTGAGGCCAAAGGAAGTTGTTGAGTCCAGCCACAGGAGGAAAAAAGGAATGATTCTTCCATTTGAGCCACATTCTCTTACCTTTGACGGAATCACTTACTCAGTAGACATGCCACAGGTTGATTTCCATGAAAACACCGTAAATAAGCACATTATCCTATCATAAGTCTGCTTCTTCCAGTAAAATAGAACCTGTTTTGATTTCATCTTGCAGGAAATGAAGAATCATGGAGTAATTGAGGACAGATTAGTCCTACTGAAGGGTGTTAGTGGTGCATTTAGGCCAGGCGTCCTTACAGCTCTGATGGGGGTGAGTGGAGCAGGTAAAACAACTTTGTTGGATGTGTTGGCAGGAAGGAAAACTGGAGGGTATATTGAAGGCAGAATCAGAGTTTCAGGGTATCCTAAAAGGCAAGAAACATATGCTCGAATCTCTGGCTACTGTGAGCAGAACGATATCCACTCTCCTCATGTTACAGTCTATGAATCCTTGCTCTACTCAGCGTGGCTTCGTTTATCTCCTGAAGTCAATTCTGAAACCAGAAAGGTAACATATAAAGTCCACAAGACACATTGTCAATTGCCTATGCTAACTGAACTGATCATAAATTTAGAGTTAGTTATCTTTACTGCTGAATCTTATGAATGATTACAGATGTTCATTGAGGAAGTCATGGAACTGGTAGAGTTGAACTTACTGAGGGAAGCTTTGGTTGGTTTGCCTGGTGTGAGTGGTCTCTCCACTGAACAGCGCAAGAGGCTAACTATTGCAGTTGAGCTAGTGGCTAATCCCTCCATAATATTCATGGATGAACCAACGTCAGGTTTAGATGCCAGAGCAGCTGCCATTGTTATAAGAACAGTTAGAAACATAGTGGACACAGGAAGAACAATTGTTTGTACCATTCATCAACCAAGCATAGACATATTTGAAGCATTTGATGAGGTGAGTGCTGCTCATGATCAAATGATACGTGTTTTCTCATTTCTCTTATTTGACTTGCCATACAAATGAACATAATAAAAAATCTGGTTTCAGCTTTTCCTACTAAAGCAAGGAGGACAAGAAATATATGTTGGACCATTGGGTCGTCATTCTAATGAACTCATTGAGTATTTTGAGGTAAGGCGTGTCTGAAAAAGACAAAGACATTTATAGTTCATGATGTTTTGTTACGATATTACAGTACTATTTCTATTCTTGCTTTCAAGCAGAGGATTGAAGGGGTTGGCAAAATCAAAGATGGACACAACCCAGCGGCTTGGATGTTGGAAATTACAACTCCGGCACGAGAAATGGATTTGAATGTTGACTTTGCTGACATATACAAAAATTCAGAACTATATAGGTAAGTTGGTTTGTTTTGTAGTGTTCTAGTGTTGCTCAACATTCTGCTTTTGTAAAAAGGGAGTATGTTTTAAAAAAATGTTACCAGGATACTGGTTCTGAAAAAAAATGTATTCCATGTGTTAGGAGGAACAAAGAACATGTAGAAGAATTGAGCAAGCCTGCTTCAGGTTCCAAGGAACTTCATTTTCCTTCACAATATGCACAACCATTTTTCATTCAATGCAAGGCCTGCCTATGGAAACAGCATTGGTCCTACTGGCGCAACCCTCCATATACTGCAGTGAAATTTTTGTTCACTGCATTCGTAGCTTTGATGTTTGGGACAATGTTCTGGGACCTAGGATCCAAAACGTGAGTTACTATTGGTTAATGTATGGTTTAAAAAGAGTAATATATCTTTCTTCAAATCTTCCTATACTTTGTGCTAATAGTATTAAATTACCATACAAAGTAAGTTGGGTGAGAGAATTTTTAAGGAGGATTAGAACTATTCAATTAAAAATCATGCACAAGTTTTGTTAAATCCATATCTGCTGGGAAATTCATCCCCTTTTGAACAACATGCAGAAGAAGAAAACAAGATCTGTTCAATGCTATTGGTTCCATGTACAATGCCATTCTCTTCCTTGGGATTCAGAATGCGTTTTCTGTGCAACCAGTTGTGGCCATTGAAAGAACAGTCTTTTATAGAGAAAGAGCAGCTGGAATGTATTCAGCCATCCCCTATGCTCTTGCACAGGTAGCTCATCTGACTTCTAGAAGTAATATTTAGTATTTTATGTCGGTTTTACATCTCAATCCAATTAATGTAAATTAACACACTTTTTACTTCTTAGGTTGTAATAGAGATACCATATACTTTTGTCCAAGCTGTAACATATGGCATCATAGTTTATGCAATGATCGGATTCGAATGGACTGCATCCAAATTCTTTTGGTATCTGTTCTTCACTTACTTCACATTTTTGTACTTCACCTTTTATGGCATGATGACTGTGGCTGTAACACCAAACCAACACATTGCTTCAATTGTGGCCACTTCATTCTATGGACTTTGGAATCTGTTTTCTGGATTTATTGTCCCACAACCTGTAAGTTGCGTAAAATGCAATGACCAATGCATGTGAGGAAATTAAGTGGATGCACATATATGCTGATGTTTAGTTTTATTTTCTATATGGTGGCAGAACATTCCTGTGTGGTGGAGATGGTACTATTGGGCATGTCCTGTGGCATGGACCTTATATGGATTGGCAGCATCACAGTTTGGGGATGTAACAAGTACAGTTGAGGTAAACGAGACAGTGAAAGAGTTTCTGAGAAGATACTTTGGCTATAGAGATGATTTTGTTGGAGTTGCTGCAGGTGTAGTTGTTGGGTTTGCAGTGCTATTTGCTACTATCTTTGCTCTTTCTGTAAAGGTTTTCAATTTTGAAAGGCGATAGAATATAATATATGCCTTCAAGTGAATGCTAATAGTGTAAAATACATACAAGAAAGAGAAAAAAGATATGATGTTAATAGTAGTTTTGAATTAGGTGATGACCCATTTGCAAGCATTGAATTAAAGGTGGCTTGTCACGCTTCTCAGTTTGGACTTCGGAGCTACCGTAAGTTGGCATTTAATCAACTGTTTGTCCAATCAGGTTCAATGTCCCTGATTCATCTATAGAGAACATTGACCCATGTTGTTCTTATCTATGTAGTAAACACACTTATCAACATTGTTATTGCTTATTGTTGTCTAATGGAGTATACAATAATGAGGTTTTTATTTGTGTGTGGTTGGGTTTGTTGATACTCATGAGGTAAAGAATAAGTTAAACAAATATTCTGAACAACAAACAAAATCACAAATGGCAAGTTACAACAAGCAACACATGGCAAATTGTTAAAAATAAAAGTACGAGTCTACTTTCTACATTGGATAAATACAAAAAAATGAAACATCTTATAAAAAGGAAGACCGGTAAATTCATTGTTTTAAGATTTTGAGTTAAAAGTGATGTTAATTTCTTATGTGATTGAACTCAAACCCTAAAATAGACCCATAAATTCATTGATGTCAATCTTTGATGTGATTGAACTCAAATATCATTGATATTTGTCTATCCAAAACATTAAAGCAATGAGTCTTTCACCTTTATATAATGTTTTACTTTTTTATTTCTATCCAATGTGAGATTTGGACTCACTTGAATTCCCAACATTATTGTCTTAAAGTTTTGAGTTGAGAATGATGTCAATCTTTTATTAATATTAAATATTATTGATGTTTTTCTCTCACAAATTACATCCCACCTTTCTTTGCATCACTAGTCTTAGAAAAAGGTTCAAAAGAGGTGGCAAAGACAATGAACAAAATTTTTTAGCATAAATTTCCCCGTCCCACCTTCCCACCTTAGTTGTTCATAATGTCTTCCAATGTAGTTTAGTCTCCTTTGGGGTGTACTAAAAAATTAAAATAAATCACTAAGCATACCCTACGAGTCAGGTCAAAAACAGAAACATGATTGTATTCATTGTGTACAGAATTATAGAATGGTTTCATGTTATTTTAAAACTTTTTGGCTAAGAACCAAATCCATGAATATTTTTTTCAGAAATAAATAAATCATCTAGAAGAAAGAGCAATTTAAAATAGAAACACGGTCATTGGTCAAGCCACCGAATCCGATCCGATTAATGAATTGAGATAGGATAGAGAAAAGAGAGAAGGAGTCCAACATCATTTTATTGATTGATTTTGCGAATGGCATCTAAATGCTAACTTGAGGTTTCCTCTTTCCTACCTTTTTCCTAAACAAAAAACAAACTTGTTGGCTGCTTTTCTGTATACATTGGCTACTTTATTCCATCTAGAAGCCTTACTATTTAAGCTTTTTCTGGATAAACAATTTCAAAAACACATACACATTGATGCTATGCTGTGATCACACGATTCATGAACACCAATCAATTCTAGATGGCCCCATAAGAAACAAAAGTTTAATAACTTATATATTTTTCTCATAATTCTTCTTTACTTTTATAAAAAAGTGAGATGTGTCTTAGTTATAATTAGGAGCATTAAAATTCAAAGGACTAAAGTTTTTTTTTTCAACAAATGAAGAACCGATCAATTTCAGTGACTGGTTTCATTAACATTTTCATTCATCCAGAGAGTCAAGTCAAGGATTTGATCGCTTCTAGTTGCCAATGTTTCGGAAATGAAGACTCAAAAGCAATGCTATTGAGATTCAAACTTTCAGGCATTTATTTTCTTTAAATTAATATTAAAAAATGGAAATTTCCACTGAAGTTTTTGATGATGTAATTTGTTAGGTAATTTTACTGTTTTCTTTCTTAATAAAAACGATTTTCTTTCTTTCTTGATTTTAATATGGTGTCATGTCTTGTCTCGAATCTTTCAATTTTACAGCCCGAAAGTGGAGGCTCTAAAGTCTTCAGTGGATATTTTTTTTTGGATAATCCTAATCTTCTGAATGACATTATTTTGTTTTTATTTATAATTTTTTATTATCTTTTCTCAATTATTGTTTGCTTAATTATTATTAACATGCCAACTAGTGTTAGGATAATTAATCATTACCCCAACGTGAATTAGCGCTCTTAGGCGCCTTATTTTAATCCAATAGTAATACTTGTCTTTTATATATATATATATATATATATATATATATATATATATATATATATATATATAAATTTTTGGTTAATTGTTAAATTGATTTTTTTAATAAAGGCATCTTAGTACAAATATAACTAGACGATGATCCTATATATGTATTTATCAAAAACATAATTAAAAAAATTTTATTCTTTTTTATATTTTCCACACAGTCGTGGGTTTTACGATTCCGAACCAACCGATAATTAAATAGATAACGTGAAAGTTACAGTCGGAGAGGACCATGACCTGTGGGTTTTAAACAATATTAATTATTTAGCAAAAATAATTCACATAAACAATAAAACATTTAATAAATTATGAAAATTATAATCATTACTCTATATTAAAATTAGAGTTGTCAAAATAGGTCACAACTCGCGAGTCAACCTGACCCGTCACAGGTTCGGACCGTGTTGGGTTTGAAAAAATTGTATCTTTTTTATGCGGGTCATATTTCAACCCGGCTCATTTAAATCTGGTTCATGCGGGTTGAACCCGTGGTGGGCCGGGTTGGCCCACCAACCTACTTACCTAATTTTATTTTATTAAAATTTAATTTTAATTTTATAAAAAGATATTTATTATTATTTTTTTCTTGAAAAAATTATTTAAGTTTCTTATTTTCAAAATTAATTAAACACCTATGTTAGGAGTGAAATTTGTTTAAATTTAAATTATAAAAAGTTTGTAATTATTTTTTATTTTAAAAAAATTATAATTAAATGAGCCAACTCGTTTACCCACCAACCCGTGATGGGTCGGGCCGAGTTTGAATTTTTCTGACTGACTAGTAAATTAACCAGGTTGGATTAACTCACACCAACTCGTGATAGGCCGGATCAAATCAGGTCGGATTATTTGACATCTCTAATTAAAATAGCATGACATTTAATATGCATTTAATAACAGGGCATTTTAAACAACAGAACAAGCATTTATTAGCTGTATTAAAATAATAAATGACGATCCTATGTATTAATAACATGATAAACTTAATTTGATTCTTTTTATATATTTACAGCTGGCTACTAATTAATAACAGTTGAATAGTGTTTAGAGCAGTAATTTGTTTGGGTGACAGTTTAGCAGTTATTTAAGATATTGTAAAAATGACAGTTATTAACTTAATAGAAGATTTGGTGTTTGGCATTTTTTTCTGTTATTAAAGAAAAGAAAAGAGAAGGAAAATGGTGGTGTGAATGACTAGCGGTATTTAATATTTGATTTCAAGGTTTGACTTTTGAATATCAATGGCAGCCTAGTTTTGACGTCAAAAGTATAAATAGAGAGACATGGTTTTCTCATTCCCTACTACTCATTTCAGAAAAAAGAACCTCATTTCACATTCTTTTTTTTGCATATTCTTTCATTCTTTTACCTTCACCACAAAGCAACGCAGACAGTGGTGTCTGGTTCCATCACCTGCTCGAACAAGAAGAAGAAGACGAGAAACAGGGTGGTGTGGTGTGGCGGGTAACCGCGAGAATCTGAGAGGATGGACAACAGCGATATATACAGAGCAAGTAATAGTATGCGATCGAGAAGTTCAACGGTTTGGAGAAACAACAGTGTGGAGGTATTCTCAAGGTCTACACGTGAAGAAGATGACGAAGAAGCTCTCAAATGGGCTGCTCTCGAGAAGCTCCCCACTTACAACCGTCTCAGGAAAGGTCTGCTGACAGCATCTCATGGAGCTGCCAACGAAATCGACGTGGCTGATATTGGCTTCCAAGATAGACAGAAGCTTCTTGAGAGGTTGGTCAAAGTGGCTGAAGAGGACAACGAGAGGTTCTTGCTGAAGCTCAGGGAGCGTATTGACAGGTGAATTACCTCTTCCTAACACTTCTGTATCAACTTGATATATATTTTTTTCCTGTTTTCACTTGCTGCTTTTTACAGAGTTGGACTCGATATTCCCACTATTGAAGTTCGATACGAGCACCTGAAGATTGAGGCAGAAGCTTTTGTGGGTGGTAGAGCTTTGCCCTCTTTCATCAACTCTGCTACTAATGTCATAGAGGTACTGAATGAATCCTTCCACTTCCTGTAATTTTGAGTTTCTTTGTTCTGTTTTCTTCTGCAATTAACATGGTTTTTCTCTATTTGATCTTGCAGGGATTTCTTAACGCGCTCCATATCATCCCCAGCAGAAAGAAACACGTCACTATTCTGAAAGATGTCAGCGGGGTTATTAAACCTCGAAGGATGACACTGCTTTTGGGTCCTCCGAGTTCAGGAAAAACCACACTCCTCTTGGCCTTGTCTGGAAAACTTGATAAAAGTCTTCAGGTTAATCACATTTCTTTACTGTATATATAAACAGAGAAAAAGACAAAGGAAAACTAACATGGATACCAATGTGTTGTTCAGGTATCTGGAAAAGTGACTTACAATGGGCACGAAATGAACGAGTTTGTACCACAGAGAACCGCTGCTTACATCAGCCAGCACGATGTTCACATTGGAGAAATGACTGTGAGGGAAACCTTGGCTTTCTCAGCAAGGTGCCAAGGTGTTGGATCACGTTATGGTTAGTTTCCCTTTACCACCCCTCTCTAACTAACCTTTTCAAAGTCTAATTTAACTGAGAATGACTGATCATCATTACTTTTTTTGAATACGCAGACATGCTATCTGAGTTGTCTAGAAGAGAGAAAGCAGCAAATATCAAGCCTGACCCAGATCTTGATGTCTACATGAAGGTCACCAAAACAAGCTCTTGTTAATCTTTTTTTTTTTTTCAGTAAAATAAAAAACCAAAACAAAATATATATATTCCATCTTTGGATTGTATCTGATTATAATCTTTTGATATAACAGGCAACTGCAACTGCAGGCCAGGAGTCAAGCATAGTGACAGATTATACAATGAAGGTAATGCTTAAACAAACATGATTCAATTCAATTATGTGATGACATGTGCTAGAGCTTGCTAGGAAGGCCAGGATACTGAACTCGTTAACTGTTTATCATTTCAGATTCTGGGGTTAGATATATGTGCTGATACCATGGTGGGGGATGAGATGTTGCGTGGGATCTCTGGAGGACAAAGGAAGCGTGTTACTACAGGAGAGATGTTGGTTGGACCTGCAAATGCTTTATTCATGGATGAAATCTCCACAGGGTTGGACAGCTCCACCACATTTCAGATTGTGAGCTCTCTCAGGCAATATGTCCACATTCTAAATGGAACTGCTGTCATATCTTTGCTCCAGCCAGCACCCGAGACTTATGACCTTTTCGATGACATTATCTTAATCTCCGACGGCCAAGTTGTTTACCATGGCCCTCGTGAATATATTCTGGACTTCTTTGAATCCATGGGTTTCAGATGTCCCGAGAGGAAAGGTGCTGCTGACTTCCTTCAAGAAGTGACTTCCAAGAAAGATCAAGCACAGTACTGGGTGCGCAGAGATCAACCATACAGATTTGTGACGGTTACTCAGTTTGCTGAGGCATTTCAATCATTCCATATTGGTAGGAAACTTGGACAGGAGCTTGCAGTTCCATTTGACAAGACTAAGAGCCACCCGGCTGCATTGACCACTAAGCAGTTTGGTATCAACAAGAAGGAACTGTTAAAGGCTAACTTCTCAAGGGAGTATTTGCTTATGAAAAGGAATTCATTTGTTTACATCTTCAAGCTATGTCAGGTTGGTGCTTAAATTCTACCTTGTTTCATATCAAGAAAAACTGCACACCATGGTTCATGATCATTTTTAATTACCGTTTTTCTCTTATGCTTTTCAGCTTTTCATCATGGCGTTGATTGCATTGACGCTGTTCTTCTGAACGGAGATGCACCATGATAATCTTGATGATGCGGGTGTTTATGCTGGTGCTATCTTTTTTACAATAATGACGATTATGTTTAATGGAATGGCTGAGATTTCGATGACCATTGCTAAGCTTCCTGTTTTCTACAAGCAACGAGATCTTCTATTTTTTCCCTCTTGGGCATATGCTATTCCTTCGTGGATTCTTAAGATTCCCGTTACTATAGCAGAAGTTGCTCTTTGGGTATTCCTGACCTACTATGTGATTGGATTTGATCCAAATGTCGGGAGGTAAAGAAACTGGTTTGACTTGTTTTCAGCTTGTGAATGTTGCCGCTTCTACTAATTTGCATCGTACTTATGATCTGAGTTCTTGAATTTGGTGCAGGCTCTTCAAGCAGTACCTAATCCTGTTATTTATCAGTCAGATGGCTTCTGCATTATTCAGAGCCATTGCAGCACTGGGTAGAAACATGATTGTCGCCAATACCTTTGGATCCTTTGCAGTTCTCACGCTTCTTACATTGGGCGGTTTCATTCTGTCAAAGAGTAAGTTCAATTCACACAAGCATGCGATTAAAAAATTGTTGCATTTCTAACAATGAGAAAACATAAGCTAACCTTCTTCGTTCCATTTCCAATGAAACAGGGGATATTAAAAAATGGTGGATTTGGGGATTCTGGATTTCTCCGTTGATGTATGGGCAGAATGCTCTTATGACAAACGAATTTCTCGGAAACAGTTGGCACAATGTAATTTCTTGACCTCACAACCTAAGAATTTGTATGCTTCTTTGGTTAAGAAAAGTGTGATTCTCATTTCATTGCTACTAATTACAGGCTACCCACAATTTAGGACTTGAATATCTGGACTCTCGCGCGTTCTTCCAAGATTCATATTGGTTTTGGCTAGGTTTTGGGGCACTTGTTGGGTTTGTGCTCCTTTTCAACGTGTTGTTTGGTTTGGCTCTCCAATACCTTGACCGTGAGTACTTTTTATGTCATCTGTACTTTAAAATTCTCTCATAAATCAATTCGAGGTCTTACTAATATGTATGCTTCTGAATGTCAATGCAGCATTTGATAAGCCACAGGCATCTATAGCTGAAGACCCAGATACTGAAGCAAGCGCCACAGAAGTTGAATTACCACGCCTAGGTGAGTAATGCTGCTTATATATCACTCGTCTTGAAAGTGAAACGACAAGCATACTCCTTTATCACTAGGAATTCGTATTATATTGCAAGACATTGAACATTTTTTACAAATATCCTGCAGAAAGTTCAGGAAGAGATGGTTCTGTTGTGGAGTCCAGCCATGGAAAGAAAAAAGGAATGGTTCTTCCTTTTGAACCACATTCTATCACCTTCGATGAAATCGTCTACTCTGTTGACATGCCACAGGTAAATCACATTCCGTGTTATAAATTTAACCTCTGGGTGTCTAACAGTGTCTCTATTTTAACACTTCTTTAGCCAGAAAAAACTAGAATTCTAACTTCCTTGATTTCGACTTGCAGGAAATGAAGGATCAAGGTGTACAAGAGGACAGACTGGTGCTTCTGAAGGGTGTTAGTGGTGCATTCAGGCCTGGTGTTCTCACAGCTTTGATGGGTGTAAGTGGTGCTGGTAAGACTACGTTGATGGATGTTCTGGCTGGTAGGAAAACCGGTGGATATATTGATGGAAGCATCAAAATTTCTGGGTACCCTAAGAAGCAAGAAACATTTGCTCGTATCTCTGGATACTGTGAGCAAAATGATATCCATTCACCTCATGTTACTGTTTACGAATCCTTGGTCTACTCAGCATGGCTACGTTTACCTTCAAGTGTTGATTCCAAAACCAGAAAGGTTAGTTAGTAAGGACTTGTGAAAAATGTTAAAGCGTTTTAAGCTTAAGTTTGTCATTGAGATAGCTGGCTTTATCTTCATAGAAGCTGATTGTTCGAACTTTTTGGATTTGACAAATGGTTGCAGATGTTCATTGAGGAAGTCATGGAATTGGTGGAACTGAACCCATTAAGGAACTCGCTGGTTGGACTGCCAGGTGTGAGTGGCCTCTCTACTGAACAGCGGAAGAGGCTGACTATTGCGGTTGAATTGGTAGCTAACCCGTCCATAATTTTCATGGATGAGCCTACCTCTGGGCTAGATGCAAGAGCTGCTGCTATTGTCATGAGAACAGTCAGAAACACTGTGGATACTGGAAGAACTGTTGTGTGCACCATCCATCAGCCCAGCATTGACATATTTGAAGCATTTGATGAGGTGAGTGACCACAATGACAAACGAAGACGTGTCTTACTTAGTTTCTCTCCCCCCGTAGGCTTGAATCTAACATGATGTCTTTTTGTGTAATTCCAGCTGTTCCTAATGAAGCGTGGAGGACAGGAAATATATGTCGGGCCACTGGGACGTCATTCTAGTCATCTGATCAAGTATTTTGAGGTAAGATCATACTCTAATAATCAAATGAGAACAACCATCATTCTTCACAGTAAATATTAAATTTTCCCAATAATTTCCACTGTGCAGAGCATTGATGGAGTTAGCAAAATCAAAGATGGATATAACCCTGCTACTTGGATGTTGGAAGTTACAACCACAGCTCAAGAGCTTAGTTTGGGTGTTGATTTCACTGACCTGTATAAGAACTCTGATCTATATAGGTAAGGCAACGCAAGTGGAAAGGAATTTACTAACTCTTGTTTATTTTCTTGATTTTCATAATGCTTAAGTAAGTTTTTCATGGATTTTCAGGAGAAACAAGCAGCTTATACAAGAATTGGGTCAGCCTGCTCCCGGTTCAAAGGATCTTTATTTCCCTACTCAATACTCTCAATCCTTCTTGGTTCAATGCCAAGCTTGCTTATGGAAACAACGTTGGTCATATTGGCGTAATCCACCATACACTTCTGTGAGGTTTTTCTTCACAACTTTCATAGCCATAATGTTTGGAACTATGTTCTGGGACCTCGGAGGAAAACAGTAAGTCAAATAAAATCTTATTATTACTCTCCAAAAGTAAAGTGCATGATTTACATATATGCTTTGACAACTTCCAAATTCCACTAGAGTTCTGATTGGTGTCGTGCTTTCACAGCTCAACAAGAGGAGATCTGATGAATGCTCTAGGTTCAATGTATACTGCTGTTCTTTTCCTTGGAGTACAAAATTCTTCTTCCGTACAGCCAGTGGTGGCAGTTGAAAGGACTGTCTTCTACAGAGAAAAAGCTGCCGGGATGTATTCTGCCTTACCCTATGCATTTTCACAGGTATCATAACACAACATCAGCATCATTTATTTTACAGACATATGTTACTAATACTTTTGTTTGAATCACATTGATTATGTTAAGTTAAGTAACCAACCAACAAACAAACTGGGTGCTTTTTGTCACAGATTCTGGTGGAGCTACCTTATATCTTTTTTCAAGCGGTGACATACGGTGTAATAGTTTATGCCATGATCGGATTTGATTGGACTGCAGAGAAATTCTTTTGGTATCTATTTTTCATGTACTTCACACTCTTGTACTTCACCTTCTACGGCATGATGGGTGTTGCAGTGACACCAAACCACCATGTTGCTTCCATCGTGGCTGCTGCATTTTATGCAATTTGGAATCTCTTCTCAGGATTTGTTGTTTCAAGACCTGTAAGTTGTTGGTTGCCACCCTGCTTTTGAATTAATAAAATACCCTGAGAAATGCATGAATATAGATTCAATTATAATGTTGTTGCTTTCTATTTTGAACAGAGCATCCCAATTTGGTGGAGATGGTACTATTGGGCATGCCCAGTGGCTTGGACCTTATATGGATTGGTTGGATCTCAGTTTGGAGATATATTGGAAGTTATGCCGTCTGAAAACAAGACTGTGAAAGCTTTCATAGAAGACAGTTATGGTATCAAACATGACTTCATTGGAGTTGCTGCTGTTGTGGTTGCTGGCATTGCAGTTCTCTTTGCATTTACTTTTGCTGTTGCAATCAAGACCTTTAACTTCCAAAAGAGATAGAGAAATAGAGAGATAGATTTTTCCAACCTCAAATATTCTTTGTATTTTTCCACTTTTTTTTCCCCTTGTTTTTAATTTCTCTCTAAACTTGTAATGTTTGTTTATATCTATAGTTTGTGTGCAACACCAGCCAATTTGTAGGCTGTACTAAAAAAATGTATGTATGATGAGTTTTTATACATGCTTACAGCATAATATTAAGTCCAATTCTGTGCATCACACGATTTTATATATTTATTTGTTTATTTTATAATTTATCAACGGATATCTCCCACTTTTTTAAATTTCTGTCTCGATCTTCTATCTTAAATTTAGTTTTATTCATAAACTGCATCATAAATCATCACCATCATACCAACAAGTTGGTAGTTCAAATGGTGTTAAACTTTGTATACTTAAATGAACCTACCTGGCTTAAATTTACAATATTATTATTATTATTTGGAAGACCTAAAAGAGTCCAATAAGAAGAAGATTCAGGTGTGAGAACTATGTAATATATTAACTACCCTTAAATAAGAAAAAATTAATTATATGATATTATTTATGACATAAACAGAATTTCTTGATGATAACATAACTGATTAATATGTTATTCATAGGCTTAGATAGACTATAAATATATGCTATCAAAGAGAATAAAATGCATTTCATAATTGTTTTTATTCATAAATACTCGAAATTGGTCACACATCAGCAATCTGGCCAGCCTTCTCTGAGTGCATGACCTAATATTGTGAACATTAAACAATATTTTTGGTTTAAATTTTGGAGATAAAATATCTTCTTATTATAGTTAGTTGGATTTTCTAGAGCAAGGTTAGTCTGTAACAAAATTAATAACACGGTTAAAAAACAAGAAATTTTTAGTCAAAGAAGCATAACATAATATATATATATATATATATATATATATATATATATATATTTCTAGTCTTTAAAGATAGATGTGAAATTTGAATTTGTCTTTATCCTATACTTGGATATATTTTGGTTGTCAAACTAATATAATCATTTTAACTTAACGACGTTACCTTTTTTTTAAATGGTATTTCAAACTCACATTTAAGTTATTTACATCATTTGATATGACGAGTTCAAATATCAACATAGAACACTATTTAACACACAAAATATTAATGTAATTGCATTAAAAAAATTATATCTATTATTTTTTAAGTTTGTAGACTAAAATGTATCAAAACTTGAAACAATGATTAATTTCAATTTTGCATCCAAATTTTAGGAACTAAAAATATATTTAACCTTAAATTTTAATGAATGTAAACAATATACAGAAAGGATTTTAACCAATAATGCAAAGTTTGCTTGACATAAGGACTCTTTTTATAGAAATGGCCATTCCCTTCGTTCTTGCATGGTGACCTTATGTGAAATTGGTAATTACATTTTGGTTTAATAAAATTTATTTTTCTCATCTTTCTTCTTTTTGACACGACACAAAATTAATGTTTTTATTTTACTTAGTGTTTATAATAGAAAATGTTAAATTTTCATATAAACTAAAATCTAAATATATTGGACAACTATTCTAGCTAAGTAAAATTTAAAAAGTAAAAGCAAAAATATAAAAATAAAAAAAAGGAAATGAAAAGCAAAGAAAAAATTAATAATACAAAATAAAAATAAAACATAAAAATTTAAAAATAAAATGGTCAGATTATGTGGCATCATGGGCCACTTTTTTTCTTTATATTATTCTTTTATCCAAATTTTATTTTTATCTTTATCTTACGAGAGAATGGTCAGATTGATGTGAATATTGAGTTTGGAATGTATGTTATTGTCAATTTTTTTTTTCTTTTTTATCTATGCATTCCAAATTTGTCCTTATATTTTTGTTTTAATATTATATACATATTTTATTACACCTAATTTTGGAATCTTTCTTTTAGGTCCATTATTTTTTTTATTAATCATTTTCATTATTTATTATTTCATTTCAATAATTTTATGGTCATATGCAAATATGATTTATACATTTACTATTTCTTAATTATTAGCATATTTTAATGTAGAAAAAAAGAAGCAAATATATTTTCCTAAAAATCATACAAGAGTATATTTTTATCCATTTGTTTTGGTGTTTGTTTGACAATCCTCCTCTAGTGATACTTATTTTCAAATAATTCTAAAATAGTAAAGTAATATAAAATTTTCAAAAATTAAAAATCAAACATTCTTCCAAATGTTTTTTAGAACTAATATTAATTTTCCATTTAAATAAAAATACATAAGAGCAAGCTACATTCTTGTTGAGCCAAAAAAATATTTTTTTTTCTTTTAAAAAATGTTATTATATTTTAGAAAAAAATTAAATATTTTGAAAAGCATGTATCTTTTTCACATTTAAAGGTATGGCTTTAGGACAAGTATTGTAAGGTATATTGACACTTTTCTAACCGACTCTCAAATTCAAAATTGGGTTTTAGAGACTGTAATTTATCTTTTTGATTTTTTTTTCAAATATTTTTTTTTAGCATAAACTATGGTGACAACTTCAAACTATATTTTTAAAATCACTATTTTTTATTCATTGTCTCGTCCTGATTTAAGTTACCACAATTCTCTTAAAAGATAATTGAATTTTCAGGTTAAGAGTTTTTTTAGCATGAAACAGAAAGTGCATCAGTAGTAAAGTAGCTAGTAATAAATAATTTATTATTCTTTTCTAATGAACTTTTGCAACACATGATAACTCTTGTATTGAATAATCAATTTAGACAACAAAGTTCACAAAAATACTATAAACTCTTTTTTGGTATTTACAATTTTCAAATACTAGATTCCATCCCGTGAAACTTAACAAAGAGTATTTACAATTTTCAAAAACTAGATTCCATCCACTTATTCTTATGCATTAACACTTATCTCAATTCTAATTAGCCTATGATTACTCATTGATTAATCATTAAGTTCAAATTACTTGAATACTTAACAAGCAAAACATGTCTTAAGGTCAAGAGTCTTAAGATTACTAATGAATCATGTTATATCCCTATATACAAATTTCATTAGATAATTAGTTTCAGTTCTAGGTTATAAAAGATATTTTTCAACACCTAAAGTGCCAACAATCAAGTTATGAGTGATCTAACCACAATAAGCATTAAGCATAAAAATTAAATACTGATATTGAAATAGAAAAAAACATATATATTAACAACACAAATACACAAGAATTAAAGTTATTATATCTAATCTCAACAAATAGGTTTCGTCCCCGTGATAAAAAAAACTTGGGATTTACAAATGGAAGAATTAAGGAAAAAATTAAAATCATAAAGAAAAAAAAAAGTCACTTTCCAAGGTTTTTAGTGACGGCTCCATACTTCGGTTACGCCTCCCATTTATATCTCTACCTTTAATTCGTAGCTTATTTTCCTCCTATTTAACCTAAATGTCTGATGTCATTTAATGTCGGTTGACCCTAAGTTTGATGTGAAATTACAAATTGACGTTGTGAAAGTTTTCGAAATCAAATTTCCTTTTAAAATTTAGAAATAACATCAGCGCCCTCATTTTTCTCTTTCATGTTTGTACGAAACTTTCCATCAGTAGCGAAGGAGCTAAACTCGTTGGAAAAAATTCTTAAAATAATAAATGTTAAGTGATTTTCTTGCAAAATATGAAATATATTTAAAACCTAGTGGAAAATATGATTAAATATTTTATTTTCGCTTATCAGCACTGCTATTGCCAAGCGCCATCTCAGTTAGGGCTGAGCATATCATACTGAACCATACTATACCGCAATTAACTATATTTTTAATAAACTAAAAATAACTGAACTGTTTAATATCATATTTAAACTGTAATATTTAAAGTTCAGTTTTTAAAAACTAAATTTATAAGCATATTATCAGCTGCATAATTGTTTTCCCACAGTTGATTGTTATGCATTTACATAATTGTTTTCCCACGACATTTGATAAATTTACTGTAAGTATTGAAAGGTTATGAACTTAAATAATTGTTTAATATATTAACAATATTAATAAAGATCAAGACAGTACATTTTTAATTTGGATTTAAATTATAGGTTAATTCACCTAACAAATTCAGTTGGTGGTTAAATTAAAATGTTAAAAGTTCATTGTGTTTCATATTAATTTTTTTATAATCTTAATTATTCACCAATTAAGAGAGTAGATAAATTGGACAAATAAACTATATTCTTCTTTAAATACTATTTATTTTATTATTTTAAATATAAAACAATATCTTTAAATATACCATTTTATTATTTTAAATATAAAATAAATAGTATTTTAAATAATTTTTTCTTCAATTCCACAATTTAAAATTTGTGATTATATATTTTATTTACGGCTTTTTGAAACTGATGCTTATGTTTGAATGCAAAGTTTAGTTTAGATATATATTTAGTTACCACTTTTTAATCATAGTATGCTTAGGTTTGAATGAATAGTAAATGGATAGTATAGTTCAATTATCAATTAACTTATATAAGTTCAGTTTTTTAAAATTGAACTATAAAACAATACAGTTTGGATATTATATTAGTTAGTTCAGTTTTTTTTAGTTTATTGTGATGGAGTTAACTATAATTTACTATAATTTAGTTAATTTTGTCCACTCTAATCTGAGTAAAGTTGGCCTCAATGAAAGGAGATCTCTCTGTCAAGCCACGGCCCAGCGCCGCCTGACTCCGGTGAGCTACCGCCAGACGCTCCTTGCTCCCGTGTATCTCGCCCAGCGGCACCCAACTTCCCTCTGCTGTGTAGCTCTGATTGCTCTCTGATTTTTTACATTCATTGATCTTTTGACTGAAAAATTTCTTGTTCTTTTACCGTGTTATTGATTTTGTTCAGACTAATCTTGATCAAGAAAATCGTATTGACTATATTATCAGTAGAAGATGTTTTTTCTTTAAGACTTCAACCAAAAGTCTTGTTTAAGTATACAAAGTTTAACACCATTTGAACTACCAACTTGTTGGTATGATGGTGATGATTTATGATGCAGTTTATGAATAAAACTAAATTTAAGATAGAAGATCGAGACAGAAATTTAAAAAAGTGGGAGATATCCGTTGATAAATTATAAAATAAACAAATAAATATATAAAATCGTGTGATGCACAGAATTGGACTTAATATTATGCTGTAAGCATGTATAAAAACTCATCATACATACATTTTTTTAGTACAGCCTACAAATTGGCTGGTGTTGCACACAAACTATAGATATAAACAAACATTACAAGTTTAGAGAGAAATTAAAAACAAGGGGAAAAAAAAGTGGAAAAATACAAAGAATATTTGAGGTTGGAAAAATCTATCTCTCTATTTCTCTATCTCTTTTGGAAGTTAAAGGTCTTGATTGCAACAGCAAAAGTAAATGCAAAGAGAACTGCAATGCCAGCAACCACAACAGCAGCAACTCCAATGAAGTCATGTTTGATACCATAACTGTCTTCTATGAAAGCTTTCACAGTCTTGTTTTCAGACGGCATAACTTCCAATATATCTCCAAACTGAGATCCAACCAATCCATATAAGGTCCAAGCCACTGGGCATGCCCAATAGTACCATCTCCACCAAATTGGGATGCTCTGTTCAAAATAGAAAGCAACAACATTATAATTGAATCTATATTCATGCATTTCTCAGGGTATTTTATTAATTCAAAAGCAGGGTGGCAACCAACAACTTACAGGTCTTGAAACAACAAATCCTGAGAAGAGATTCCAAATTGCATAAAATGCAGCAGCCACGATGGAAGCAACATGGTGGTTTGGTGTCACTGCAACACCCATCATGCCGTAGAAGGTGAAGTACAAGAGTGTGAAGTACATGAAAAATAGATACCAAAAGAATTTCTCTGCAGTCCAATCAAATCCGATCATGGCATAAACTATTACACCGTATGTCACCGCTTGAAAAAAGATATAAGGTAGCTCCACCAGAATCTGTGACAAAAAGCACCCAGTTTGTTTGTTGGTTGGTTACTTAACTTAAAATAATCAATGTGATTCAAACAAAAGTATTAGTAACATATGTCTGTAAAATAAATGATGCTGATGTTGTGTTATGATACCTGTGAAAATGCATAGGGTAAGGCAGAATACATTCCGGCAGCCTTTTCTCTGTAGAAGACAGTCCTTTCAACTGCCACCACTGGCTGTACGGAAGAAGAATTTTGTACTCCAAGGAAAAGAACAGCAGTATACATTGAACCTAGAGCATTCATCAGATCTCCTCTTGTTGAGCTGTGAAAGCACGACACGAATCAGAACACTAGTGGAATTTGGAAGTTGTCAAAGCATATATGTAAATCATGCACTTTACTTTTGGAGAGTAATAATAAGATTTTATTTGACTTACTGTTTTCCTCCGAGGTCCCAGAACATAGTTCCAAACATTATGGCTATGAAAGTTGTGAAGAAAAACCTCACAGAAGTGTATGGTGGATTACGCCAATATGACCAACGTTGTTTCCATAAGCAAGCTTGGCATTGAACCAAGAAGGATTGAGAGTATTTAGTAGGGAAATGGAGATCCTTTGAACCAGGAGCAGGCTGACCCAATTCTTGTATAAGCTGCTTGTTTCTCCTGAAAAGCCATGAAAAACTCACTTAAGCATTATGAAAATCAAGAAAACAAACAAGAGTTAGTAAATTCCTGTCCACTTGCGTTTCCGTACCTATATAGATCAGAGTTCTTGTACAGGTCAGTGAAATCAACACCCAAACTAAGCTCTTGAGCTGTGGTTGTAACTTCCAACATCCAAGTAGCAGGGTTATATCCATCTTTGATTTTGCTAACTCCATCAATGCTCTGCACAGTGGAAATTATTGGGAAAATTTAGTATTTACTGTGAAGAATGATGGTTGTTCTCATTTGATTATTAGAGTATGATCTTACCTCAAAATACTTGATCAGATGACTAGAATGACGTCCCAGTGGCCCGACATATATTTCCTGTCCTCCACGCTTCATTAGGAACAGCTGGAATCACACAAAAAAACATTATGTTAGATTCAAGCCTACGGGGGAGAGAAACCAAGTAAGACACGTGTTCATTTGCCATTGTCGTCACTCACCTCATCAAATGCTTCAAATATGTCAATGCTGGGCTGATGGATGGTGCACACAACAGTTCTTCCAGTGTCTACAGTATTTCTGACTGTTCTCATGACAATAGCAGCAGCTCTTGCATCTAGCCCAGAAGTAGGTTCATCCATGAAAATTATGGACGGGTTAGCAACCAACTCAACCGCAATAGTCAGCCTCTTCCGCTGTTCAGTAGAGAGGCCACTCACACCTGGCAATCCAACCAGCGAGTTCCTTAATGGATTCAGCTCCACCAATTCCATGACTTCCTCAATGAACATCTGCAACCATTTGTCAAATCCAAAAAGTTCGAACAATCAGCCTCTAAGAAGATAAAGTCAGCTATCTCAATGAAAAACTTAAACTTAAAGTGCTTTTGTTTTTCTCCCTTGTCCTCACCAACTAACCTTTCTGGTTTTGGAATCAACACTTGAAGGTAAACGTAGCCAGGCTGAGTAGACCAAGGATTCGTAAACAGTAACATGAGGTGAATGGATATCATTTTGCTCACAGTATCCAGAGATACGAGCAAATGTTTCTTGCTTCTTAGGGTACCCAGAAATTTTGATGCTTCCATCAATATATCCGCCGGTTTTCCTACCAGCCAGGACATCCATCAACGTAGTCTTACCAGCACCACTTACACCCATCAAAGCTGTGAGAACACCAGGCCTGAATGCACCACTAACACCCTTCAAAAGCACCAGTCTGTCCTCTTGTACACCTTGTTCCTTCATTTCCTGCAAGTCGAAATTAAGGGAGTCAGAAATCAATTCTTGTTTTACTGGCTGAAGAAGTGTTAAAATGGGGACACTGTTAGAAACCCGAATGCTAAATTTATGACACGGAATGTGATTTACCTGTGGCATGTCAACAGAGTAGACTATTTCATCAAAGGTGATAGAATGTGGTTCAAAAGGAAGAACCATTCCCTTTTTCTTTCCATGGCTGGACTCCACAACAGAACCATCTCTTCCTGAACTTTCTGCAGGACATTTGTAAAAAATGTTCAGTGTCTTGGAATATAATACGAATTGCTGGTGATAAAGGAGTATGGTTGTCGTTTGTTATTCAATACGAGTGATACATAAGCAACATTACTCACCTATGCGTGGTAATTCAACTTCTGTGGCACTTGCTTCAGTAGTTGGGTCTTCAGCTATAACTGCCTGTGGCTTATCAAATGCTGCATTGACATTCAGAGGCATACATATTAGTAAAACCTTGAATTGAATATATGAGAGAATTTTAAAGTACAGAAGACATGAAAAGTACTCACGGTCAAGGTATTCGAGAGCCAAACCAAACAACACGTTGAAAAGAAGCACGAACCCAACCAGTGCCCCAAAACCTAGCCAATACCAATATGAATCTTTGAAGAACGCGCGAGAGTCCAGATATTCAAGTCCTAAATTGTGGGTAGCCTGTAATTAGATAGGATAAGAAATTAGAATCACACTTTTCTTAACCAAAGAAGCACACAAACTATTAGGTTGTGAGGTCAAGAAATTACGTTGTGCCAGCTGTTTCCAAGAAATTCATTGCCCATGAGAGCGTTCTGCCCATACATCAACGGTGAAATCCAGAAACCCCAAATCCACCATTTTTTAATATCCCCTGTTTCATTGAAAATGGAACGAAGAAGCGTTAGCTTATGCTTTCTCATTATTAGAAATGCAACCATATTTTAATCGCATGCATGTGTGAATTGAACTTACTCTTTGACAGAATGAAACCGCCCAATGTAAGAAGCGTGAGAACTGCAAAGGATCCAAATGTATTGGCGACAATCATGTTTCTACCCAGTGCTGCAATGGCTCTGAATAATGAAGAAGCCATCTGACTGATAAATAATAGGATGAGGTACTGTTTGAAGAGCCTCCCGACATTTGGATCAAATCCAATCACATAGTAGGTCAGGAATACCCAAAGGGCAACCTCCACTATCGTAACGGGAATCTTGAGAATCCACGAAGGAATAGCATATGCCCAAGAGGGAAAAAATAGAAGATCTCGTTGCTTGTAGAAAACTGGAAGCTTAGCAATGGTCATGGAAATCTCAGCCATTCCATTAAACATAACCGTTACTATTGTAAAAAAGATAGCACCAGCATAAACGCCCGCATCATCAAGATTATCATGGTGCATCTCCGTTCGGAAGAACAGCGTCAATGCAATCAACGCCATGATGAAAAGCTGAAAAGCATAAGAGAAAAACGGTAATTAAAAATGATCATGAACCATGGTGTGCAGTTTTTCTTGATATGAAACAAGGTAGAATTCAAGCACCAACCTGACATAGCTTGAAGATGTAAACAAATGAATTCCTTTTCATAAGCAAATACTCCCTTGAGAAGTTAGCCTTTAACAGCTCCGTCTTGTTGATACCAAACCGCTTAGTGGTTAATGCAGCAGGGTGGCTCTTGGTCTTGTCAAATGGAACTGCAAGCTCCTGTCCAAGTTTTCTACCAATATGGAATGATTGAAATGCCTCAGCAAACTGAGTAACCGTCACAAATCTGTATGGTTGATCTCTGCGCACCCAGTACTGTGCTTGATCTTTCTTGGAAGTCACTTCTTGAAGGAAGTCAGCAGCACCTTTTCTCTCGGGACATTTGAAACCCATGGATTCAAAGAAGTCCAGAATATATTCACGAGGGCCATGATAAACAACTTGGCCGTCGGAGATTAAGATAATGTCATCGAAAAGGTCATAAGTCTCGGGTGCTGGCTGGAGCAAAGATATGACAGCAGTTCCATTTAGAATGTGGACATATTGCTTGAGAGAGCTCACAATCTGAAATGTGGTGGAGCTGTCCAACCCTGTGGAGATTTCATCCATGAATAAAGCATTTGCAGGTCCAACCAACATCTCTCCTGTAGTAACACGCTTCCTTTGTCCTCCAGAGATCCCACGCAACATCTCATCCCCCACCATGGTATCAGCACATATATCTAACCCCAGAATCTGAAAAGATAAACAGTGAACGAGTTCAGTATCCTGGCCTTCCTAGCAAGCTCTAGCACATGTCATCACATAATTGAATTGAATCATGTTTTTTTAAGCATTACCTTCATTGTATAATCTGTCACTATGCTTGACTCCTGGCCTGCAGTTGCAGTTGCCTGTTATATCAAAAGATTATAATCAGATACAATCCAAAGATCGAATATATATATTTTGTTTTGGTTTTTTATTTTACTGAAAAAAAAAAGATTAACAAGAGCTTGTTTTGGTGACCTTCATGTAGACATCAAGATCTGGGTCAGGCTTGATATTTGCTGCTTTCTCTCTTCTAGACAACTCAGATAGCATGTCTGCGTATTAAAAAAAAGTAATGATGATCAGTCATTCTCAGTTAAATTAGACTTTGAAAAGGTTAGTTAGAGAGGGGTGGTAAAGGGAAACTAACCATAACGTGATCCAACACCTTGGCACCTTGCTGAGAAAGCCAAGGTTTCCCTCACAGTCATTTCTCCAATGTGAACATCATGCTGGCTGATGTAAGCAGCGGTTCTCTGGGGTACAAACTCGTTCATTTCATGCCCATTGTAAGTCACTTTTCCAGATACCTGAACAACACATTGGTATCCATGTTAGTTTTCCTTTGTCTTTTTCTCTGTTTATATATAAAGTAAAGAAATGTGATTAACCTGAAGACTTTTATCAAGTTTTCCAGACAAGGCCAAGAGGAGTGTGGTTTTTCCTGAACTCGGAGGACCCAAAAGCAGTGTCATCCTTCGAGGTTTAATAACCCCGCTGACATCTTTCAGAATAGTGACGTGTTTCTTTCTGCTGGGGATGATATGGAGCGCGTTAAGAAATCCCTGCAAGATCAAATAGAGAAAAACCATGTTAATTGCAGAAGAAAACAGAACAAAGAAACTCAAAATTACAGGAAGTGGAAGGATTCATTCAGTACCTCTATGACATTAGTAGCAGAGTTGATGAAAGAGGGCAAAGCTCTACCACCCACAAAAGCTTCTGCCTCAATCTTCAGGTGCTCGTATCGAACTTCAATAGTGGGAATATCGAGTCCAACTCTGTAAAAAGCAGCAAGTGAAAACAGGAAAAAAATATATATCAAGTTGATACAGAAGTGTTAGGAAGAGGTAATTCACCTGTCAATACGCTCCCTGAGCTTCAGCAAGAACCTCTCGTTGTCCTCTTCAGCCACTTTGACCAACCTCTCAAGAAGCTTCTGTCTATCTTGGAAGCCAAGATCAGCTACGTCGATTTCGTTGGCAGCTCCATGGGATGCTGTCAGCAGACCTTTCCTGAGACGGTTGTAGGTGGGGAGCTTCTCGAGAGCAGCCCATTTGAGAGCTTCTTCATCATCTTCATCCCGTGAAGACCTTGAGAATACCTCCACACTGTTGTTCCTCCAAACCGTTGAACTTCTCGCTCTCATACTGTTACTTGCTCTGTATATATCGCTGCCCTCCATTCTCTCAGATTCTCGCGGTTACCCGCCACACCGCACCACCCTGTTTCTCGTCTTCTTCTTCTTGTTCGAGCCGGTGATGGAACCAGACACCACTGTCTGCGTTGCTTTGTGGTGAAGGTAAAAGAATGAAAGAATATGCAAAAAAAAGAATGTGAAATGAGGTTCTTTTTTCTGAAATGAGTAGTATGGAATGGGAAAACCATATCTCTCTATTTATACTTTTTGACGTCAAAATCAGGCTGCCATGGATATTCAAAGAGTCAAACCTTGGAATTAAATATTAAATACTGCCACTCATTCACATGACCTTTTTCTTTCTTTCTTCTTTTCTTTTCTTTAAAAACAGAAAAACATGCCAAAGGGTAAATTTTCTATGACTTTAATAACTGTCACTTTTACAATATCTTAAACAACCGCTAAATCCTCTTAATGTATCACTGTCATCAAAAAAGATTACTGCACTAAACACTATTCAACCGTTAATCGCAGGATTAATTAGTATCCAGCTGTATATATATAAAAAGAATCAGATTTTGTTTATCATTTTATTAATACATGGGATGCCCTGTTATTAAATACATATTAAATGTCCTGCTATTTTAATATAGACTAATGATTATAATTTTCGTAATTTATTAAATTTTCTATTGTTTATGTCTATTACTTTTGCTGAATAATAAATATTGTTAGTTATTATGATCTCCATCTCTCAATTAAATTCTCTCTGATATAATAAGGCTGCTAATTAAAACATTTTCGCGCGAGAAGAGCTGTTTGTAATAATAGCGGTAGCTAAGAATATTAATCACAATTTAGAAAATTAATTGCTAAAAAGAATATATAAAAAAGGACATTAAATGAGTTTGGATATGTTTAAAAAAAGTGTAGTCAAAAGTTTGGAGCTTGACCGATAGCTAGCTTGGGCTGTAGAATAAGTACCCAATACAATAACCTTTTTTAATTTTTATATTAAACTCAAAGATGCAATATAAAGACATGATACCGTTTGAAAACCAAATAATAAATATACTTTTACACACATAATTTTTTTTTATGTTCATTTCATACTACTATTTTTATATATTTTTTTAGAAAACTACAAAATTTACTTTTCTATAATATTTTATTCTAATAAATGTAAATGTGTGTCATTAAAAAAGAATTATATCAAACATTTTTTAATTTTTATATTAAAATAAAAAATGCAATATAAAGGCATGATACCGTTTGAAAACCAAATAAAAAAAATATTTCGACCCACATAATTTTTTCATATTCCATTTTTAAAAAAAACTATAAAAATTTATTTTTTTTATAATCATTTTACTTTTATTAATTATGTCAAATGAATATAAATATTATTACTCAGTCAAAAAGTGCAAGTTATAAAAAGAGTTACAAAAGGAAGAGAAATAATACTTTGACAATATACATAATTTTTTTACATTCATTTTAATTATTTTTTCTTATTTTTTACTTTTTCATTTTTTTAAAAACTATAAAAGTTATTTTTTTTAAATTATTTTATCGTTGTTAATTGTGTCAAATGAATCTCAATATACGTCGTACTACTCATATTCTAAAAAGAATAATTTGAGATCACTTGTTAAGCATCGTGTCAGTAAATGTATATTATTTTACTATTACTCAGTTAAAAAGTGTAGGTTAGAAGAAAAGTTGAAAAAAAAAATCTTATGAGAATTTTGATGAAAAGAGAAAGGGTTAAATATGCTTTTAGTCCCTATACTTTTGGGCGATTTTGGTTTTAGTCTATTTCCAAACTAAGATACAATTTAGTCCTTCAACTTTAGAAAACTCTGGTTTTGGTCATTTTTACCAAATTTTTTTAACTTTATTTGCTGTTTCAAGCACGTCTCATTATAGCATTTGGATTGTTTATACTGTTTAACACATTTTTGCTTCAATGTTAACTGAGAAACGCTATTGAAACAACAAATAAAGTTAAAAAAATTTAGTAAAAAGGATTAAAACCAGAGTTTTCTAAAGTTAAAGGACTAAATTGTATCTTAGTTTGAAAATGGACTAAAACCAAAATCGTCCAAAAGTATAGGGACTAAAAACATATTTAACCCAAAAGAATAGTAACGTTAGTGATAGAATTTCCACTTTTATCACGTTTATTGCTTCTGAACCTTCTCCGAAACATTGGCAACTAAAAGAATCAAAACCTTCACAGTTTGAATTATAGATTGATAATATATATATATTTAGAAGAGATGGCCATCAAAATTGATCAGCTCTTGTGGGCGTGGAAAGGAAGTTTGGACCAATAATAGAACTTCTAGATAGATAGCAGTCGGTTATATGAACAGATCTAAGTAAATCATTTTTCACACGTAATCTATAACATGAAGTAAAAAATATACTATGTTATGTTATATGTTCAATTAAACCGTGTTTGGTGCACAGAAATGAGAATCCAGCTGCATTGCTTGTATCATTGTCAACTATTCTTATTAAGAGTGAAACTAGAAACTATCGTGCCTAGTCCAAACCATTGTCAATAGCTTTCATATGGATTGAATTTTTTCAAATTCAGTCTAAATAAAATTTAAATTCAATAAAATATATTAAATTTATAATCTCTAGAAAAAAAAAATAAAAACAGAAAATAACTAAGTCAATTACAAATGTGTAACTATTACAACCGAATTAATTTACAAGAAAAAACTAATATGCTAATAATTAGATCGACTAGATTTGAAAATTTTCAATTTAATTTAAATTAAATTAAATCTACTTTCTCAGTTAGATTAAATTCAATTAAGTGAAATCAACCTAATAGATATGAAAATTAAGTTTATTAAACATAAGCTGAATCGATTTACTATATATGAATTCAAATTAACTTAACTTGTTCTAGTCCTAAATCAACTCGGTTTGACCTTTGATCCGAACTGACTCAGTTCAAACTTCGATTTAGTTCGGTTATACTTGATCATTGGTCTAGGTTTAATTAGCCTGATAATTGTGTCGGGTTTATCAAGATGAAGATTTATTAGGGAGACATGACATCAATAAGACCCGAGTTCAATCACATAAGGATTTGAACCATTTTTTATCCAAAATCTTAAGGGAATGGGTCTTCACCTTTATATGCTGTTCCACTTTCTCATTTCTATCCAATGTGATACTTGGACTTACACTTGGATTATCAAGAAGTTGGGCCAAGTTTACTTGCTTCAATCTTCGGTTTAAACAGATTCATCTTGATTCTTCGTTCTAGACTGACTTCCTTCAGTTTGAAACAACTTCGTTCGATCTTTAGTTTAAACTAACTTAACTCAATCTTCAATCAATCTGATTTCACTCGATCTTTAGACTAGATAATAATTTAACCTAAACTAAATCAACTTAATCTTCGATTTGTGTTAACTTAACCTTTATGTCTACTTAACTTCATCTAGTCCTCAACTAAATAACTTAATTTAGACTTGTTTTAATTTTAAATTTTTTGAAAATTCAAAATTGTCCAATCCAAATTCAATTAAATAGATTGGATTTAAAATCCAAAAAATGTAAATTTAAATTTAAGATAAGTTCATTTAAATAAATTTAGATTTCGCAACTTGAATTACTCACCCTTATTTCATATCAAAGAACTGAATGCAGTTTCTTGATGGAAGTATTCAAAAGCCAAAATTAGTTCCTTTCGTAACATAGTTGGTCATACAATTGACAGTTATTACAACATGCTTTTACAACAAAATTATAATTTCTTGATTAAGAGAAGACCAATGTCAATTGTGCAGTGGATTAAGAAGAAATTGATGATGGTCAAAGTTTAGCATCACAAGGAGATGATGATCAAAACCAAGTCCATGTAACACAACTGGGTTTAGACTTGAGCTGCTGCACACACTAACTCTTCCCTTGCTAAAAAGTATGAACAGGTCATAAGCTGTCAGTCAGCTAACACCCATCCTCTCTTGTCAACAGAAAAATAATGCATCAAGTTGTGCTATTTCCAATTGCTCTACAAATAAAACTGGAATTCTCGATTCAGATGCAACAAATCGTTTCAGCTATACTCAGTTTCAGCTTCCATGAAATCAAACCGATTCTTGGACCTTGTCCGCATGGATGCCCTTCTATTTTTGACTTCAGATATTTTCTTACGGTTCTAGATGTCGGTTTTCATCAACAACAAAAAACTTGTAAACGTCAGATAAAAGCATATGTGGACTCTCTGCATGAAACACAAATCAGAAGTTGCTAACTTGATAGAGTCTTTCTGCTGATTAATAGAGATTCAGTTCAATGCTAAGATCAAGTGCATTAAATCAGACAATGGCTCTGAATTCGAGATGAAAGATTTTCTTATTTGCTTCAAAGGCAATCTGCACCAACTAACATACTTAGAAACATCCCCAGAAAATTCTCTAGTAGGGTATCCAAAATGAACTGGCGGATCAGAAACTGGATTCTCACCTCAATGCCACCAGGAAAAAGCCCCATAAGCTGTAAGAAGCATAAAACATAAGCCAAAATTGAAATATGCAAAGCAGATGTAATAAGGATTAAAGATTACATAATATAATCTGTAATCTGCAAAATTGTCTTTATACCAGCTCAATTTCATCCTACTGCAGAATTACCCAACAATTACAGAATATAAATTCTGTTTACAAACTATTTATTACAGACTTACTTTAAGAGCAGGATTATTAACAACCAAACCATGTAATACTCCCATGGACAATTTCTTTAGACTTCCAAAACCCCCATGGACAGTTTTACGCATTGCTGCAAATCTTGCATTATGAATGGAAGAAAATCACCTGATTGGAGTGCTACACTACGAGAGAAAAGGCTCAAAATGGAACCTTTCAAGCCTCTTGCCGTAGGACCATTCAAGGGACACACCATTAAAGAGGCGTATCGAAGCTTCATAGCATACCATTCTCTGCGAATTTTGACATATTATGAAATACGTTTTCTAGAACGAACTTCTCTTTTTTTTTTTTTTTCTCCTCTCAAAACGATAAAAATAAATAATTAAATAAATAAAGATGTAGTTGGAGACTCAATGGTGGCGGAGGTGACAAAGGTGACGTGGAGCAACAAAGATATATATTTTAGTTTTTTTTTTATATTTTTATGGAGTGTAAATAATAATCATGAGGTTGCAAGTAGAAAAGGCCTACGATTAATTGTATACAACTAGTTATTGTACCTCAGCCACTACTCTCCCACCCTCACTTTTTGATTATTTCACCTCCCTGCTTGTTAGTATTATTTCTTTTTCAATATTTTTCAAATATAATCATTTTAATAAGTAATTTATACTATTATGTTTTCACTCCAATTATTTATTCATCTTATTAAATTTGGTCTTTTAATAGAATATTTAATTAAATCTTTTAATTTTCAAAAATGAAACAATGGTAATTTTGAAACTAATTTGTGGTAAAGTATTTAACAAAAAAAACATTGATAATTTCAATACGTGAACAAAGTAATTTATAATCAACATACTTATGAAATTAATATGAACTCAGTTTCAGTTACGAAAGCCTTATACTTTTTATTTTTATTTTTATTTTGGATCATAGTTCTTTATTATTGTGTAAATTTAGTTATTTTTATTAAATTTTATTAAATTTATTTAGTGTTTCAAACATTTTTCTTAATTAATATCAAAATGAAAATGTATTAAATTATATAAACAATTCAAATATTTTTATAAAATGTATTTAAAACGTCACAAAAATTAAATAAAATTTAATTAAAAAAACTAAATTCACACATTTTTTTAAATTGGGAATTAAATTAGACTAAAGTTTGAAAGATAAACTATTTACAAATTTTCCTAAAAATAATAACATATTTAATACTTAAAATGGCGTGTTTTTTTTTTCATTTTTAAAATTTAAAAAATTAATTACTTTTTTATTAATTAAAGATTAAACTGAATAAAATAAGTAAACAACAAAACACACAAAAATAATTAATTATATCAGAATCGTTATATTTTAGAGAAATGACAACGAAGATTAATATTTTTAAAATTACTTTTAGAGTATCTTGATAACTCCTTTTTTACATATAACACTGAGTATAATATGTAATTGTCTGTAAAAACTTGTATGGAAAATCAGTGTCTTTGTTTGTATTATCCATTCTTTTGTGATCAGAATTAGCGTAGGTTTTAAGATTTTTTTTTAGATGACGCATATCAGTTGTCTGGAAACTTGACAATGTAGAACTGCGACAAGAATGATTAATCTATTCGGCTAAATCTTATCTATGTCTATTTTTTTTATTTTACTGTTTTTATGAACAAAGATATTTGTAATCAATAATTAAGGATTAATAATGTTTTAAAACACCAATAGTAGCAATAATAGGTTATGATGTGTTCTGGGTGGTTGTGAAGAGCTTTCATGAGTGATGGAGATATGATATAATTGTGGAATAGAACATTTTTAAGGTCAAACCATGTGATTTGAATTTATTAAAGATGTTAGAAGTTGTGATAGTTAAATTTCAATTCTTACGTAGTATGTTGAAACTTTTCGTAATCAGCATGAGTTTGATTCCTTTGTCAATGGTTTTTTCTCGGTAAGAAAATTTGAGATTGATCTCGTTCATATAAAAGGATCAATCAAGTTTCAAATTTAAACACCCAAAATACCATTTTTTGCAATTTTTAAATTTTATTACACAATTCAGTGAATTACATTAAAAAACAAAAAAAAATATAGTTTGACACACAAATTTTTTTATACATTATTCTTTTTTATTTTTTATTTTTGAAAAATTACAAAAATTTATACTTATAACTATTTTATTCTTGTATTGTATGTCAAATGAATTTAAAAATATGTTATGGTATTATTATTTTAAAAAAATATTAAAATTTATTTTATATTAGACTATTAAAATCGATTAAACTAATTTAAAGTTTATTTTTTAATGTTTTTTATATTGTTGTTAAAAATAGGGTTAAATATGTTTTTAGTCTCTATATATTGGGGCGATTTTGGTTTTAGTCCTTTTTCAAACTAAGGTACAATTTAGTTCTTCAACTTTAACATTGAAGCAAAAATGTGTGTGTCAAACAATGTAAACAATTCAAATGCTATAATGAAACGCGTTTAAAACAATAAATAAAGTTAAAAGAAATTGGTAAAAAGATTAAAACCAAAGTTTTCTAAAATTGAAGGACTAAATTGTATCTTAGTTTGAAATAGAGACTAAAACCAAAATCGTCTTAAAATATAGAGACTAAAAACATATTTAACCCTTAAAAATATAATCAATTTAAAATATGTTAGTGGGATAAACCTCATTTTATTAATTATTTTTTTAGAATTGAGTTAAGTTTAAATTTTATTTTTTAATATTAATGTTAACTTTTTTTTTAGGGTTTTTTTTTTTATATGTGAAACAAGTTAACGTTGAATTAATAGATATTATGTTTTTAAATTCTTTTCATAAATATAAACTGTTGATGTTAACCTTTTGAAAGAAAAAATTAGTTAAAAAATATTATGTGCAGGTTAAGTATATATTATTTAGATTTAAAAATAATAAAATAATTCTAACGTGAGTTTCATCTTTTATACCCCTATAATTATCTCTTTGCATTTAATATATTTTTTCAACTATTATTTATATTAATTCATCAATGTCTAATAAAGAGCAAGTCAAGTCAATAAAGTTTGCTACAGAGAAGGAAAGCTTCACACTCTTCGTGTGGAACTTTTGATTTTTTTTTCATCTGTTTATTTATTTATATGTTTTTTTTAATGATATTAAAAATATATGAAAGGATTTATTTAATGTAAATTAAGTAAATGTTAATTTAAATTAATTTTAAAATAAAAATACATACAAAATTAAATCATTTTAATTGAAAAATAAATCTAAAATTAGTGATAGATTAGTAAACATCACAAATTTAACTTCAAGATTAATAGTTAACTCCACTTAATGTTATAATATATATGCATCAAGTTAAAAAACACACACACACACACATTCTCTCATCAAACTAGGAAAAGTTATAAAACAAATCATAAATGCCCTTTAAAAACACCACGCTTTATGTTATGATTTGTAAAAAACACATAAAAAAAATATTTAAGGTTATTCACTAACTTAAAGAAAAGCATAAACAAAATGTTTAAAAAAAACATTACAAAAATATTTGATAAAAAAAGTATAAACGAAAATCTCTCCAACGTTGAGTAGTAACATTAAAAGTTTTTATTATTCTATTTGACAAATTATAAGTTTCAATTATTAAATTATTTAAATAAAAATTATGCTTACATTATATTAAATTAGACACGAAAAAGTAAAGGCTTGTGAAAGAGAAAAAACATTGAACAATTAAGGTTGAGCATGGTCAAGGTGAAACCTTAAAAAGATAAATTTCTAATTATTATAAGCTTTGACCTATAAGTGCTTAAGTGCTTGATGAAAAATGTTTAAGTTATAATAGTATATATATATATATATATATATATATATATATATATATATAAACACCACTCCTTTAAATATCACTTTTAAAATGCATCTTTATCAACTATATTTTTAAGTTCTTTGAACTTATTTATTATAAACTCTAGTATCATGTGAAGGTATATCTCATATAACAATGTCTTAATCCTTTTTAAAATTTTGAGATCCACACTAATTTATAATGATCTTTAAAATATATTAAAGCTCTTTTATTATCATAAAAATAAAAAATAGAGTCTATCAACACTAAGTTTTTTTACCTACAAGTTAAACAAGTCTATTAATATACATTAAATGAGTTTGTTCACTCATTGATGAAACGAGTCTTGTAATATACATTATATGAGTTTGAATATACACTCATTAAACGAGTCTATAACAGTATCAATATATTTATTAGATAAGTCTAAGAATACATATCAGACAAGTCTTTTCATACACTTATTAGACAAGTATTGCAAAAAATATTACATGAGTCTAACAATACATATTAGACAACACCGTAGATACACTAATTAGAATAGTATAACAAAAATATATTAGATAAGTCATTTCATATGCTGATTATATGAGTTTTGAAATAATTTGATTAAACAAGTCATCCATGAATTGATTAAACCAACCTAGTAATACACATTAAACAACTTGTTCATATATTAATTAAACGAATCTAACAATATACATCAAATAAGTTTTTTCATACACATATGTTCATTCACTAATTAAATGAATATCGTAATATATGTTAAATTGATTTGTTCATAGACTAATTAAACGAATTTAACAATATACATTAGACGAATATATCTATGCATTAATTAGACAAATATTTTGTACATAAAACATAAAACAAGTCATTTCATGCATTAATTAGACGAGTTTAAGAGTATACATTAGGTGAGTCTATCCATCCACTAATTAAACGAGTCTTGCAATACACGTTATATGTGTTTTTTCATACATTGATTAAATGAGTTTAACAATATACATTAGACGAGTCTATATATACACATATTACATGAGTCTATTAATACACATTAGACAACTTTATTTATTCTCTTATTAGATGTGTCTTACAATACACATTAGATGAGTTTGTTCATACACATGAGATGAGTGTATCAATACACATTAAATGATTTTATCTATATACTAATTAGACAAGTCTAGTATTAGACGAATCTGTGAATGCACTGATTATATGAGTTTATTAATACACATTAGACAACTTTATTCATTCTCTTATTAGATGTGTCTTGCAATACACATTATACGAATTTGTTCATACACATGAGATAAGAGTATCAATACACATTAAATGATTTTATTCATATACTAATTAGACAAGTCTAGTATTAGACGAATCTCTGAACGCACTGATTATATAAGTCTAACAATACACATTAGATCAATAAATTCATACTTCGATTTGTATTTATAACAAATATACACAACATATTTTTGCATAATTATTCTTTGTAATTTTAGAGAATTTAATTTATATTTTTTCATATATTATTATATCTTTTACATCTTTACAAAATTTATTCTTTATATATATATATATATATATTGACTTTCTAAATAATTTTTTACATTATAAACTTAAAATATAATTATTTTTTCTTCAATCTCTATTATCTTTTAATATAATATATATTTAAATATCTTTTAATATAATATATATTTAAAACTATTTTAATATAATATATATTTAAATATCTTTTAATATAATATATATTTATTAACGTAAAAAAATACTAAAATAAAACTAATACAAATATCACTAGAAATTTTCTTTTACGTTCGACGTCTCTTTATTATATACGTATGTTTTAGGTTATATATAAAGTTCTTATTAAAACATAGAAAAAAACATATTCTAAAATAATTATGATAAGTTAAAATTATGATCAATATAGGCACTGTTTTATCACTATGCACTATTTCACTAATGAAAATGAAAATGATGGAAATTAGTTTAAAAAAGTCATAAAAAAATATAGAAACAAATAAATTTTGTAAAATGAATAACTAACAGTTAAAATTTTATTTTATAATTGCAGCTTAAAATTTTTACATTTATTATTTTTAAAATTGTCACTACCAGAAAGGAAAAATTAATTAATGTATCTTATTAAAGACAAAAGATTTGGAGAGCCTATAAGAATGATATAATAATGATAAGGATGGAAATGATAGAAATAATTGTGATAGAAGATTCAATTATGGAATGCTGGTCCCTTTTAGTATGCTTCACTAAACTTCAGATAATGCTACTATTTTACCTAATCGTTCTTGGTAAATATTAATAAAGAAAAAGGATTTTACTTTTCTTTTTTCTAACTGTACCTATATTTTGATAGTTCTTTAAAATTTTAAATTTAAAATTGCTAATTTTAAAAATAAATAAAAAGTATCAATTTTATTACCTAAATATTACGTTGTGTAATTATGGTCTCACTAGCACCTCAACATGTTAGATAAATGTCACAGTATTAAGTTTTAAAAGTTAAATATAAAAAAAAAACTAAAATTATATATAATACTATATATGTTAAAAAGTAAATTTTAAATGTAATTTAATTTATAATATTAGATTTATATTTATTTATATATTATAAACTCATCTATTACTTGTCTAATTTTTAATATTATAAAAAATAAAAAGTCAATATTTTAATATTTATAAGTATCGGGCGGTAAATACACTTAGTTCTAGATTCCGTGTCAAAAACGAAGAGGAGAAATAATCAATGACTCTGTTTCAATGTATCTAGAAGTTGAATCATCCCCAAACACTTAATTTTTCAGACCGATGTCATGTTTTTTCAATTCATAAGTCAAATGTCAAGGGTTTGATTATTCTATAGTTGCCAATGTTCCGGAAACTAAGAATTACAAATAAGGCACGTGGAATTTCAACCTTATTTCTACCATTTATTTTCTATATTTCCATCTTAGGATATATCTTTTTGTTGTGTCAAATGTAAGATAAATCACACGATCGATAATTGAAATATTTATTATCCATTTAATTATTGATTTTGTTAATTATCAAGTTATAATTTAATTTTTACATGACCATTTTAATTTTCATTTAATAGGTCATAAAAATATATTTTAATATTAAATCACTTCTTAAATTTTTTATTTAATCATAATAATAATATAGTCCGATAATTGCACACGCTACATGTTGAGGGCATAAATATATTTTTTTTTAGTTTTTCTGAAACCAAATATCTCTACCCTCCAACCATAGTCTGATATCTATAATAAATTTATGACTATCATAAATCTACAGTATTATTTTATTGGTTGACCATGAATTTCTTTTAGTCTTTGGACAACTCTACTTTTTAATGAATGAATATGCGTATAAATGAAATGTGGTGCGTCACAATGAAAAAAATATAAATAAATTTAAATGGGATAAAGAGATTTTTTTTTTACTAAGGATATAAATATTATATAAATTCGATTTTTAGAAATTGATATTAAAACAATGTAAGCCTTAGCAGTATACATATTTATGGATAACATAAAGATTACATGGTATAATTTTTGTCTCCTATTTTTAGTTTTTTTTTCTCATTTTAAATATAAATGATTAGCTCTTAATCTTTTGACATTAGTGAGTTTAGCCCAACAGATTAAATTAATACATTAACAGTTACATGAATGTTGGCTTTTATCACACATCCTAGTATTGTACTAAGATTATTTATTCATTTTAAATTTCTTACAGTTATTATAATATTGACTTTTGCACAGCAACACGTCATCTTTATTTGGTGTATGAACAAATGAAACGTATGAAATGTCCTCTTCTTTAGGGCAGAGAGATTGGAACTTTCCCTTCAGACTTGGAAATTTTCCTGCGCGTCGTGTCTGTCAGCTAACAACTTTTTATTATCATTATTATTATTTAAAAAAAATATTATAATTTTTATTTGAAGAATATATATATTTTAATTGTATATTATAATTTTTGTTTTTCTGCAGCGATAATTGTATATTGTTAAAATTTATTTTTTATAAGTTGGAAAAACTAGGAATTGCATTAATTTATTTTCCGTACAAATTTTGTTTCTGGTTTTTCTTACCGTAAACAAAAACAAAAGCAAAAACCGAAGCCTATTGTTCTATATTTACGTTTGACTCTTCAAGCGCCGCCTGCTTTTTTCTCATGCATGTATAAATAGAGACATGTTTGTGAGGAAGAGAAACCCAAATACTCCTTCATTTTTTATACAAGCTCTTTCATTCTTTAGCATTTAGTTGCAGACAGAAAGAGTAGTGCTTTGATTGGTTTAGCTATATTAGCGTTTTCTACCTTCAAGTAGGAGAAGAAGAAGGGGAAACAAGGGATAAAGGAAAACATGGAGGGAGATATTTACAGAGCAAGTAACAGTTTACGTGCCAGAAGTTCAACAGTTTGGAGGAACAGTGGCGTGGAGGCATTTTCAAGGTCTTCACGTGAAGAGGATGACGAAGAAGCTCTCAAATGGGCTGCTCTTGAGAAGCTCCCCACCTACAACCGTCTCAGGAAAGGGTTGTTGACAGCATCTCATGGAGTTGCAAACGAAATCGATGTTACTGATCTTGGTTTCCAACAGAAACAAAAGCTTCTTGAGAGGTTGGTCAAAGTGGCCGAAGAGGACAACGAGAGGTTCTTGTTGAAGCTCAGGGAGCGTATTGACAGGTATATTATATTACCTCTTCTTCGTTATAGTAGTAGGATTTTTGTTGAGTCTCATGTTTTTCACCTTTTGCTTCGTTTGTTATTGTTATAGAGTTGGGCTTGATCTTCCAACCATTGAAGTTCGATACGAGCACTTGAATATTGACGCAGAGGCTTTTGCGGGAAGTAGAGCCCTGCCTTCTTTCATCAACTCTGTTACCAATGTCCTAGAGGTAGGGAAGGGCTGAATCTACTGTACATGAGCTTGGTTTCTCTGTTTTCTTTTGTTTTTTCAATTAGTCTCATCATGGTATTTGGTCGTGCAGGGATTTCTTAACTTGCTCCATATTGTCCCAAGCAAAAAGAAACACGTTACCATTCTTAAAGATGTCAGCGGGGTTATTAAACCTCGCAGGATGACACTGCTTTTGGGTCCTCCCAGTTCAGGAAAGACCACACTCCTCTTGGCCTTGTCTGGAAAGCTTGATGAAAGTCTTAAGGTTAAACCACTTCTTTTTAATATATGTAGAGGGTAACGTTTTTTCTTTAAAAATAAAAGGAGAAAACAAACTGATATCGATGCCGATGTGTTGTTGTTCAGGTATCAGGAAAAGTGACTTACAATGGGCATGAACTGAACGAGTTTGTGCCCCAGAGAACCGCTGCTTACATCAGCCAGCATGATGTTCACATTGGAGAAATGACTGTGAGGGAAACCTTGGCTTTCTCAGCAAGGTGCCAAGGGGTTGGATCACGTTATGGTTAGTTTCCCTTTATCTCCTCTCTCTAACCTTTTCAAAATCTAATTTAACATGTATGCAGCCTAACTAAGAATGACCGATCATAATTTAATTCTTTGAATCTGCAGACATGCTATCTGAGTTGTCTAGAAGAGAGAAAGCAGCAAATATCAAGCCTGATCCAGATCTTGATGTCTACATGAAGGTCACCAAAACAAGCTCTTGTTAATCTGTTTTTCAGTAAAATACAAAAACCAAGACAATATATATATATATATATATATATATATATATATATATATATATATATTCCATCTTTGGATTGTATCTGATTATAATCTTTTGATATAACAGGCAACTGCAACTGCAGGCCAGGAGTCAAGCATAGTGACAGATTACACAATGAAGGTAATGCTTAAACAAACACGGTTCAATTCAATTATGTGATGACATGTGCTAGAGCTTGCTAGGAAGGCCAGGATACTGAACTCGTTAACTGTTTATCATTTCAGATTCTGGGGTTAGATATATGTGCTGATACCATGGTGGGGGATGAGATGTTGCGTGGGATCTCTGGAGGACAAAGGAAGCGTGTTACTACAGGAGAGATGTTAGTTGGACCTGCAAATGCTTTATTCATGGATGAAATCTCCACAGGGTTGGACAGCTCCACCACATTTCAGATTGTGAGCTCTCTCAGGCAATATGTCCACATTCTAAATGGAACTGCTGTCATATCTTTGCTCCAGCCAGCACCCGAGACTTATGACCTTTTCGATGACATTATCTTAATCTCCGACGGCCAAGTTGTTTACCATGGCCCTCGTGAATATATTCTGGACTTCTTTGAATCCATGGGTTTCAGATGTCCCGAGAGAAAAGGTGCTGCTGACTTCCTTCAAGAAGTGACTTCCAAGAAAGATCAAGCACAGTACTGGGTGCGCAGAGATCAACCATACAGATTTGTGACGGTTACTCAATTTGCTGAGGCATTTCAATCATTCCATATTGGTAGGAAACTTGGACAGGAGCTTGCAGTTCCATTTGACAAGACCAAGAGCCACCCTGCTGCATTAACCACTAAGCGGTTTGGTATCAACAAGACGGAGCTGTTAAAGGCTAACTTCTCAAGGGAGTATTTGCTTATGAAAAGGAATTCATTTGTTTACATCTTCAAGCTATGTCAGGTTGGTGCTTGAATTCTACCTTGTTTCATATCAAGAAAAACTGCACTGTGGTTCATGATCATTTTTAATTACCGTTTTGCTCTTGATGCTTTTCAGCTTTTCATCATGGCGTTGATTGCATTGACGCTTTTTTTCCGAACGGAGATGCATCATGATGATATTGATGATGCGGGCGTTTATGCTGGTGCTATCTTTTTTACAATAATGACGGTTATGTTTAATGGAATGGCTGATATTTCGATGACCATTGCTAAGCTTCCTGTTTTCTACAAGCAACGGAATCTTCTATTTTATCCCTCTTGGGCATATGCCATTCCTTCGTGGATTCTCAAGATTCCCGTTACATTAGCGGAGGTTTCTGTTTGGGTATTTATGACCTACTACGTTATTGGATTTGATCCAAATGTTGGGAGGTACAAAAACTTATTTCATCAGTTTGGAGCACGTAAATATTGCAGGTTTTAGTTGGTTGCATGTTGCTTATAATGTGAGTTATTGGATTTTTTGCAGGTTCTTCAAGCAGTTCCTCATTCTATTTTTTATCAGTCAGATGGCTTCTGGATTATTCAGAGCTATTGCAGCACTTGGTAGGAACATGATTGTTGCCAACACATTTGGATCCTTTGCAGTTCTCACGCTTCTTGCATTGGGTGGTTTCATTCTGTCAAAAAGTAAGTTAATCACACAGACACTCGAGTGAAAAATTGAAGCATTTCTATCATAATATGAAAATCTAAACAAATGCTTCTGTATTTCATTGCCAATGAAACAGGGGATATCAAAAACTGGTGGATTTGGGGTTTCTGGATTTCACCTTTAATGTATGGGCAGAATGCTTTGATGATCAATGAATTTCTCGGAAGCAATTGGCACAACGTAATTTCTTGAACTAACAACTTTACAATGTGTATACTTTTGTTAAGAAAGGCGCGATTCTAAGTTCTTTTCTCTCTAATTACAGGCTACCTACGATTTAGGAGTTGCATATTTGGACTCTCGTGCATTCTTCACAGATTCGTATTGGTATTGGATAGGCTTCGCGGGATTGGTTGGATTTGTGCTCGTTTTGAACGGGTTGTTTGCTTTTGCTCTCGAATTCCTTGGCCGTGAGTACTTTTCATATCATTTGTATTTTAAAACTCTTTTGTAAGTGGAAGGTTTTACTAAAAAGAATGCACCTGAATTTACAGCATTTGATAAGCCACAAGCATCAGTAACCGAAGAAGAACCAGAAGCAAATAATGGAGGAACAGTAGCAGAAGTTGAATTACCACGAAGAGGTGAGCTATGTTTCTTATTTTTCACTCATGAATACTCGTTGGAAATCACACTTGATGATTAACAGGAATTCGAATTATACCTCAACTCACTGAACAATTATATTTCAAATGTCCTGCAGAAAGTTCAGGAAGAGATGGTCCTGTTGTGGAGTCCAGCCATGGAAAGAAAAAAGGAATGGTTCTTCCTTTTGAACCACATTCTATCACCTTTGATGAAATCGTCTACTCTGTTGACATGCCACAGGTAAATCACATTCCGTGTTATAAATTTAACCTCTGGGTGTCTAACAGTGTCTCTATTTTAACACTTCTTTAGCCAGAAAAAACTAGAATTCTAACTTCCTTGATTTCGACTTGCAGGAAATGAAGGATCAAGGTGTACAAGAGGACAGACTGGTGCTTCTGAAGGGTGTTAGTGGTGCATTCAGGCCTGGTGTTCTCACAGCTTTGATGGGTGTAAGTGGTGCTGGTAAGACTACGTTGATGGATGTTCTGGCTGGTAGGAAAACCGGTGGATATATTGATGGAAGCATCAAAATTTCTGGGTACCCTAAGAAGCAAGAAACATTTGCTCGTATCTCTGGATACTGTGAGCAAAATGATATCCATTCACCTCATGTTACTGTTTACGAATCCTTGGTCTACTCAGCATGGCTACGTTTACCTTCAAGTGTTGATTCCAAAACCAGAAAGGTTAGTTAGTAAGGACTTGTGAAAAATGTTAAAGCGTTTTAAGCTTAAGTTTGTCATTGAGATAGCTGGCTTTATCTTCATAGAAGCTGATTGTTCGAACTTTTTGGATTTGACAAATGGTTGCAGATGTTCATTGAGGAAGTCATGGAATTGGTGGAACTGAACCCATTAAGGAACTCGCTGGTTGGACTGCCAGGTGTGAGTGGCCTCTCTACTGAACAGCGGAAGAGGCTGACTATTGCGGTTGAATTGGTAGCTAACCCGTCCATAATTTTCATGGATGAGCCTACCTCTGGGCTAGATGCAAGAGCTGCTGCTATTGTCATGAGAACAGTCAGAAACACTGTGGATACTGGAAGAACTGTTGTGTGCACCATCCATCAGCCCAGCATTGACATATTTGAAGCATTTGATGAGGTGAGTGACCACAATGACAAACGAAGACGTGTCTTACTTAGTTTCTCTCCCCCCGTAGGCTTGAATCTAACATGATGTCTTTTTGTGTAATTCCAGCTGTTCCTAATGAAGCGTGGAGGACAGGAAATATATGTCGGGCCACTGGGACGTCATTCTAGTCATCTGATCAAGTATTTTGAGGTAAGATCATACTCTAATAATCAAATGAGAACGACCAACATTCTTCACAGTAAATACTAAATTTTCCCAATAATTTCCACTGTGCAGAGCATTGATGGAGTGAGCAAAATCAAAGATGGATATAACCCTGCTACTTGGATGTTGGAAGTTACAACCACAGCTCAAGAGCTTAGTTTGGGTGTTGATTTCACTGATCTGTACAAGAACTCTGATATATATAGGTAAGGCAACGCAAGTGGATAGTAATTTACTAACTCTTGTTGGTTTTCTTGATTTTCATAATGCTTAAGTGAGTTTTTCGTGGCATTTCAGGAGAAACAAGCAGCTTATACAAGAATTGGGTCAGCCTGCTCCCGGTTCAAAGGATCTTCATTTCCCTACTCAATACTCTCAATCCTTCTTGGTTCAATGCCAAGCTTGCTTATGGAAACAACGTTGGTCATATTGGCGTAATCCACCATACACTTCTGTGAGGTTTTTCTTCACAACTTTCATAGCCCTGATGTTTGGAACGATGTTCTGGGACCTCGGAGGAAAACAGTGAGTAAAATATTATTGAAATTGAAAGTAATTTATCGTTACTCTTGGAAATTCCACAAATGTTCTGATTCCTTGGGGTGATTTTACAGCTCGACCAGAGGAGACCTGATGAATGCTATAGGTTCAATGTACACTGCTGTTCTCTTCCTTGGAGTACAAAACTCTTCCTCAGTACAGCCTGTGGTTGCAGTTGAAAGGAGTGTCTTTTACAGAGAAAAAGCTGCTGGAATGTATTCTGCCTTACCCTATGCATTTTCACAGGTAACTAACATCGTTATTTATTTTTCAAACATGAAAAGTAAAGTACTTTAGTTTGCATACATTGATTATGTTAACAAACAAACTGGATATTTATTGTCACAGATTCTGGTGGAGCTACCCTATATCTTTGCTCAAGCAGTGACATACGGTCTAATAGTTTATGCCATGATCGGATTTGAGTGGACTGCAGAAAAATTCTTTTGGTACCTGTTTTTCATGTACTTCACACTGTTGTACTTCACCTTCTATGGCATGATGGCTGTGGGAGTGACACCGAACCACCATGTTGCTTCAATCGTGGCTGCTGCATTTTATGCAGTTTGGAATCTCTTCTCAGGATTTGTTGTTGCAAGACCTGTAAGTTTTTTGTTGCCACCCAGCTTTTGAATTAATAAAATACTTTGAGAAATGCATGAATATATAGACTAAATTACAATGTTTTCTATTTTGAACAGAGCATTCCAATTTGGTGGAGATGGTACTATTGGGCATGCCCAGTGGCTTGGACCTTGTATGGATTGATTGGATCTCAGTTTGGAGATTTAACGGAATTCATGTCTGAAGAAGGCATGACTGTCAAAGATTTCATAGAAAACAGTTATGGTATCGAACATGACTTCATTGGAGTTGCTGCTGTTGTGGTTGCTGGCATTGCTGTTCTCTTTGCATTTATTTTTGCTGTTGCAATCAAGACCTTTAACTTCCAAAAGAGATAGATTGGAGGACTCTTCCCTCAACCTGAACGATTCTTTATATTTTCATCTTACCTCTATACTTTATTATACTTGTATTGTATCCATCATATATGCAGAATTTTTCAACTTTTTTATGCAAGCAAAAAATTAAGATAGTACTTGTTTTATCCCATTAATATCATGTACTTTTTGACGCCAAGCTGTAATAATAACTTTTGAGTTCAGAATTTCTATTCCAGTTCTTAAAAGTTGATATTCTTTCAACTAGAAGTTGGGGTTATCTGATAAACAATCTTTGGTAAAATCTCTTCTTTTATTGTTTACTGATCCCCTTTCCTCTTCTCTGCACTTAGATCAGCAATTTAGTATATCAGACATAGAAAATGACAGTTTTTATTACACTTTTGGATGATTAGTTCACTTCTAAATGAAAAATAGTGAAATGATAAAAGAAGATTGGCCAATTTTCGTGTAGTGTATGAATCTTAAGCAAAAAACATATGACATGCATCGCTAATCAATCAGAAACCCTTCTACTTCCATAATTAATCAGATATATATTTGAGGATAAGATTGAAAAGAAAAAGGGGTTAAGAGAAATTGTGTAATGTCTTCTAAAAGCAATGTAACTGAATTCTATTTATGAATTTGCTGTTACACTTCAATTTTAAAGCAATACATGTAATGTAGCATCATAATCTAAATAACTTCATCAGATGGTGCATGATCCATGGAATGTTCCTGACTAGGAGGGATTGCAGCAGAGAAGCACAACATAGCTGACAACAATATCATTTGAGACACATGCATAAAAGAGTACTTATTTGAAAGCAGTCTTACACTGAGAATATATGTTGAGACACCAACATCTGCTGCATTAATATAACTGAAGTTTATTTATTAGGCAAATATTTTCTCTTAGATGTTAACAATTATCAAAATACCAAATTTTGCTATGTTTTTTTATACGAGAAATTATACTTTGATACATATAATTTTTTTTCATTCAAATACTATTCTTTCTTATTCTTTACTTTCTTTTTTTTTAAAAAACTATAAAAATTTTCTTTCTTATAATCATTTTATTCTTATTATTTGAGTTAAATAAATGTAAATATATGGTATTCTACCATTATTCTCTTTACGGTTGCTTTGTTTCTCTTATTCTTATAAATACTTTCTATTTTGCCATTTTGTCCTAAATAACTAGATTCGGAAAACTTGTTTTCATTTATTCTAAAAAGCTTATTTGAAAAGGTTTATATTGTTCTGAAAATCATGTTCCAGAACAAATAATCCAAAAATCACTTTTACAGGTAAACTACTAATTTTTAAAAGTAAAGGAAGAAGAAAAGGCCACAATATGTAGTGGTGGACTCATCTTTGGCCCAATCAAAAAGAACCGTAAAAAGCAAAACCGCCGTTGCCGGGGATCGAACCCGGGTCATCCGCGTGACAGGCGGATATACTCACCACTATACTACAACGACTTGATATTGGTATTAAGAAAAATAGATTATATTTAATTGGCTGATGTATTCGGCTAGTGAGATGCATGAAGAAAGTGGGTTGGACAATCGGCAAGATTTAAGCACTTTGTCTACCATTCTGCCGTGTTTGGCGAAAGGAATAGATAAAGCACGTTGAGTTGTTTTTTGGTCTCTAATCTCTTTTTAGGTTTTAGCTGTGTCCTCTGGAATCATTTTCAATTACTAAACGAGCGGTAATACTTTGACACAATAAAACGACAAAATATACTCATCTCACACGCTTAAATAATAATATTTTAATTATAATTGTATTACTTTTTTATTTTAAAATCATAATTATATTATTATATTATTATATTATTAAAAACCGTGTCACATGATTTTTTTTTTCCAACCCGTGTCAAGTAACTTTTTTCTTACTAAACCATTTACGTTTGCTTTTAATAATCATTTACATTTCAAAATTACGCATTTTCATGTATGATAACAAGGTTGTGAAAAACATTAAGAATGAATATAAATTACTTATATTTCTCTTCACTTTTACATCTTAATTAAAACCTTCTCTTAACTTTTCTTTAATAAAATTTAAACTTAAAATATGCTTTTTGTATATGTCAATTCACTGGATTTTAATTTTTGAGTGTTAGAGTTTTTAATTTGTATGCTCTAATTTATTTTTATTGTTATAAATTAGTAAAAAAAATTGTTTTATTAAATATTTTTCTTCCATCTTCATTCTTTATAACTTTAAAATCATTTTATTGATTCCTTGCAATTATTTAAGGATAGATAAAAATAATATGTGTTTTAAGGATCTTAGAAAAATTACAAACATCACTTGTTCACATTGTATCACACTAAGTATCATTAACTTTAACGTTTTATTCAATATATGAGTTAATTATATAATACTAGGAATAACAAAATTATCCATAAAATTAAATGAAAATAAATAAAAACATTATAGGACCCAAAGTTAAAATCCAATCATTTTACATAAACTAAAGTATATTTATTTTAAAATATTATATATCATATATAATTTTTAAAGAATGTTTATATTTTTTATATTTTTTAGATAAAATTATATTTTTATATATTCATCCATTCCTTCATTACTAACAATTTTAAGTAATTAAAAGAGTTAGAAAAATTCAATTTGTAAATTTAGTGATCCAAGAAAATCGTCATTTTTTTTATGAATAGACAATTTAGACAAATAAACTCATCCCTTTGAGTATTATTTAAACTCATTCACATTTCGATGAAAAACTCCTACACTCATTAGTGCAAAAAAGACCTTTAACATCACCTTTTAGACGTCTAATCCTCGAATATTCAAAGTAAAAAATGATCGGTAACATTTTTCGTAAATAAAACAACTATTCAGACGTCGGCTATGGAGGGGCACGATGTCTAAATACTCATATACATCGGCTCTCCCGAATACACGCCAAAACTAAACGAAAAAGTTAAAAAAATATAATTTTTTATTCTATTTAGACGTCTGTTATGGGAGGAACCGACTTCTAAAGCACTTTAGACGTCTGTTATGTTGTAATAATGTTATATTATTGCAAAAGAAACGTTGCTCAATGGTAATATTCCAACAGTCAAATTTTTAAGTGCTGCAACGGCCAAATTATTCATTGTTTTTTTATTGTCTTTTATTGATTTTATTCTTCCCTAGCTCTATAAATAGAGAGCTCTTTCCCCATTCCAAAACACACCAAGTTGGGTCTTTTCTCTTCCTCTTTTCTTCTTTTCCTTTTTTAAAATTATCCTGGGTATAAACTCTATCAGAGTTTTTTTTGCTTCTTGCTAGTTCTGAGATCCTCAGAAATATTTGAGAAGTTCCTGTTGTATCCTGGGGGACTTGCGCAATACACCGCGAATAAGTCCTTAAGGACAGTGATCTACACGCCTCAGGAAATTACGGTATGAGATTTTGTAAGCAGTTTTCCCAACAATCTTAAGGACTTATCCTTCAATCTCGTTACTGTCAAAAGTAAAAAAGGTATGGGAAACTGATCCTATCTTATTATTGATAATTGCAGTTGTTAATTTTAAATGTTTTGAATGATAGTATGATGTTTGTGCTCTGGATGATTTATGATGAACAAATTTGGGAATGAAAATTTTAAGAAAACATATCACTAATATTAAGATTGTCATTCAATTAAAATTATGAACCTGTTAGGATTATGATTCCCTTTTACTGAGAAAAAAAAAATAAGGGTTATGATGTTAATTATAGTTAACAGCAGTGTGAGAAGGGTTTGAGAAGGGTTTTCCATTGAATTACAATTAGAATTATAATTAAGAATTTATAAGTGGTTTAAATAAAATGGAAAGGACGTAAATCTAAAGATTGAAAGATTTGTGTTTAAATCTGGAAGGAATTTACTTTCCTTGAGAGAAATAAATAATTTGATTTCTTCTAATCATAATTAAGAATTTATTAAGAATTAATTAGGAGTAGGGTTTTCTTTTTAAAGGAAAATTAAAAATTAATTAATGATACGTTCTTTTAATTATAAATAAATGACATTGATTATATTATATGTTAATAGCCTTAAGCCATTGAATTCTATAATTGAATTCGATAATTGAAGTCATTGAATTCATGTAATTGGGAATTAAGTGATTGAATTATGTATCAGAATTCTGTAAATTATGATTTCTTTATTTTTTTAATTTTAAGGATATAATAAAGTTAGAGTTTTATTAAGAAAAAAAAAAGGAGAAATGTGGAATTGTTTTCCAGTTGGAGTTTTTTTTTTATTTTGGACCCAACATTAGAAGGGGAGTCAGACCTAGCTTTGAGGGGTCATTTTCTTCTTCCCCAGTCTCATGCAAGGAGACTTTCTCCTTCCTCTCATCTTTTCTAATTTTTCTTTGCGAGCATGATCAACGAGAGTGTCGAGTTGGAGGCGAGAGGCCAGCAATGGCAATGGGCGTGTCCAATTGGTGTCCGTGGTGGGTCACAGCAGCGTCTCTTCGTGACGGTAGGTATGACCTCGACAACATCGAGATCGTGGAAGCATGCTCCTTTAGAACAAACCGTGATGAGGGTCGTACCTTTCCTTACGGTGGTGAGAGTTCACGGAGGCCACCGGCTACGTGTTCTAAGGACTTTGGGTTGCTACAGGTTAAACCTATTGGGCCTAGAGATCCCATAGAATATATTCAGTTTATATAATTTTAGATGTTAGAATCATAAAGAAGGGAAATAATATACATTGAGAAGGTATTATGATTTTAAACCTGTGAGTACCCCTTATGATGTTAACTCTAAATTCGTAAAAAATAAAGAAGAATCATTATCTCAGTCTCAATATGCCTTTTTATAGACCTGATATTGCTTGTGCAGTAGGTAGACTGAGTAGGTACACTCAATGTCAAATAAGGAACATTGGGTTACACTTGCTAGGCTTATGAGGTACTTAAGAGGTTCAATGGATTATGCCATTGAATATAGTGGATTTCCCGCTGTACTAGAAGGGTACGGTGATGTTAACTGGATCTCTGATTCAGATGAGACAAAATCCACTAGTGGTTATGTATTCACACTTGGGGGTGGTGTGATTACATGGAAATCAGTCAGGCAAACTATTATTGCAAGATCAACAATGGAATCTGAGTTTGTTGCTCTTGAGATGGCTGGAAATGAGGCTGAGTGGTTGAAAAACTTCTTAGCGAACATTCCACTGGGAATGAAACCAACCCCATCGGTGTCAATACACTGTGATTGCCAATCGGCAATAGCCATAGCTAAAAACAAGAATTACAATGGAAAGAATAGACATATACAATTGAGACACAATTTGGTGAAGCAGCTGCTAAAGAGTGGAACTATTTCCATTGATTATGTGAAGTCAGGACGGAATCTAGCGGATCCTATGACAAAGCCCCTGGGAAGACAAATGATATTAGAAACATCGAGGGGAATGAGACTTTAGCCACTTGTAAATAAACAAGTGATGGTAACCCAACCTTTGTGATTGGAGATCCCATGAATAAGGTTCATATGGGTAAAAACAAGTCACTTGTTAGTTCTGATAGCACTAAATTGATTTTAATCAATTATGTCCCTTCCTATGGTGTGTGAGAAAGTGCTAGAGACTGCATTATTGAGAGGCTAAACTTTGTTCTTAAAATTCTATGTGGTGAAAGAATTTTAGCTTAAGCAAAGTTTTTAATGATTTTCATATCCCTTATGGGTGGTGTATGATTTGCAGCATACACTTGATGAAATCACCTATATGAGTGTCAAGTGGGGCCGCTTGCATGAGATCTTGGCATGATCTCTAAAGCACTCATGAATACCGGGCACGCGCATGGCCTAGTAAGCGCAACACAGCGATAACAGCAAGGATAGTGGGGGTGTATTGTGATTGATAAACCTCTAACACACGTCAAGTGTCTTTGGTTCATATAGCTTGCTATACCAACTACATTGTGTGTTAAGTATCTCAATCTAAGACTGGTTCATATAACTTGGTATACCAGCTCTGATGCATTACATCCTATGAGACCCAGGATAAAAGTTTTTTTCTCTCTTTTCTCTCAACTTTCTTTTGCAATAAGTGGGGGATTGTTGTAATAATGTTATATTATTGCAAAAGAAACGTTGCTCAACGGTAATATTCCAACAGTCAAATTTTTAAGTGCTGCAACGGCCAAATTATTCATTGTTTTTTTATTGTCTTTTATTGATTTTATTCTTCCCTAGCTCTATAAATAGAGAGCTCTTTCCCCATTCCAAAACACACCAAGTTGGGTCTTTTCTCTTCCTCTTTTCTTCTTTTCCTTTTTTAAAATTATCCTGGGTATAAACTCTATCAGAGTTTTTTTTGCTTCTTGCTAGTTCTGAGATCCTCAGAAATATTTGAGAAGTTCCTGTTGTATCCTGGGGGACTTGCGCAATACACCGCGAATAAGTCCTTAAGGACAGTGATCTACACGCCTCAGGAAATTACAGTATGAGATTTTGTAAGCAGTTTTCCCAACAATGTTATTGGGGGAACCGACGTCTAAATACACAACCCAGAAATTTAAAAAGTCACTTTTTTACTACATTTAAACGACGGATCCCGCCACTTCAACTTCTAAAGCACTTTAGACGTTTGTTATTCGGGAACCGACGTCTAAATGCGCAGCCCAAGAATTTAAAAAGTCACTTTTTAACTCCATTTAGACGTTTGATCCTGTCACACCGACTTCTAAAGCACTTTAGACGTCTGTTATTGGGGAACCGACGTCTAAATACACAACCCAGAAATTTAAAAAGTCATTTTTTGACTCTATTTAGACGTCTGATTCTATCACTCCGACTTCTAAAGCACTTTAAACATCTGTTATCGGGGGAACCGACCTCTAAATGTCGGCATTAAAACACCGCGAATGCGAGACAATTGTTACGCGCACTCATTGTTCATCATCTTTGTCGCGTTTTCTCTCTACGGGTTACACTTTTCAGGTTCGTTTTCTCACTTTTGCACCGTTTTAAATTAATTTTACTCTGATTACATCACTTTTTGATGCATTATCTTTAATTTGAACCGATTAAAATGTGTTTTCGTTGGGTTTTGGTGCAGTTATTCTCATGTCCTTGGGCGGCGGCCTTCTTCGGCAACGATTTCTTGCGTTTTGCACTCCTTCAATTTCATCCACTACGTTTTTAAAACCATCCAATAAAAAAAATGTATAATACATTCTCTTCAACTAAAATATAAAGTTGTAAACTCGACACACCATAAGTCAGAAACAACCTTAGAGACGTCTAACTTGTATGGATCGGACGTCATAGACGTCTAACCTATATAGATCCGACGTCTATATAGACGTCTGACCTATATAAGTCCAACGTTTATAGAAACGTCTAACCTAAAGGATCTGACGTCTCATTATCGTCATCCTATAGACGTCGAACATAGATCAAAATAACATACGTCTAAAGTCTTTTCTACACTAATGACCAAAATAAGTATAAGTATGAATATAATTAATATTTATATTTTTTCAATTAGGTACGAACATTTGGATGTATATATTCATCTCGTTCCTATCCTTATATTCTTTCTAATATATATCTTTGTCCTCATTGCCGTTTTAGTTTAAACTATTAAAATATTCATAATTTATTAAGTAATCTTTTATATCTATCTATATATTTCTTCCTAATCTAAAAGTATAATATATGTGTACGGTATTTTCTTGAAAATAATATTATTTTCTATAATAAGTACTTATTATTTTCATTGTTTATTTTTAATCTTATTTTTTGAAAATAAATTGTACGTTTTACGAAGCTCTTCTTATCAAACAAGCATGTTTATGAAAAAAAAAAGTATATATTTCCATATATAATATTCCTGGATCGTAATTATTAAAAAAAATTTAACAATTTTAAACTTCAAAAGAAACGCCCCAATGATCGGAATACAAAGAAGCAAAAGGTTGAAATCTGATATACGTTGATAACATGAGAATTTGTTTTGGATGAAGCTGCTTGTTGTTATGTGATATTTAATTGAGTAACCTTACTTTGACACATATTATATTTATTTGATATACTAAGAGTAAAATAATCATTAAAAAAATAATTTTCTATATTTATAAAAAAAAATCGAAGGATAATGGAAATATAAAAGAATTAGTAACGTATGATTAGTCTATTTAATTTGCATGTCCATTATTATAAGGTAGACAAAGCATGTCACGTCTACTATTGAACACGGAACACAGATTCATATCTCCAACAATAAGCCGAACGATATTAAGTCTAACTAACAACGTCTATTGTTTCTTCACTAACATGTAACAGTTTAATGTTACAGTTAAAAATGGATTAGATATGAAAATCAGAAAAAAGATTAAAGCATTAACAGAAAGAAACCTTTGCTTCCATTTAGGAGCCAGCCCGTGTGCTACACTTATCAGCATATGCTTTTTTTGGAAGTTTGAAATCAAACATAAACCCAAAGAGAGAGGTTGAGCTTTCATCATTATCACAGGTACCTCTCAATCACATTGATTAGATTAAGATAATAATTAATATTAATAATAATAATAATAATAATAGATAAGAAAGGTGCACTAGTCATTCACAATTTGAAAAGACAATGACCTAAGCAAAAACAAATTCAGTGCATTAATTTAATTAAACAGTATTTTGTAATGTGTATGCATCTGATATATATATTCATAATATATTGCTTCGAATTCTCGTGTGGTGGGATCGGAGGAGGTTGGTAACAGATCAGTGATCCTATTCAGAAAATCTCATTCAAAAAGTTTGATGTATGATGACGAAGGAACATTGGTCTTATTCAATTGGTGTAAGTAAAACATCTCATTCAGAAAATCTCAACTCATATCTAGCTTCAATGAGCTACGTGCTTGATGTGATTGAGATTGATTCAGATATATAAATATATATATATATATATATATATAACTTTGATTCTGATATTTGACAGAAACAGTCGAACAAAAGGCTGATTTGGGTTCATTGGAAAGAGCCGCATATGTATTATATATAGTCCTGTGATGTAAAAGTTATAATTGGCATTGCATAATGCAGCTGAAGGTAGCAACAAAACTAGTCAGATCAGCCATAATTGTGACTTACAAAACATTTCGCCCATATTGAAACACAACAACAAAACTTCACCACAAAAGGGTTCTTCTTCTTCTTCTTCTTCTTCTCTTCACATCACACACTCACCAATTATTTGTTCAAAGTTGGGATTTAGCTGTCTTTCTCTCTCAGCCAACTTCAATCATTCCCCATCATGGACTCCTTCGGATAAAGATAAACCATGACTAAATCATGAACCTTGCGTCACAAACTCATAATCATACCACAGTTACTTCAACCTCGTCGATCTTTTCATTACGTATATAGCCTCTCACTGATCATGATCTATATCAAACCACGTACGTGTCTCAACTGTGTCAATCATGCACTATGGCCAATCTAGTTCAACACCTAACACTTATATAAAATTAAGAAATTCAGCTTTTGCGCTTCTTATTTGGCACCTTCCAAAGGACATATCCGAGATACACGTAATTTTATTATATCAATGTATTTTTCAACCATTCATCTTCATATCATGTTCCGTGTCTTTATGTTTTTTGTTTCGTAGCACTGTCAGTGTGTCGTGTTGTGTCTCAACTTCAATTTCAGAATAACAAACAGTATTTTTAATGCAGCACCACACCTAAGTTTAGTACTGTAGTAATGCAGGTGTACACTTACACATAACAAACAGATATTGTTATTATATTAAACAAAACCAATCACAAGACTCATTCCACACCATTAAAGAAGCTGGTAATGACAGAAAAATCTTGAACAGACAAGAATTTTCAATAGGATTTAATGTACATTTACTTATCTTTGGTGTGCCAATTAATCGATTGTGCACCATTTCTTTCTTATCGACAAGAGATAGTGGTGTGGTGGTGGCAATCTAATCTGCATATTAAGCTGCATCGTGTCACTGTCAGTTCGAAGTATTCATTAATCATTTCATGGATTAGTTCAGATCTCTGCATTCATTATCCCTGGAATGAGAACAATTCATTACGATCATATATAACAAATGTTGAAAATTTCAGAACCTGATTCTATTTCATCATAATAAAGTACAAATATATGACTCATGCAACAGTTTTGCTCAGGATTTTAGTGGTAACTACTACTATTTGAAAATTAGTGGTTATAAGAAGAAACTAAAACAAAGAATAGATAATAAATTATGGTAGTATTCTTATTACACTAATTTCTCAGCCCATTGAAAAAAAAAATTCTCAATTATTGTCCCTCGGTATAATACAGTATATATAGTTTATTAGAAAACTTAATTTGTGTTAACATAATTTTTTTTATCAGAAAAAAAAATATTATAAATGAATAGCAAAGAATATTATAAATAAATATAGTAAAGTATTTATGTATACTCTAATCCTTTTACAAACATATATATATATATATATATATATATATATATATATACATGGATGAAACCGAAAACATATTTATATCCTTAAGAAATTATGTTAATTTATATAAGTAAAAAAAAATCCTAAAATTTTAATTTATACTTATAAACGAATTCTTATTTTAAAAGTATTTATAGAAAACTTAACCTCAACATTTATTATTCATTAGGTGTTTAATCTGTGAAGAATGTTTTACAATAAGATTTTAATATGCATAAAAGGAATTGACTCTAATTTAAACAAGTAAAGATATGGTAATAATTTTTTATATTTATTTCAAAGTATAATTCGTAAAATAATCATAAGAAAAAAATAAATCTTTTGTATTTAAAAAAAAAGTGAAATGATAAGAGAAGATAACGTGAAACGAATATAAAATAAATTTAAGTATGTCAAAACATTAATTTTCAATTTAAATTTTTAAAATGATAAATTCATTTTATTTTATTTACCCTCATACTTAAATTTGACGGGTTTGTCGTTAACATTTTTTGTAAAAGAAAATATGTAGTTGTTTGATCCCATTGGTCTGTAATAAGGAAGTGTCCTGAATCGTGGAAGGTTCAAGACTGATGAGATGAACAAAGACATGCATTTGGGAGTTGTGATTGGAATATTCAATGAGGAAAATGATTAGAGAGAAAGAAAATATAGGAGAGGGCATGCATATAGATATATACGTGGGTGAAGACCCCAACAACACAGGCTTAGGACAAACAGAAGAAGGATTCAAAGAAGGCAAAGTGGTAAAAATAGGCACTTCCCCATGATATGTAATATAGGCACCGGCACGTGGTTGCAGAGAGACAGCAACAACATTATGCTATGTGTTCGTTCAGACAATGATTTCATAAACCAAATCATTGAGAATTATTCGCGCTCCTTTGTTTCATGTTATGTTCCAGTAAAAGGTGTATCAAACCTAGCTGCTAAGTTCTTCTTTCTTTCTTTCTTTCTGTAACACTTCCATCACTTATCTATGGATTCTTTTTTTGTCACCTAAAGTGTCTGTGAGAATTTGTTCAAAATTAGGATTATTTTGTTCAAAATTTTAACTTTATTCACCACTTTAATATTTTATTTTTATTGATAAGCATTAGATTAGATGGGTGGATATTATTTATTAATTATAGTAAAGAGACCTATACAGAGAATAATATTTATTTATCCAAATTTTTATATTAATAAAATTTTAAACCGGAGTATTGAAATGCATGATTATGAGAATAAAAAAAATAGTGTTTGTCAGTCGGAGTGAGTGGATGAGTGAGGCAACACAACACAACTTGGGGTGGGAGAATCCATTCTCTAGTGATTTTGTAAGGTTCTGATAAATGCCTGTCTCTCACACTTTGTACATATACGGCTTCAAAACTTGAAACGAATTAATATATTAAATGATTTCATCCAAATTTGAGACATTGAAAATTGGGTACTGATGATTCTCAGAGATTTGAATATCCTTGCCATAAAGGGACAAGATAAAAGGTATGATAAATGTTTAGAGGCTAAAATTTAAAAAAAAAAAAATGAACATATGAAGATGATGAAAAACGAGAAATTAGTAATGTCCCTTTCAACACAAAGACAAATGAAACACAGTGAGACTATATATCTATCTCTTATCCTTTTGAATGGCTATCTCCCGTTTACAGCCAAACAAAAGTTATTTATTACAGGCATCCCCACCACATCTAATTCATTAAGAAGCAATTTTTGCAGTTAAGCAAATGAAAAAAATACATCTTTCATGATTGGTACAAAATAGACCATGCAAGAAGGAAGGATCCAAATCTAGCTCATAACTTCCTCACTCATACCACCAGATAACCGAACCTTAGACAGTGCCTTGTTGAAATGCTTTGCTTTCGTGCCAAGGTATTCATTCCAAGTCACTGACTTATAAAGAAGAGGCTCGTTTGGACCTACTAACTTCTCGTGTGGACAAATCTCCACGTTCGCTGGGGGGCCACATAAATAAGCAACCGAAAGCCTTTGCTTCACCCGGTTCACCAACACCCGGTGGAGCACACTCCGGTATAACCCGTTTGACAATATCTGCATCAGGTCTCCCACGTTTACCACAAGCCCGCCATTCACTGGCGGCACCGTCACCCACCCGCTGCCTTTCTGCTGAACTTGCAGTCCGCTTATGTTGTTCTGGTAAAGAATTGTCAAAAGGGTGGAGTCCGTGTGGGCGGCCAGACCCATTGCCCGATCCGGATCCGGACATGTCGGGTACGAATTCAGTTGCAAGGCAGCAGCGCAAGTCTTTTTGAATTGACCTTTTGCACCGGCCCATTTTAGGTCTTCCTTTGTGATACCCAGAGATTCCAACATCAGCCACATCAGCTTTTCCGCTAGCTTTTTCATCGTTTCATCATACTGCATTACAATGTCACTGAACAAAAACATAAAAACAAAAATCAAAAATAAGCCGAGAGATTTCCGACATATCAAGAAACATTAGTAAATTGTTTCAACGTTGTTACATTAGATTCTCATCTCTCTACTAATCTTCCAGGTGGGTCCACACCCCCTCATTATGATATTATTTTCTGATAACTTGCATTAGGATAAGAAAACGAGTGATTATAATTAGCACACTGGTATATATCATCGCAAGGAAAAAACAACAAAAGAAACAGTCTTTTTGAAGCAAAAAACTTAAATTTGTAAAGAAAGAAAGTACGAAGAAAGACTTGCATGAAGCTTAAGGTGAGTATATATACATATATATATATATATATATACATATATATACTAACCAGTATCTGTGGTAATCTTGGGGCCATAGTTGGCGAAAACGCTCGAGAGGGGATCCGACAATTGTGAAGCCTTCGGACCACATGAGTTTGGGGAAGAAGGAAGAGATGCGAGCGAGCCCATAACCATCGACACCATCAGGGGAACGAGCTGCTCTGTGCTTGTGGTGAGAGGGAAGAGAGAAGAGGGTTTCTCCAAGGTGTTGAATGTCATGGAGAAGAGTGATGGGTACGCCATGGTTGAGCACTTGATAGACTCCCCAAGTTCTGCATGCATGGCCTATTAGGTTTGAAGCATTTGGGTCGTTGAGATCAATGATGGGAACATTGTGGTTGAGGGTAGAATTATTATTAGTTTGATCTTGGTGTTGCGTCCAAGTGTAAGATTCAGGAAGTTCTTGTAGAGAGTTTAAGTCAGGATGCTTGTGTTGAACGTGAACGGGGTGGGCTCGATAGATTTCTGAGAGCGAAGGCATAGTGTAGATAGTGACCACTTTCAATTCAACACTGCTACTTCAAAAAAAGAAGAAAAAAGAGAGTAATTATGATAAGTTCAAGAATAGTTGGTACTTTGCAACATATATAGAGAGATAGAGATAGAGATGAGATGAGAAGATGATTGTGCGTAGTGAGTATATATAGAGAGCATGATGGGCAGATGGGGACAAAAACCTTGTCCTTACCCTAAACCTAAAGATAAAGAGAGAAAACAACTTGTTTTTATTCAATTCTCCCTTTCAGGTGTTGATTGATGTTGGAGCTTCAGTTTACAAAAAAATTCATACTTTAATTATCCACATAATATACTTCAAACATTACCATCTTAATTATCAGACATATATAGTTCTAATGTCCGTATGTATTAAAAGATAAAAGTAATCCTATTTTATATTATTGATTTCCAAGTATTGTGATTTAAAGTTTAAATTTTTCGTTACATTATTTTTAAAAGATGTCTTTTGTATCTCATGAAACTTAAAATCAAAATATTGATAACGTATTTATTTAGAGATAAAAACTCCCTTAGTTTTTTATTAGTGTGTTTTTTTTTTCTATACATGCAATAGTTTTAAAGCACTCAAAAAGAGACATAAAATATAATTTAAATATCTTTTTTTATTTTAATTTTCTAAGATACCTTTTAAGAATAAAATTATAAAACAATTTTAAATTTTGAAATCGACAATATCTCACAAAAATATAATGATTAATTCTAACATGGTTCCGTCTTACTTTCTTATTATTATTTTTTTGTTGTTGTACCATAATTATATAAAAGAAATACAAATAATGCAATACAAGTTAGGGAGAAAATATAGAAAAAACACTTATCTTCTACTATTATAACAATTAATTTATTTAAAATTTATAAAAAAATGAAAGAGGGTTAAAAAAAGAAAGAAGTACGGAAATACGTGCACAAACTGAGAAGAGAAAAACAAAAGCAAAGTTGGTAAAAAAAACGTAGAAATACTGAAAAATATTTACTAAAAAAGTAAATAGGGTGCATTAAATAGAGAAAAAGAAAAGAGAAAATGGGAAAGGACTAGGTTGTCCTCTGGCTAGAAAAATATTATTAGTAAAATGAAGTGTATGAAGGGTTGGAAGAAAGATAGGGGCCCCTACCTTAACATGTGCCCTTGTCTTGTCCTTAAGTAGAAAAACATTTAAATCAAAATCTTCAACTTGGTTCTGATATATCACATTCGCTATACGACAAATTATTAATAATCAAAATACCCCAATTTGGGTGGGTTGCATGTGACCAAATTACCCATCTTCAGAACAATGTGTCTTTATATAGAGAGGAAGAGATGAGGTACTAACTTCAATTATTTCATTATTATAAAGTATGATGGTTCGGTTCAGTCACTAATAGAAAATAAACATATTTTATAATTTCATACGAATGGTCAAATTATAAAAAGAATTGGATGGTTTAATAACACGTAAAATTTTAAATATAATTTAATCTCACAAAATCGATAATGTATTATAAATTAATCATATTTTTAATCAATGTAAAAATCTCAATGTATATATATAAGTTTAATATAAATATAATTAATTATATTAATTACATATTTATTATAAACTATATAAAATACACTAATTTTAATATGAAAGTGTTTTCTGTACATAACATTACTAAAGAATAGAATTTAAAACAAAACCTTATTAAAGATTTCTTTCATAAAAAGTAAACTAAAGTCAATCTCATAAACCAAAACAATAATATTATTTCAATGTATTTTTTTCTTATGCTTCATATTTTTACTTTTTTTTATTAAACCATTAAAATTCCCGATTATAAATATAATATTTTTTCATGTATTTTAATGCTGATGTGTCTATATATACAGAGAGACATGTATGTTATATATTATATTTCAAATAAAATAATGAAACTATATACAATTAAGCCACATGCCTCTAAATTTCACAAAGGTAATCGTTAAAATATCTTAATACTGGATTAATAATTTGTTTTATATAATTAAAATGTATAACTCTTTTTATTCTTTGTGTTAAAATGTATTTACATTTTAAAATATATTATTTATTAGAATAGAAACTTAGATATATTTTGAATTCTTATAAAATAAACATATGCTGATTTCAATCTCTATACTGTGAATACTTTATCTTTGAAAAATTAAATTTTTTTCCTCCAATCCTTATAAAACAACTAAATTTTACTTTTGATTTCTGTAAAATATTTGTTGGAAGTTCAACATTAATTAGAGATAAGGTCAATTCAGTATATATAAGTAAATGCAAACCTTACCTTACAAACTAATTTTTTAGAGTTGAATTAGGCTTAAAGTCAAGTTCTAATATGATATTAGAGTCTATTCTGACTATATCTATTCTTGTTGGATAAGATTGAGTTAGACTTAAAATCCACTTCTTACTTTTTAGTATTTGAAGTTTATTTTAAGACATAAATATACTTCACCTTTTACACATTTTTTATTTTATTTAATTTAAATTAGTATATCTTTTTCTTTCTTATTTTTAATCCTCCAATCTAAATAAATTATAGGAAAAAAATTTAAACCAAACAAAATTAAAGAAAATGTCAAAAAAATTAAATATATTTGTCTTCATCAAATTTTTATATCAAAGTGTGTGGTTCATTCTCGAGTTAAATTATAAAGTATTCCAATTCTTCCTCTACGAAAATTATCTAAAATATCATCTTCAAAACATCTTACCTAATAAACAGTAAAAACAAATTCTATTATAGTCCAATATGAAACTAAATTCGTTATTTAAAAACCATTTCACTTATAATTTGTCCGATGTTTTACATAATTTTCATAAAAGCATAAAAGATTAAATAACTTATCATTTAATTTAAAGACAAACAACATTTCAAATATATTTAATAAAAAGCAGTAAAAAGTAAGGTATTTGGATAGAAAATATATCTCTAAAAATATATTTCGTAAAAAATGTATGTATAAAAATATTTTATAATTTTATTTAAATATTTAGCATATATTTTATTTTTATTTAAATAAGTTATTATTTTATTTTCTTATTGACAAGATTAATATAAATTGTGGCAATTGAAGCTATGAGAAAACTAATTGGAAGGAATTGACTGACGGATGACAACTCAGAAACACAGATAAAAACTTTAAAGAGAAGAAGACAATCATAGCCATAATTGAGCAACATACACAAAGTGGAAATATCATATCAATTAATGTGAGCTTCTACCAAGTTTTTCAATTCTAATTTTTATTTTATTTTCTATTACTTTAATAAAGAAATACACATGGGAAATTTAATTATTAAATAAAAAAATCAGTAATAATAAATACAAAAATTTAGAAATGAGTGGATGGGAGTTTTTGTTCCTTCATTCATTTTGTATATATGAATCATTATTTTCAAGAAAAAACAGTAAAGTATTTTGGTATTTTGTGGTTACATTAGTCTTTACCTGTCCCCAGTACCTTCACAAACACTATTTTATCTTTTTATATTGAAGAAATAAATTAAGAATATATTTTCCTTTTTATTTAGAATTTTCATAAATTAAATAATAGTAAAAGAATAAAATCTTAGATATTAAAAAATAAATCATGTATGTATGACATCATTGGATTGGTGATGGGCCTGTTGTTCTTGTAATTGGTGATGACATGACATGCATTCACGGGACATGGGCTCGTGTATGTGCTCACAACATCACACATAACATACTCATCATTCATTATAATAATTTTATTTTATGATAATACTCTCTCAACTCTTTACTTGCACATGCACTTCACGTGGCTCAAACATGGTGAGGTCGGAATCGTCTGGGACGCTACTGAACTGACACCTTATTTTATTTATCTTTTTTTCATTTACCTATAATATAAAAATTTTAAGTTGGTAATAAAATTATATATTTTGACCGTCTTTTATATAATTATTTTTATTTATTAAAAAAATTTATATTTATAAATAATAAAATATTTTTATCATTTGTTATTAAAAATGTATTTAATAGAAAAAATGGGTTGATATGTTTTTTTAGTTATTATCGGTATTATTATTTAACATGTTAACGATTAAGATAATAAATTTTGCATTATTAAGTAAGAATTCTAACGTTTATTTAATATACGGAGACAAATAAATGAGAGGATTAAATAACAGCTATATATATAATTCAATTAATTAAAATAAAATAAAATAAATAATTAAAAATATAAAAAAATTATTATTAAATAAAATTTAATTAAAAATACTTAAATTTATAACAAGTTTATTAAAACTACATGTAATTACAATTACAGTATGTAGTGCAACCAAAAATATCTAGATATTTCTTTATAACTTTCTTGATTTAGTTGATAAATTATTCATGTTAAGGATCAAAATGGTATGTTCTTTTCAGGGAATTTAATCAAAATTGAAGGCAATTTAATTTAGTTTATCGCAGATTCAGAGTTTGATATTCAAAATAAAATCATTCAAAAATAGAAATATAAACACAATTATAGAGAAAATTCAAATGAAATAGAATATGCTAAAGAATTTAATGTGCATGTTTAAACCAAAATAATAATAATAAATAATAATAATAATAGGTAAACTCACACAAAAATAAAATTGTGATGAAATTCTAAATATTATAACAAACAATATTTCGTAGTGATTGATTTTAACAAGATTTGAAATCTTAATAATTTTTAAAATAAAATACTAATTAAATAATATATAAAATAAGTGGTGACAAAAATCACATCTAGTTAGGCATGCATATTCAACAGACAAGGATTGTTGGTACTTTCTTACGTTAAAGATTATGACAAGCTTAATTGCAGCAAGATAAACGATTTGAATTTATTTAAAATCGTGGCTTTTTCTTTTCATAAGATTCTGCCTTAGACTTTTGATTGGAAAGAAAAGGGTGGCTTTTGCAATATCTCAAAAACAAAGTTTATTATATATTATGGTGTGTGCTTATGGATTACAGAATCCAAATTCATCTCAAACAACCATTAACATATTGTTAGTGTGACTTTTAAGAGATTCGGAAAAACAGCTTAATCATAATGTATAATCAAATTTTATAAGATTATGATAAGTAATTAAGATGACATTAATTCTTACCTAAATTAATTTTGATATAACCAATCGAATGGAGTTTGGTTCCGTATGGTTACTTCTTTATTCTTGTTGTATGAAAGTTTTTTTCTTTTGTTTTATTTCTATCTTTTCCTTGTCTTTTTCCCATGAAAAGAAAAACTAGGAAATACCTAAGATCTAGGAATAAATAGGACACGTTATACAAGGAAATCAAACCCATGCTCTCCCTCATTTTAACGATCAGGAAAATTTCATGCATGAAATATTGTTTTCATCGTATTAATTCTTTGCTTGTAAAATTGTACTGTATATTTAGTTTAGAATTGAAACATTCAATGAATTTGGACAACATAATTCTAAACAAGAATTAAGATTTTTTATATTTGTCTTAAAGACAAAACATGAACGTTATGAGTTGGTCGTAATTAAACCAACATTAATTTGAAGTCTTTTTTAAAATCTATAAATACATATTTGAGGTATTGTAATAAGTTGTTGAATCTTTCCGTATCCAACTAAGTTTGGATCAAACAGCTGTAATTCCTTCTATAGATAACATTTCACTACGATCCAACTGAGTTTGTTATATTTAATATATATTTATTACTAGATTGTTGAATTTTTACTGAGACTTTGAGATCAAAGTATTTTCTACAGATAACTTTTCAGTACAACCCAACTGAGTAAAGAAAGAGTCGTAATCTGTGCAAAAAGTTGAACAAATGACAATTAAAACACGATTAACCTCAATCCACATACCAAAACAAAAATTTAATCAATATTATTATTTTTTCTACTTTTTTATAACTTTTCATAATTTGTAGAACCTTCGTATATATAATTTTTATTTTTAATAATAAGTTAAAAGAAATCTATTTCAGAATATCTTAATTATTGTAAACTTTCCCGTGTGAATTTAATTTCTACCTACGGATAAGAAAAACACATCTATTAGAAAATTTTCAGCTATACTATGTTTGATTACCGTGAATGGTGTGAAAAACTCTTTTCAGATCTTGCATGCAGTGCTTGTCCATATGGAGTCATGTTTGTGAAAATGTCTAAGGGCTATTGTTCAAAGAGTATAACCTAATAATACAGTGAGAAGTTGTTTTTTTCTTTTAATTTCTCTTTATGCAATTAAATCCAAAAATTAAATTATAAATTTATATATATGGGGAGTCTTGAAATTATAGATAAAATTAATTTACACTATATAAAAAAATATAAATTTTCTTATAAATTATTTTTGTGAAATATAATACGTCCTAAAACAAGTTAAACTGATTAAATAAGGAGTTATTAAATTTGTTGGTAATATATGTTGACACATGTTACACTGTATAGTTTAATAGCAAAAACAAAACAGAAATCATGTGTACACACAAATTTTTTATATTTATCATACTATTCGTTTTTTTTTATTCTTTTAAAAATATAAAAAATCATTTTTAATAATATGTATTAAATAAATGTAAATGTGTATTAATTATTCTACTATTATTTAGAACAAAAAGAAGGAAGGAATACGAAAAAGTGTGGAGTACTAGGATGTTTGTTTAGCTTTCTACTTGCAGGAAATGATTTTGATGAAGAAAGTAGCACCATAAAAGCAAGATTCTTTATGTTTCAACATAACTGGGTGGCATCTTCCTCATATGCATTGATCGTAAGCCTATACACTATCTACAAATATGCTTATTAGGATTCATAAGCCTATGCTATCATGTTATGTTAAAAATAAAATAAAATAAATTGTTTTTGTTTTTTACTTAAATTTATCTTCAGAATATTAAACAAAAACTGATTAATCCCGTGCTAATCATTCAGTGATTATGGTATAAGTGACTTTCTACAAGAATCTAAGTCAAACATTCTTTTCATTCATCTTGATAATGACAAATGCAATCGCAAATTGATATTGTTATACTATGATATCAAATTGTAAATTTATAATGATTAATACTAGATTCAACCATATATCATTGGGATTTTTTTTCCAATAATTATTAAGAAAATTATATCAATAATTATTTAACTTAGTTAAAAATGAAAATAAAGATGTGATAATAAAGTGAAAAATAACAAGAAAGAAGGAAGAAAGTATATATGCATGGATCCCCCACAGCTACTTAAAAAAAATGAATATATTTATTTGATAAAAACTAAATTAAAAGTATTCGAATTTAAAACATAATTAGAAAAATAATTATGATAGGAAGAAAAAGACATGAATAGAAGTTATGTTTGAAAGGTAGTGAATGAGATGAATGTTGTTGTTCTTAAAAGGTACAAGAAAAGCGAATATCATAAATTAGTGTCGTGGCTAAACAGATCACGGCAGAGACAAAGGCATCTTTCATAGCATCAAGGTACACTAATGGAGAAGCAACTCTTACATAATTCTAGGCTTTTCATTCTAATTTCTCACTCATTCATCACAACACAACACCAATGGTGAGACAATAATCAGGATAATTATTGCACGTGTTTCCTTCAAACTGGACCCTCATATTACATCTGTTGCTTTTAAAATCAAACTTTAACAATTCACAAACCTTAAATATCCTACTCTTTTCTTCTTCTTCACCATTATCTTAAAAAATAATATGTATTAACCAAACTAAATGAATGATAATACTTATTAGTTTTGAAAATTCAAATATAAATCTAAGTTTCGTATTAAAAAATAAAATATTATATAAAGATAAAAATATTAATTCATTAATCAATTATTTTATAGTTTTAAGTTGAAAGTAATATCAATCTGTATTAAGTTAAAAATTTAAATATGAAACTAAATCTCGCAACCAAAAAGTCAAACATTATATGAAGTAAAAATTTATTAATCTATTAATTCATTTTAAGGTTTTGAATTAAGAATTATGTCAATTCTTTATTGGATTGATTCAAGTTTTATTGATGATTTATTTTTTTAATAATTTTTTTCGTTGATAATTTAATAATGTTTAAAATTTTGGATTGAGAACCTAACTAACAAGTGTATCCAATCTAAGTTTATCTTTAAAACAGGTAGCTTCAAATTTGAATTTGTATTGATTAATTATAATATTAATAACAAAAACGATTAAACTTTTTATTGTATAGGTTATTAAAATTCAGATATCCATACACGTTCAATCAACTATACTGTAATGTTCAGTTTTAAGTTTCAACAACATAAAGCCACGTCCAATAATACTGCAAATTATTCTTTTAATTGAAAATAATATGTTAATTTTTTTCATAAAAAAAATGGGGTTACATCAAACATTTGTATTGGTCCTGATATAAACTCCTCTTTTTGCGTGATTTTACCTTCTTTTTAAGTCAAATGAATGATTTAATTTGTTCAAAAGTTAAATCAATGCAAAGTTTTCGGTCAAATGATTGATTCTGTTCAATTTTCAGATCAATGATTAGGCATTTCAGTTAAATTAAAGGTGAGTTTTCTTTTTTCTTTTTCTAAAAAGATTCCTTCACGTTTTAAGTGCAGTTATTCTTTAAACTATTAGAATATTATTTTAATTAAGTAGTCATTTCATTTTAATTTTTAAAAAGAATTAAAATATCTTTTAGAATAATTATTTTTTTTAAAGACAATTTATCTATTTCGGTATTTCTATAAAAGAATTATAGATTTCCATAATTTTGTAAAAAATTACCTAAGTTTGGTAGCTTTATGAGTAAGGTTTCCACTTAGCTATAGCAGTATAGGTTGGTGATATTGCATTGTATTTTAGTGAATAAGATATATATGGATGACAAAACATAATAAGAAAAGGTGTAATGGTCCAAAATGTACTTGAAATGAAATTTGAAACATCAATGTTGGGCTTCTCTACTATTGTGTTTGTTTACCCCAAAACCGTGATATGTCAGCTCGGAACAATACGTTTCTGCGATATTGAAGACTTAAGATAATTGTGATGCTTCTCACTCTACTTTGATGAAAAGTTAGATCAATTTTGACAAGAGATATAATTTCACTCACAACTCACTAATCAAATTTCAAGGACGTCACACTGTTGCACTTCTTCTGTCTATCATTCTATCCTCACTAAAATCTATACACAAAAACCTTATTTATAATTTATTTGCCTCTTATATATATATATAAATATCTTTAGACATTTCTACAAATAGTTTTTTTTGAACTATATACTACATAAACAATTTTTTGAATTATATATTACATATTTGGAAGGGTTGGAAAATATATGTTAGTCCAACTCTCGTATTAAGTAAAAATAAGAAAGTTTGATTTCATAAAAGTGATTGTATAATATGTCAAGACCGGATGGTTTCACCGGTTTGAAATGTCTAGAGAATTGAGTGATTGATCTTAAACAAGAAATAATGTTAAAAATGATTACATTAAGTCTAAGTATGATCCTTACCGGTTGATCTGAGTGAAGTATAGAAAGGACTTTGACATGTGCTTAGAGTTAGAAGAACGGATTAAGAAAAAGAGTCGATCTCGATCCTATAAACCAAAACAATGATGTTAATCTCTTATGTGGAATGATACTCTGTTTTGTTGGTGTTGTGTCTTCCCGATAAAAATGAGAAAATTAAACATTATATAAAATAAAGACTCATATATTCATTATGAGGAGTTGGACTCGTATTTTCTTGTATATTTTCGATAATTCTTCCTAAAAAGATTTGAGTAGTGTTAGAAGAGATTGTAAGAGTATCCTTGGCATATGAATTAGTGATTGTTGTTGGCAAAGGGAGTTTAGACAACTACCAACTCGTATGAATAATAGATATTACTTTGATGCTTGCAATTCTAATATAGATCAATTTCAAGGATTGATTCTGGTGCTTTCAAGTATTTCATGTAAAAGTATATTTGTATATAGACACAATGTTCTCAAAGTTGAACTTCTTTATAGGCATATCAGAAAATGATAATTCATGGCACATTTTGTTGCACCCCTTCGAAACCTGAAAATCGAAATCATCCATCCAGAGAATGCAGGATTTGTAGTTAAATAAAAATGTGTTTAGGCTGATCCAAATTCGGCAAACCACTTTTGATGGCGTTCAATGTCAGCCTGAGAAACACTTGGTTGAACTTTCTTCAAAGCTTCTGTAAAATCACACATTGCAACAGGGTCCTTGGAAATCTCATCCTTGGACATCTTCTTGATCTCATCACGCGTTTTTCCTGCTATCTTACGCCTCATACCATTCAGGGAAGCATCACGGCACACATTTGTCAAGTCATCTCCACTGTATCCTTCTGTCCTTTTGGCCACTTCATCTATGTTCACATCAGTAGCCACCTGCATTGTGCCACACAACAACACTACTTATTATCTTCTTAAATTAACACTCACTTTCTTTCATTTTCCTTCTACTCACAACCAACACATCCATCTATTCTCATTTCATTCCATAACTATAAGATAATAAACATCACAGCATCAGAGTAATATCATATATATAATATGCCTCCTAACTTGCCTCTACAGTCCTCAGATTGATACGGATCAGCTCTTTACGACTCTCCAAATTTGGAAGAGGGATGTATATACGCTTTTCCAACCTTCTCCTGATTTGCATTGGCGTCAAAATAAAAGCATGTATATATAGCCAATGATCATTTACAAATTATGGGGAAAGGAAAGGATAAAGTAAAACAAATAGAAACCTCAGTGCCTCATCTATGTCCCATGGAAAGTTAGTGGCTGCCAAAACCATTACTATCTTACGGGTTCCATCTTCATTTTTGGAACTATTGTTTACACCATCAACCTGAACTAGAAGTTCAGACTTCACCCTTCTGGATGATTCATGCTCCCCAGAAGCCCTGATGAAAACAACTCAATCAAAGTTCAACCTTTTCTAAGGGTGAATCTGAAACACAAATACATGGATCATGAAGAAGAAGATTGTTGAATTGCTTACCCCCTAGCATTGCATAGAGAATCAATTTCATCAATGAAAATGGTGCTGGGTGCATGTGCTCTTGCAAGATCAAACAAACACCGTACCATGCGCTCGCTCTCTCCACGCCATTTAGATGCCAAAGTAGCAGAAGAAACGTTAAAGAAAGTGGTACCACATTCAGTGGCAACTGCTTTAGCAAGAAGAGTTTTCCCAGTTCCTGGAGGGCCAAACATGAGAACACCTTTCCAAGGTCTCCTTATTCCCTGCAACAACACAAAACAACGTTAAATTGAACACCTCTTCCTCTGCTTAGACCGACTAAAGAAACTCAAGCACCATTTTTAATTTTGATAAATATAAAAGACTAAAATAAAACAATTGATATATATATATATATATATATATATAGTCCTTTTCTATTGTGTATATAGGGAAAAAGGTAAACTAACCTGGAAATATTCAGGAATCCACAAGGGAAGTACAAGGGCTTCTTCTAGAAGGCTTTTTGCTTGAGTGAGGCCTGCAACATCGTCCCATCTCACACCAGGAGACCTTTCTAACACATCCCTTTCCAACATTTCCGCCAGCTCAGGATCAGGACCTTCATACTCATACTTTTTTGACTTCTTCCCATCTTCATTCTGCAATCCATCAACAAATCAATCAAATCTCATTTCATTTCATCTCCAATTTAATTAACTCCAAATTCTTCCTATTCACAACACTAACAACTTACTTACAACTGAACGTGAACTATCACCTGTCCTGCTACCCTTTCCAGAAGCACCGCCACCGCCGTTCTTTCCATCCATTGGTGGTCGGGGTCCAGAGCTAACCCTGCTGGGCTTTACGGCACCAACAGCGGGCCTGGTAGAGCCTCGGCTCCAAGCTCCGTCCTTTCGAGCAGTGGGCATGGCGGGCCTTCTGGCATCTCGACTCGGCGGTCTCCAGACGTCGGGGTCATGTTCGTCGACGGTGGAAGCGCGAGGAGTGGTAGTGGGAACGGGATACTCATCCGACGGTTGAAAAACAAAGGAGGAGGAGGAGGAATATAATCGTGATCGTGATCGAGTTTCCTTAAACGCCCTTCTCTCGGCGTCTAGTTGTTTCACCACTTGGGTTTCATCGCACAGCGCTTTCTTCACGTTCATCCATTTCGCTCTCAGTAAAGGGTCGTCGACGGAGTTGAGGTGGTCGCCGATTCGGGCAACGGCTCCGTCGAAGAAGATGATAGAGGTGTCGTAGAGTCCTTCCGCCGCGTATTCTCTCGCCAATTTAAGGTGCTCATGCATGCCACTCAACCAACTCCTCCCACTCATTTTTATTTTTTCTTTTTCATTTCACACCAACAATGATGTTTTCTTCTTCATTTCATCTGGGTTCGTTCTTTCATCGTGAGGTTAGCATTACTCTGTGTCTGTGTGGGAAGGGTAGGGTAGGATCGGATTTGGAGTGGTTGGCGTTGGCTGCTGGTAACGGAATGGACCCACCACCACCCAACAAGCTTGGCATTTCCATCTAATTTTTGAACCACTATCACTATCACTGTCAATTCCAGCGCCGCCACCTTCCACCAACTCCTTTTCATTTTCTTTACTTTTAACTTAGTTAATCGATAATACCCGTTCTTGTATGATCTTTGCACCGAACCTTAGCTGAAAGTGAAAGTGAAAGGCTAGTTTTCATACCCAACAAATTGTGATGTTTGATATGGGATCAAATAATCAGTACTATATCTATCTGTTGTTACGCTTGATGCGAATATAATCTCGAGGTTGCTTGAAGTATGCACTGACACTTCCCAAACTGAAGCGACAACAACCAACCAGTTCTAACAACCAATGACTAATGGTGCAAATTGATTGTTGTTGCATTAAGTTAACGAATGAGGATGGCGAAATGAGGTATTTAATCACGATAAAACAAGAGAGACAGAGGACAACGGAAGTGTTTCTACGGTCAAATTTTAATTACTACTGTTTGCTTCTACATCATGTGTCAGATCTAAAGAATAGTATAACTTAATATTACGATGAATGTCTTCATAAACTGGTTAGTATATATGTTAGAGCAACAAAAGAAAATAATGTATCAAGATTCAAGATCGAGCCATTACAGACAGCACATTCAAGTGTACAATAGGTGACTGATAAAATGGAAGACAATTGAGGAGTTATAAGTTATAATTTCTAAGACCACAAATCCACCACAACCATTCTGCTGTAAATATCTTATTTGTGAAGGATGGATGAAATAAATTTCCATAAACCTTTAAAAAACAAGAAGGGTCCTTCTTGCTTGTTGGGTCAGATTTAGTGATAGTTAGATCAATCAGACAAGTTTCTGTGAAAGAAGTGCATGCATGCATTTGAAGCCAATGTTTTGAAATATATCAGAATGAAAATAATTAAAACTTGCAATCCCACAACTTGACCGGGTAGAAAGTAAATCCTCCATTTATTCAAAATTCATCAGTTCCAAACTTGCTACATTGGCAAGTGAAATTTCTTTCTATCGATATCTACTGTTGTTTTTTCTTTTCCACTATGGAGGCTTGGTTTGCTTGGGAAGGGGATGTTCTATGATTAATCTCAGTTACTGACGCAGTCCATCTCTAACCAATTCTTCTAAGCCTTTCTTGAGTCTTTCTGCAGCAGCTCTGCAATCATTCTCTGTCAAGCCTCCAAATGAAATTCTAAGATTGCCAGGACAACCACATGCTTTTCCTGGGATTACTGCAACACCATGCTTGTTAGCGAGCCAGCGAACAACATCAAAATCATCGTAGGCATTTGCATGTGGGAGCTTCGCCCAGAGGTATATGGCACCCTCTCCTCCTTTAACAGAACCCTCTCCAAGGGGAGAGAGAGCTTCTAAAACAATTTCTCTGTTCTTGTCAAGACTTTTTACCCGGTCTACAACCCACTGAGGACCCAGTTCTAGTGAATACAGGGCAAGATACTGTGATAATATTGAAGCACAGATGGGAATGTTGTCTTGAACTTTGAGAAGTTGTTCAGCAAAGTTTTCTACTTCAGAGGGGTACGCTATCTGCAATAATCAGCTATTAGGACAGACTAGGCAGTGCTGATCTATTAACACTACTTTTATGAAGTTTGCAACTGAAAGTGTAACTACTAGGCAGCACAAAACAAAAATCGATGGAATACTATACAACATAAAGTACTGATCAATACCAAAACTATAAAAGGACTACTTACATATCCAACCCGCCATCCCATCATTCCATATGCTTTTGAGAATGAGAAAACATTAACAATATGATCTCCCTCAATACAAGAATGTTTCAGACCATCGTACATAAAATACCTGCACGCAAAATTAATCTGTTTATATACTCTATTTTTGAAACATGAACTTGTAACTCAGTCGATAAGATTCAGAGAATTGTAGAATTGTCGTAGGTGGTCATAGTTAGAGAAGAAGACTGCAGGTAGGATCTCATAAGGATTTTGTACAAGAGAGGCTGACTACAATATAAGTGAAACAGATTAAAAAGTGATTTTAAATGGTAAATGACAGAAAAACTAGTAAAAAAATTACGAATTATCTTGATCACATGCCTATAACCAACTAACTAAAAGGTTAGCAGAACAACAAAAAGTTTTTGTTTTCTTTCTTTTCATAATTAAAGAAAATAATGTGATAAAGTCTACTAGCACAGCAAGTTTAAAAGGCTTACTCGTATGTATTATCAACAATAAGCCAAGAGCCAGCCTTCTTGCACAGATCTGAAATCCTCTGATCAAATAAGAGAAAATACTGACTCAGAAACTTTTTAGTTTTTTTAAAAGAATAGCATAATGGTCAATCAACATATTCTTTGGGAATTCTGTTGATGTCAAATCAGCCATATTGGCAACACAAAAAGATTAAAAATGTAGCACATCTAAAATCATAGTAGCTGTTGATATATTAGAAGAGAAGGTGGGGAGGACAGAAAAACCTTTAAAAGGGGCTCTGGAATGTAGGTTCCAGTTGGATTGCCTGGATTTACAACAGTTACAAGCTTTGGAGCTGGTTTAGTTTCAGATAATATTTTTTCCAACCAATCTGAAAATCAAGACATTTCTCATAAATAGCCTTAAAAACAACATAGAAAGCAACAAGATCATGCAGCTTCTTACCTGCATCAGGATGAAGTGTGTCTGGGCTACCAGGACCAACTAGTATATTGGTAACACCAGTCATCTGGAAGGACATGTACGCATTGAAGTAGTATGGAGCAAACAGAACCACGGAGTCATCCGGATCACACAGAGTAAGAACTAGATTTACAAATGCCTGTATTTGTTGGAATAGAATGAGTTACCACGGATTTTTTAGATTGGCACTGTTGAAAGCTCAAACTCAAAGAGATCGAAGTAGCTAATACGGGCAACAAGTCATAGAAGATATAAACTGTTATGCTAATCCAGTCAACAGTTATTGTCTCCACAATAACAAAAAACATGCTAGTCCTATCAGACATATCCTTTAAAATGCTTCTTGAGCTTCAGGAAGGAGAAGTAACAACACCATTATGGTTATAGATGAAATTTTGCATAAGAAAGGCTAAATTTAAATTGTTATAAAGAACTCAAATGGAAGCTGGAATGCCAGTGCTTCATCTTTTCAGAAACTGTGTAGCTTTTCTAGGATATAACAAAATAATGAACGTAACAAAATTTACAGTCGAGTGTATTGATAACCTCACCTGATTCGCCCCTGCTGTAACCATTACCGAAGATTTGTGCAAATTATTTTCATCACGCAACTACATGAACGTGATAAAAGAGAATTAGTTAATTCATTGGTCACCGAGATCCAAATTTCATATAGCAAAATAATTATCAGAGCAGTAAGATACAACTCGACTTGTAGTGAAAGCAACTAAGTTCCTATTTTATTTAGTTTTCTGTTGCTTGTAAGTAATCCTAGTGACTACAATTCCATTTCAAGTTTTGAAATAACACTGGTTGGAGGAGGTTTTCGCAGCAATTCAATTTTCTTTTTGAGATATTTTTTCTGTGTTGATACAGTTTTCAGGCAACCATAACATTTACACAATATAAAATTTCTATTATCCCAAATGACATCACAAGTTGTCGTGCGGACAGTGCAGTAGTCTGTGATCTACATATAATCAACTTCAACTACAGGTAAAGGAAAACAGTGCATATTACTTAGTATAAATAATAAAGTTAATCATCCTTAAACAAAACAAAACAACTATCACAACCCATTGTGTAAAATGCTTCGGATTGTCCAATTCAACTGCTACAAATGACATTCTATGGGTTTCAACATGGATGCAAGCCTCGAGCTCTGATCCATTGAAGAACTTCAAACAAATAACTTGAGTTTCCAAATTCCCACTAGTACAGAATACAGATTGCGCGAAAAAATTATAAAATTTACCTTCTTAATCAAAGCTGCTCTGAGTTCAGGAATACCTTCATCATTACCATATCGACTGACTATAGGATCAGATACAAGTTCTTTCACCTTTTTCAAAGCTTGCTCGGGAGGTTGCCAATGAACCACTCCCTACAGTACATAATTTTAACAAAATCCATTACAAATTGCAGCTAAGGAGCAAACGACAATACATTGAAATCAAAAGAATTGTATTGGTCACCAGTCAGAGCAATAAAATTTAAAAGCTGATGGACAAACTTCAGTTGATTATTAAATGCGTTGAACCAAAATCAGATGCATAATCAAAACCACATGACCTCCACTTTAGCTCAGAATCCTATAAAAGTAAGCTACATCACATAAATCAGGCCCTAAATTCAACTTGAAATCCACCTTTGGATATTGAGGTCATAATTCACATTCAAACAGAGCAACACAACCAAAACTATAATTCTGTTCATCTCGTTTCCTGTTTCTACTAAAAAATGTTGTGGCTCGGCCATTTTGTAGATCAAGAAGGAAGCAGATTTATAAAACAGTCTCCCCAAGCATTTTAAGGCCGTGCCCATAATCATCATTTACAGTTTACTAAAAGGAACAAACCCATCTAACGCGCACCAAAACAAGTCCCAATTCGTAAATACTAGAAAATAAAATTGTTCTCACTTCTCAATCTTTCTCCAAATCACACCAAACTCCCAAGCAAGTTAAACTAATGTATAATCAAACATTGAAAACCCCCATCCCCTTCTCCGAGTTCCTCGCAAAAATCACCAAGGGGTTAGATTAATTTCTATAAACAAGCATTAATGGGAGAGAAGAAAAAGACCTGGGCCAAAGACACAGCATGTTTAGATCCTCGGATCAGTTCCTGCATCTGCAAACACACAGACACCAACAACCTTGGTTATCAAAAACATTTTATTCTCAAATCAAACCAAACCAAACATCATCACTCCAAAAGACAAACAAGCACCCATTGGAAGGGATCAAATTCCAATGAAGAAAGAAATGACATGAGAGTGAGTACTGAGTAATTTAGTACCTGAACCATAACGGGCATCTCAGTTTCCAAGGCCCTCCTTGAAAGCTTCAAGAGCGAACTCATCTCTCCCCAATTCTGTGATCTTGACCTCACCAGAAAAAAAAAAATAGCCTACCCGTGAACCTACCTAACCAGAAGACACCAACTTTCAAACGTTAGTCTTATACCTTTCCGAATTATTAAACAAAAATACGTCATCATATATATATAAATATATATAAAATATAATTAAAGAAAAAAAAAAAACAGAAAGAAAGGGAACTTTTTTGATTTACAGAAAAGAAAAATGAAGCTTGTCACGCTTGATGCAAAGGGAGACAAAGCATGAGGCTTTTTTTTTACGTATCTATCTAGTTCAGTTACTGTTTGGTGGTTTTCTTTGTTTGACTTTTGGGCTGTCAGAATGAATATATTTTGAGCAAAGGAGTGAGTCAGTTTCCACTACAATTTGCTACTGCTACAGCTGCTGGTGTTGTAGGTCAAGGAAGATCGAATTGGATGCTGTTTATAGAATACAAAGAAAGAATGGAACAAACAATTTCACCCACCCAAGTAATTATTCTCCTTTCCTTTGTGCAAAAATTGTCTCTTTCGTCTTTTGGGTATTTTTCAAATGTATGTAAAATAGGTGTGGATGTTGCAGAATTATGCAAAAAAATGATTTTTTTTTCTTTTTTAACGTGGTCTGAATTGAAGTGTGAAACTGTTTAATGCAGGAGAGGACAGTAATTCCCAGAAATTGAGGGAAAGAGAGATAAGAGAAGAGTTTGTTTGTTTGTTTGCAGAAAGAAAAAAAAGAAGAAGAAAAGAAAGACACGAATCTTTCAAAAAAAACAATGGCAATTTGGATTGCGTGCTTTTTCCCACTGTCTGGGCCATGAAAGGCACACGCGGACAATTACTCAACACTGGTCTTCTAAAACGACGCCGTCACGTTTCTTAATTTTTTTTTAAAACAAATGGTTACTTTGTTCTCTTGAAGTTTACTTAATGCATTCAAAATTGATTCTTAAATTTTATAATTTTATGTAAAATTAGTCATTTAAAATATAATTTTATATTGAATTAATTCTCAATTGCACTTTAATAATAAAATGTTCTCACCAAACATAACTATAAAATATAACAATAATCTATATAGACATTTCAATATAAATTTTTTAACATATTTTATTAATCATGAAAGTATTTTAGAATATTTATATAACATTTAAGTATTTATGTTTATCTCTGGTAATAAACAAAACACTAACTATCCATCTCTGTCACTTCATTAATGTTTTTGAATGTAAAGACTATTTTTATAAACAAGATAGTTTTATAATTTATGGTCATTAAATATCAATTCATTAGTCGTAAGTCATTCATTAGGGAAATAATAATATTTACTGAGAAATATTTAATGATGATATTCAAAACATTTTGTTATACAATAAATTTTGGTCTCTTTACTTAGGTTTTAAGTCATATGATTTAACTAGTTAATGAATTCATGGTATTTTTATAAATATTTTTAATAATTTAATATACAAATTCAATCCGTGGTTAATATATAATTGTGACGTTACATTTGATACATGCATAACATTTAAATGATATATATTCATCACATTAATCATATATAATTACACTTATTTCAATTTAACTTTTGGTTTGATTAAAAATAATATTAAATTTATCAATACATAAAGTCGTATCTCAAAATTAATAAAAAATTGAAGTAACAATATGATTAAAGTTAACCGTGTGTATACTTTATCCATTGGTAATCGCTAATTTATTTGTCCTAAGGTATTAAATTGTTTTTATAACTCTTATATCATTACTTTTAATCAATACATTTAATTATTTTAGTCTAAAATAATAAATTGTAAATTTTGACTCTCATGCTAATACTTAAATAATCGTTATATATATATATATATATATATATATATATATATATATATATATATATATATATATTACACAAATATATCTTAAATACAATTCACAAATATAGTTGTCGTTTTTCACTAACAAATATTCATTTAAAAGATATATTTGAAGTTTAATTTATTTTTATAAAATATTTTTTCAAGTTATATATATATATATATATATATAAACTCAAAACTCGTATTTAAGATAAATTTGTGTAATTGATAATGATTATCGTAATTCATAATTTAATTAAATAACAAAGATTATAAATACATAAAAAAAATTAATTTTATATTTTTATCACAAAATTTGTCGGTAACAAAAAAATTAACATAAGATATCTATTTCTGTCTATATTAGATTCATTAACTCATGTTCATTTATTAAAATATAATTGCATATTCAAAATAAGATAAAGTTTCAAGTTTATTCAAATCTTATTTAAATTTGAGTTTATAATAACTCATAAATAATTAGTCTCTAAGATCATCAACAATCAACATTGCATTAAATTTATGAGTGTTAAAATTACTAATAAATTATATTCTATTTTACACACAAGTTTCATTAAATATTCAAGTTTAATTATATAGTTCAAAAACATTTTTCAACACTTTAAAAATCATAAATTAAACAATAAGTAATAAAATCACAACAAATATCAAGAATAAAAATCAAATAAATAAAAAAAATGATATGTATTAAGATAAAAAAATACATAAAATTTAATTTATTATATCTAATCTTATTTAGTTATTCGGTAAAGAACTTAATATTTACGGTAATAAGGTTTAAACTGTTTAAATGATCCAACAGTAGTTAGTTGGAAAGTAACATGTTAGAACTTAGTGGTTTCAGAAATTATTAATAATTACCAAGTATTTCATACATGAAATAAATATTTATAAATACTAATTACACGTATACTTAAAACTGTATTGGAAAGATTAAAAAAATCTGGTCTGATATTAATAGAATTATGGTAAAAATAACTTTTTAGTATAAATAGTATAGACTTCCATGCATTAGACAAAATTCGAGTGAAAATTAAAGCACAAATACTTGAATAATTAATATTCAAAAGATATTGAAAAGGATGCACTGTTGCATAAATGTATGAAAAGATATAAAAAATATTATATATATATATATATATATATATATATATATATATATATATATATTTGAATTTATAAAAAGATTATTTGTTCGTAAATCTGAATAGATAAAATTGCAGATTTTTTGTTCATAGAATTATTTTATGGTGCTCCTCTTCCAATCTGTAGGCCAAAGAGGTGAAGATTACGTGGCGTCTAAGCCTCGTCGGTGTTCTTGGTTGCAAAGTAGAGAGAGAAAGACACATCAAAAATGGCGACTCTGAATCTGTTCTCTCAGCCATGGCAACCCACAATTTCACCTTCTTTCTTCTGTTGTTCTAATTCAAACAATAACATTTCCTATGCTTATCAAAATCATAATATTATTTCCAACAATTCTAAATTTCATTTCTTTTCCAATTCTCGTCATTTCTCTGTTCTTTCTCAATTCTCCACTCACTACTCAAAGTCAGGTACTTTTCTTCACTTTATAGAACTATCATAGCTCACTTGCTTTCTTCAGATACAAATTTTCAACCCAGTTAAACAAAATTTTATATTTAGATAAATTATATGAATGGGTGGTATCATGGTATCATGGTATCATACACCATACTATGTTTACTAAAGGGCATTGGAATTGAAAATTTTGGGACAATTCTTGAGCCTGATTAATTATTTATGCAATTCAAATTCATCTCAGCTGATTGATTATTATTAGCTTCAACTAACTCAATAGTAAACTCTCATTTTCTATCTTTTAGTCAAAATAGGAGCATGGAAGTTAGGATAGCTGTATTTTCATCTTCAACAGCTGCATTACTGTTGGAAACTATTTGTGCCATATCATTTGAGTCTTTGATTTGCAACTGTAACATTTTGCTGCAGGCAGTGGAAGTTCGTGGTTGCAAAACAGTTCCTTTGCTTCTGGCATTGAGTACAGGAAGCGTCCTTTATGTTCTGTATTTCCAACAAAACCTGCTCAAGTTTCCTCTGTGGAAGATCTCTTTCAGTTTATTTGCTCGGGACCTCTGCTTGACAAAATAGGCCTCACACAAGAGCAGGTGGCTGAGTCCATTGATAACTGGTTACTGTATGGCCGGTACCTATGCAGATTGTTTCAGCTTAATGAATTGTACCTTACAGAGCCTCAAAAGGCTAGGATTTATCACTACTATGTACCAGTCTTTCTCTGGTGTGAACAACAGATAGAGGAGCATCAGTCCAAATTCAAAGATGGAGAAGAAATTCCTCCTTTAGTGGTATGCTATAAACGTGGTTTCCATCTGTCACTGTCTCTCATATTCTGTTTTCTATATGTATTGGTGTTATGCAGCTAGTTATGTAGGCTTATGGTTAAGTGTAATAATTTTTGGGATTATTTTTTGGCTTTAGTTTTTAGTTATGTGTCAGCTCTATAAATAGCAATAACCTCTTTGTAATTTTTAAGTTTGTTGTTATGAAGATTTCCCTTCTATCTCTTTTCCTTCCAAGATATTGCTTTTCTGCCTTAGTCATTAAATATAACAATAATTTTATTGATTCTGGTCTACACAGATTGGTTTCAGTGCCCCTCAAGGCTGTGGGAAGACAACCCTTGTCTTTGCTCTTGACTATCTTTTTGAAGTGATTGGCAGGTAGGCTCTGAACTTTGAAGCAACTGAGTTGTTGAATTTATCCTTTGTTCTGATTACTACAGGGAAAGGAGATTAATTAACAAATTGTAGATACATGCTACAATTTTCAGGAAGTCTGCCACAATATCTATAGATGATTTTTATTTGACTGCTGAAGGTCAGGTATATAGAAGCTGTTTTTCTGTTTTCTTTTTCAGTTGTAAATTCCATTTTGTTCTTGTTCTTGTTGGGCTGATAAATTGTGTTTGGACTGTAGACTAAACTAAGAGAAGCTAATCCAGGAAATGCACTTCTTGAGGTAATTATGAAGAGATAAGTAAAGTAGTGAACGATGAATTATTGAGAACTAAATTATTTTTGCTTGCTTGGTTTCCATCTAGTATCGCGGAAATGCAGGAAGCCATGATCTTGCTCTTTCTGTTGAAACTCTGACAGCTGTAACTAAACTGACAAGAGAAGGTGTTTCTCGGCACTCACTTCTGTTTTCTCTTTATATTGTATTTTTCGTGTAATATCTTTTAACTTGAAGTGTCCAGGTGTGAAAATGAAGCTACCAAGATATGATAAAGTAAGGGCGTAGCTTGCATATTCAGATTATATAAACATTTTTTTTCAATTTGCAATCGGTAATGGTGAAGTGAATTGCCTGTTGATGCAGTCTGCATTCAGTGGCAGAGGTGACCGTGCTGATCCTTCAACATGGCCAGAAGTTGAAGGTCCCCTGAAGGTAAGAAAATATTCAATTGTAACTTAAACTGATTCTGATGGATCATTCTTTCTCGGTAAAACATGATCCAGCACAAGCAAAAGAGAAAAAAAAAATGAAGTAGCTTGTTGAGTTTTTTACTGCCAAAATTTGCCCTTCTCTTCAATTAAAAAGAAATTTTCTTCAACATTAAGATTCTGTAGTTCTCAGGAAGATAATATAACATGATACTTGGAAATGTGGTACTATTTGTGCCATGTTCATCTCATGTCAGTATCCCTTCAAAAGTGTTGATCCTTATACTGTGAACACGGATGAACGTTCTAGGTTGTGTTGTTCGAAGGTTGGATGCTTGGTTTCAAGCCCCTTCCAGTTGAAGCTGTAAAGGCTGTTGATCCCCAGGTTAGAATCAGTGAAGTTCCTTTTTTACATTTTTAAGATAATGAGCATGGAGTTTATGATACTGAATTACTGGTTATGCAAATGCTCTACCCTTTTATTTTAATAGGAAGCATTGCTAATAAGTTGAACTTATTTTTCAGTTAGAAACTGTAAATAAAAACCTTGAAGCTTACTATGATGCATGGGACAAATACATTAAGTCATGGATAGTCATCAAGATTAAGGACCCAAATTGTGTCTTCCAATGGCGTTTGCAGGTAGGTTGCTTTAACATTAAACAAATTACAAACTTTAAGATCAGAATCTGGATGTAGCATCCGTGTATTAAGCTGTTTAATATGCAGGCTGAGATTGCCATGAGGGAGGCCGGCAACCCTGGAATGACAGATGAGGAGGTCTGTTGTTGCTAAAGTTATTTATGTTTTTGAAGTATGATGAATGATATTTCTGTGTTAAATGATGATGCAACATCTATTTCCTAATCACTAAAGCTAGGAACTTTCATGGTATATTCTCTCTAGGTGAGAGATTTTGTTTCACGCTATCTGCCAGCATACTATGCATACCTTCCTACACTTTACTCGGAGGGACCAAATGGATCAGATCCTCAACGTCTCCTAACCATTGAAATAGATGAAGGGAGAAACCCCATCCTCGCTTCCTAAAGTAACTATATGATAGAGCTCTGCTGGTTTTTCAATTCTTTGGGAATTTGTATGTCTATTCAGCTTTAATTAGTTGCACCATTAGATTATCTAAGTCAATGAATCTGCACTCTTTCCCTTCAAATGTATAGAGAATATTTGCAGTAATACACAACGGCTAATGCTTTCTGGTTGCTGTCATTTGATCAGATAGAGTTACAGACATTTTTATTTTTCAAGACTTGTTTGCTCAGAAAATCATGGTTGTGATCACACCAGTGACTTCAATAGTACACTATGCGCTGCTGCAATTGATTTATGTAACAATCATTTTATTCTTGAAAGAGATATCATAAAAACAAAAAACAATTGAAGTGCACAATTATACAGAAGATCACTCCTTATTGGCTTCCAGAATCATCATTTCATACAACAAAGTAATGATGAAACATGAACTTGACAATCGTCTCTTGGAAATTAGACAATCTAGGGACAGCAACAGCAGGTGCGTTCTGAGCAGCACCTGCAACTCTCATAACAGCAAAAGCAGCAACAGAGTGTATACAAACTGGATAAGAGAATGAACTGATCAGGGATAAAAAAATGAGAGAATTGTGGAAGAATAGAAGAGGATTGAAAACTAAAGAGGTACCCACAAAGCATAGAAGCTTTCCTTCTCCTCACGACCCGTCTGAGCGTGATCATAGTATATCTTCTGCTGTGCTGGTGCAGACTGCGTCATGTTTTTGGATTTGAGTTGAATTGAGTTGATGATGTTTCTTGCAACAGTGGTAGATCATATAGTTTATCTAAAGCTCAAGCACAAAAAGTTGTTTGAACATGCTTATGGCCTCTATAGCCAGCCATCCAATACAAAAGCCTCTTCCTTTTCCTTTCTTTCCACTCATTTATTATGGTAGTTAGTAGAAAGGAATTGGTTGGCTTCACTGGCTGGGAAAGTGATGAAACCAACCCCAAAAAAGTGGGGAAAATCACATTCCAACAAACACACTGAAAACGTTGACACTAATGAGATCTGATTCCAACCACGTAACAGATTGACATCATTTACTAAAAATATTCGAGTTAATGGGTCTTCAACTTTATGTACGGTTTGGCTTTCTCATTTGTATCAAATGTGAGACTTGGACTCACATTTATATTCTCAACCATACTGGTTAATTTAAGATACTTAAGAACTTGCTATGATGAGAGTTACATGCTAATCCCTCTTACTATCAAGATCTATATCAATTATGACATGATTAATAGAAAAATATAATTATCACACAATTATATCATAATCACAGAGGTGGAAGCATACCTTATCCGTGCTCCAATTTATTGTCAACTCTCTTGCTGCTTCCCAACCAGTAACCACCCTTCAAACACATTCATTGCGCAAGTGCCTGCAACCAAATCTGATGAAGTCAATTCCAGCTTAAGCATATTCTGTCAAAACAGATCCATCTTAAACTTTAACTGTTAGAATGCAAGACAATGATGAACTTGTGCTTCAGTACTTTAATTTATGGCTTCTATATGGAACCATCTTGGATTAAAAGAAAGGGCATTCATTCTCCCTTTCATTGGCCGTAAAATTGTTCTTCGGATAGAAAATATCAACATTTTTTATAAGTTAAAATTAATTTATATATTATTTGAAAATATTTTTTTGGTAAGACAGTACGATAGAGTATCAATAATAAATTAATATACAATAAACTAATTTTACCTTATGAAAAAATTCATTTATTTTTTCTTTCCTGTTTGTCTATCTTAGAAGTGATTTTTTATAAGTTTAGCTAAACGGTCCCTTAATTAACATGATTTTTCGTCATGGCACTTCATCTTTTGGGTATTTTTTTCTACTTTTTGAGTGTAAAAAAAACATGGATTAAGTTATACTCTATTCTTAAATCTATCGTTAAATTTATGAGACCCCTTATTCTTCTTGTGAATTTATGGGAATTTCTTCCTGCACCTCCATACGTTTCAACACACCTACATAAAACTGTGAAATGACCATTTGCCTTTATCTTCTTTTCTCCATCTTCCTCCTTCTCCACCGACCCACTTCTCTCTCATCTTCTTCTTCCTCCATTGATGCACTCTTCTCCCTCACTTTTCATCTTCTTCTTCTAATTAAAAATGCATTTTGGATTTCATAATCTAGAATACAAATTTTATATAATTCAGAATGTATTTTTATTTTATATTTTGAAATGTAGAATAAGAAATACAATTTGTATTTCAAATTATGAATTTCAAAAGGGTCTCTACAATGTACATTCCAAAATTCTGAATGAAAAATCTAAAACAGAGGATAAAATTAAAATTTTCAAATATGAGGTGAATGGTGGAATTATGGGAAGAATCATGCCAATTTATCGCGTGCTGTTTTATCAATAAAAAATATCTGGCCCGCAAATTGGCTCATCCCACTTTGGGCTAATAAAATTTTGGGATACATCATTAGGTGAAGCCCATATAAGTTAGGGTCTCGGCTGATTCTTCCTGCACCTCTAATTATTTTTTCCTGTATCTTTAAATTTTCTTAAAATTCTAAAATTATCCTTTATAATTCAAAAATCCAGTGTTTTAATAGATTTCAAAATTTAATAAAAATATTTGTTTAACAGATTTTAAAATCCGTTAAAAGAAATTTAACAGGTTTTAAAATTGAAGAAAAAATTCTTTCATAAATTTTAAAAATTCTTAAAAGACTTTTTTTTCAATAAATTTCGAAATTTATTGAAGAATTTTTGAAAATCTGTTAAAAAAGATTCAAAATCTATCCAAAAAAAAAATCTTTCAACAAATTATTTTAAAATTGGTTGAAGAAAAAATTTGTCAACAAATTTTGAAATATGTTGAAAAGAGAAAACGTAATCTCTAATATTATTTTTAGTAATGGAAGGTACATAAATAAGTGTGAGTTTTTGTAACTTAACTTATCAACGCATCAATCAACTTTAAAGATACTTTCTTAAAATCTTTTCGTTAAGAGAAAAGATACTAGTCATTATTCTTTAACACATAATTTCCTGTTAATTTAAAAATTCTAAAATCATTTGGATTTAACTAATATTTGGAAACAAAAATTAAAAAAAGTGTCATTGATATTTTTCATCAGTTAAACCTTTTATCTTAACTTGCTTATTAGAGATTTGCGTGTGTGTGTGTTTCATTTGTTGAAAACTTGTTTCGAAAACAATTCTTCTGGCAAGTTGTTATCTTACATCTTAAGGTTTCGAAATAGAATCAAACATCTTATAAGGTTTAAATTGCAGTATATAATATACAAGAATAAACTTAAGTTAAGTTCATTAAACTTGAGGAGTGAGTAGAGAAATTAATATAATGTAAATTATGGAGTGGAAACTAAATAATAATTGAATAATGGATCTAAACTGCAAAATCGGGATACATGAGTTAGCACAAAGCCAAAGCCAAAGCCATTATAATACATTACACAACCTTACTCTTATAACGATCCATGATCATAATCTTAATTACATGCCAACCTCCCTTATTTATTTTCTCACTAGTTCTAGCTTTTTTAAACTAAGAGGTGCGAATTAAAGGAGACATTTACAAAATACAAAAGCACCATGGATACATATTTCATCATACTTTATAAGTGCTTATCATTATTAATATTACACTAATATATATTCTTCTAGGTGGAACCCGAACATTTTGAACTAGATCTCGGACCTGCACCATTATTATAAGTATATCAGAAAACCAGAATCATCGTATGCTTTTACTGCACAATAGATATATTATAGAAAACAAACGAACCTAGGCCAATAGCCTCTGAGCTAATCATAAGCCTTATCCTCTTGCATGATTCAACAAACATCCTACAAAAAGAACCAGAAACCATCTTTAATCTGAGAAAATGAAACATACATGTACATGCATATGTAGTGGTGAATACTAAAATGAAGGTTTGAAAGAGTGTGAATGATGATGAGTAGAACATACTTCCATGGTACATCCCCGACCAACATCCAATCACCATCTTTGTCCTCGTAGGTGGGCATGTATTCAATCCCATTTCCAGACTCCATCAGTTTCCTCTCATTCATCAAATGATTGCCTGCAACAATGGTTGGCCACAAAAAGACCTAATTACCCTCAACCTAATTAAAACAAATAAAACCATGTATACCAACTTATACAGATTAATACGTACGAATGTCTAAGCCACAAAACATGCTCTCTAATTCTGTCATCAAATGTTCGTAACTGTCGTACAATTCAAGATCCACTTTTCTTAGATAAGGAGCTCCATCCACAGCCACCTTCACGAACTTGCAACTCTTCATAGCATTCTTCCTGCTTGCCCTCACCGGCGGCCACCCCACCACTTGTTCCCTGCAACCACCCACCAAAACCCACTATTCATCTCTACTTCTTTGTTCACACACAAAAATTCTTCCATTCAGTCACAAAAATAGTTTTCGTTACTAATTCTAGAGCCACAGAAAAACCAGTGACGAATGAATTGTTTGGTTACGAAGTTCATGTTGTTATTCTTACAGTGGTTTTTAATATAAACAGAAAAAAGAAAAAAAAAAGAATTTTTTACTATATATGGCAGCTTGGTTCTTACTTGGGTGTTGGGAGTTTGGATTTATTTAGCGAAGTGGCAAGATGAAGATCAACGGTGTCGGAGAAGGAACGTTTGGTACCGGGAAGTCCCAGCGTGAGCTCCGTCTCCTTCAAGTTACAATCAACGGCGTCAGATTCCGACGAGTGGATGCTGCTTTGTGATTGTGACCACATTGCTCTCAAAAACACTCACACGCGCGACGCAATTTCAACGTTCAAACTCGGGTTCCTTAGTCCTGAGCGGCTTTTCCGGTTTTCCCTGTTCGCTGCTATGACCAACTCTTTCGTTTTGTCTCAATGATTTGGAAGAGAGAGAGACCAAAGTGTTTGATATTTGAGACTTTGTTAGGCCTAGTTGTTGTTTCCTCGGCAACGTGTGCGACCTTATATTATGGAGCTAGGTTGTTGGACCATCCAAACGATGACACGTGTTTCTCAAACAGCGGCTTTGATTGTTCCACGTATCAATGCAAGAGTGTATGAGGAAAGGAAAGCGTGTGATTCTGATTTGATGTTCAATTTCTTTGATTCTTGAGTAGCTGCCACGTCATCAGAATTAACAGCATCGTCGGACGTAATTAATGACGTAAAATATGGAACACATAATTATGGTGGGAAAATAAAATAAGGTGGAAACAGGTGGGCCCGGATGTTTGAGTTTTAGAAGAAACGGTCAACTCTACGCGAAGTCCATGTGCACGTAAACAAGTCGTAGTTTAAGGCTGGTGACCCCACCAAAGCACGTGACATTGTTTCTTTGTCGGTTCTCTCAACCACTCCCATGGCCTCCCTCTTCAACTCCTTCTTAATAACCCCTTTTACTAGGTTTAACATTCATATTATAAAAGGAAATTTTAATTTTATTCCATTTTCAATTAAAACTAATTTTAATACCAATATTTATATTTTAATTAAACCTTAACACGTGTGATTCTCCTTCTAATCTTTGGTTTCAATTAATGTGGTTCAGCTATCGTAATTTTACTTTATATGATTGAACACCATTAGAACCAAATCTGATCTAAACAACATATTTATAGACACATAAGCACTTCTGGTTAAACATCATGGGGACTACAGTTTAAGCTATTCATAAACAGGTAATATATTTATTCATTTATTTATTTATGTGTGGATAAACATGATCGACATAAAATAAAAATAAAAATAAATCAACAAGACAGGTAGGAATTGTAGTTAAACACTGTTATGGAGATTATAGATAGAAGGAAAATAAATTAGAATTTATTCTTTTTGTTAAACTTGATTTTAATCTTTTTATTTTAATTAATAAATTAGTTCTTTAACTTGTGAAAATATATTATATTAATTATTTTTTATACTTTTGAATTGAACATATTTACAAACTAAAACGAAGTTTGATTAAGAAGTACAAGGATACAAAGAAACGTAAGATTTGATTAATCACCACAAGGAACAAGTCTAAATCAAAGAATATATAAATGTGTAGGATCTATAGTTAGAAAGCTATATAGAAATCAATGTTTGTATAGAAAATAAAATCCGTCAATAAGGTGGATAGTCAATGCAAAGTTGAGAAATTTATCATCTATCTTACTTCTAAATTAATCTATCCATCGAAATCCAGAAAATGTATAAATCAATTTATATTCATTTTATTTTCATTTGCTAATAAAAAATAATATATTAAGTGTACAATTTAGAAAATTCTTAATATTTTATCTAGGTTTCTAAAACAACCATTGAAATAGAGAGAGTATAATGTTTGTTTCTTATTCTAATGTTTTCCGCGAAACTCATTCTATACTTAATATGCACAATAGATCATATATACAAATATTTAAATACAACCCGTTTTAAGAACAAAATAATTTATTTCAAGTGTTACAACACTTTTAAAATAAAATCATTTAATTTTTATTTTCAAAATTTAAGACAATATTAATTATTTTTTTAATCATTTTATAATTCTGTCATTTACCTAATCTTTAACTACACATTTTGTTCTTATGAAGTTGTCGTTTTTTCAATAAAAGATGGTTTCGTTTTGTCAGTAGTTATTTTTTTTAACTTTAAGATAACTTAATTCGTTTTATTCTTAAATACCTTTATTTCCATTTTTATTATATATTAAAAATTACTTGAGCCTTAAATGGAGAAAAGCTAAAAAAGAATATAATAAATAAGCTACTTAATTTTTGTATTGGAAATAGAAGAATTAAATGTTTTTCCTTATTTTATAGGAAATATATTATAAATTGGAAAATTAGTTTACATGGATTTATTTATTGGGATGTAAATGAAAGAGGTTAAAATAAAAAATAACGCAGAAAGTAAATTTATAAATGTCAAGGTAATTAATATTTGTAAAAAAATTAAGATAACATTTAAATAAATAAAATCTTTCTGAAATTCAAAACATGAAAAAAAAAGTAGTTGAATCTTGGATGTGAAATTTGCATGAGGTTTTCGAGACAAAAACTATGAAAATTTGTTACGGTGTCCTTATAAGTTTAACTATGAACAAAATTTAGATTGTTTCTCATATCATCGTATCAATTTAAAAGATTGATATATAAAGAAATATTTAAAAGAAACCAAAGAATATTTTAATAAAGTGTAAATAATCTGATTAAAAAAAATATAAATTTATACATTATAACGTGTAACAAAAATATTTATAACAGCTGTGACGGAATAAGTAGAGGCAGACAGTCACAAGTAAAAAAATAGTGCTTGTAACACATTTATTTCTTCATATTTTATTATACAAAAACTTTAACTTCAATATTTTTTCATAAAAATTAAACTTCGTTGTTTTCTCTTATATTTCTACACCTTATATTTTTAACAATTTTGTGTAACTATTTTCATCTAATATAATATTATTATTTTGGTTTATGAAATCGAGGTTAAATCTATTTTTTATAATTAATTATAAATTCTAAACTCGAGTCAATTTTTTTTTACTTCATATAGTGATTGTTTAGTCGAATCGGAATGTCACTTACAGAAGATACTCTGCTACTAAAATTAGTGTTTATCTGACAACATTAATAGTAAATGTGCAATTAATATAACCACCAACTTGAATAACATTATTTGTATTTACAAATTCTTGATAGGTTTTTAATCAGTGTTGATCTAATTATTATTCAAATGATAATGGTCTACGTTAAAATTAATTTAATTGTCCTCAAGTTTTTAATTGGACCATTGAATTTTTCAACCAATTAAAAATATGTGTTAGTTGTCATAAGAAGAAATTTGATTGATTAGAGTGTAAAATTGAAGAAGGTGTTTAATCCTTTAGCGAAGAATTGAAAGAAAAAGTTGGTGTCCTTGAGGGAAAGTGAATGAAAGGTAGAATCCTATCATGATATTCATTCCGGGTGAAGCAGAAGTCAGAACGTGATATGGTGTTCTTTCCAAAAGGGGTGGCAATTGATGCCTTTGTGACCCTTTTCTTCTTCTTATAGTGTAATAGTAATAGTACAACTATTTCTGCTTCCCTCCTTCACATGCCTTGCCTCAATAGCCTTTATGGTTACCCCATTTTACCATAGACATCCTATGCCCATACCCTAACATCAACACCCTCTTGTCTTCCCAATTACCTATAAAAGACACAACCCCTCATTACTTCTTCCCTTCCTCAACCCTAGCTACCTATTCCCCTATCTTTTCTATCTTCTTCCTTACTTCTTCCATTACCCCACTCTTTCGAATCTTTCTTTTCTCCTCATACAATACAATGCCATTCTATTCTCTCTCTCGCTCTCTCTCATTCCTCTATACTACACACCTCCCATTCCACAACATGCTTCAGACAAATAAAGATCATCCCTGCCTGTTATCATCACTGAGAAACAATTTTCCTTCTTTCGTTGCTTTGCTTACAACATCTTCTAATCACATAAAGTTTCACATCAATTACATATAAAACGATTTTATAATATATATAACTAAATACAAATTTCATCTTACAAATCATTTATACGAGAAAGATAAGATAAATTTATATTTTATATAATAATCGGAGTAGGGATGACAACGGATCGGACACATATAGTGTCTATTCGCAACCCGATCCGCAAAAAAAATCCGACCTGCAACCCGCCCTGCAACCCGCCCTGCAACCCGCCCGTTATCCACACGGGTATTCACTTAGAAAATACCCACAGATATTTTAAAACCTGCAAATACCCGCAAAAAAATTAAAAAATATATTTTATACATTTTTTAAATACAATTTAAATAAAATTACAATATATATATATATATATAATAATAATAATAATAATAATAATATAATATAAATACAGAAAGTCTCGTATCAATTAGAGATAAAACGATTTTATAATACAAATAGATACAAACTTCATCTTACAAATCATTTATACGAGATCAAGTTTGTATGTGTTGGAAGTCTCGATTAAAGATAAAATCAAATTATAATATATAAGTATGTGCAAACTTTATCTTAAAAACTAATTTTGTGAGATTAAATTAGATTTAAAATTCCATAGTGATTATGCCTTGAGGATGTGTGTTGAAAGTTGAAAGTGTCACCTAAAATTGAATTTCTATATGTCATAATAATTGGAATAACATGAATAAAAGATGATATGTTAGAGAGAGAAAAGATGCATTGATAGAATGCGAAGGAAATGAATGGTGATGGATGCATGCATGGTTGAAACTCGGGGACCCAAAAATTCTTTGATAAAGTGGACCCTTGGGATGCAATGAATTGAATAGAAATAAGAAAGAAACAGTTCCTTTAATTGAATAATATTGGTAAACTAAATTAGTTGCAGGCAGACAATTAAGATCCCAAAGGAACATTGATAGCGATGCATGCGGCTCCACGTCCTTTTCTCTCTCTCTCTCTCTCTCTCACTCTCACGTACCTTCACCAACTCTATTATAAAATATTTAACTCCAGTAAATTTCTCTAAAAAAATATACTTATATTAATCTAAAAATTAACTATTTCCATGTTAAATTATTATGATAAAATTAATCTCTCTTTATATCATGCACGCAATCTTTTACATTCTTGCTGTACCCTTTCTAGGAATTTATTCATTTAGTGTAACATAATTTACATTGATTTTTTGTCTTTTAGTATATGGTCTGAAAAACGATTATAAATTTGTGTTTATGCAAAAATATTTGTGGGAAGTGATTAACTTTTTTGGACGAATCTCAGTGCTTCGAAAAGACCACTCCTTCACTCTTAATCGAGAGGTGTCCCAAGTTCGCCTAGAATAGCAAATTATATATGTTCATAGCTTATTTTTAAATTATATTAAATTTATTATTAATGATGATGAATCTCTTTGAATGACTTTCAATAGACAACGATGTAAAATTTCACATCATTAAATCATCATTAATTTAACTTTTAATGTAACTATTGTCTAGTTAAGTTTTAAATTTCTCATAAATTTTTATATTTTCTATTAAGTTTTTACATTTATTAGATACTTACATTTTTTTATAACTTTTTAATCGAGTCACTTTATTTTATTTTTTTACTATTTAAAATTATGTTATTTTGTTATCTTACTTTCTTATTTTCAAATACTAAACAATATAATAAAAAACTATATCTAATATTATTTTATAGTAATTAATAAAATCTCATATCTCTTAACATGTGAAAACAATAAAATAAGATGATGAGATAAACATTACTTATTTAATGAAACAATAGAAAAATATAATTTTTTTGAATGAGACTCAATTAAAATTACACAAATTTTTGAATGAAGGGTTTTTCAAATTCCTAACAATGAGCAACTTAAAAATTAATTAACTATCATTTTTATAAAGACAATAAATTTATTATATATATATATATATATATATATATATATATATATATATATATATATATATATATGATTAAATATATTATATCAAATAATAAACAAAGAATTTAAATAGGAAAAGAAATTTTAAAATGAGTTATATATTAATGTCAAATAACAAGTAAATATTTTATAATATATTTAGTTGAGTCTTCAAATCATGAAATTTGGATTACTAGTATCATCTCAATTTTTTTTAATCTCTCAAAATTTGAAAAAATGGTTTTAGTGTACTAAACCTATAATATAAATCTAAACCTTAAAATATTCATTTTATACGTTGGACATTAAAATTATCCTTTTCTATTTCGAGGGACGTTTTTTTTTTTTTTTTTAATTTCGCAGACCTAAACCAGAAATATCCCAGATTACAAAATGACTTGAATATAATTAATCATCTATAATATATAATGATCAATTACTAATGATCCTAAACACTAAATCAGTTAAAGAGAATAAATTTAAATTGAATCACAAATTGACAATTCATACTCTAACCATAGTATAAAAATATGTATAGTCAATATATTCTCCACTAACTCAATTTAAAATAAAAAAAATGATCTATTGAAATTAAAATAATCTCAAAATTTTGATTTTCTTTTAAATGACATATTTTCTTATTGATAGACAACATGCTCTTAAAATTTAAATCAAATTAAAAATTTAAGATGTGATGATATTTATAAAATCTAAATAAATATAAAATCGAACGATCTAACTTGTTTTAATTTTTATTGATAAAAAAGTTAAAATAACTTGTTAAAATGAAAGTAATTCTTAAATTTTTTTTTATGAATACGATAAATTTACAATATAAAGAAAAATGATATTTCAGTATCGTGATAAATAGAAAAAAAATAATTAATCCTGGTTTAAATATTATTTACCGACGTAATTGATAAATAAATTATTTTCGAATCATAGTTAAATCATAGTGTGGCTTTTACAAGATGATAAACAATACCACGAGTTTTGGTCTTCCAAATATTAAATTTATATTCTGAAAAAATAAAAAATGTAAAACGGGAGAGATAAAAAAGTATTTGGAATGATTATTATAAAAAATAAATTTGAACGAAAATTATATTTATAAAGTTTTAAAATACTAATAACAATAATAATAATAATAAGTTTTGAAAAAGAAAAAAAAAACAGATAAAGATAAGATCCAACAACCAGTGTGAATTGACTTATGAAATGCTGTATTTAGTTTGTAACTGTATTTTACTGTACAAGCCATGGAATATTAATTTTTGTGCTCCACTAGACAGCTCATTAATAATAATAATAATAATAATAATAATAATAATAATAATAATTAACCATTGATTTAAACAACTATTTATGTCATATATCTTTCTGTTCATCTCTTGATATTATTTTAAGAAGCCTTAGAAAAAGTAGCATATATAGTGGTAAAATATTAATTAAAATTTGTATATCTTAAAAGAAGTATTGTTAAATAAAATACATCTATTATAATTTATTCATAGTGATTTTTTTCCCGAGTGAAAAATAGAACAAAATAATTAAAAATGGCATTGGGAGATTAAACTAAAAGTGGGTATTTATTAAGAGTTGTGTATTTTGGATGTTCAGATTCAAGCAAGATTCTGTACCTATGCTAGGATTAAGGTAGTGTTCGATTTTTGTGCTCGTGTCATGTTGTGCTCACGTGAATTAATCCCTTCAATCTAACTCTCATATTTTCATCAATTACTCTACCCTTCGCAACCACTCACTTAATTATAAGATTATTTAACCAAATTAATCAACTAATATAATTTATAGATATTAAATTTTGAAATTGTTTTGGGTATAGAGTTAAGAATCATAATCAAAATACTCATTCATATTTTTCTTTTTTCAATCTTCTAAGGTTGTCTCAGGTCTTCATTACAAAATTATTCTCAACTCTTCGTTTCCAAACTCTAAGTTACTCTAAGTCAAATTGGTGGATACTTGTTCAAAACACTTCGATATCCAAATCAGTTATGTAAGTTCGATCGATTGTGTTAAATTTATAATAAATATAATTATTTATCTCTTTATTTTACCTTTGTATTTATAAATTTCAAAGTCAACTTTTATTTAGAATTGACTCAAACACAACCTAAAAAGATAGAAAATTCAATAAATTATGTTCGATTTGTGATGCTAGTACTTAATAAAAATCATAATCGATCGATTTATTTATTGAAAAACCGTTTTGTTTGCATTAGCTTGAGATTAAAATCTACTTTTTATTATTCTTTTAAAAATGTTCACAGTCTTATCATGAACAAATTGATGAATCATACAATACAAAAATAATTAAAAAAATAAACATAGAAATTAAAAGTAAATTGGAGGAAAAATGGATGGACAATAAGTTTGGTGTAATTTGCAAAATATTAACAAATATGACAAGACATATACTAAAAAACGATGAGTTTTGAATCCCTATTTCATTAAACAGCATTCTTAGGGTTTATCATAGACACAAGTCTGGTTCATGCACCATACTATAAAATGTTGCTTCCTCAAATATAATAAAACGACAACATATGAAACTTGTTTTGTCTTCAAAACGTGTACGACATATCAATTAGAAGCCTATCTTCTTTGCTTCTTTATCTATGCTTTTCATTTTCTCACGCCTTCTATGAATCCCTTTAAAGACCCTTTTGGCTGCAGATCGAACCCCTTTGCATCTGATCTCTTCATAATCCTCAATCTCTTGCATGACTCCCTAAACATCCTGCAAAACTCCCACTTTCTATATCAACATATGCATACATGCACAAATTTTAAAACCCACAAATTAAAAAAAAAGATTATAATCTTTTTTATTTTTACTTTTTTCTGGAACATTTTATGATCATGGGAAAATGTATCCCCCACTTTTTTATTTTTACTTTTTTGTTGAGGCCACAACATTGATTAGTGTGTATCCCCCACCCTTCCCATGTTGATGTTCCCAACAATATCATAACGAGGGATTCACGCATGTCGGCAATATATGATCCAACATCAATTTTTTGTAATTGTTTCGGATAATGACATTTAGCATACAAATTAAGTAGAACTAATTAATTAATTAGGTCAATCGACAACATAATCGGCACATGTCTAATCAAGTGCTGTGTTGGGGGACTACAAAATTATTCTCCCAAACTTGTTCTGCGTTCAAATCACGGACCAATTCGACCACCATTTAAATTTGGTGGGACTAGTTGTTTATTTGACCCATGATTAGATTAGAAAGTAATGCATTACATAATTGTAATTAGCAGGTAACAGTCATCGTTAATAAGGTAATTAATAAAGTAGCGAAATTAACGAAATCAAAGTTGGTGGTCTATGCAATGCAGGCATTGAGTGTTTGGTGTGGCTTTTGCTGAGCTAACACGGTGATTGTTTTTTCTCTTGAAACATGAATTGATGCTCCCACCCAGATTAAAACAAACGCAGATTCATAATTTTAGAACGGAAATTTCAAATCTTTACATCAATCTAACGTATGGGTAAAGTTGAGGAACATATATTCAGATCATGAATTTGAAGTTATTGATAAGTTAAAGCTGTTTTGTGTAAGGAATAAAAGGACATAATAAATTATAGAGAAGGGGGGCCAAAAAGGACTTACTCCCAAGGAACATCTCCAACCAGCATCCAGTCGCCATCTTTGTCCTCGTATATGGGAACGTGTTCAGCATTTTCCGCATCCTTCAACGCTTCGCCTGCCAACAATATTTATAATCAAAATCTTCTCCATATACATATTATATATTTGGAACTGAAGATGATGTTATTTGATTAAGTATTTTGGAGCATACAGATTAATAAATCGAGCTATCAGGCTTGAATTCTCTGTCATCCAGAGTCTTTCAGAATACATATTAATTTAGGAGAATGTCTAACTATTCTACATACTTCACTTCCAATTTGTCCCTCTCTGTCTCCCTTCTAAAATATTTTAATAGAATATTTTAAAATTAACAAACTCAAAGCAGTTTTGGAAAATAACATCGAAGGATAAAACTTATAATAATTTCCCTATATCCATTCACGTGGCTTGAAATTAATACTAACATGGATTGGCATCTCTATTTGTAGATTTTCTAATGAAGTTCTTAAACCTTCACTTCTTTGAGTTCAAAACCCTTCTCATCTTCTTCTGATTTTCTGTCTTAACCCTATCTTGCTTTAACATTGGTGGTTATACATACACACATAACAACAGAATCTTAAATTGCATGTTTCTTTCATAAACCTTAACCATGTGTAGACAACCTACGAAAAAGTGACTTACCGATTCCGTAGCAACCGAAGAACTTGTCCAAGGCAAAGGCCAAGTCGGAGTATCCCTTGTGCATGGCTAAATCGATTTTACGCAAGAAAGGAGCACCGTCCATGCTGACTTTAACGTAGAGTTTAGGTTCATTGACGGTGTTCTTCTTGCGGTAGGAGCAAACCGGAGGCCACCCCACCACTTGATTCTTGGTTTCCTTTTTGCCATCTTCTTCAGAGGAGCTGTTTTCACCTTCAATGTCGGAGAAGACCCTCTTCTTGTTCTTGTTCTTGTCCTTGTCGGTGTTGTTCTCCCCACCTGCGCCGGGAAGCCCCAACCGGAGCTCGGTGATTTCAAGGCCAAGATCTTCTTTCTCCATTGAAAAAGGCAAAGTAATTAACGAAAGAAAAGGGTAGTGTATGAAGAAAAGAGGTTGTTAAGTGTGTGTATATATATATAAAAAGGAGTTGAAGCATGAGAGGGTGAAGTAGGAGGTGGTCGGTGAGATGAGAAACAAATGTGGGGACGAAATGTTTCCCCGCAAAAACCATTACAGAGAAGCAGCATAAGGTGGACAAGGCATGGAGACATATTATACCACTCTTCTCATTTCCTTGCATTTCATCCTGTCCGTCTGATCTGCTTACTGGGAACAACCCATGTGATCTCATTTCTTCCTCAAACCCTATAATATAACCTCTTTCAAATCATTTATACCCCACCTTTTATCAATTATAACTATCTTTTTAACATTTTCATACTTTTCAAAATAACCTCATTTTAACATGATTTTCGATGAAAAAAACACACACACACACATTATTTAATATAACTCAATAATAACAAAATATTTAAATGATTTTATCTTCAAATTGTATTTTTTTTTCTTGATTTATAATAATAATATATTTTAAAATTATAAATTACATTAACAGAATTAAAGTAATTTTAAATTAATAAAAAAATTATATATATAATCTGCATAATAAAAATTCAATCGAACGATGAGTTTTGAGATGAAATTATCCCACTCTACAATTATTAAATATTAAAATAGTTGGAATGAGTTGTAATAATAAATCTCAATTTAGATAGCGTATCAAATGAGAAATCTTATATTAGAAAAAAAGAATTGTAAATGTAGACAGCTAAAAATGTTAGAATGGTCATGATTAAAAAACAAAGCACGTACCATTTTTTAAGTGAACTTTTAATGTTGATAATTTTTTTCATAATAACTAAAAAATTCCAGTTGATAAAATTCGTGTTTTATCCGCACTTATTATACAAAAGCAACTCTAATATATTTTTAAGAAGTAAAAAATAAAATGATTATGTATTGAATATATTATAATTAAAGATGTGAACATTTTAAAACAATTAAGGATACTTTAGTTAAAAATAGGGTAATGATACTTTGACACTCAAAATGTGACAAATTTTTGACACCGCCACGTGTCACATTTTGGGTGGTCCATGTGTTTTAAAAAATAAAATGACAGAATGAAGTGGATTCAATGTGTAGTAACAGACTTTGGATAAATGTACAAATAAGTTGGTAGTTTAGGCTAACTTTTAGCACGAGCAGGACATTTTTGAATCTGTCACTTGTTTTGAACTCCACAATTTATTTTTAACCAATTTTATTGAATAAAATTCATTAATTATCATTTAAGAACACATTTATATCGAAGTTCATCCCGAAGTAAACATTTTTTTTAAAGTGATGGTGCAGAAAGGAAAATTGTAGCAATGTACAAATAACTGGTTAGTTTAGGCTAACTTTTAGTACCAAGAAGACATCTTTGAATCTGACACTTGTTTTGAACTTCACAGTGAATACATGTCATTCTGTCATTTTATTTTTTAAAACACGTGGACCACCCAGAATGTAACACGTGACGATGTAAAAAATTTGTCACATTCTGAGTGTCAAAGTATCATTACCCTTAAAAATATATATTGAAAAACGAGACAATTGACGAGATGTATCACGAAAAAAGACAGGTAAAGTTGTGAAAAGTTCTATGTATAAAGAGATGCAGTCCGTGTTCATTTATCAAATTAACAAAGATAAAAAAAAGTAGAGCATGAATAACGATTAAGTGAAAATCGTATAATCCAATTTTATTATTAATTTAAATCATAATTGTTACATAATCATCATATAATATTTTCCCAAAAATAAAGATTTTATATATATGTTGACAGTAAAAAGTAAATAATAAATTCTTTTACTTTATAAGAGTTGACAAATTCTCATTATACTTAACTAAAATAGCATACTTTTATAAGAGTGTACGTCATTCAATGAAGAAATGTTATTTAAAAACAAAAGTGGGCATAAATAATTATTTAATATTGTTATTAAATTAAGAGAGAATTTTTCTTTCTTATTGGATGGACAGTAGTAGTTATGAAATTTAATGAGGCATATATATATATATATATATGGATGGTTGAGGACATGTATAATTACATGTTTGATCTAATTATTGTGTGTATAGGGAGGAAAATCAGAAGATGATGACCAATGCAAAGGCATAGTAATGCGTGTGATTGTGAGAAACATGATCGTGATGATGTAGGGGGCATAATAATGAAAGAGTAAAGTATATGTAGGACCCAACCAAATTCTCTCTGGATTGAGAAGGATCACAGCTAATTCTGAGTCAAACTTAACTATTTCTCGGTCCAGGGAACACTTGGGACGTACTCAAAAAAGTTATTAAAAGGGCCTAAGTCTAGTAGAAATCACAATTATATCAGCCATTTTAAGGTTAAACATTCTCACCTTTCCGAGACACCATATACAAAAGCAACACTACCTTCTAATTTTTCTCAAAAACTTTACCCTAACATCATGTGTGTTTATCAGCTTGTACCAACACTTAACTATTCCCCCCATCAAATATAACCCAGGTTTTCACTATCCTTTAACCAAGGGTTAAGTTTTATTACGTAACAGTACTAAATTGGTGCTTAGCGATTATTCAATAGAGATATGTTATTTTACATTTTATTCAATAATATTGAGCAGATATAGTATTGTGCGATAGTATTATTGACGTGTCAAAATGAGTTATTTATTTATATTTTTTGTAAGAGTTTGAAGACATTGATTTCTCTCCACTTATAATAATTAAGAGACTTTAGAGGTTGTTTGGAGTGTTAAGGAAATTCTTCCACTCCTTTTGCGTTTAATGAGAGAGAGGATCTACGAGGTGTTGGTGTGAAAGAAAGTCATAATTAGAACATAGAACAACCGATAAGAACCTTAAAAAATGACGTGACAAGAATCTTGGAAAATGACGTGCATTTATCTTTGGTTCCAATATCTTTTTTCTTATCTCTTTAATTTGTATGACCAAGGTTCTCCACCATAGAGAGCTAATACTATTTGTTGATATTAAATGTAATGAACTAAATTCTTGTGTAAAATGTGTTGTTGATATATGTGTGTGTGTGTAAATATCTAATGAAGTTTATATCTAGGGATAAAACATAATTCATTAGTAATCTTAAGACTATTAAATATCTAATGAAGTTTATATCTAGGGATAAAATATAATTTATTAGTAATCTTAAGACTATTAAATTTAACACATAATTGTTTGTTCATGATCCAAGGAATTGAACTTAGATGAGTTATCATAACTTCAAAGTCACTAAGAATAAGATTTAAGTAATCTGAACTGATTTTGATCTGAATATGTTTGTGAACGGATTAAATGAAATTTAATCTTTATAATCGTGTATACTCCATATTAAATTTCTGCTGCACACCAAACTTTTGATAAAAGTAAAAAAAAAAAAACATCTTTTGTATTTTTATGAGTTTTATCTAATGAATGTTAAATGTTGTAGAAATATATGCGAAGTTAACAATATTATCATGTATTCAATAATAGAGATTAAATTTAAAAGAAACCAATGACATATTTACTTATTATTACTTTCATCAATTAGTTTTCCAATTTTTTATACATACATACATATATGATGTATCAAATTACATTCGTATAATTTTATTAAATATTATATTACCAATAACTTTCTATAAAAAGCAAACTCTGTTGATCTAATGATTATAATATAATTATGATTATTTATGTTGAATTTATTAAAATTAGATAATATTAATTATTATTAGACAATTAAATAATCATATTTTAAAATATACGAGAAATATATACAACAACAATTTTATCTAGGTAAACTATAACCTTTTCGTATATGGATTTAATAAGTGAAGTAAAATAATTTAATAATAGATTTTATAAAAGATGACTTAGTCCAAAAACATTAAAGAGTTTATCATCCAACATGAATATATATACATGATATTTTAACAATTTTTTTAATAATTTATGAAAATCATTATATTTGAAACGGACCATTCATAACTGTTTGTAAGAAAGAATTAAAATGCATTTCTCATATATACGGGCAACCAATTACGTTCTCACATAATATTAAAAATAATATTTTTTTTCAGATAAAGAAGTAGTATATATTAGTTATATGAAACATATTATTAATGCTTGGTAACATGCATGATTTAAATAATATTTAAGAGAAATCCGTTATCTTTTCCTGATTGAGGAAATCGTTATGCATAAATTAACTTTAATTCAAAATTTTCAGTGAATTAATGTAAGGACGATTGATGTTGAAGGGAATCACGTTCTTCAAAGACTAAATAAAGAAGATGCAGTTTATAATAGGGTAATGAATCTTAACTAACTGTAATTAAATAGCTAATCTGAATTATTAAATATACGTCAGAATCAAAGAATTTTAAACAAGTCAATTTGATGGAAGATACATTGTCTCAAGCATGGAGCGTTATGTTGTGGTTAATTAGGGTTTAGGAAAATCTAAAACTTTTCAAAGGTATTTTTCGACTTTAGTGCATGCATGCATGCATGTTGAATCTTTAATTATTTGGTTTCAGGGTGGTAATCCCAAGCCTACATCAATTTTACAACATAATATTTATATTGCTAAATACTAAGTTCAGTGTTTATTTTTCACTTACGAGTTTAATATCTGCATCATGCAATTAATTAGCGCGTGCTTTAGGAACAATTGATTATAGCATCTAATCTAATGTTAACGAGATTATAGGTTTTCCACTTTCGGCAAGTTCTCATGCCATTTTGAGTATGCATGTCTTTTACTTTTGGAATTTCTAAACCACAAGCTTATTTTCTAAAATAATAAAAATAATAATAATAATACAATGATATATTTTTATATTTATTTGACATACAATACAAAAAAAAGTATAAAAAATAAATGTGTGTATTTTTTCAAAAACAACAATAGTAAAAAAAAATCAAATAAATATAAAAAATTTATATATTTTTAAAAATAAAGTCAGATTCTTGCCACTAACAATATATAAACATATTTTATGAAAAAGATATATTTATTTGATATTTTCTTTTAAGAATATATATATATATATATATATATATATATATATATTTAAAATATAAAAGTTTATTAATTTTTAATTATTTTATTCTTTTAATATATGTTAAATGAATGTAAATCATTTTATCAATACTTTCTAAAAATTATTTTTAAGTTTTAATTATGCTACTACATTTGCTTTTAACATCACAAATAAGTGTTAACAGTTAGAATTAAGTTACTTGAACCTCGAAAAAATTAAAATATATGATATAGATAGTTATTTAGACTTTAAATTCTCTTATAAATTGTTGAAGAGATCCAAATAAATATCTTGGACTTTATGAAATAAGACCTACCATAATTTTAAAAGGTACTAATTATATTTGATGAAATAATGTATTCCACTGATCTTCTGATTCTATATGTTTTGTTGCGTACTTAATATTATACAAAAGATGTGAACAAACGTAATTATTTCTGACGTATGTTTTATTATGTCCTTGTATACACGAATCTCAAAAGTATAAAGTATATTAGATAAATAAATTGGTCAAGAATACACAACTAGACCTCCATCACATTGATTTTTTAATTTGATTTACAGAATTTAAATTATATACGTATAAAAGTTGTTGCAATTTAAATATGAATTGAAAATTTTACCATTAAATAAAAATAAAAAAATTGAGTGACGTGTGATAAAAAAAACAATAAACGTTAAATTTTATTAAACAACTCATATTTATTAATATTGAATTTTTTCAGTTATCCTAATAAAATATATTTACAATAGAAATAAGAAATGAAAATCTATGTTGAAGAATTACTTTTCGATAAGATATATCAGTACCTGAGAAATGATATTTGAAACATAAAATTTATACATTTATTTAATATTATTCTTTCTTATTTTTTTTTATTTTTTTTTAAATATAAAAATATATTTTTTTAAAATTATTTTATTCTTTATATCAAATAAATATAAAATTGTATTATAAATCATTATGCGACAATCATTATTGTGGTTATTCAAGAATATACAACTGTCTTTAAAAATGTATGTTACCGTTTCAATTTTCAGTGGATCAAATTGTTGAGATATTGTTTATTTTAATTGTTATGAGATATTGTTTATTTTAAAACATGAAACTCTGTTCTAATTTTATTTTTAAAAATAAATGAAAAGAAAAAATATATTTAAATTACATTTTGATCTTGATTCTTAAATAATTAGTTGTATATTAATACGATTTTATATATAAAGATGAAACAACTACTTGCAAAGAAAAAGTGTTTATTATTTATTAAGTCAATTTATATATATAAATTCATTTCTTAATAACTTTATAAGTTTTCATTATTTAAAAAAAAAACATATTAAGTTTGTTCTTATTTAAATTTTTTAATATATATAATTAATCCAAAATTTAGATAAAAACATATTTAACTCTAACAATAAAAAAACATTCATTATTGAAATTGTTATGAAGTCTTCAAATTATATTTTTATTCTAACTTCAAAAAATTTTACTATTGGTATTTCATTTGGGTCTTGACAACTATAAACAACTCTATGAATCAACATTTAAATAATTTATTATTTAGATAATTTTTGAATTACGATTAAGAATGACAAAAGATTGTATCAAATACAGATAATAACCATTTGTTATTCAATAAAAAAAAAATCATTCGCTATCTATATAAATATTTATTTAAAAAATATTTGTGTGTATTTTAAATCTTGTAAATACTAGCAAATACTTAAAAAAAATTATAAAATTATAAAATAAAATTACAGAAGAATATATAAAATATAATATATATATATATTAAATTAAATATAAATTAAAATTTATTTTTAATTAAATTAAATTTAATAAAATATAAATTAAAATTTTATTTTTATGTTTTTGTAATAAATATCTACAAATACTAATAATATAATATTTATATTTAAATTATTTATAAATGGATATTAAATGAATAATTATAAGACGTTTATTTTTTTCATCCCTGATTACTGTTCTCATCTTTCATGTATTTCTCATTTTTTAACATTCATTCGAACGGAAATTTTGAAAACATAGGAGAAAGACATTATATTATCTATATAATATATGTGATGTGACTTGAAAATTATGAAACATGTGATGTATCTAGAAGCGTAGAAATAACAAGAGGTTCAGTGTAATAGCTGAGGGAAAAACAGAAGAAAATATGAAAAACCTGGGAATTAATGCACACCATTGTTGACCATTTTTTAATTGCTTTGTTTTTCTCAATTTTGACGACAAATAAACATGTTTATTCTTGCTTTAACCAGACATTTTCTTTGGTGTTCCTGCTTTATTTTTACATATTTCCTAGGTTTTTTTATTAACACCTTACATCCTGTTCCTATAACTGCTGTTGTTTTTCAATAAAAAGCTAAGTTTTATTTTCCACAGCAGAAGTCAATATTGAAAGTCCACACTAACTATTCAGATTAAATTATAATTTTAAACAAATATAATACCAAAAGTTTAAAACAATTTTTGTCCTTCAAAGTACATGCAACTTTGAATGAAATAAATTATTGTAGAAATGGACCACACACTCATACCTACCAAGTCCATTTCCAATTGGCTCTTAATTATTCTACATCATCATCACCAAAACCTCACAAGTTAATTAACATCATTAATATTAAAGAAAACCATACAAAATATAAAAAAATAACAATTAAAGTTGTTAAAATAAGTAATGTGATCGGTTTGACTTACAAGTTATTTAATAAATTAATTTAACGGAACTCACTTATTAATAAATTAAAAAAAAATCAAACTTGGTTCATATAAATTAATGGATTAAAATTCATTAAACTAAAAAATATTATAATAAAAGAAATTAACTGAAATATAAATAAAGTTAAATATTTACATAATCTAAAATAATGTTAAATTCCAAATTCAATATAAAATCACAATAATATAATATAATTCAAATAAATTTAAAGATAAAAGAAAGTTTAATATTTTTATTTTTTAATATAATTTAATATTTAAAATTTATTAGTAGGTTGATGAATTAATTCAATTTATCACAAATTTAACTTAAATTAATTATATTTTTAGTTGATAAGATTATTTCATCCGTATTGAAATTTATAATTTTTTAAGTCAACTCACCTTAAATTAAAAATTGTTTAAGTTTTAACTCAAGTTTTAATCATTACCTATAACATAATATCAAGTATTATTCTTTTTCGTTATTGTTTATATCCAGAATAAGTATACGAAAGTACAGAAAATAAAATAAAGAATGAAGATGTAATTGGAAATTAATTATTACTTAATTAATTATTACAATGTCATCCCTGTTTTTCAATTAAACAGTAACAATAATACATTCGAAGCAACTTTTTCATGGATTCCAAGCAAAAATATGTTATATCTCTTCTATATGAGTCAAAATACTTTTTTGATCTATTGCAGGAACTATTATATATTGGTTTTAATTTATTTTATGGTAAATTCACTGCATCACATCACTTTAATGGAATTTATGTAATTTTCACTCTAATACAAAAGTCCTATAATATTTACACTTTAATTAATATTTTATTTAATTATTAATATTTTTAAGATATAAAAATAGTTTTTTGTTAATATAACTCAGTTTTAAATCTTATATCAATATCTTACATTAGACATTTTATAAAATTTAGATCTTATTACACTTATGACGCTGTACCTATATCATAAAAATAGCCTTATCAAAAAATGTAATAGTTTAATTTAGTTTTTGTAAGTTATAGTATGCTACTTTTTTTTTTTAGATTTTATGTATATTTTTTTTTCAGTGCAAGTATCTTATAAACTATCATTTAGTAATGTTATTTACATTTTAACATAAAAACACTTAATTTTAGTATTTTTATTATTAATTATTGTGAATGATTTTGTTCTATTTACATTCTTTTAACACAATAGTTCTTTTAATAATTTTCCTTTTGTTTTTGTGATATATGTATTTTCTATTTCTTGTCGTGTCAGCATATTTGAACGGGAGTATTTTATAAGATTTAAATATTAAATTTATTATTCTTACATTTAAAATTTAAAATTTAAGATCTCTCTATTAAAATATGTCAACCTAAAATAAAATTTAAAACCTTAATAAAAATTTAAATAAAACCATCCTTATATATCATAGCATATATTTATCATAGGCTTTGACAGCAAGAAATGAAGAAGTAAATCAATGAATGAGAAAATAAAGTGAAATAAATATGGAAAAATATCTGAATGGGTAATTTGAAAGTTGCTTCAATTTGGAAAAGATGGCTTCAAACAAGAACCATTTGCTCCGCGAAGTGATGATTAGAATCGACAAAAAGTGGGCCCATAATGGGCTTGGGCTTTCCGCCACTTGTCATACAGATGTTGCACATGTTCCATATTTATCGGGGGCCACCATTGTGTACAGTAGCTATTTGTGGTGTAAACTGTGCAATGTGTATTCCACCCCTCCACTTCCTTCAGATTTTTCTCCATCGGCCCATCAAAACCCAAGTAATGTACGAAAAAGTGATTTATTTTTGTTGGTTTATTGGATTAGAGTCCAATTCACTGGGCCGTTTACGGCCCATACAGTGAATTGTCTTTCCTATGATGTGGCCACACGCGCTTTTGTTATTCATACATATACTAGGTACAATACATAGATAGGTTATCTGAAATTAACGAAGTAATCAGGTTATGCGAAACTTTTAATTGAATTTATGGCAATTAATATTGATAACAGTGATGTTTAGGTGCAATTAATATTTTAAAATGCATAGAATTATTATCATTATTAATTAAATTCCAATAGATTTTTATTAGAGTATATTGACATAACATGAAATTTAAAAACCTAAGACCCTAAATAATAGAAATAAAATAATATTTCTTTTTCTAAAAAAAAAACCCATTAAATAAATTATTAATTAAAATATGGATCTTCCTACACTTTCCCGTCATAGTAAAAATTATATATACATCTAAAAAATAACGTAATATACTAAATTCACAAAAAAAAAAAATCCTTTTATATCAACTTTGGATTTTTATAAAATTTTATAATATATTATGTACTTAAAGATAACAAAACTACCCAACAATTTTCTTAAAGCCACAACAATAGTTTTATAAAATTATAAACATTAGTGAAACATCGTATTTTAACTTATTGTTTGACTAAGATGATTACTTTGTCTTTCTCATTAAAAAACTTTCGTCTGATCTTTAAATATAAAATTGATCTGCTTTATTTCTAAAAAGTAAAAAAAGTAATTAAAGATCATAAATATTTATTTGTTCAAATAATTTTCTTAATAAAAAGTGTTTCTATTATATCTAATAATCTGACATAAATAATTGAAGTGTAAAATATTTTAAATATTTTTTTTTTATTTTTTCATATTTTGAAACGCTTTTTAAGAACACAAATCATAATAGAATTTTACATTTCAAAACAACTAATATTTTGGATATATAATAATTAACTATTATCTCAATGAATTTAAGATCCAAACATTATCGCATAAAATCACATAAACTAATTCAATTTATGGTTTTTAATAAATAAATACATGTTCAGTGAGTGATCCATTATGGTCCTATTATTAATCACTCACTTTCATCAAATATATATAAATCTAATTAATTTAAATGTAGGTGAAAACAATAGGACCAAGTTAATCTATATTCAATTTATTATTTAGTGTGAACAAAAAATATGATAGAGTTTTCTTGTTTTACAAATGATCAAATATCTAATAACATAATCTGTAAAAAAAAAAAGGAGCCTTATCATCGTAAATATTATACGTCGTTGGATTAACTTCCTTTTGCATAATCGGACGACGAAGGAAGCGTTTACTGAAATCGAACGGCAGAGAGAGCGAGCGAGCGTGGGACCAGACGACATCATGCCTGTGTTTCTGCTTGGTTTCTTTTATTTGATCAGAGACGTGTTAAGGCATTGCTGACGTTATATTAATATTTCAATTATCGATAATGTATTATTATCTTCGGGTTTATTAAACGTTTGTTCTGTTTTTGTTTGTTTAGTAAAAATCGAAAATCTGCAGCAAAAGAAACGGCAGACACAGTGAGCTTGGAATCGTTTGTTTGCGTGAGCTGAATCAGGTGAACACTTTCTTCTCCGCACTCACATTCCTCTCTGTTTCCTTTTTTTCTTTCCGCAGCTTCAGCTTTCGTTTTGATTTATTTTGGTTCCTCTGTCGAATGTTTTTCCTTTTTCTGTTGGGCGGATCACACTGTTTGTTGTCATAATGACACACGCAAATTCATCAATTTCTCACTGAAACGGATGCGGTGGGATTGGGTTTTGTGTTTTGTGTTTTACTCGGAATTAAGATTTACTAGGTTTCTGTTTCTGGAAAAAAAACTATTTTCTTCTGAATTCACTGTTACCTAACTTTAGCAACTACTTATCACCGTGGATTTTGGTCCTAATGTCATACTTGCCCCACTTTAAACCCTTATTTTATGCTCAATTCAAACCCTTACTGCACTTTTTTTTGGAATTGGCATTACATCCTGCTGCTATTGGAACTAGATCTTTGTGTAAATAACGCTCAAGATAATCTACTGTTATAAAATGTACTACTGTGTTCTCAATTTAAACATATAGATTGCATTGGATAAAACAGTTTACAGGATTAGGAAGTGGTAAGATTTTAATATATTACTTGATCAGGAAAAAGGTTAATACCCCTTTCAAGGCCCGGCAACATTTCTACACATTTTGTTTGGAGTATTACGGTGGATTTGAGTGGCATCAGGAATCAAATCAGGAGAAGGTGCGTGCTGGAAACTATGTTGCTACCAATCAATGCCTTATCGTGTTTTACTTTGATGATTTAGATGAATGTTAATGAATTATGTAATTATCTATGAGCGCAGATTTAGTTCCTAATGCTATGTTTGTCACACTTTACTTACTGTTTTTATTGGAACTAAATCATTGTGTTGATAACATTCAAGATATCTGCTGTTATAAAATGCACTGTAGTGTTCTCACTCTCAACATATAGATTACCTTAGATAAAACAGTTTATAGAATTAGTGAGTGGTGAGATTTTAGTATATAAAGTTATGTATGTGTGGTTACTTGGTCAGGAATAAAGTTAATCCCCTTTTCAAGGCCGGTGAGATCTTAAAACTTAAGGTTTGGAATTGGAGTATCGCGGGGGATTTGTCCGTCATCAGGTATCAAATCAGGAGATAGTGCAGGCTGAAAACTTTGTTGCCACCAATCTATGCCTTATCGTGTTTTACTTTGGTGATTTAAATGGATGTTACTTCTCTGGGTTCAAATAGCAATACTCAAACTGACCAACACCCTTTGCTGATGGAGCAACCAGAAAATCATAATGGTCATCAGCACGTAATTGACATTACTATGAATGGTGAAGCTCTAACTATGTCTTCCCATATTGATCAACACTCTGAAATGCATTTACCGCAGAGTGGAGATCAACCAGCTGTGGACACACAAGATTCCACTCATCAAGCATCTTCATCTTCGGCATCCAGATTAAACTCTAGAAATTCAGCTTCACTAAGAAGAGGTGAAGGATACGGTCATCGTGGTCGAAGTCCATTGAATTCTGGATTGTGGATTTCTGTTGAGCTTTTTGTCACTGTTAGTCAGATCATAGCATCTATAGTCGTTTTGTCACTGTCCAGGAATGAAAATCCCCAAGCTCCATTATTTGCATGGATTGTGGGTTATGCATCTGGTTGTGTTGCCACACTTCCCATTCTATATTGGCGTTTTCGAAACCGTAATCAAAGCAATGAACAGGATTCCTCTCAACCATCTCAAGGATCTTCTGGAAGCAATCCTCCAGATCGTACCTATACCGCCATCTATGTTTCTCATGTCTCAGACGAGGAGAATGGTAATGCTACACAATCAGCCACAAGAAACCCTGTAATTCCTGGAGCCTTTACTTCTAGGTATGATTTATTTGCCCTCTCTTATCAATTTTTTTTTTCGAGGGGATGGTGGTGCGGGAATAATAACTCTGGTTTTTGAATACGCTATTAGTTTATTGTTTTACAGGCAAATAACCTTATTCCTTTTACGTACTTTCAGCCCAATTCATTATGGGTGGATTTGGGATTGTGTATTTAACTCCAAAGAAAGGCATTTATATTTGACTTTATTTATTTGGCCACTTTTTTTTTTTTTTTTGTTTGGTGGGGGGTGGTGGAGTTCGAAACAAAGTAGCCAAGGATTCAGATGATTAGGAGTAGAAGAAGGACGAGTGCGTATTAATTTTTCTGCTCCCCATATTGGAGACACTGGCAAGGTTTCATAACTCACCATGGGCTAATATGTCCTGAATTATATATTATCCTCCTCATCTGGTTGTTCAATTAAAAGTAAGATTCATATATTATATTTGGAACCAATGGTGAAAATGTTACTTAAAGTTTGGATATTTGCGATAAATTAATGTACAAGATGTGACGGCGGATTCTTTAGTAGTTACGATGTCTTTTTTTGTTGATGACGATGAGTATAATTGTAGTGGCTGAATTGACATCTTGTTTCCTCTGAGATTATTGATGTCAAATTCCAGCTTATACAGTACCTTGCCTAATATTATCCACATTTAATAAATTCTCCAGGAAGACAATTTCCTTGTTAAAATTACAGAGGAAATGAAATATTTTTCGAGATTCAACTAGAACTTGGTGACTGGGGAAGATAGGAAGCCTTGAAATATGTTGAAGTTGTAACACTATTTCCTCGTCATTCTATTTAATGATAAATTCAACTGAGTACAAAACCTTGAATCTCAGTCTAATTTCATCATGTTTAATGAACTCCTACCACACTAATAAGAACAGAATTTTTCTTTGCTAAATTGCAGGCTTAATGGATTTGTAGACCATTTCAAGATGGCCTTGGATTGCTTCTTTGCAGTTTGGTTTGTAGTTGGAAATGTTTGGATCTTTGGAGGTCACACTTCTCCTTCTGATGCTCCACAGTTATATAGGTACCTTAAACACACTGTTTTTGCGCAGCCAGTATTTTACAATATTGAATCTTCAAATAATCTTGGTCATTTCATGCAGATTATGTATTGTTTTTCTTACCTTTAGCTGTATCGGATATGCAATGCCATTTATACTCTGTGCAACTATTTGTTGCTGCCTACCTTGTATAATTTCTGTTTTGGGCATTCGGGAGGATTTTTCTCATAATAGAGGAGCAACAGTGGAATCAATTAACGCCCTACCAATCTTCAAGTTCAAATTGAAGAACAATGAAAACGTTGATGATCAGGATGTCAATGCAGTTATGGATGAGGGTGGAATTTTGGCTGCAGGAACAGAAAAAGAGCGAGTTATTTCAGGAGAAGACGCTGTAAGTTTAATGGGGGTCACTATATATATATATATATATATATATATATATATATATATATATATATATATTGTTTTAAAGTTATGAATTAACAATATTTACCTCAAAGTCTATGCTTACCTTCAGCCAAAAGAAGAACGAATAACAAGTTTTAGATATAAGTAGAATAATTTATACTTCACATGTGATTTGTTATGATTTATGATTTGTGATCCTTCACATATGGTGGAGAATAATTTAACTGAGTAAATTTCTGATTTTGTTGCAGGTTTGTTGCATTTGCTTAGCAAAATACGCAGATGATGATGAGCTTAGAGAGTTACCTTGCTCTCACGTTTTTCATGTAGTGTGTGTTGACAAATGGTTAAAGATAAATGCATCATGCCCTCTTTGTAAAACAGAAGTTGGTACGACTAATGGAGATTCACCTTCAGCCTGGGACTCCAGTACTCATTAGATCAGAACGGATACCAACACAGCCAAAGTTTATCTCAAGTTGCAGCTTTTCAAGTAAGTGTACATCATTAAACCTTTGGATTCTACTCTGAAGATGAGATCCAAGATAATGGAAATCAAGTAATACTTGAGCATGTGTGATTTTACGCTCTAGTAAAAGGTAAAGGATGTGTTTTTACCAGCCCTAGTTACCCCTTTTCTTTTCTCCCCCAACATATTTGCACCGGTTATACATACTCACCAAGTATTATTTGTAGAAAAATAGGATGTTCGAATCTTTCTTCGTTTATCTGTTGTCCATCTGTACATATCACAAAATTTACTGAATATGTTGATTTTTTTATTTGAAACTGTAAAATGAGCTGAATGTTTTTCTTATTGTTTTGACATCGTGATGATTTCAATCTCAACCAGCTGTTTCCCTTCGCTTTGTTTATACTTTATTCCATGTCCAAATACTGCCTGCTTCAATTAATTTGACTATAGCAAAAAAATTATCAATTGTTTACTTTAAAACATTTTTGTCATAAACTTCTGCGATACACATTTTCATACATACGTGCTCTTTTGATCTTTAGAACTGGCTAATGCATTTAACAAATATATCTATACATGATCGTCAACTCAACAAAATGCAGCAATAACGGTAAGAACAAAAATAGCAGTATATGAGGAATTTAGGTAAATGAATTTCAGGTGCCAGAAAGTATCTGATGTAGGAAACAGCAAGCGCGAAAATTTAAAATCCAAGCGAACAGAATTGAGACTGAATATAGTTTGCAAATATTATTAGAATTGTAATGAATGTATAATGTAATATCACAACTAATTTACTCAAACTACAAAATTATAGTTTTTGTGCCATTGGTCTCTCTTCCTTTTTTTTTTTAAATCATAATTTTTACAAGTCTTCTATTCTCAATCTTCTGCAATATTCAACATCGGGATTTTCCCATGGAATCTAAAACAATTTTGAAATGGTTAAATAACTAATACATGATAAATGAGCCAACAAACAGCACAAGTACAACATTCTCTCGGGTAGAGATGGTGGCCGAATGCAGGACCAGAAACTTAGAATTTCTGCAGCTCTCCCTGCGAAGTAAACAGTAAACCTTGGACGAAGATGCACACCTTTGGAGCCTTCCCTCTTAACAACAAAGGGGGTGAGCAAATAAGAAATTCAACCCAAAAACATAATAGCGGTAGAGTTATACACATGCAAATGGAACACATCAGTTTAGAGAGGGAGAACTCGTGCAAAGAAAATACGTCCGTGAGTTGTCCAGAATTTGATAAAACTTAGCATGACTCTTGCGGGGAACTGCAGCCCAGTATAGGTGGTGTTTCAAATGCAGCTTGATTCCAAAGATTTTTTAGCTAGTTTTCAACTTCCTCAGATGGTGAGATCTTTAAATGCCTCTAGTTTCCCATTTGATGGGGTGGATTCCACATGGTTAGAACTCCCATTTTCAGTGCTCTTGCCTATCTGATTAAAGGCAGAGCTACGACTGCCCTCAAAGTAGGTGGAGTACGGGAAAATTTTAGCACAACGCTCTTTCCATCCTGCAAGCAAATTTACCGTTTCCAAATTTAAAAAATATAAAACATATTGTATCTCCCCTTTAGGGGGTTTTCCCCTGTCTATTCCAAATGGACTTAGATGCAGTCATGGCAGAATTAGTGTAGGAGTGAGAGAAGTCATTGTTATGCATCACTACAATGGGTGTCAAAATAACAGATGTATATAGAAAGCAGATACACAAACTCAAATTTCAGAAGAAATTGTGAAAATTAAGAATTTAAATTTCCCTTTCGAAGCGTTCACAGAAGACATTTTAGTTAAATGTTATGTCAACAAAAACATAAATATCAGTTAAAAAATAACACTTTTGGTTTCATTCTTATTTTTCCTTCTTAAAATAATATAATTCTCCTCATCACAGAGCAAACAGTGAATTGTTAACTAAGAAACCAAATACGCATTAGTCTTGGAGATCAGAACCGCATACATACTTAATATCTCCCAAAAGGTTCATGGCATACACTCTGTTTAAGTCCATTTATATAAAATATAATCAAGCAATAGAAAATAACAATGATACTTACTTAATGCAGCATCCTCATCAACAAGAACTGTTCCAAGAAGCTTATGAACTGCAATACAATCTTTAAGTTTCCATTCCCCGATCGGTCCAAGCACACCATTTCTATAATAACAAAATATTGCATTAAATGTTGCCCTTAGTTTAGAAACCAAAACCGAGCCTATAAAGGTAAAAACAGAGATTTAATTCTAAGAACACTTCCATAAACACAAACACTTACATGGTGAACGGCAACCCCCAAAAATTATAGGATAAGAAATGTTTGTTTTTAAATTTTTGTTTCTATTTAATTCCCCCCATCATATTTCAAAATATTTTTGATAGAGAGCTAGGTAAGGCAATGATATCCAGTAAACTTTTTCAGCCTGTCAGTCAAAATGTGATTAGCACGCTGAGACATGTCAAGCAATGCTGAAGTACGAAATATAAAATTTTTATCCAAAAACAGGTGTGCATCACATGCATGAGCGGTGTACCAGTTTGAAGACATGACACGACTTGATAGAATGAAACTTGAGGTTTGTAAGAAGATTACCTTGGCACAAGGTTATTTGTTGACCCTTCAATCAACTTGACAGCCTCAGGCCTTCTGTTGGGATCCAAAACATACAACATTTCCCCAAAAGCAGCTCTATGCATCAAAGAATCTGTAAACAAGAGGGAGAACGAATAAGAGATCTTTAAGTCAAATTTGAACCATATGAATCTTCATCTTAATGCTGAGTATCACCTTCATGTTTTTCAAGGAAAGAATTATTTGTCTCAAACAGAGATTTCCCATGCAGCTGACTACATAAAAATAACAACCAGACAAAGGTAAAAATTAAATCATAAATTAAGAAAAATGAATATAGGCGATCACAAAAGACAATAAAAGGAGGAAAAGGTAAATAATTGCAGCAGAGAACCTAATCGTTTGGTGCTCAGCTTCCAAGACACTCCAAACAAGTTTCTCACTGTCAGTCACAGGAACATTCATGGATCCCACTTTATTGAAGAATTTAATCTGCAAACCGTGGACTTAAAAAATGAATGATAGCTAAAAGAATCATTTTCCTTAATGGAAGAAAAAAGAAATCAAAATAGAGAGAACTGATATCCTCAAAAGCGAGAAAACTACAGGAGGAGCGAACTTAGTGGGACTTATACCAAATTCAAAGGAGCAGAATTTTGAAGGTTATCCAATTTACATGTACAAAATGCTAAATATAAACAAATTAAAAAGATGCAATGCACAAGTAAAATCAAATACTGTTATGCAATGTTCTGATGTTAATAAACGTTAATTGACTTGTAATTGACTTGTTGATTTTGTTCTTCATATAAATAAAGCATACCAGACAACGATGAGAATCAGGGTGTTCAGTATCCAACCTCAGTAACTGCTTAACAGCCTACAAGTCAATAGATTGAGAACAAAACATATTTAATTGGCATCATATTCAAACAAGGGAAAGTGCAAAAGCTAGCAAGTTTTATAATGTTAAGAAATGAAAAATAACACATACATATTAATCAGCATAAAATCACAGCATATAGGCCCCTAAACAAGTGTCTAGGAAGACACCAAACTGTTAACCCAAATAAACCACAAACCTGACAATTAATAGCTTTGAATATGATGCCGTAACCCACCCCACCCTGGGCTCAAAAATATAAAAAAATCTTGGCTCTCAATTTACATATTTTTACCTGGAAGGCAAGTAAAATTTTCTGTTTTCTCATATATAACTCAAAAGAGAGAATGTGTGTCTCCAATGAGTCAGGTGAATTCTTCTGAAGCAGCTTCAAGTATTTTGTGGCTTCCAACAACGGATCTTCAACCTAAGCAGGAGAAAAAAATGAAGGAACAGTAAAATATCAGCATCAACAACTACAATAACTGAATATGCATAATTTTTCAGAACAATTTCCATCAAATTTATCAATGAAATTTCACAGAAATATATCACTGTTGATTAGTTTTTGATAAACCAAATGATGAACTACATCAATTTTGTTAATACATGTAGGTAGTGAAACTGTGAAAGCTGTCTTTGGATTCAACATGGCATTTTAACCAATAAACCTTTTTCATTAAAAATGATTGGAAAATAAAATCCTCAAAAAAAAAACATAAAGAACATTTGTAGCCAAAATTACATATTGAATGTCTTGCACATGCATGCACTACACCTGTGAAACCACCATAAAATTCTCTCACACAGAGGCTTACACATCCTGCCAAACTACTAGAATTGGAATGAAATGATGTTTAAGGATCCATGTTTGGAACAACTAGGATTTGTTAGAGATAATAAAGACTTCACCAAATATATTCTAGGAATGCAGGAACATGATGTGGAACCAGAGAAGATATGACTAAGTTGTCAATACCTCAGTTCTTGCTACCATTTTTCAAATTTAAAAAAGATCTGCATAAGGTAGAGTAAGCATGGGCATTATCTGCGGTTACAATCCAAAGAGCCCTAACTATGAGGTGTCTTGTTAAAGATATGATTGTCCATCATGATGACGAGCCTTCATGGCTTCACATAACATCTTTGACTTTTGAATAGTTGGTTCTTGATTATATTCAAGCTAAATGAAATTAAATGTATTGAAATTTAACCTGCATCAATTTTTCACCACGTGGATCAGGATCAACAGGTTTTGCATGCCGTTTCCCAGACTTTGATACCCCACCAGCACTTGATTCTTCATGTTTTATTTCTGCCTCCTAAAAGAAAAAGAATTAACATGAATACCTTTTCATTAAGAATTTCACCACAGAATAAGAAGCAGTGATTACTTTCTTAGCTCTAGCTTCTGCCTTTCTTTGTTTTTGCCTTATTTTCTTTTTCTGTGAAGGAAGCATCTTAGACATGTCATTATCTTCCTCGGCTGTTGACTTTGACGGAAAATCATGCAATTTGATATAGCATCTGCAACCCCGAACATTACAAGTATGAGAACATAAATACAAGATCAAAGGGAAATTCCATTTGCATGCATAAATTTAGGCAGTGGATGTCCCAAAGTGATGCTGTTTTAAGTCACAAAACTATAAGAAATTTTTGACCTCTCAAGGACGCAAGGCACGGAAACAATATACCCAATTATATAGAGAACTGAATAACACTGACTAGGATAGCAACACCGGTAAAGCAGTTAAGAACTGCATATATTCACCTGATAGCTCCAACAGCTGCTTTATGAAAGTATGCATGCGAATGCAATTGGTCTTGAAATTTAAGCATTTCCACGTATGGACGCAATGTCATTTTCCGTAAGCAGTATGAATGAAAATCAAATTGATCTTCTGTAATATCAGCATAATGCTTCTCCACAGCTAGAAATTTCTTTAGAGCCAGTCCAAGATCACCTTGGCGGAAATAGCTTTCAGCAGAGGCAAGCTCGTACCTTCAAAATATAGATGCTAGAGTGTGTTACAAAATGAAACCATACTATAGCTGGCACGTACACAAATATTACACATTATTAGATACAGACCACATGCACTGCATATCATGTAGGTTGTTGTGCTGATCACCATCTTTTGTGAACAATACAGCAGTTTTTTCTGCCAAAGCCACCTGAACATCAAGGTAATGGTCCAAAGAAAGTCAGAACATGCACAAGAGAAACCTAGACATATTACAACACGTGAGTGTGAATGAAATCAAATATAAAGATAGAAAACCTGATCAGCCTGCAGCATGCGCTTAACGCATTCACTATTTACATATCGATCAGCGAGATCCATACATCTAGCTTCATCTGCAAATGCAGCAGCAGCAACCAAATCACCAGCATGCTTCAGTATCCGACTCTGATATATGAAAACACCCATCAATCATTCAATTCAAGAAGTTTTTCTGCTTGCTATTGACTGTTAATGCAAATTACCACACTGATCCCAACTAAATCCCCTCATTTTGTTATGAAGAGAATGTTAATAGGGATAGAAGAGGGAATTTATAGTGGCCAGATAGAAATACCGATAACCTTGGACAGAGAGGGCAGAAATTTAGAGAGGAGAGATAGTGGGTGTTCCAAGATAACCAACTTGCGTCTAAAAAATACATTTGCAATATATAACTGTTCGGTTGTAGAGTGATGGAGGAATTTCAACAAATCTCCTTCCCCTTGGTTTCCTTCTGTTTTCTGCTCTGAGGGTTCCCTCCCCTTTATCCTTTTCTGTCCCCGTATTAATGCTATGCAGTAGCCTCTCTTATTGTAAGAGTTCTCTTTTCCAATAATATAAATACAAAGCTTACTCATTGCTGGTCGAGCGTTTCTGTTCTTTTATACATTACACATTTTCACCAACATTTGATCTTAAAAACATTATTTGTGATTTAACCATTTAACTTGCCTCAATTTGCTCTATAATGAAAAGTTTCCCGAGATAAGAAAGCAGTTTTGTGAAAAAATTCTTCACCAAACTCTGCTCTCTAAATTTGAATATTTGCATGTTTACACATTATCATTTTCTTATAGAAAAAAAATTGAACATGTTTTTCAATTTCATGTTCATCAATACTTGGAAATTGATCTATTAGGCCAGATATTGAATAAATATCTTATCTTTTTTTGTCTAATTAATATTTATTGAAGAAATAAATAATAACTGGCATTTCAACTTTTTTGATATAGTGTTAGTATACTATAGTTGACCTGTTATTTTGTACAGATGTGGGTTTCTCACTATTGTATTATTGTACAGATGTTAGTTTCTGTTACTTTCAACAGCAAACTAGTCTCTATAAATAGTCTGTACATCACACTTTAAACTGTTCTGAGAGATCAATAAAAATAGTTCAGTTCATTGTTCGATCTCTCTTCTCTCTCTGTTCATGTTCTCTAAGATATTGCAAGCATGGATGTATAATACAACTAGTTATATTTTGTTTAGAGTATAAAATTTATACATAAAACAATTTTGTTATGATATACAATGCTGTTAATTGGTTCTCCAGAAACATCTGTTATATAAGCATGCGGAACAAATTTATATAATAGGGGATTAAAAACAATTTGGTGCATGAATATAAGCAAACCTTGACCGAATACAGATCAATAACAGTAGGCGTGTGACAAATAGCCTCATCAATTTTAGAAAGAGCAATTTCATATTGGCCCAGTCTGTCATAATGCTGCACAGTAAAAACTCACTAAGTAAAAAAAAAATAATAACGGAGCAACCTAGAAACAAATGTTTCAGAACATACAGAAAAATAAGCACAAACCTGAGCCAAGAAGAACAATGTCCACATCAGAGTTGAAGGTGGCTCTTTTTCCATCCTGATACAGGATGAAGATTGATTGTTACACTAGACAAAAGTTCCAAAGTATAAAAACTTCAATGTAAACTACAAGACATTTTCCCATGATTGGATAGTATCGTTCTTATGACTTCTTTCGGCTCTTTGTGCAATTTTTCTTTTATCTAATTTGACATATCCTCCCCCCCTGAATTTTGAGGTAAATCTGACCTTGACCCTCAAATTTGAGGGACTAAAAGCAATTTTAGGAAATTATTTTAGTCCCTTAGTATTAAGGGATTAAAACTATAGTTTTTCAAATTTGAGGTACTAAAATGAACTTCTTAAAATGTTGGGGACAAAAATCACATTCCTCCTAAATTTTAAAAGAACATAATTAAGCTTTTTACAACACATTACAAGATGGACCCAAAATGGTCATTAGAGAAAATGAGAGTAGATTTTTCCCAAGAAAATTTATGAAATGAACATTCTTAATAACATGTATAGCGACTTTCAATTTTATTAGCTCAACATGCCTGATTTGTGTTGGCATTTTTTGGGAAAAAGAATACTCCACAACTTGGAAATTTTCTGAATTGCTTGACTAAATAATATCAATCCATCAAACAAACTATTAATATCAGAATCATAAATTATTTAACTAACTAATTACTCCAACTGTTACTAACATTTTTTCTCTTTTCTCTCTCCAAACTCCTGAGACGATATACATTAACATAGGCAGCCTTACACTTTTACTTTGTCAACATCGTTATCACAACTCTACAACATATATGTTAACAATCATATCACAATTCTTACCGTCCAGGGTATTGATCAGTGGACTTAAGTGAACTCTCTAACTCAAGAATGATCTGTTCCAAAACGTCTGCCTGAACAAAAGTGATAAAACAGAACTCAATCAGAATTTCCTACCACTATGTTTTACAACAACAAACTATATTATTTAAGAAGATGAATGTTAGTAATAAAACTGACCTTCCTAGGTTGATTGTATAACGAAGAAAGATCGGAGACAAGAGATGGAACTCCCTATAAGCAACACAAAATGTAATCCCAATTTAATTTTGAAAGTGGTAAAGTAGGCAGAATATATCACACCAAAATAGATCCCTGTATACCTTAGTTAGGAGAGGCCTAATATAACTATCTGCTGCTTCTCGAAACTTGTCACCTTGTAAAAAATCAAGTGGTATTCTCTGAAAAATAAATAAACAGACAGTAGTGTCGGGTGAGCTTCATTCTAAAAAATAGTGGTCAAATTGTAATACTGACGTTGCAAGAGAAAAATACTAACATTATGCCACCACAAATTCATTACGTATTACAGATCAGTGGAAGATACACTCAGTGAGTTTGGAGGTCAGCTGTGAGAAGGGTAATCCAATTACTCATGTCAAGCCCAAACATAATAGAATCAGGTCAAGTATCTAGAAGACTATACCACCAATTAGTTGGGAAAGGGTGCATGATAATGTAGCCTTTTTTCAGATTAGCCTTTGTATATCTGATGAATAACTGACAAGCACATTCACATGCACATAGTGATGATAAAAAGATCCGTAGGTAAAATCTTATCAGATAGTAACTGAATATCGTTAATTGATACTTAATGGGTATGGATATTTTAATTATCTGCATGTTGAAGGGACGAGTGTTGAGTATCATAGTATCCACCTCGCAATACTTGGTACCCGCTAGTAATTGTTAATGGATTTTATTGAGATGCTTTAAAAAAGAAATCAAGTGATCAAAACAAAATTATTAGTGAGAGAAATATTATCCATTGGAGAATTATTTATAATTGGGTTAAATATGTTTTTAGTCCCTATATTTTTGGGCGATTTTGGTTTTAGTCCATTTTCAAACTAAGGTACAATTTAGTCCTTCAACTTTAGAAAACTCTGGTTTTATAAGTTAAAAAAATTTGGTACAAAGGACTAAAATCAGAGTTTTCTAAAGTTGAAGGACTAAATTGTACCTTAGTTTAAAAATGGACTAAAACCAAAATCGCCCAAAAGTATAGGGACTAAAAACATATTTAACCCTTTATAATTTAATTTTATATCAGTAATTTTTTTTATTTATTTTGACCTATGAAATTGAAGTTGTTTTAAAAAGATTATTTTTAAAATTTATACTTTATGGTCAAACTTAATTAAATTTGGTTTAGAAAAATCAATTTATTTGCACTAACATTTTATTATGCAATTTATTTGAATTATACTTTAAAATTAATTTTTTTATGTAAGTTTATATTTTAAAAAAATTACTTTCAGATAATTTTATCTAAAATGAAAAAAAAAAATATATATCCACATATATTCATGGATATCTTCTGAGTATTTTTTGTGTGGATATCTGGTGGGTAACTCGCTGGAATTTTGTGAAATTCAGCACATGAAAATGTATTGTGATAACCAAATGGATATTTACATTAGTATTAATATTTTATTTTCATGGGAGAGCCACACAAAAAAATTGATTGTCATTTTGTTCTAAAGAAGTTGGTGTCCAAGGAAATTTGCACAAGATTTTACGCTCCAGTGATTTGCAAATATTTTGACTAAATTCTTGAGGATCCTTGAATTTAATTTATCCTCCAGCTTGAGTGAGACTGTTAAAAGAGGTTAACTTACTCGTTCATCTATCAAAAAGTTGTTTTTCAATGATATCCATCTCTCACCTAGGTGTAGCTTTTCTTTGTATTTCTGATGTAAGAACTCATACACACATACATGGACTGAGGGATAAATCAATCTCTTAAGTATTTTTCTCATATTTTCATTCTCAAGTACAACAGTTAGTATACTAATATACCACCAGGGAGGTTCTCCTTTTACACAACATAATTAGTAAATGCAGGTTTTGACGGTAAAAGACAGGTATTAAAGTAAATGTGATACCTAACTACATGAATTGGCTGCCTTACCTTAACAGCAGAAGACCACTTATATTGCTGCTCAAGTGTTTTGTACAAGGCATCTAACTGATCGATTTCATCAGGAGAAAAATGGCCATTTTCTGAATATAATCCAACACATTTTTGGAGGCCTTCATAATATCTAAGCATCAATATGAAGCACAAATAATTGTTTAGTTTCTACAGGTCAGTGAGATCGTATACAGGATAAAAAGCAAACGGAATACAATGGAGGATGGCATGGCAGCCAATGAAAGAAGATAGCTAACAACAGACACACACACACTCCATAGAAAAACAATATAAATAAAAAAATAATAATAAAACAAACAAAATATAACAATAACAGATTTGCATAAACAAGAAAGTGGAATTAAAAAAAAAAGAATTGAATAGGCAAAAAAAGGAAGTTAATCAAAAGAATTTACAAAAAGAGTTAAGAGCAGAATTAGAAACACAAACAAGATAAGAAAAAAGGAATAAAGACTTCAATTAGAAAAAAAAATTGAACAGCAATAAAATAAAGAATTTAATAAAATAAATGATAAATTTCAACAGAGGAAGAATGGAGAAGAAAAAGGAATTGATAGATGCTTGACGGAATAAAGAAACCACAATATTAATTTGTTTGAAGAAAAAACGTTTTTAAGAAAATAAATTGAAAAACAAAAATTACCACAGAAAATAAGATACAAACTGGACCTTATCCATCCATAAAGAGATGACTGAAGAAAGGATTTAATCATCTACATATCCTTTTCTATTGTGGCTAAAGCAAAAGGGAAACATGGAGGAAAAAACCTAAAATGAACACCCAAACAGATATTGCAATTCAGGCATTCAAACTTAAAATGCACGTGGCCATAAAGATCACCTATAATTGTCAGGGTTCATGCTAAGTAATGTGCGGTACAATTTCTCCCCTTCTTCTAAGCGACCAAGCTTGACTAGAAGTGAGACCTCCTGCTCTTTATAGGCAAGCTTATCAACCTATAGACATAATATGAAACTGGTAAGACAACATGTTTCTCATTCACACCAAGTTGAATTATCAAATTACCTAAATCAATAAATAAAAAACATACAATTTTTAACTCTTTCTTTTGCAACTCCTCAAGAGCTTTCTGGAAAAATCCACATTCTTCCAACAAGGAGATCTGGATGAATATATTTGATACAGAAAATCACCATGTCAAGGAAATAATAATAGTGCCATATGAACAGTATGAAAGACTCCATATTCATAAGCATACACAAGTATTGACAACAGAAATATTCACATTCACAAAATACAATTTACCTAGATCAAGATATCCAAAAAATGTATATTAGATTCTGAGAAAGTTCTCTATGTAGTCTATAACAACAATACTGCGTAAAAGTAAAATAACATCAAACAAAAACTCATACAGTAGAAGCCTATTCAAAATCCTATCATGTTATGACACTAGATAATTAAGTGAAAGTTACACCAAACAAAAAATATGCAAAGCAACATTAAGCAATAAACATCAAACATAAAAAATAGCTGCAGCAACAGCCAGAGGAAAGACCTTATACAAAAGCATTTCTCCATGTTCACACCGTTCATTTTCTGGAGGATATTCATCTTCCAAAGTCCCTTCATACGCTTCAAGAATTTCAATAGCCTTGGATGCACTGTTTCATATGAAAAAGCTCAGTACAAGAAAATACCAAAATTAAATTGTCATTTGAAAGTAAACATCAATACTTCAGCCTTGGTGTTAGCATGACCCAAAGCTTCACAGGAGAATTGTGACTTTGGTGTAATACAAACAACATTTGTGCCAAAATCTTCATCCACAACATTACCAAGTCTAATCACATCCTAGACCCACAAGAACACAACACCCACCCAACCTTCCACCTGTCCCCCAAAAATGCAAAAAAAGAAATTACCTTGTTTTATGAAGCACTTCTTTTTAATTACATTTTTCAGTATTTTTATAATTATTTTCATAACGTTCATGAATTTTTTCTGTGTTTTAATTATAATTTTTTAAAGCATTTTATAATTATTTTTGGGACATTAAGAAATATTATGTGCATCAAGAACATGGAGATTGCCAAATATCGTGACCTTTACAAATAATTGCATGGGATCCTTAGAATATGGTATGTATGTATGTAGGTAGCCAGTAGTCTCAGCCATATTCATGTAACCATCTACAAACTAGCTGAGTAAGCTCTCAGGTGTTATGCAGCAAGCCGTCAGTTAGTTATCACAGTTATATAGCTTGAACCTCAAGCTTACCATGTATAATAAGAGCCTGTATACTCATTCCTCTCTAATCAGAATTCAAATTCACTGTCCACAAACACTAGTTATTTTTTCTTTCAACTATCACATTTATATAGATCCTGGAATAAAAAGTGATCACGACAGAAAGAGCCAAAGCAATTAAACGCATGAATAAGTTTACTAACAGTTTAAAAATTAAAAGAAAAATTAGGTATACTCACCAATGAGGATAAAATGATTTATGGAGCGGAATTGATGAGCACAAAATCACAGACAAGAGAAATGAACCCATCCTACATGTCACTTGAGACAAGATGGTCTGTAAATCGGGAAAATTGGGTAAAGTCCTCCGGAGAGAGCAGGAAGTTTTTATACGACAAGTCAACATTTGATAATAGATTTCTCTATTTAAATTATGTTTCATGTCTGAATGTAACTATTAATTTCTTTGTCACCTTCTGCATTAAGCCCGTTAGGTATCCCTTCCGCTATTATGACCACAATTTATAAAGGGCACTAGTGCCATTAATAGTGAGCTAATGAGTTTGGAATACCTCTATGTGAGGGACTCTAACAAAGGTATCCGATAGAGAATAAATCTTAGACACAGTGAGAATTGTGATTTGATGCTTCCATTCTGAAAGAAGTCAGAAAGGGAGCAAAAAGCAACCATTTTCTCTTGTTGAGCCCACTAAATCTCCACATCAAGATAACAAGGTAACAGCACAATAAGTTCTACTGAAGTCCTTTTGAGATCCATAAATAAGCTCTAAGACCTCTCTCTTTTTTATGGGTCATCAAAGGCTCATTACACTCGACAGAAATGAGAAATGTACCCTTCGTACCAAAATATAAGAAATTCAAATACTCCCAACAATTTCTTAACGTACTAACAACAACTAATTAAACCAATCACCTCAATGTAAATGGAATTTTAAATTAGCAAAACTAGTTTTGCATCATCCCTCAACCAAGCTTGTTTCGTACAAATCTATGAGAGGGCCTACTTGTAAGATTGCCATCACTCTCAATACATCTAAGATAAGATGGTAAATGCAAACTGGCTTGTCCAATCCGAATGGATAGATCCATTATGTTGGTGCCCTGTGATCTTCACCATCAGAGTTCATCACTACTAATGTTTCTTTGTGCTCTGCAATTAGGAAGGAAATACACCAAACATACCAGGAATGGCAAGGTAATCAATGAAGGAAATCAGAAGACAAGAACCAATCCGACCACACACTCTCACACTGTGATGCCAACATGTAAGAGAGGACAGAAAACGGGAGACAAGCATGCAGCATCAGCACACAGCACCTCTGACTGTATGGGATAGGCCAATTTGAAGGTTTAGGTCCTCGTATTGTCAGCATTGTATTCTATGCTCACCCACTGAATTTAGAGCAAGTTTTGACCAGCTCTTGATGCCATGTGTATAGATGTTGTTAACAAAGGTAGACAACAAGGATGCTGGAATTAACTTATTTATTCATAGGTAATTTATGTAACACATGCGTATTTAAAAATAGTAACTTATTTGCACAATCACAGCAATATTTCTCATTCTAAAACACTTGCAAAGAATCACATAGCAACCAATTTTATCTTAACAGTGTCAATATATTAAAAATATAAAGAGTTGACAAACTAAGGACTTGTTTAACTTGGTAAAACATATCCTATTTTCATTTCATGTTTTTCGAGATATTTACAACAATGCACCTGTTTTTCTTTACTTATAGTTTTTAAATATTCATACAAGAAATCACAAAAACAACATTTAAGAAAATAATCTTTAGTCATATACAATTTAGTAAAAAGTCAGCTCAAGCAGCTACCATTAGGATAAAGCATTTAATTTTATACACACAAATCATACCTAGAGTTCAAATGATGTGCAACAGCAAAGCCAATCCAGTTCATGCGATGATTTGACTTGAGTGTCAGAAGTTGTTGTCGTGTCTCAACAAAGCCAGTTAAATCTCGCATTTGAGCCTACCAGTGAGAAGTAAAAGCACGTTCACACTTAGTCAAAACACTTAATGCATTATAGAAGAGTTCACTGACTGCGAGTGCATCACATGAAAAGTGATACACAGTAAAATATCATTGAAAAGTATTTGTGTCTGTTTGAATTATAAAGAATTGTTTAACATCCATTTTCCAATTAGTTTTAGTTCAATGTGCAGCTTAGGTTCATCAGGAAATTGAGACAGTTTAATTACCCTTCTTCTGAACTGTATTTAGTATTAATATTAATATTAATTAAAATTAATCTGTTTATATAAACCATTTAACGAAGTGTGAATTGTCCAATCAAGAAATTCACTCAAAATCAGTTTCCTCTTATTTTTATCTCCAACTGCATCCTCAGACTCTTCAGTGATGTGACTAACATACATATCTACCTATGAGCTTCACCAAGAGTCATAAATGAACTTAGATTGGAAATTAGAGTATCATAAAAGTGTCATTTCTGGCAATCATGGTACTTTATGGGCAAAGTTCATGATAAACTTTACTTCACATCGATAATACCAATATGAAGCTTCGCATCTGTGATGAGAAAATCCTACCTGTAAAAGTGACAAGTCCCGCAATATTTCAATATTGTCAGGATCTATCTTCAATGCATTGCGATAGCACTTTATTGCCTCCCTGTATTCTCTGTGTGATCGATAAAGGAGACCATAAACATGCCAGCAAACATGACTTTTAAGGTCATTCTGCACCAGAAAAAAAACAGTAACCCTGAATCACATTACAAACTTTGACGGCAACATAGATGAATGGTACAAAATCAAAGGCAACCAACCTTCAATCCTTGGCGAACCAATTCGTATGCCTCGGACTTACGATCCATGCAATTCAACGTCAACCCCTTCATTGATAAAGTTTCTATCAACCAGAAGGAGGGAACAGACACATAAATAATAATAATAAAAAAAATCATTAAGAGATGGAGAGAGAACAACTTGGGTTAGGAAATAACATCAATTTTCGTCTTCATTTAAAGGAATAAGAAGAAAGTAAATATCCCCTGACCAGAAAGGAAAGGCACAGAAAAACAGGTACAAAAAAATTCTACCTCCATGGTCTGGGAATTTTTTCAAAATGGCATCGGCTGCTTTAAGGCCCTTTTTGTATTGTTTGGTTTCATAGGATTTCTGCAAGAATACAAACAAGGAAAATTAAGTCAGGCCCCACAGAAACAGGTAAACCCCAATCCCCAACACTCCCACAGTACCAACAGCACTTCCCTTGCTTGTAGAATTCCCAATAATCAAGATGATAAAAATCGAATTACACAAAGTAGTAAGCGCACATTTGTTTTTCACATTTAGAAAACCAAACACCAAAAAACACTGCTAACAGAAGTAATTCCATGGTATAGTCTGAGAGTTAGGTCATACAACAGATATTTATCTACAGAAAGTTCCTTCCACAGCTAGAAACAAGAACAACTCCCAACGTTTCCAAGTCAACGAATCCACTTTTCCCCTTCTACGTCAATAATCCTATCAACATTTATTCCACTGATGATTACGCCAGGCTATCAGTGCATGCATTGATAAAGACAGCCCCATGCATAAACCGGGTGAGAGAAAATCACGATTCCTTCCAGCTTCCAATAGCCGCAAGGGGAAAAGGAAATAAAAATACAGAGAATACAATAAGCTCAAAACCGCAGAGTTGGGGAAGTTTCAATCCCGCTCTAAATAAATCTCAGAAGAGCTGAAAAACAACACAGCTGTGAACCTGGCACATCAAAGTATCGCAGAACTACAACAAAACCTGAATGCTCTGATTATCATCGTTTAAATTTGAACAAAGCCTCTAGCCCACTGTCAGCAAACAAAGAGGCGTAAAAGAGTGCTAAGGATAACAAGAGAATCTAGGGTTTTCCAGATGGAGAAGTAGCAATCGTGGAAGCAGAAGAAAATGAGTGAGTTGGATCGAAGAAGGAGACGAAAGCATAAAATTAAAACGAGAACGGAAGCTTACAACAATAAGCTTGAAGAGGTTAGCCTCTCTCGGAGGAAGAGAAACACCCATTGTTGGAGGTTAACGGCAGCGGAAGGAGATAAAGGAGGTGGTGGATGGTGTCTGTGTGTATGCGTGCGAGCAATGCAGTGCAACGCCACGCAACCCTACTATCAAAAAGAAGAGAGGAAAACACTGTTGCTACGTTCTACTGTTTCTCCTTTTCCTTTTTCTATTTTTGTTTAATCCTAATTTTCACTGCACAAAGCAACAAAGAACTTGTGCCTGCGTGTCTCTTCTCTGCAGCCTGCACCCAACTTCCATACTCAAATTACTACTAGTACTTCACAATTACCATAATTGTCGGTTCGGGTCGGTCTACAATGGCCCATTCATCATATTTTTTGTTAATTTGGATCCATACTGCATACAAAACGGGTAAAATACAAAGTTTTATGTTTTATTTTGATTGATTAAAAACAGAAATCATAATGTTGTTTATAAATATGATGTGTGTAACATCCCAATAAATATATAACAAAAGCTATAATTTATTTTAGGTGTTAACATAAATAATAAAAAAGAACAGTGATAAATAAGCACTTTAGATGGATAAAAAATATGAAATATCATATTGAATTAAAATCGTACAATAACAAGAGCTAATATAATTTACAGGCTAAGACCGAACGGTCATAACATCAATCCAAGATCGAACGGTCAATTAACTAGGAAACTTATACCAAACGGTTTTACAAAACACTAAACCGAACGGTTTCACAGGAAATAAACTACCTAACTCTATTGACCAGACGATCCTATACTATCCTCAGGCACGCTATCTTCGGGCTGAGCGGTCTGTAAAACATCCTCCAACGAGTCTTCAATAACGCCTTTTGCTCACATCCAATGGATGATCATCACAGTGAAGAAAACAAACCGAACGGCCAAATATCGAACGACAATGTAAACAAAGACAGAAAAGATAAGGGTAAGCTTATGTAAATTTAATTAATCCAACTCACATACATTTTAACATCAAAACAATATGATCAACACAATCTCAAACGTGGAATCATCATACAAGTATATTAACTAAAAACCGAATGTTCAAACTATCATAACCGACCACTTAGACACTGCCCGGACTATATGAACCATGTAGCTCGACGTTTCTAGCATTCGGTGTGGTGTAGTAGTTGGCATAACTCATCAGCTGTCACCCGAGGTTAGTCCTACAACGATCATCTGGTCTTATGACCGTGGACCTCCTGCCATTCCCACGCATGAATAACCTTTCTCTACATGAGAAAGCGTCATCACGGAATATCAGGAACAAAACGACAGCAGAGTCTGACCATGTTTATACTTTACTAATCATCACCAATTATGAGACATTTATCCCTTAGAATTCTCTTACTTAACCAAATTCAACCAATTTGAACCAAGTACACACTATCACATTCATAAGAATAGAAAAAAGTTAAAGGGGATGACCGAATGGTCTAACACTGAGGAGAAAACTGATTATCAAGAAAACTTTAGTAAATGACCGAACGGTCGAACATTAAGAAGGACCGAGTATTATTCAAGGCCAAGTAAAACGAATATAATACAAATGATTTATGAACATAACCGAACGCTCAACAACTGATTTAAACTTTGGAGTAAACGAGTTCTCTTCAATAGACCGAGTGTCAGTACAAGACTGAACACTCTTTGGGGAAAACAAGTGTCAGTGTAAGACCGAACACTCTTTGGGAAACAAGTGTCAGTATAAGACCGAGCACTATAATGACCAAAGACTAGTCTATGACCGAGCTCTTCACATAACCGAACGTTCTTTGGATGAATAATAATAATATGAAACCGAATGCTTCATAAGTTAAGTGTCAGTCTAAGACCGAACACTTGTACGACCGAACGCTTAGTTTATGACCGAACGTTTTGAAACATACAATAAATATTAAAACCAAGAGGGAAAGACTCCCTTGACTTATATAAAAAAAAAGGACTATATTATGCAAACTAGGTATCCATCAATACAGGCATTACAAGGCCGATCGGTCATCAACTGATTCTCCGTAAAAGAGGATTCAGTCAAGACTGAACAGTTTAGGGGAGGACCGAACGGTCCTAATGACCTTCAATCACAGATTCCAAAATTTCTCTAAATTGAATACATTTACACTAAGTACAGAACCAAGATCAAACATATCATACAACAACATACAATATTTCAACATATCATTAAATCATCAAACATACCCACATTAAATCATGCATCCATACAAGTAAAGTAATCATAATTAAATCTTATAAGCTTCCCTTACCTCTAATTCCAGCTAAACTTCTAAGGTTCTTGACAGCAGCTACTTCTATAGTTTTAAAGGTCCAAAGTTTGATTACAATATAACGGGTTCAGAGAAATAGCTTAACATCCACATGCAAGCTCAAAGTGTGCGTGCATGCAAGAATACGAAGGAGCTTCAAGAGTCAGAAACACTAACCGGTTCACACGGAAATCTGATCGGTGCAAATTGAAGCTCTTGACAGCGGGAGTATTTAATCTGAAGAAAATATATGATCGGAGTATAAGAAGTGGTTAGAATTCTAGAGAGAAGGTTTGAAGGTTTAGAGAGAAGGATGAGAAAATGTTGTTTTTGGAAACTGAGTTTGAGGAAGAAGAAAGGTTGCATGCAGAAAGTGGTGCCAGTTTCAAAATCTCACTTTAAATATGACCACCAAAATGGACGCTCAGTCCACTCCTTACCTATCACATGGCTCTCACTGTCTGGAAATTTTCTTTCCCTCTGCTGCCACACGTTCATCGAGGACGGATAATTAAATGGGCTGACAGATTTGTCTCCCACTAACATGAGGAATTTGGAAGGGTGTGACAAGTGTACTCCATTAAAATGGAACACTAAATGGGGCGTGACAATGTGTATGCCTATAGTTATACTCATATATACACCTATATTTTTTTTCCCACTTTTACTCTTTTACATAGTATTTTTAAAATTAGTAACTATTTTTCAAATTTACTAAATTTCTTGTAATAAAAAAATATTTAACACAATATTACTTATAATATTTTTTATTTCAATAACTAAAATTTATTTTCTTTATAGTTATACCTATAATTATATATTTATTACTATATATCTTTAGTTGTATTTATACGCACGGCTTTGTTGTCTTATTACTATAAATTCTCTTATAATTTTATTATTTAAATTGTATATTCTTTTCTAAAATTAATTAATTGCCTATGATAAAATATATATATATATATATATATAGCTATTAATAAAGAGATATTTCATTTTGGTGTATGTTACTTTTTCTAATTTTACTTTTTAGTTACTCTTTTTTCGTACTAAAACAATTATCTAACCATTTTTAACTTTTTGAGTGATTGTTTGTTTATATTTAACTATTTTTTAAACTAAATTAATTACTTTAATATTTTATTTTTTAAATAATTTTTATTCAAATTTAACTATGAAATGGTTGACATTCTTTTGTAGGATATTGAATGAAAGATGATTATTCACTCTCACTAGTTAGGACAATAAACAACAAGTAATTAAATTATTTCATTTTTACAATAATGTATGTCATGTTTACATATATCATGACAATAATAGTACATGTCATGTTTGTATATACTATTCTTTAATAATAGATTCATCGTTTGCAAATTTTAAAAGACAACTAGGTGATATGCATTTTTTTTTTCATTATATAGAACAAAAATTGTATATTTTATTTATTTCTTTCGTGAAAAAAAAAAACTCATTATCAATTCATATTTACTACAACAACTGTATTTGTATGCATATTCTAAATTATTTATTTTCTTCCATTACACCGAACAAAATTTGTATATTTTTATTTGTTTTTTTTTTCATTACCAGAACAGAACAAAATTCATCACCAATTCATATTTATAACAACAATCATCTTTCTATACATCAAAATATATGTATCAATAAGGTTATTACTTTTTATTTTTTATTTTATACCTTTTGTATTTTTAATGTCTCATAAGTAAGTTATAATATTCAATTTTAATTTTTAGCTTTTTTAAAACACAACAAATTATTGGACCGTGTCTTCTACAAATTAAAAAGAATCATTTAAGGATAAATAATTATTTTTATTTACTTGTACTTCAACTCAATTGCTACAAAATATTTATGTTATTTGCACATATATTAACAAAAAATGTTTATTTTTTTATAAATGACATGAAAAGATGAAACATATACTCCTGGACATCAATATTTATTTGGTATTTCAATTAAATAAAAGTTTAAGGATGTAAACATAAGACACTTTCCGTTAATACTTTATTTTTTACATCATAAATGTGTGTTAAATATTTTTCACATTGTTAACTAATATCAATTTACTCTATATATCTACTTAATTAATTTATAAATACTAATAGCTTATGTTATTTAGACAAATATTTAGAAAATACAAACACGTAGACTACATGTAACGATACATATTTTTAGATTAAAATATAAAATAATCAAATAAAATAGTTTAAAGAATAAATATGTTACTACACACCTGTAAGATGTTATAATAATTTATTTAGTCTTTTATACTATAACTAATGTGTTGCTGTTAATATGTCATATGTACATTACTTTTGTTTTCAGCGTTTTAAAATTGAAAAGATTATGGGTCACGTGTTTTATAAAACTCATTTATAGTTATATTTTGACTTTTTAACAAAAATAGTATATTTCCTTTTTTTTCACAAAATATATGTCCACAATAAATATAAATTTATTTCATGTATTAACTTGTTAAATTACAATGTTATTACTTATTAATATAATAATGTTATATTATACATATTTAAAAAATACAAACACACTTCACGTCTATTTTCGATAATTATATATAAGGATAATTGTTTTAATAATTATTCCATAACTAGAAATGTTTCACTGTCTATTTTATTCTACTAAAATAAAGGATTTTGTTAATTATTTTAAAAAGTTTGCTAATTAGGAAACATCGTCGTTAAATGTACCAAATTTTAATTCATATATCATGATTCTAAATTTTAAAATTAAAAATATTTGAATGATTTGTTTTTTTTAAATTTTTTTTATTTTAAATTAAAAATAAAAATTATTAAAAGTCTTTTTTGTTATGAATAGAGATTTTTTTATGAACTAAAATTTGGTTACATAAGTTAACAAATTCTTTATTTTAATCATTAAATTTTTTATATATATTTTTTACAATTATCCATATTTATGTATCTATACTTACATTCAAAAATGATACCTTTTGTTTTGTTCACAATTTGTATTCCAATTTTATCTTTTATATTATTATTAGTAACTGGATTTTTAAAAAAATATAATTATTAACTGACTTTTTAAGAATAACCTCTATTTTAAAATATTTTGTATAAAGCTATCATAATTTTTTTTTTCTTTTATTATATGCAAGTTTTTTCTTATATAGTAACATTTAATCAATTTACATATATTATTAATTTATAATACAATACAAATATAAATATTTAAAAATTATGTGTACAGTCACACATTTATCTAGGCTAGTATATCTATCATCTCATTTAAATAGTATTACTATTATAAAAAAACTATCACATAGTCAATATTATAGAATAGTTAACAATAAAGAGAATATAAAGTTCTATTAAAATCATTTAAACATAACTATCAATCGAACTCCGTATACAGGTTCCTAAGCTCAAAACCATGTACAAGATTTGGTTCTCTAAATCAACCAAGGAAAATTCTAGCTAAACCAAATCAACTTCCTTTCTCCCCAAAAGAAACAAGTTCATTCAGAATTCACAAGTGGCCGATGTTAGAGGACAAAGTTTTGTATGCAAGGTCTATTTCTTGTTCTGTCATCTCAATTGTATCATCACTATCATACTCAACTGCATCAGAAGACATTGCATTTGTTCTTCCAGTTTTGCTCGTCTGTTCTTTATTTACCTTTGAATTTTTCTTCCTTTGATGATCTAAACTACTTAGTTCCTCCTCGTAAATTCGCTTACAATCCAAAGCCTGTCTGTGAAGATCTTCCTTTGACAATAAAGTCTTCTTGTTTCCAACTACATCCAACTTTGCAAGCTCCTCAACTACACGAGGCATGAACATCCAGTCCTCAGTTCCTTTTCGGATATCCTGGTCAAAGATAATAAGGCAATCACCATCAGCTGTGAAATATTTTCTTTTGATTTCATCCCTACTATAAAAGCACTGCAGTGAAACTAAAAGTAAGAGTAGTCATTATGGAACAGGCTTCAGGGAACAGTGTGAAGTCAAATATAATGGCAAGGTATAAAATTAAAGCATTAAACTAGAAACAAAACACACCATTCTAAGATCAAACCGTTAGTGGCTTAAATATGGAAATGTGTCATTGGGTGAGCTGATTCAATCAATTGATCAGCCAATTCCTATCTAAATGAAATTAGTCAGCGACGTTAGGTATTATCACTACCATAAAAACAAGAACAAAAGTTGCAGAGAAACTTAGAAGCACCCAAGAACATGTTGGATCGGAAACAAGTAGGAAATAGAAAATAGTAAGTACTACGGGTGTTAATGCAAGAGAAAATTGACATTTTTATGGTAATGTTTCCCAGTTAGCTAACTTCGTACCTCCTAAGATGGACAAAAACACAATTAATACTCAAATACCAGTGATCCTAGCCTTGTATGCATGTGAAAAGTGCATCCTTACAGGAAATTGATTGAATTTTAAATAAGGTAACTCTTTTCTTTATGCTTATTGTAACATATCTCTATGAAGAGGGGAGGCTTACTATGCTTTCTAACAGGTAAGAGTGATGCAAATTTTATGTACATTACCTGTTTTTCCTCTAGAGAACGAATTGCATCTTGCAAACAAGTTAGAATTCCCTCTGCAGCTATTTTTGTCACCTCACTTGGATCTGGCTGAAATGATTAACATAATTTAAAGTCATATAGTATATAGTATATATCTACAAAGCATAAGCAAAATTGAGAGAGGGTAGTGAAATACTATGATTTTCTAACAAATGAGTTTATTTTCAATGCAAACTTCAATTTTAGCACTTTAGTCTGATTCTATTCAAGTTCAGAATCTAAATAAGAATTTTGTAACCTCTAGAAGGAAACAAAAACTGAAAACACACAGAAAATGATGACCATAACCTTTTCTTCTTGACTTTCCAGCCACTGAATTGTTTTATTCAAGTCATCAATGGCCCACTCCTTCACTTCCGAAGGCTCAAAGCATTTCCTAGAAATATCAGTGCCTTTTCCCTGGAATACCACCAAACATAAAAGTCTATACTCTATAGCAGATTTAATTGTTTGCAGATGAAATAAAGGTTATTCAGACTCTCAAGTATGTGACTTATAAAACATCTTGTTAGACTTACCTTTGATTTTATGGAGGCTGTTGACTTTGAAGGCTGTTCTCCATCAACATGCTTTGGTGACTTTTTGGGTACAGATGGTATTTTGTCTGTAGTCACCAATAGTGGGGTTCACATAAAGATAAAATAGATGTGAAATTGGATGGAGATAGCAGTATTGGGGCAGGGGAAGGAGGTTGACAAGAACTACCTCATAAAGTAGTGTGTGTGTGTTCACACACACACAAGATGGATGTAAAAACAGCTTTAGAAAAACCAAAAGAAGTGTTTTAACTGTTGAGTATTTTCAGAAATAATTAGAAAAAGATAATATTATTTAAATCCTCAATAGATGATCGCAATGACTCTTGAAATTGCAATTTTGTTTCAAAATATATAATTTTATTTTTCGATTCACTTTCCTAGAAAAAGAGTAAAGATAACAAGATGCTTGTTGCAACTAGTGCAGTGTCAGTAAATAGTCAAAAAAAGATGCCCTCTAACTTAACGTTCTATACTATATACAATCACATAGCCAATTCTATCACCTTTATTGACTTCTCCTGAAACATTTCCTTTACGCCATGGTTTCCCAGCATGAAGAAGGTAATTGTCAATTTCAATCAGCTTCCTCTGGGTGTAACAATCTATTATCCAATCCTAATCCCAAAAACGAAGAAAAGAAAGGGTGCATCATTTAATACCAGGTAAGACTATCGTCCAAAAATACATATAAAGATTATACAACTAAGAGTTTGAGTGGCATGACAATAATTTCCCAACCAAAATTAAAATGTGTTAAAGTTCGATATCCCTTATATTTAACACTCAAGTAAAATAATGCTGACAAAATTAATGAAAAAGAAAAGGCATTGATTTGATTTAGCAATAGAAAACCTCTCGCAAACAAAATGTTTCAATTAGCACATTACATAGAAAATTGCTTCATACAAATCACGGCAAAGTTGCCTACAATCTTCAAACACTGTAATGAAGTCTAACAACACCACAAATTAACGGAATTACAGAAATTGACACTGAAATAAATGTTGACCTAAACGATAAAAAAAAGACTTAGAATTAAAGTTACTTCACGAACAAAGAAAAATGACCTTGAACATAAGATGCTCTTGCGTTCTCTTGATCATTAAATAACAGTTTATTTTAAATTATGAGTTTATCAATAAGCATGAATTAACACCAGATATCTTAACTCCTTTATAAATGGAGGCATAAAAATGACACCTAGAAAAGCATAGAATTGAACATAAACAGTATTTTGAATAATATTGACATTCACGTTTAAACAAAACAAGGAAAAGGGAAAACAATGAAAACCTTGGATACAATGGTTCCGCAATCAGCTTCAACTTGTCTAAACTTAGGGGTGTTTGGAAATGCACACACCAAGAGAGTGCAATCAGAGTTCCAATCAGGCTGATATTGTGCCCCCATTTCCATTGCTCGTGACCTCAACATGCCCCTCTCCGGATTCACAAACCCTGAGAGCACAAAAACCACCCCTTCCTGTCCAAAAACCGGTTAAATTAATGAGTCCCTCAATAAACATTCGAAAATAGCAATGCAAGCAAAGCCAAAGCTCACCAGAAGTTTATTGAAGCTTCTAAACTCCAAACTTGAGGCAGAAGATTTTCCAACATTCTCATTTTGAACTTTGCCCATCTTGGGTGCCTCACCCTCATTGGATTTCTCACCTTTGCCGTCGAAAGTTGGTTTCTTCTCACTGTTTTCTCCCTTGTTCTCCTTTGAACACGTCCACGATGGCAGGCTCCGCTTGGAACCGCTGTCGTTGGCACTTCTTTTAGCACCAGACATAGTAGAAGAGCTAACTATGCGGAGTGTACCAAAAACACCAAATTCAAAAAACACCGAAGTTTTAGTGAAGAAACCTGCATTTGGGGTCAGAATAAAAATCGTAAATTGATCAGAAACTTCATCGGTGAACATGGAAGAGAATTTGAATGTGCGTGCGTATTGAGATGAATAAAGAAATAAATATTGGGAGACAAATGAATCAACAAAAAAAAAAAAAATAACGATAATACTCTTCGCTTCCTCCTCGTCTCACTTTTGTTACTGTGCTTTTGCTGTTAGGGTTGCTTATGTGCTGGGCTGAAGGTGCAAAGAAGGTGGTTTAGATGCAAAGCGTAATCATTAGTTTATAATTATTACCAAATACGATATCATAAAGGTGGACGTGCCGGAGTGGTTATCGGGCATGACTAGAAATCATGTGGGCTTTGCCCGCGCAGGTTCGAATCCTGCCGTTCACGTTTTTTTATAATTTTTGGACTCCCGCTCACTCTTTTGTTTTTACATTTTTGAATAACAAGAAATTTAAAAATTGTTTGAAGTAAAAATAATATTACTCTTTATTATTTAGTTATTTTATAGGGAGTAGGAGCTGCTCCCGCTCACTCTGTTGTTTTCAATTTTTGAATCAAAAGAAACAAACCAAAACACGAATCTAGGGTTTTGTTGTTCGATTCTCCGAAACCAATATGCATGCGAACGTTAATGGAGAAAGAAGGTGATGCAGCAGTGGATCCTCTCGCCAACTATTGGGGACTTTCCCTCTTTACTTTGCCATCTCTTCTTCCACCTTCCCAACCCTACAACTCAGACTTAGATCTTCAAACCATCCACACTCACCTCAAATCCATGGTGAGTACTTGTCATAATCCTTTTTCCTCCTCTATCGTTTCAAAGTAATTAAGTTCTGTTTAGCTTTAATTGAAGCATTGTCTTCCATTTCATGCTACTGTGTTTGCCACAGGCCTTGCGGAGTCCCGCGAAACTGGTGCAGGGAGCCAAGTCTGTTTTGGATGATAACCGTAATCTGTTCGGCTCTGAGATGACGCAAGACTCAATTTTTCAAACAACAAATGGTGCAGGAGAGGATGGAGATTTTCGTCGACAACAGAGACCTGGGTTGGGGCTCAAACGTCCACGCTTCTCTATGAAGCCAACTAAAAAGTAAGGCTTATATAACCCGGACCACCATTCTATCTGTGAATGTCTTTTACAGTTGTTTTTTGTTGACTTGGTTTTTTGTAACAGGCCCTCTGTTGAGAGTTTGCTTCCAACTTTGGACCTTGATAGCTTGAAAGATCCGGCGGAATTCTTCTTGGCCCATGAACGGTTGGAAAGTAAGTTTGTGTTTGTTTTTTGTTTCTCTTTCTGTGAACGAGATTCACTTCCCCGTGGCTTGTTCTTGGTCTTATTGGGTTTGGATTTGGTGGGTAGATGCAAAAAGAGAAATACAGAAGCAGCTGGGTGATGCCTCGTTTGAGTCTGATCAAGATAGCTTGTCTACTAGACCACGACAACGTCGACCTGGGCTTTTGGGGAAGGATCAATTGTACCCTCTCATAATACTACGATAATCAGCCTACATTGTGTTCTTTGTGATGTTTGTATTTTTTATCTGAGTTTAACTCGACCTTAATTTCTTATGGCCAGGCCAATCAGATACAAGCATCGGTATCCCAGAGAAACCTCTGAAAGTGTTCTGTCCTCCCAGGATACGCTTGGGTCTCAGACTCTTGATCCCGTGGCCGAGAAAACTGACATAGATGAAGCCTATATGCTATCCTCGAAACAAGAAGTAATGAGTGAGTGAATGCTACTCTATTCTACTATTTGAGTGTGCTGGCGGGCCTGATTTTTTTTTTCCTCTAAAATTGGACTTTCAGTGCTCTTTACTTCCCGCTTTTTTCAGTTCTTCAAACATTATTTACTTTTTCTCCAGATTCATCTGCTACTAAAGGGAACAAGCTCGATGAATTGTTGGATGGATTGCTTTCATGCAATTCTGAGGATCTAGAGGGGGATGGGGCAATTAGCCTTTTGCAGGAGAGGTTACAGATCAAACCCGTAGCTGTAGATAAATTTTCTATTCCGATCTTCCCAGATAGCCAAGTGACTGTTCTGAAATCATTGCAAGGGAACAAGTCAAAGCCAAGGAAGGCTTTATCCGACATAGATAACTTGTTGAAAGGAATGAATACGAATAAGAAGACACCATCTAAAAAGTCTGCACAGTTCCCTGTGCAGCAATTATCTTCACCCACCCCTCCAAGAAGTCCATTTGCTTCAGTCTTGTCACTGCAGAAGCACATTTCAAGGTCAAGGCAATCAATGGATCCTTTTTCACTTAATGAAATTGGTATGGAAAAATCAGAACTCAATCTTGTTCCTAGGGGGCCGAATGAGTTGAAGGCTCACATGATTGAAGATGTTGTTAGAGTTGGTAAGATCAGTACAGTTTTGGACACAGACAAAAATTACACCAATACATCTGGAAATCCAAAGGAAGACAATTCTAGAAAATCACTGAATGAACTGAATGCGTCCTCAACTCAAGATATAATTGTAGTTGGTGGGACAAGCGAGGCTAATGAAACTGTCAGTAATGGTACCAGTACATCTCATAAGTTCATAGAGGGTAATTCAAGGGAACCTCTGTTCGACGTTGATATTGACTCAAGTGAACTTCATTTTGACATAGATGTTGGAGGCAGTGGAATGGGCAAAATGGTTGGCACTGAGGACAGGTCGAACATTGAGCCAAACATGATCGAAGATTTTGTTGCTGTTGACCAGACAAGAACAGTTTTGGATACAGACATAAATTGCACCCGTGCTTCTGATATTTCCAAGGAAGAGAGTTCTGAGAAGTCAACAAATGAACTGATTGTGTCCTCAATTGAAGATATAACTGCAGTTAGTGGGACAAGTTTGGCTGAGGACACTGCCAGAAATTGTACAAGTACTCCTCAAAAGTCCATTGAGGATAATTCAAGGGAACCCAAGTCTGTTAAAAGTGTCGATTCATATGAACCTCTTGTTCACATGGATGTAGATGTTGGAGGCAGTGATATGGGCGAAAGGGTTTTGGATGACATTGAGGAAAGTTTGGATATTGATGCACACATGGTTGAAGATGTCGTTGCTGCAATCAAGACAAGTACAGTATTGGAGACAGACATAAATGTTAAAAGCAGTTGTATGGGTGAAAGGGTTATGCATGAGGCAAATGAAACCTGTCAATCCAAGGACAAGGTATGTTTCATTTGAAAAAAAGTAGTGTCGTAAATTTTAGTTGTTGGCTAATGCAGAGTTTTAACAATGAAAATCTTAATCAATCTGTTGTGTTCTGATTGACACAGGCAGGAAATATGCTGGCATTTACAACTTCCACTCAAAGCGATGATAAAAATCTTAACATGGACAGTCCACTAGGTATGTATACATTCACATGCTTCTGAGTTATGTTCAGAATAAATAACTGAAAGTAGAATACTTGAACACTTTCAGAATGTATTTTCCTGCAAAGTGCTTCATTTTGCATTATTAGGAAATTAAAAGAAAACAGAACAATGGCAATTGATTTGTACATTGGCACCACTGTCATATACAAGGGTAGTTTATTCCCTTGAAAACCCGTTGGCTTAGGATATGCATGCTAAAAGGCTATACAGATTTATTTGAACCTGCATCTCTTGAGTAATTCTGCGCATGCATTAATGCTTCTTTTGAAGACTGAAGCTATATTATAATCTTTGTTGCTGATATGATGTCATGTTCCTGCTCACTGCTCAGAGTGCAGTTATATTTGATCATTTGGTGATGAATTTGATATCTTTCTTACTATTTACTTAAATGTAATAGATTTGTGAATAGAAAAACCAACACTGGAGTTTCCAGAACATGCAATATAGAAGTACTTTAAGATATTGTTTAACCCTCTTTTCTGTTGTCTTCTTAAAAGAAGTTTAGAGCAGAGAGCAGGCTAAGCACAGTCATAGAAAATCTTTCATTATCAAATGTAGTTTTTTAATAAACATGCCTGAAAATAGTAGTTCTATAGAGGCCATTTGAACGAGCTTATACTTTTAGTGAATGCAAAGCCCGAAAAAACTGTGCCAAAACATATATTATCTCAATGACATCGCTTGATCCTAGTAGTTTACCCCTCTCCCAGTAATTCATATAACAGTGTCCTGAACTCTCCTCTTAAGTTTCCCTTTGATCTGTGAAATCAGCAGAAAATATTGCTTTAAACCAACGTTAATGTACCGTACCTTCCACTATACTAACTTTGTTGTGGTTTGCCTTAGCTGATCAATCTGATCCTGCTGGATGTCAAGCCAATGCTGTGGATAAACGAGCCAGAAGAACAGAAGATGATCAATCCAATCCCACTGGATATCAAGCCAATATTCTACAGGTTACTAGATATGTCCATTTCTTTTTTAATGTTTCTCAGTGTTTAAACCACCTGTGTCATAATTCAATCATTTTATCATGTATCAGCAATTTAAATGGCGAAAATAGATATGGGGCCAATCAAGGTGCTTTAAACAGAAAAATTAGCTATACAACTAATTTGTTCAATATTGTTTAATATTTATAAATTTATAAATGACATAAAAAGATAAGAGATGCATAATGTGATAGAGAGAGATAGAGAGGATCAGTGAATTGTTAATACGTGTGGTCAAAATTTTGTTAGGAATAATTTACCATACTTTGAATGTGATAAAGCGTAATTTGTTCGATCACTGGGTGAAAGGCAATCACACTTGATTATCCACGCACTTTCAATTTCCTAACTCTATCCTACTAGAAAAGTGTAAAATTAAGTTTACCATACAATTCAGATAGTAAACATTCGGTGTGGAATTGAATTGTATTTAGAAATTTACAAATATTCGTGTTTAAAACTGGTTAGTTTAGGATAAGCCGCCCTGACACGATTCCACACAAGTCTGATTAATCACTATATCAAAATTTTACCCTAGTTGCTTTTTAAGGAATTGACTGTGACTTCTTTCGCAGGAAAAGACAGATGCTTCTATGCAGCCTGTTAAAAAACAAAGGAGAGTTAAATCGCGTGCGCAAACAAATGTTTCCAAACGGAAAAGCCTTGCAGGTTTTTACTTGTCATTTATCCCATCCATTTATTTTCAAGATTTCATTTTGTTGTTAAATAATTAATCTTTGTTCCAGCTTCCGGTACATCATGGAATTCTGGATTAAGGAGAAGCACCAGGATCAGGACAAGGCCATTGGAATACTGGAAAGGGGAAAGACCGGTATATGGTCGCGTACACCAAAGTAAGTAAAACCATATTGCTCTATCAGTATTGTTGACTACACTGTTATATAACAACAACTATTATTCCGTATTGATAACTTTTGGTTGAAGGGTAATAGTAGCTTAAATTCTGCCATTTAAGTTGTAGTTTCTTCTGTTTTATCAAATTCAACTTTGGTTGTGATGTTTTTTATTCTCGATACAGGATTGAAAGAATTTTACCTGTCATGTTTGCAGGTTTGGCTACTGTCATTGGGGTGAAGTGCATCTCTCCAGGAAGTGATGGAAAACCGACTATGAAAGTGAAGTCTTATGTATCAGATCAGCACAAAGAGCTTTTTGAGTTGGCATCTTTATATTGAACATAAAACAAGTTCCTTGGATTTGTTCTGTACATCGATTCTAATCACATCATTGTCTGTAGCTATAGTCAGTAAAACGGCAAGACAACTAAAGTGACAGTAGTTAATTGTGTTAAGTACCTTATGTTGTTATTTAGTCAACATATTAATCCAGGTCTTAATTAATACCAACAGCAAAAAGAAATGAAATTTGTGAAAGTAAAAAAAGTATTAATTAAATTAGTTCATGCACTTAAAAGTAATCGTTATAAATTAAAGGAGAATAATAGCAAAGGCAGGTATAAAACCGAACTTGTTTACTGTATTAGCTCCAAAAGGTCAAACAAACTAATTAAATTAACAGAAATTCCTATATAATGCAATCAGAATAACGGTAAAAGTATGTAGCGTATTGATTCAGTTTTGGTATATTAACCCTAAAATGTCAAACAAGCAAATGAATTGGTTCACTTTTCAAAACTTAGATCTTATCAAAACTTAACTAGTAAGCGAATTTTGATTGGTCTGGATGTTATATTCATTTGCCAAACGGATAAAAGCATTTTATTTTCTTATATGATGGTATTAATATCCATCATTCATCATCGGAAATAATAAATCATTTTATTAGAAATTTTAAACGCATAAAAATAATATTTTTTTCTTTATTTTACATAAAAAATATTCTCTTTTGATATTTATCTTGTAAACAAAAGAGAAATATTTCGGATGGTTGAATTAAACACTCGTAATTAGAATGCAGCTTTACTAATCGGAGAAAATTAAAGTATAATTTCATTAAGTATTCTTAGCATAAACTTTTAAGTTTACAACTTTCATTACGAACATTATTGACAAGAAATTTCAATTTTGACAAAAAGAAAACATTAAAATACAAAGAAATAAAGTTGAATTCTATCCATAACACTAAACTCGAAGAATAGCTAAACGTAACCAATTTGAGTACATTTTATTAATTTATATTGCAATAGAATGAGTCCAGGGACTTACCAATCAAATTGAAAAGTAAAATGATGTTGAAAAATGGTCTATTTTCAAACATCAATAGTTTCTAACTCATTCTACATTCTTCTGAAACTATAATTTGTGGCTAAGAAAATACGTAAGTCAGAAATTGCTCAATCACAGAAATTTGATACCATTTTAGTACATATTTTCAACCTCCACTTGTCAGAATCAACGTGAACTCTACTCCATGCACTCAAAAAGTTCTTTGTTATTTTTTCTCAAAAATACTTCAACAAATACAATTTTTTTATATTTATTTAACGCATCATTTTTTTTACTTTTTTTTAATAATTATTTTATTTTTGTAACGTGTGTATCACTTTATCGTTACTTTTTGACAAATTCAGTTCTTGAGGTTTAAAACTCTTGTTAATTATCAATACAAAAAAAATAACACGAAGTTTTATTGTAAAACTTTTCTACATCATATAATTTATTTTAACATTTTTATCTGGTGTGAAAATATAAAAAATTATGTAAAAATATTTTATTTATTTATTCATCTATTTGGTTAGATTGAAATTAGTAATTAATTGTAACGTATACATCACACATGTGTTTACAGTGGCTGGATTAGCCTAACTTTTAAGATAGAGTTGAACTATAAAAATATGTATATGCTTCAATTATCTCGCTATCACCTTCAAAGCCTTCTACATGTGGGGTTAGTTCCACCTCTAATTTAATATTTAATAAGCAAAAGTTGTCGATGAGAGTGTCTACCAGAATAGTTATTTGTTGAAAGCTATCCTAAAGGAATAGAATTATTGTCTGTTTAAATTAATGTTTTCTCAAAATAAATATCAATTCATTATTGTGGTTTAAGAGTATAGAGAATTAATTCTCTTACTATTTCACCACAATAAAATTCATAGATAGAAATAAAACTAATGCAAAAATTATAACAGATTTCTAGATTTCTAAATTTTTATTATTAATGAGAATTTTTGTTAGAATTATAATTGTTATTATTAATGAATATTTTTATTAGTAATAGATGTTTTGATAAATTTAAATTTTTTATTAGTAAAATTTGTTAGAAATTAAATGATTTACTAATCTATTGATAAAATGAGCGTTGAAGTTTTTGTTTAGATTTTGTTTATCCATAATTATTATTATTTTAAATATTGTTGGTAATTTTATTGATGATTGATTTTTTTTTTAATTTGGTGGTAATTGATTTTTTTTTTAAATTGGTTAATAATTTTGTGTGTAAAATGGATATCCTATTTTTTGTTATAACTTGTGAAATTTTACTATAAATAAATTATTGGATATGAGTGAGACAAATAAAATGTTAAAAATAATAACGAAAAAGGAACTAGAGACGACATTTCTTTATCGTCATTCTCTTGTAAAAAAGTTTGTTTTATTGGAAAAACATTGTAATTACCATAAATTTGTCCACTAATAATTCTACTATTTTTTTTCCTTAGTGAATTGCTTTTTAGTTTTAACACCAAAGCAACTACATGTAAGTAAAAGTCTTAAATGATATTTTGGTCCTTATTTTCTTTTATTTTATTTAATGTAGCTTATATTTTTTTCGCGAGTTCAACATGGCTATTTTAGTAAATTTTGTTCAATTTGATTATTTTTTATAATGTTGTTTAAATTATTAATAGAAGAGTGTACAAAATGATACCGTTTGAATGAATTGTGTATTTTTTTTGCTTATGTGACCTATTATACACTGAGTGACTTAGGATTATATGTTTATTTTATTTTGAAACTGAAGGGAAATAGGGTTTGGGAATTGCCTATGGGTTTTTTCATAGATTGAAAATTGATTTTTGGAAACTTTTATATATCTAAAATATACAAGTTTGATGAAATGAATGGATTGAATGATTTGATGTCCTAGATTTATTCTCGTGTTTATCTGCATTTCCACACAATATAACACATTCCTTCTTTCATTCACGACTTAATAACCATTTTTAAAAATTAACCTCTGGTTGAACGAGCATACACGTTTGTTGAGTAAGAATAAACTTTTGTTTCACTTTTAACTTATCTTTCTCACTGAGCGAACGAGTTGTGACTGAACAAAAAGGTCCTGATGGCAATTTTCCAATCCTTTTTAAATTTCAATCTTTTTCCATAATAATCTAAAAAAATAACATTATATTTAACTTGAAATAAATAGAAAAACTTACATATTCCCATATGAGAAAAACACATAATACATAAATAAATGCAACTTTAAGGTTAAAAACAATAATAAATAATAAGTATTTAATCACACTTATCAACCGTCCGTGTCCACTTTTATTTATAATTACATCTGAATAATTTATGTGCATAATCATAAATTGTTCTAGTCCTTAAATGAACCGTTTATTTGAACTAATATCATTACCTTTGTCCTACGAGTTTTAAATATTGAAACTTTTGTATTCCATTTTGTGACAGCTTGAGTACATATATCTCTATCTTTCAATTTGGATTTTCTTTTATCGACCTATTTAAGGTATCACTCAATCACTTAATATTCATTATTAATGTTGAACTTTTTTGTTGCAACTATATACATCACAAATTTTCTCATCTGCCAAATATTACATAAAGACAAATATGCACAATAAGTTATCCATTGACACATTCGTTAGGCCCATGCATTTGATTCTAATAATCTTTCGTTTATAATTTTTAACGAACTTCAAATTTAAACAATGTAATAAAAAAAGAAATTAAACAAAATTCATAAAAAATAAGAATCACATTAAAAAAATTGATCACATTGAACACGAAAATAAGAACAGTAAAACATAGAAATGGGTCTGTTCTGAACATAACATAAATACTGACACTGTTGTAATTAATTTTAATATGGGAAGAATCCGAACCTCGTGGATCTGAATCTGGTGTTATCTTTAATGGATCGGGTTTTATCTGTTAAAAAAGTAGCAGCATGGGACCATGGTGAATCACATGACAGAAAAGCTTCTAGAAGGAAAGATGACTCATGATAATGTTAATGTCATGGCTGATTTGGAATGAGGACGGTGGTCACATGACAGCAATGCTTCTGGAAGAACGCTCTCAATAATTCATATCAACTACTGTTCCTTTTCCATGGCCTCCAAATAAAAACTATAATCAATATGTTTTCTGTAATATCTCAAATTTAATTTCCCACGACAATGAACTGCAATGTTTCTGCATCAAATTTTCCATCTTTGGCACTCGTGCTTTGAACTTTTCACCTTTGAACTGTTCTTCCCACAAAACTTCCACTTTCGTGTAATAATTGTTTCAAATAATTAAGGACTTTTTTTCTCTGCAATAACCATCTCCATCATCGCATGTCTCACAAATCCCACACTTCAAATTTCATTCTTATCTTTTCGTTAACAGTACATAAATATCTATAAAACTATACAAAATATGAGTCTCAATACCTCAAAAATTAACATAACTATTCCAAAAATAATTATTTTTTAAGTATTTAATTGATAGAAACAACATGGAGACAATTATCTATGAGATTAACATTACTTTCAATCAATCTTTTAATGAACGTTAACTTTCTTAATGTTGAACAATAATTAACATTACGCGACGACAAAACTGGTACGTTGCAGACGTTGTCTGGAACGCGTTTAATAAAGAAGGTATTAAAAAAAAACAGTGTGCAATGTCTTGTCTGTTTTCTGGTTTACTTTCAAAATTTGCCATTTGCAGATATTAATGTGTTTGATGTGATTTTTCGTTTGAAATGCGACGTGAACCTTACTGGTTGGAACTTAAATGTGGACAAAAAAGTTATCAATGGAATGAAGCAACTTAAGCAGGAAGTGTTCATGGAAGCTAAAGGTCAAATTTCACTCCATTTGTCGGTGAAAGCATGAAGCTTTGATCTTGAAATGAGAAAAGTTAAAAAGCTTGAGAAGTGGGTCATTGTGGGTAGGGTCCATTGCATGAATAAAGATCCTTCCCTTCCTTCAAAATGCTGTGGGAAACTAAAAATAAAGAGATAAGTTCATCCATCGTTTTGAACCATAGAGCAAGCAAACCAATCCTATCCTATCACTTTCGTTGAAATCTCGGAACTGCAGTTATCAAACACAATTAGGGTTTCTTTTCGATTGGGATGAGGTCGAAAGAGTCAGAAAAAATAAGAAATTTAAATATATATATATATTAGTAATTAATTATGTTAAAAAGAAATCATTCATTATGTATATATGCATAATTAATGTGTTGTATATGTATACATAGTATGTTGTAATACACATAATCAAATTTGTATAAAAACAAAGAAAGTTATGTTGTAATTTTTATCTTAAATGTTATGAATATTATGAGATGAAATTATTTATCATATTTTGTAGTGTCAAACAAAAAGTGGTAAAAATTTATTTAAAAAAACATGTATAATTATTTAATTAAACAAACACAATACATTTAAGTAAGTCAAGATTTGATTTTTTATTCGTTTATCAAACGTATCAAATTTTGATAATATTTTTTAAAAGAAACATTGAAATATCTGAAACAAGTCAAATTTCATTGATCATAGTTGAAATAAACTTAAACCTATTTCTTAATCTGAAATTAAAGCTTATTATGATCAAATTTGTTAAATTATCTTATCATTAATATAATAAATTATGTTAAAGATTTTATATTAATTAAAAAAAATCAAATATTATATTATATAAATAAGAATAAATCTCACTTTTAGGTTTATATTAATTTATAGAAAAAATTATAAATCATAGTATTAAAAAATTCCTTACGCTTTATCTTGGAAAAAACAGAAAGACGTTAATTCAGCAGTGATGTGCGAAAAAAAAAGTATGCAAAGTTTGTAGACAGAAGAAATAAAAAGGCAATTATGAGAGTGAGAAGAGTGATACTGAAATGACATTACAGCATTATCCTTTCGGTTTGGATTTTAGTTTTGCCTCAAAACTTCATTTCTCTCTTATCTCAACTGGTCCCTCTTTCCTTTTCGATTTATACTTTTTCCAAAATTTATTAATATATATTTATATTTATTTCACACGATATAAAAATAAAATAAAAAATAAATTTTTATTTTTTCAAACAAAAAAAGATAAAAAATATGTATATATCACGAATTATTTCATAAACGTAAATTACAATTAACGAATGATATTATATTTAGGGAAAGATGTTTAATTTAAATATGTTAAAGTAGAAGTTATTAAAAAACTATAAATACATTAAATTTAAGGAAAGTATCCCTCATTTATTACTAATTATCAATATACAAATATACAAAAATTTCGACTAGTTTAAGGATTGAAGTGTTTTTTCGAATCATATCCTTTTCATCAAACAAGTATTAGAAAACAATACCTCAATCACATAAGATAAATATTCTCTAAGAACACATAAAAGTAAGAAGAGTGGTCTTCTGTGGTTATTTCAACTTTTATATAAACATATAATTTTATATTGACAACGTATTAATTATGGAGTTTCTTTGGATACTGAGTAAAATAAATAAATAAATGTTTTCATAATAAAAGATGTTATATGTATATATTATATTGAAATTATTAACTTAATATTTAAAAAGCTTTAAAAATTTTGCAGGAAACAAATTGAGTTTTAAATAATTAGTTTTATGACTATATGTTAAATGTATTATTTTCTTCCCATATTTGAACCATTTTCAATAATACTAGAAAAATTGGTATGACTTGAAAGTTTTGCAGCATAAATGTATTATTCTATATCAATTTTAATGTTTATACTAAATCTTTTAGATATACGCTCAAGTAATTTCTAACATTTTCACAATTTCGTTTCTGAAATTGTTTCAATAGTTACGTTGTCGGTTTTTGCTTTTCTTCAAACTATTTAGAAGGGTATACGGAAACCAGAGCAATAATATTAAATATACAATAAATGTGATGATTTATTTCTTATTTTTGACTTCTTATTTATAATTTTAAATATGAACAGATTAGTGAGGTTTTAATCTTAATCAAATTTTTAACTAAAAGAGTTTCATTTCATTTTTATAGTTTTTTTGTTCTATTTTAAATAAAAATAATCGTAGAAACAAAATTATATTACATAGAAGCAATTTATAATTATATTAATAATATTCTTATAAAAAATAACATGACTTTTCCAGAAAAGACTCGCATGAGAAAACTTATCTTACATTATTTTGGTACTTGAGAGAAAAATTGAAAAAGAAAAATAATTTAATTTTTAAGATTTTTATCGTAGTTATTTTTTTATTTCTGAGAGAGGAGCCATTGATTTTTTTTTGGGTGTTATAGAGGAAAGTTATTTTAATTTTATTACATTATTTTTTATTGTTTATTCTATTTTTATTTTACACGTGAATTTTTGTGTTGTTATATAGTCCTAACATTTTCATCAGTAAAAGATGGTATTTTTACCACCTTTATTTCCTCAGTTATAAAATGGATGTTTGGAAATTTGTTTCATTATATCCAATAATCATTTAGAAATTGAAATATATATTACTTAAACAGTTAAAACAAATAATAATTTAAATACATTTTTTCTCGTAATTTTTGAAACACATTTTATAAACAAGGTTTAATATCTACTTTGGTCTCTCTTTTCGGTGGTTTGTTCAAAGTGGTCCTCCCTTTTTAAAAAAGTTCACTAAAGTCCTACTTTTTGCAAAAACTGTGGATGTTAGTATTTTTTACTAACGGAGTTAATTCTAACGTGAAATTTAGTGAAGTTAGGGTTGAAATAAAATTTGAATTTGGGGTAATTAATTCTGACTATCTCTAATTACTCCCAAATTGGGAATTTCCATTCTCAAAAATCAAATGTAAAAACTTTTCTCCTTCCTTGTGTCGCCACCCTCATGATCACCGCCAGCCGCAGTAGAAACCACCATAAAAATTCAATCTAAAAATGAAAATCCCAACCCCTCCAGTCACAACACCAGAAAAATCAAGAATAAAAACCCCAAAGGAAAATTTTCCAATTTCAGAAACCCTAAAATCAAACTCCTAAGTTTCCAATTTGTGACCATCAAGAACCACAATCGCGAAAAACAAAGGAAAAAAAGAATTCCAAAACCCCAATCGAAACCCTAGTCACGAAGTCATCGTTGTCCTTGTCAACCACCGTGTTAATGTCATCGCCATCTTCGTTGTCACTATCTCACATCCCCTTTGCATTAGAAAACAACATAAACAAGAGGAAGAAGAAGGATTCCCTGCAGGTCGAACCAACACGCGAAAATGGAAGGAAGAAGTGTGCCTCCGCAACACTATCGCTCTCACCACAAAGAGGCCACTACCTCTGCACGCGTCACAGAGCCTCTGTTTCCCAACTTTTGATTTCTGAGAATGGGAAATTCCCAATTTGGGAGTAATTAGGGATAGTCAGAATTAATACCCCAAATTCAAATTTTATTTCAACCCTGACTTCACTAAATTTCACGTCAGAATTATTTATTTATTTTTACACATATAATGAAGTCACAGTGCCAGCACAATCAAAACATTACAACAAGTCATCAAATATTTGCCAGCTCGTTAGTAAAATTAATGTTGTTGTTAGCAAAAAGGACTAACTTCTACACTTTTTTGCAAAAAGTAGAACTTTAGTGAACTTTTTAAAAAAAGAAGAACTACTTTGAACAAACCCCTTAAAAAGAGAGACCAAAATAAATATTAAACCTATAAACAATAATAATCGATTCTGAAAAGACTATCTTAATGGATCTAAAATCGAAATATTAATCTCCTAGATGAAAAATCATTCTAAAAACTAAACTTTATTTTCTTAATTTTCTATTGAAGATTTATTTCGTAACAGTTAAAGTTGAAATAGATAATATATAATGTATTTAGTAAAATATGTTTATGAAAATAAAATGAATGGTATTAAATAACATTACTATCACTTATAATATATAGTATATGGTACTGTATATGTTTTTTTTTAAATAATTAAGCTCAGAATTATTCGAAATTATACCATTGCAATATAAAGAAAATAAAACAGTATTTTATTTTATTTTTATACATTATCTGAGGATTAGAGAAAGATAAGCAACTCTGATATCGATGACAAGACTATGGTTGTTTTATAAGATGTGTATAAATTAAATTAATATGTATTTAAAGTAAAATTATACTTGAATTTGATTTTGTAATTAAATTTTTATTTCATTTCAAATTTCTTTGAAATGATCTATTTTGACTATAATGGTTGTTTTTTTTTTCTGTATTATTAAAATATAATATTAGTTCAACCCACATAATAAACTTAGTCAACGGAAGTGTTTTCATCTTAAAGTGAAAATTCTGTGGTAAGTAGAGCTTAAAAATATAAGTAAACTGAAGAGAAACTGGGCCATGGTACACCAAACTATTATCTATTACATTAATGGAAAGTAATAGCTAGTTTTCATTCTTTAGTAAACTATTTCATTCAATATACAATTTTTGTTTATATTCTTCTACGCGTATCCTTAATTTTACACAAAATGTATAAAAGAAGAAGAAAAATGGCATCCTAAATTACAAAATATATTAATGTAAAAGTTAAAATAGTTCAATAGATAATTAAATTAAATTGAGTTTAAAAATGAATAGAAGCAATAAATTAATTTCAAATGGTTTAAAGTAAAAAACAAAAAACAAATAATTCAAAGTTGTTTTAAATAGATTGGTTGGAACTACGAAACTTATCAAGTGAATGGGTATTTATTTAACATGATTGTTGCTTTCAATGCTATCTGACCCCTACTTTTTCTGTTTGCCAGTTGCCGGTTAAAACCTTCTAGAACATGGATGATATTTTTTGCTATTTTATTCTTTAAAATATAATTTTAAATTTAAAAATAATTTTCTGGCACTGTTTAGATGACCTGGAGATGGAGAAGAATGTTATAAAAAAAAAAACAGTAAACAGTAAAGATGTATTTTTTTAATGTGTTGAAGAGAAAAATCAAGCGGCGTTGGTTGTGATTGGAAGCAGAAAAGATTATGACGGTGTTTTACCATGTTCACCCCTAGTTCTTTCTTCTATCTGCTTGCAAGTTGCCGGTTTCTGAAAAGCTTCTAGAAGACCCACCGTTTATTTCATATTTATATTTTTAATTTTGTTCACAAATCTCAAAATCGGAGAACTTATCTGGAGGACCATGTGCGCCCCATTGTAATTCTTATAAAACCCTCTCTCTCTCGTACGCCTCTCAACACACTCACTCTCTTTCAAACTTGAAGATTCTCTTTTTCAAATAGCAACTTTTTTCATAAACCCTTGTTACCCTTTTCTCTCTTTGATCTCGTAATCGTGTTGCTGTTCATGGGATTTCTCTGATTCAATAACATCAGATTCATCTTTCGTTTCCTTCTCTGCTGTTTTACCATGGAGTTGATTTCAGGTCTACCAGAGGACGTTGCCCGAGACTGTTTAATTAGGGTTCCTTACGAGAAATTCGCGGCGGTGGCATCCGTCTGCAAAGGTTGGAACTCGGAGATTTACTCGCCGGAGTTTCACCGTCGGAGGAGAACCACAAAACACGCACAAAAAATCCTTGTCACGGTTCAATCCAAGATAGACTCCGAAAAAACCCGAACCGGCTTGCTTGCGAAGGCCTCTGCGAATCCGGTTTACCGGCTGAGCGTGTTCGAACCGGAGACGGGTCTATGGAGCGAGTTGCCCCTGGGACCCGAACTCACTTCCGGGTTACCCATGTTCTGTCAGATTGCGGGTGTCGGGTACGAGCTTGTCGTTTTGGGCGGGTGGGACCCAGAATCGTGGAAAGCGTCGAATTCGGTTTTTATCTACAACTTTCTCTCAGCCAAGTGGCGGCGTGGGGCCGACATGCCGGGTGGGCCCCGAACGTTTTTCGCTTGCGCGTCTGATCAAAATCAGACGGTGTACGTAGCGGGCGGGCACGACGAGGAGAAGAACGCGCTGAAGTCCGCGCTTGCGTATGACGTGGCGAACGACGTGTGGGTCCCGCTCCCGGACATGTCACGCGAGCGCGACGAGTGCAAGGCCGTGTTCCGCCGTGGCGCGCTCAGCGTCGTGGGTGGATACTGCACGGAGATGCAGGGGCGGTTCGAGAAGAGCGCGGAGGTTTTCGACGTGGCTACTTGGAAGTGGGGCCCGGTGGAGGAGGAGTTCTTGGATGCGGCCGCGTGTCCTCGAACATGCGTGGACGGAGGCGATGGTGCTGAAGGGGAAATGTACATGTGCCGCGGCGGTGACGTGGTGGTGTTGCGGGGAGACACATGGCGGAGGGTTGCGAAGGTACCGAGTGAGATTCGGAACGTTGCGTGCGTGGGAGTGTGGGAAGAGACCATGTTTGTTATTGGGTCAAGTGGGTTTGGGGAACCGCATATGGGCTTTGTTTTGGATCTGAAGAATGGGGCTTGGGCCAAAGTGGCGAGCCCGGAGGAGTACACTGGGCATTTGCAATCAAGTTGTATTTTGGAAATCTAATAGCTGAGTTTTTGTTTGGGCCGAGTTCATGTAAATACATTATATGAAGCAACATTTTTGTTTTCTTTAGTTGCTTTGCCTCTACTCAAAAAGCTTCATCATTTTAGTTAAAGTTTACCTTTAATGGAGTTTTATTGTACATATATGGATTCTTCAATACCACAATCAACTCTGCACTTTTTCATTCACATTTTCTTTAAAATTTAAAACCAATTTCGATTTTTTTTTCTTTTCAAAATCTTTCTGTCTCTTTCAATCAATTTTCAATGAATTTTAGCTCAGAACTATGGACTATATGAATATATACATATATAATGGTTAAATTTCTTATCTTTCGGTCTAAAATAAACTATAACCGTCCATCCACTAAAGGCCATTGTTATCTATAATAGTCATTATCCCTTTGGTGGTATATACATAATTTCTTAAAATATAATAACTTTTCAATTCATTTTAACTGTTGTTTGTAAATATTGAATTTTTATTTTGGTTAAAATATAATAACATAAAGATATTGCATTGTAACTCAAAATTCAACTTGGGTTGAACTGAGAGGTTTTTCGAGTTGCCACTAAATCTATCGCTTTCGTCGTTGAGACGAGCGTTGCGTACAAGACTCTTCAACCATCATGATGTCTCTCTTACAAACAAAATTAATTACTGTGTGTGATCTTAATTATGATTAAACATTTTATAATGCATCCTTTTGGCAATGTTAGGTTGGCTTAATTATGATAAGAAAGTAGGAATAAAATCAACGCTATTAGTCTAGAATCTATTTAACTGATTTACATTAACCAATGATATCCAATTCTTTAAATTAATAATTCATGTGATGAACAATTCTATTATATTCTTATCTCTATTTTAATTTGTTAAAATATTTTTAGGCTTTTATGATTTGTATTATTATTTCATTACCGCTTTATTCACATTTTCATTGACTTAAATTTCAGAGTATACAGTATTGATCTGATTGAACGGTCATATTAACAATTACAATCATTCTTTAAAATCTCTATAAGATTTTAACTTTCATATTAGTCTTTTTCTTTTAAGACAAAGATGTGACATGTTCTTCTTATCTTTTATTACAAGACAAGATATTTTTCATCTTAATCCTCCATATTTAAAAATTATTTTGACAAGAAAAAAGTAATATTAAATTTGGGGATCATGTCTTCAAATATATATATATAATTTTTTACTTTCTTTCTCTTCTCCTCGCGTAACAACCATTAGTAAATTTGTTCAATGATCACAGGAAAAATAAAATGAAAGAAAGCCAATTGAGTTATACAAAAAGTGTTTTATGCAAAGAATATCTCAATATAACATATATCACATACATCACAGAGTTTAACATGTTTTTCAAATATAGAGAAAGAAACAAATAACAGAAAACAACTAAAACAAAACATCACTTAACATAGACAAAGAAAAAAAATGGCAAAAAGTGTGAAAACAATTAAGACAAAATCATCTAATAGAGGAAGTAAATGATAGCTAATATAAGTACATTTATATCCTCCTTATAAAACATAACATAAAGTCAATATATAAAAATAAAGGAAGTCTTTACTTTTTGGACTCATACGATAGACCCACCGAGACTTTTTCTTTTTTTTTGTCAGTTTTGTGTGTATACTCATTTAATTATTAAGACGTTTATTCAATAAAATAACTTATTTTCATTGAAGCCAATAAATTCACTCAAAAATTGTATAGAGTATATTATTTGTACTTACTTTTAAGACAAAAAGTCTGAACAAGTTGGCCACTTCCTGCAACTTGTATTTCCCGACCTTCTTCAATACTCATATGATACTGACACTTAACATTTCAGATAAGAAGCAATAATAAGAAGGTGGATCCTGAATACTTCAAAATCGACATTTGTAGATTAAATATAAAATTAATAAATAAGTCAAAAACTGTAGGTGATCCTGATCCTAAGAAGACAGATACTTTAAGAAATAAAACAAGGAAAAAGAAAAAGGCAGATGTTAACTAAGTAATTTGGTTAATGAATTCAAATAGATGTATAAAACACATATTTTTTCTAATCTTTCCAATATAAGACATAAATTAAGTTTCTATCATATATTATAAGTTTATGTGATTTTCTTTAAATGAATGAAAATAAATTTAGTATATTAGTAGTTATTCTTTTGTCTGTGATTATGTTAGAAATACTGAGTAATTTAAGAAGTATTCGTTGTAATATTTTGATATATTTTTATATTACTTTTAATAATAAAAAAAGTCCTCTTAACTCCATAACTGGACCCATCTACATCGTTTACCTATTTAAAAGTGAGTTTGAAACTAATTTAACTTTACAAAACTAATTTTACAAAGTTAAATTAGTCACTAAAATCATATCCTAAAACAGAGATGAATATTGCTTTTTCAGGAACGATATTTATTTCCAAACGAAATAAAGCAGAAAAGCTGGTAATCTTTCCCATAAATTGGACTGAATAGGGTTTGTGCAATCTAATAAAAGAATGGGAGAGTTGCATTGCAAGTACCAAGCAATTACTTCTTTCACTTATTTGCTTCTCATGCACCTAACAATAACCTCTACAAATTTCTTATACATGTGTTGCTTCAAATACATTCGCTGCACCTTCTTTCTTCCTTCCACACCCATTTGCTTCCTTGCAGACTGGTTTTTGAGTAAAAACCGGAGATTCTGTGCGAGAACAAGATTCCCTGGATGTCCAACAGGATGAAGAAGACCTGTAACATTGTGCTCAACAATCTCCTGTGTTCCCCCAGCTTCCGTTCCAAGAACCTACACCGCAGACAATGCACATGGGATGACATAAAAATCATTAAGTTATCAACTACTTTCACAGAAAAAGTAAATAGAAAATGTAAATATCATTGATCCCACACTAGAGCCACCCATCCCCAAATGCAGTTTCTTATAACTGGAGCCAAAATGTTATCAGAAGGTATTGCTTTTAGTTCCTGGTTACTGTTACATGCATATGCTTCTGCAACAGCTATCTTATGATGAGTTTAAGGAGAAAATGTAGTCATACCGGAAGACCAAACGCCATTGCTTCTATAGTCACACGTCCAAATGTTTCTCCCAGCCCCTGTTCACCATTTTGCTAATCAGCAACAGCTTTACATACTAGAAAATAGTTCTTTCTACAATTAATTCGATTTCTGCATGAAGTAATATCTGGAATGTGTAGATTTAGCAATTATGTCAAGTTGCAAAATGAAATGCTTTTTTTATTATGTTTGGAAGAAAACAGAACCAGAAACTGGATTCATAGTTATTTGCAATAATTTCATTGCAGAATTGTATTAAATCTTAATTTTTATTGATAGAGAAAACTAAACAGGCTAGCTAAGATTCAAGTCTTCAAGACAATATGATTAGAATCCAAATTAGAAAAAAAAAAAGGCAAATATTTCATCTGCTTCAACAAATAATTTACCAAGACATCATAATAATATTTCAGACATACTGAAACAATGTTGTCATTTACAAGTAGATTTGTTTGGAACTATATATTATATAATGGACGTCAGATTTAAACTATATTCATAAACACATGCACACTCAACAATGAAAGATACTTACACCTATTTATGTGTGTATAAACATTTCATGTACTACTTTACAAATAATTTAACTTTTAATCTTACCTGAGAGTTTATAACATAAACATCAGCAGCAGAGTAAAGTGAGGAAACCCTAGTTGTGGCTGGAGTCCAAAAAATTGATTTTGAGGTGTTTGGATGCTGTTCTACGAAATTTAGAAGGCTTTTAACATAATCCGCCTTGTTACTCTTTGATCCTACAGAACCAATAAGAAGCTTGAGAGATTGTTGAATTGTTCCTTTGTCATTAGGCAAAACTTGTTTCCTCCTATGAATGTCAAAATTCTCATGATCAGTGGAACATACAAAAACTGTATACTTCACAACTATAAATTATAAAACCTTTTTTTAGATTCATGTAACCTGCTTAAGATATCATTCGAAGCTACTTTGCCATTCTTCAACACCGGCAACAATTTTCTGTTGCGATGCTTTCTAGCCAGGGTAGATATGCCTTCCTTCATAGTTGACACCTTTTTCATTTTCTTATCATCTTGCAACAATCCTTGTTCAAGTACTGAGCTTACTGATTCAAGAAGCAATAGCTGGCCCTTCCCAGGGTTGATGCTACTAAGTGATATCACAAGCATGTCATTATCAGTTAGGCCAATTTCTTTTCGGACTGATTCTCGCAATAACTGCCTTTTCTCCACCATTTTCTCAGTACTAAAGGATGGAGTGTTAAGTGTTGAAGGAATACCAGCTACAAACGCCAGTTCATCATTAACAGACAATGGAACAATTTCAGGGTAGGATCTAAGTTTTATCCTTTCCTCTTCACACCACTTTTGCCACTGTTTAGATTGTGATTCAGAAAGAAAAACCAACATCTTTACCCTGCCCAATACATCTTTGGAACGATCAAAGTACTCTCGACGATTTTCCATAATCCACCAGGCAACTTGGCTTGCACCAGCAGGGAAATGTTCGATATATTGTTCTGGAAGCATATAAAAGGATAATGATTTTCTATCAAGACATGTAGACAAGTGGAATTACAAACACGCATTGACAAATTATAAACTACAACAAAATATACCAGTCTTCAACTTGATAACAGTAGAAGATTCCAATCAATAAATAGAGCAATATGCATACCTCCATGTAAAATCAAAATCAATTGTTTTAACAATTTCCAAAGTTCAAACTTCAAAATATTAAAAGGTTGGAAGTTTATATTTATACGCAGGAAGTAAGGCATGGTGGTGAGGATCCTCTGCCAATGCCATTCAATGAGACAATCGAATTATATAATATTGTATCCTTGCATGACAGGTTTAAAAATGATTATACCAATTATTCCAGAACTAGTTTGAGATTAATAACTAAGCCTTTGACAACCGTCGACTACTTTCTGACACTAAAAACAATAATATACATAGTGAATTGTCACCAATGTGTTCTTACCAATCCATGATGCACAGACAGCTGAACCAGCAATGACAAGATCGGCCTTCATTGCAGTTTTGAAGCTGAGATCAGCTTTGTCCTCAACCACCTTGATCCGTCTCCTAGTAAGCTCTGACATCAAACCACCTTTCTTGCTAAGCACAACAGCTGAAACCGTAGCCCCACAGCTCAAAAGTTCTGTTCCCAACTCCATCATTGAAAGTGGAGCTCCAGTCATGGAAAGCTCATGAAATATCAAGATAAATCTTCGGGACCAAACCAGACGTGCAAAGTCCTCCTTCCTGTTACATGTCCCAGAACGTTTCTCTGGACTCCATTCCAGAATCCTATCCTCCACTGAGCCAAACGGACCAACAAGCAATCCATACGTGCTATTGGCTGTAGGAATTTCTGGCTCCTGCTCCTCTATATCAGAGTTCTTAACTTCTGTAGTTGGTTTCAGTTTACCACTTGATTTACCTTTCAAAGCACGTCTTCTCCTGCTCCTCTTCTTTGAGCTCGTTTTACGATGTAACGGAACATCATTGCCTTTCTTGGCCAAAGCTACATTTATAGTTTTACTAGTCCCTGCTATATTTGCATCAGTCTCATTATTAGCAGACAATGAATTTTCACTAGCAAGCAAATCACGGCGCTGAACCTGTTCCGCGTCAGAGCCAGTATTTCGCGGCCCCGTTCCAAAGCCAGAAAATTCCTCCTTCTTATCACTATGAGCCCACCATGACTGAACGAAAAATCCAAGATAAGCCCAGAGGGTAATTAGAAGCAACCAAAAAAGTAAACGATTGCTCCGAAACCACAGTGCCCCGCCTACACTGTTCCTTCCTTCTCTTCTTGGTGTGCGGCCAGAATTCAGTCTCCGAAATGACGGCGAATTTCGCGGACTTGATCTTCCAGATAACGTTGATTTAAAACTGCCACCTAACCTCAATGAAGTCTGCTTAGCCAAATTAGGCTGAAATTCCCCTCTATTGCTGCTTTCCTCCATTAGCTTCCTGAACTATCATATCACTAAAAAAGCATCACTCGAAATCCAATTACAGGCCTCCAAGAACGCTTCAAGCTCGAACAATATTTTTCTGAATTCACCACACAAAAGAAGCATTTTTCCCCATCATAATTCATCCAAAGAGAAAGAAAGAAAGAAAGAAAGAAAAATAATTTTTACAAGTTCTCCAAAACATTCAACAGTTCGTTTCTTGTTATTCTCTTCCCTAGACTCTCAAGATTGCTCCGTCTATCGTCCTACGAAAACCACTGGAAGTAAAGTAATACAATTTCATTTAGCTGATTGTAAGGAAACAGAGTTCGGTTTGTTTCTATTTATTTATTCCAAACCAAAAGAGGAAACGCAAAACATTGCAACAAATGAAGAAGGTAGAGTTACTTAACCAAGAAACCTATGATGTAAAAATGGCAAAATAGCAGAAGAGGATAGAGGGGCATTACATGAATCGTTCAAGATCTGTGTATGACCGGGTTTGAAGAGCGATTCTTGAAGCTTTTTCTTCGATTGAACACTGAACTAAGCTTCTTTCAACACATTCAACAGCAATACACGTTGAAGAGCTCAGAGAGAGAAAGAGAAAGTTTGCAATGTCAGTGTGAGAAGTTCTGAGAGTTATTTCAGCGAGATGGAAAGAAACAATTACAATACCACGTGCGTCCTGCACGTGCCATCATTCCCAATTTCAATCCCAGCCACTGCACTGCACCGTCGGTAGTCTCGTCCTGAGATTCTGACTGTTGGATCAATCCAACGACCTGCCTGGCGTTTGACTTAGGTCCACACTTTGACTTTATCGTCTTTAGTTCAATCATCCTATCAGCTAGTAAGTGATTTATTTATTAATGATTGATTTTTTAAGATTATTTAGCACACGAATATTTGATAAATATAAAATAAAGGTTTAATCCTCTGATGTATTTGTAATTTTTTGAATTTTTAAAATATTTTTTGAATTAAATTTCCTTATAAGCTGGCACTAACTAAGCCGAAGCTGAACAAATCAATTTGAACCGAACCGAATGAACCGAATCAGACGAAACCGAACCGAATCGATTTGATTTGAATCAAACCGAACTGAATCGGGTCGAACCGGACCGGACCGGATCAAACCGAACCACGCTAAATCGCGTCGATCTGCACCGCACCGAGCCGAACTGCACCGCACTGAACTGAACCCCTCCCGACCAAACAGAACCAAATTGAGATGACCAAACCGATATGACTCGAAATGACCCCATTCAACCAAACTCAACCCAATCAAACCTGACCCGACCCGAACCGAATTGACCCGACCCAATCTGACCCAAACCAAACATAACCGAACCAAACGGAATCGCACAGTACCCGACCCGCGGCAACCCGACCATACCCGACCTGGATTGAACCCAATCACACATACCACACCGCACCGCACCAACCCGATCCCACCCAGACTGAACTCAACCCGACTGAACTAAACTAAACCAAGTCGAACCAAACTGAGTCGAGTCAAACTAAATCAAATAAAATTGAGTTACGTCAAGCCAAACCAAACAAATCGAATTGTACCAAATTGAATCAAACCAAGCCGAGCTAAGCCGAACTGACTCAAGCTATGCCAAACAATTTGAGTCAAGATGAGCAAATCCAAACCGAACTAAGACTAGTTGAATCGAACCAAACTGAATTAAGACAAGTCAAATCGAACCAAATGAGCCGAGTAAAGCTAAGCCGATCAAACCTAGCCAAACATAACCGAGCCGAATCAAACTGAGTCGAACCAAATCGTACTATACCAAACCAAAACAAACTAAACAAAACCAAATTGAATCGAACCAAAAGAACTAAATGAGTCAAATCAAGTTGAATCAGGTCAAATTAAACTAAACCAAACTAAACTAAACTAAATCAGGTCAAATTAAACTGAATCGAACCAAACCAAGTAAATCCAAGTCAAACTATTTTGCTAAAAACTATACTAATTCCTGTTTGTGTTAAAGTTTTGTTCAAGTTAGAGTATAAAATTAGAGTATTCTACCAAAGTGAAAACGAAAAATTAAACAATTTCACATTTATTTTTAAATTGAAAGTAACTTCCCCAAACTTTCAGAATTCTTTATTCTATTCTATTGCGGAGGCACTAACCATCAAAGGCCGCTTTCTAGATCAAACATTAAAATAAATCTCAAAGGACTTTAAATTTTCAGTTCCTAAACAGAATTAAATTAAATTTTAGGTTTAATCATTTAGATTGTCCCTATTTATGTAAGGTTTTTTCAATTAGGTCCCAGTATTTTAAAACGTGTCAATTAAGTCCCTGATTTTGTAAAATTGAATCAATTAATGGTTTGTCGTTAACTTGGGTGGATGACATTAAAATTGAGTGTGCGTGGCACGGTAACTTGGCTGAGATGGTAGTGTATGGTGAACTGAGTTGGTTTTCTCTCATTTTAAAATTAAATTTGATTGAAAATAATTAATACATACAAAACGCAAAGTTTTAAATAAATCTGCCTATCCTCCCCACCACTGTCACGTGCGACCAGAGCGTCAGTCCGCACGGCAACACCATCACCCCTTTCCCCGAAACTTCGCCCCGGAAACCGAAACCGAATTCAGGCACGAGTCTGACCCATTTTCAACCGTCACCTTTGCAAAGCTCTTCACTTTCCCACTCACCACATCCCCCCAGAGCTTCTCCCCAGCGACCCATGCGTGTCACGCCACCTTGTGCAGCTTCGAACCCTCTCGGCCCGCGAATTTGTATCCCATGGTTCGGTTCTTCAAGTAAGAGCAGCATGGACATGGGCAATGCGTCAGTGAGAAAAACAGCGTCATTATCGGAAGCCAACCCGACTCTGAAAGCGAGAGAGATTTCGAAGCTCATGAAAAACAAGTAAAAGAGCATCACCACCATGAAAATTTGAAGCAATGTGAACCTATTGGGTAGCACAAAACGGTCTACTTTACGCCCCTCTTCATTTTTTTTGGACCCAGAAGAACAGAATCAATGGAGTTCCCTTTGTGAAAACTAGTAAATCTCTTCATTCCCTTTTTTTCTACAATGTTCCAGAGTCAAAACGCTTGTTTTCATTTGGATAGAAAAGATTTATTTAAACGTTACGTTTTGTATGTATCAATTATGACACACACTCAATTTTAACACCATCCACCCAAGTTAACAGAAAACCCATAATTGATTCAATTTTGCAAAATCAGATACTTAATTGAAACATTTTAAAATATTGAAACCTAATTAAAAAAACCTTACATAAATAAGGACAATCTAAATGATTAAACCTAAATTTTAAGCATCCAAAGTATTATTTATTGGCCTTTTCAATCGTGAAATAGAACTTTAAATTATTTATTATAAATAACAGCCAGAGTATTATCTCTAATGCAACGTTTAATAGCATATCTAAATCTAAATTAAATCCAAGTATCGAATATCAAACCTGTTCTTGGTAACAAAATACTATATATTAACTTCCTTTCATAATACGACGTCTGAGTTTCAAGTCTTGATAGAAGAAACAAAAGAAATTCAGAAGGCAAAAATAGCACGCAGTCAAAAAACACTTGGTTGAATGTGGAAAAATATAAAGGATTACACTATTAACGGCTCACGATAATTTACCATAAGTAAAATACCATAGGAATAAGAAAACCATTTCCACGAGAAATTCTTAACTCCACGAGCAAATCAGTTGCTGCAAAACAATCGTCGTTCTTTCCCCACATCTATAGTTGTAGAAAAGCCTGCCTATGTTTCTCACGAGCTTAACGAAAGCAAAACGCAAGAAAAATCTGAAAAGACAACAATTATCATTTAGTTTCCTCAGCAACTACCACAAAAGACATAACTGCAAATTCATATATACTTGCGAACGATCGTGTACATACCGCACAATTACACAAGCAACTACCACCTGCCAAGCTGCAATTAACCTTCTTTAAATGGACAACAGCGTGAACAGGCGGTTATATACTGCAAGGAATGAAATTGAATACGGGGAGAGAAAAGAGGTCCATCAGTGTACATAGTCCAAGGTAAGCCTAACAAATAAATTAAAAAATATTCCCCGCAAAATACAAGTTCTATAATCACCTAAAAATTCTTGAAACATATCGCTGCCCAAAGTACTCCAGAACAAAAGCTGGAGGACAAAGGACCAGTAGGAAGAAGGCCTGTGATACTAAAATTACGAAAACTTAGAAAAACGTAACAATAAGAAGAAAAATAATGTGCATCAATCGAGGGCAATAACAAACCTTACCTTCTTATTCAAACAAGTTGCATTCTATATAATACTTCACTGCCCAAAGTTCATCTCCGAGTATCTGCATGGAACATAACCAAAATTCATTGAGTTTATGTTGATCTAATTAAAAAAGGAGCCACCAGTAAACAAAAAAAAAACAGCTAAAACCATGCTCAATCATTCACAAAAAGAAAACTCATTATATGAATAGAATGTCCCAAAATCAACTTGCCTGCGGGGTTTATTATGCCGCTGTCCAAACTCATCATTTACAGTCTCTGCATACAGATCAATTTTGAAAAATAAATTATTTACAACCAATGAAAACGAGTAAACATTACCAAAGGAAAGGAATATCAATGCGTACCAGACTTTGGTGGTGCCTTCCATTCATTGCTACCTTTATTCACATTATTTTCCTTGCTGCAAACATTCAATCATAAAAACATAAATCATAAAACAAAAAAAAAGCTGCAGAAACATAAATACTTCATCATAAACACCTCTTCCAAACCCACACAAAACAAATGGAATAGATTGATAAAACACAAAATCACCACTCATGCCAAGACGTAAAATTTTAAGTAAAATGTAGTTAAAGCGTAAAACAATACGAATTCTTAATAAAGCTAAAAGAGAACCAACCTTGAAGTAGCTGTTGCGGATGTCTGCCCTGATTGTCGTGCATGATAAGCACCATCAACAGTGAGATAGGGTGGACAGTATGTGGCCCCTAAAGCACCTGCCGCCCCTAAAGCTCCAGCAGCCCCTAAAGCTCCGGCTGCTCCAGTCAAAACCGGTAGCCTAAACCAAAAAATAGGTAGCTAATTAGTTTTCCAGAAGGGAACTAAAACCTAACAAAAATTTATTTTTTTCACAAAGAATGAGACGCTTGTGTGTATGGATATTCCAAACATTAGTTGATTAGAGTAGTAAAATATAATATTGATTATAAATTTCTTCATGAAAATTGCAATGTGTACCATACACGGATGCACATACTAAGGATGGAGATTTCAACCATTTTAACATGCGAATAACATTCGATCATTAATACCCTTACCATGTCATTTCAGAGTTTCCCAAACCAAGTTGAGGCTGAGCAACATATCCAGGGAATGCCATGCCAACCGCAGGAACTCCTAAGCCACCAGGATGCTGCCCACCAAATTGCATAACTGTGCCACACCAGTGCCAAGTGAAAATCAGAAAAAATGATCAAAGAATACAAAAAATATATGCATCTGTTGTGAAAGATTCACAAGTATAAACACGACAAAACCAGCGGATGTTGATAATCAGGACATCCTCACCACAACAAAACCCATCTCTAACAGAGTAACCAATTACTTGACCTTCCACAGTCTATTGATGCTACTAATTTTACATCACGCGCTCGGCAACATTGTATAACAATGACGGAAATGAAAATTGACAACAATTACATTGGATTCCAAACTTCCGCTATAATGGCACTATGATACTAACAGAGAAGATTGCGGATTAAAACTGACCTGGCAAAAAGGTTGGAAAGTTCTGATCTCCATGATTACCGTTGATATTTCCAGCAGTACCCATAGTTCCACCATAAACAAAAGAACCCCTTCCGCTACCCTGGGAAGCCTCCCTTCCCTTCCCAACCAATGCACCCTTCAATTTACCTGATTCCGAAGCTGCCTCAATTTCTCCGGAATCCAATGAACCAATTGCAGCGGTTGTGATTGGGGGAGATGAAGCCTGAGACCCAGTACCAGGTCGATGACCCAACTGTGGAGCAGGAGCTTGCACAGAAGGAGAAGTTCGCCCAGGAGCAGTTCTCTGAATAGCCTGGAGTTGAGTTGGATCAATTTTACCAGCTTGATTATGAGAAGCAGCAGGCTGATAATTCATCTGCACTGGTACTGCTCCACCCCTTCCAGTACCTCTTGGATGAGTAGATTGAGATGCATTAACTCCAGAAGATCCAGGTGGCGGCATATGCAAATTGTTAAAAGCTTTCCCAACAGATGGAGCGCCAGGCCCATCAATATACAACTTCTCCATGCTGACATGATCGACAACATTCTTTCCCCGGAGAAGTACGTTGTTCTGCTGAACCAGAAAACCCTCATCGACAACACCAGGCCGAACGTTCCTACTTGAAGCAGCAGTTGGGATATCCCCTTTTGATGTCACGCTTGTATCTTTGTTGGAAGAACTCGAAGGGTAAAAAGGGGGAGAAGCATAATTCAAACTTGATGCAAAGACCTGTTTCTTAGAAGGTACAGGATCGGGTTCTGAATTAGAGACAGGGGTGAAAGTTTTCCCTGAACCACCATGCGAAACTTTCTCATGCTGTTTCCCGTATCTTAGAAAATGACAAAACAAGATTGCGATCAGAAACCTTTAATATGTATAACATGTATAGGTAGCACAAATCCAACTGGTCTTATATAATACAAAATCTGTACTCACTGTTTATTTTGCACATGAGATGCTGAATCATTGCTCTTATTAGTAGGCTCGTACCTACGGGGTCCTCTCCCTCGCACAACACTCTTGGGTGCCTGTGTTTGATTGCCTCTGTTATCATACCCTTTTCTGTTACCTCGGACATATCCTCCACTGCGATCAACACCTCGTGTTTTACCTCCACGACCTCGATAACTACCCTTAGAAGGTCTCCTTCCCTAAATTTTACACAGATTACATAACAAGGTCTCTTTCACTTCAAGAAGAAAATTAAAAAGTTAAAGAAATTTGTTCCAAGTAATTCACAAAATCAATCATCACCTCTTTGCATTGCCTTTCTTGCAGAGAAATTTCCTCAAACTTATCATGTCCCCATTTCCTGTCATCCTTGGACTCCCAGAGTCTCCTTCCACCACGCATGCGCCTAACAAGATAACAAACACAAACATAAAAACAAAACAAACCTTAAAATCAACCACGTAACACTGCACACAAATCAAGTATATGTTTCATTAAAGATTTAGACACCTGTGGCGTGCACCGGCATTATCCCTGAAGCGATCATCGTGCATATAAAATGCTCCAGCAGTGGGCACCGCAAACGGTTCATTCTCCTTCTTCTCTTCATCATCTCCATTCCCAGATTCCTCCAAAGGGCCTTTAACATCAGCATCGGAGTCCTTAACTACTGTTCCATTCAAACCTCTTTCCTCTCCAACCTTACCCTCATCCTCTTCCTCTTCCAACAACTCTTCTTCCTCCTCCTCCTCTTCTTCTTCTTCCAATTCTTCTTCGTCGTCATAATCTGGCACGCCACCCTCGCCGTCGGAATCATCGGAATGGGTTATCCGGCGATCGACTGCAGTGTTTCTCGCGTCGGTGTCAGCATCGCCTTCCTCATCATCACTGGCCTCGCGCCTTCTCCGCATTGCGAGCGATCTCGTGGCCTCTTCGGGATCACTCTCGTAGTCAAGCCCTTCTTCACCTGCCGTAGCCATTCCTAAAACCCCTCAAAAGCCTAAAAACCCAAAAATCTGAATCTATCACAACCACCAAAACACACGAAAAACACGACCACGAAAAAACCAAAAGCGAATGAACGAATTGGAAACCCAAAATTATTTGAACGCACGAGAGGGGAAGAAAGAAGGGTCAGATAGATGAAACCCTAGATTATGAGTGGGAGTGGGAGGAAAGGTTTGCGTCTTGAGAAAGGAAACCCTAGATTAAATAAATTTGGGACATTTGATTTTGTGTCGTTGGAATTGAAACGGAGAGACGAAGAAAGAAGACTCTAAAAAGCGGAAGGGTTGTGGTGGAATTATCTTATCACCGGGGGTATTTCAGTAATTTCATATCGGTTCGGGATTTGGAGTAAGCGATTGGGTTGCCTACTGACTACTGACTTGGACAACACGTCAGAGATGGCTCCAGTTTATGCCACGATTTAATTTATTTAATTATTTAATATAAACCTAAAATATTAAAACATATTTACTTATTATAAACTAATTTGTAAATGTATTCGTTTTACATTCTCGTACGTCTTTGTTCATAGGCTGTATTTCACAAATTATTTTATACACATTATCATATTCTATTTATTAAATTATTGTTTATACATGGAAAAAAAATCTAAAACTAAATTCATATTTTGGCCACCAATTGAAAATCGATAAAAATATATTCAATTATTTTAAACTTAAAATAGTTATTTCTGATATAAACATTTTTAAACAAATCATTTATTTAAGAAAAGTTAGGATTTGTTTCTTATAAAATCAAAGAAAAATATCGTAAAAAGAAAAAATTGATTATTAAATTTTGTATTGTTAAAATAAATTAAGCCATGAGTAAATATGGTGAGATTGGATCAGGTTGAATTGAAAAAATAAAATAAAATTTTAATGAGAACTTGTAGTAAGTTACTTTCAACTTATTAATCTATCTAATTTTTTTTTTATGCTTGATTTTGGATATCAATCTATTTAATTTTTCTTCTTTATGCTTGATTTTAGATAATATTTGAAGTTTAAGATAATTATGAATTTTATTATATTTTTTAATTTTGAATTGTTTTTTAAGTTTTATATCATTTTTTATTGAAATTTATTTATATTAAATTAGAAAAATTTGTTATTATTTTTGGAATTAAAAAATAATAATAATGAGTCAATCCATTTAACCTATTAAATTGTAATAAATTGAATTCAAATTTTTTTCATTCACTATAAATGAGTTAAATCACTAAATAACTAATCCGTAGTGAGTCAAACTATATTGGACTAGATAACCTATTTTAATAAATCTACTTATTAATAATTATAAATGCAAGGATAAATAATTAATTTAGTAAGATAGATATATTTTATTTTTCACCCAATGAAAAATAATAAATAATGAGATAATGTGATTATCACTTAATAGACTTCAGTGTTAAATAATATAAGTAATATCAAGTTTAATGTTGTTAAAATATGATAAGTTATCAATAGAGTGTCTATTTGAAAATACATGTAAAAATAAAGACATGGAAGATTGATGCAATCTAATGAAATAATAAGAAGGAATATAAACAAGATTAAAATTCAACAAGCTAGTGTGAGAAAATATCCAAAGCATATTTTTATTGTCAGAAGTCTCGTATGCAACCTCAAAATCGAAGAAATATCTTAAATTGCTGAGATATTTTATCTTAAAAGTGGTATCCGACAAGTTTGTAATGTAAGAAATGAGCAATAGATCATTTTAACTAAGAACGAACACCAATGTAAACCAATAAGGAAGTTAAGGGAGGACGCTTTTTGTGACAATCCTCATGGAGAACCATAACATCTTTACCTTAGCAACTTTCTCCTGTGTGTTTCCCTGTACTACCATGCTTAGAAGTTAATTATCAAAAACACATTGAAAAAGAAAATATCATAAAGTACTCATAAGGAAAGAAGAAATATGATTCACAAGTTACAATAAACAGATATATGATCTGATTATAATGATGAGGATCAACCTCCAGGGGGATTTTATTTGGTTAGATTGCTTTACTTTCCTTTCCTACCTCCCAATTCTCATTCAAAGGGATTATAATTCGTTTAAAAAACAATAATCATATGCAGTTCCTAATAAATATCTTGCACCAAAACAAACCATGTTCCACTTTATTTAACTTAGCCAGCAGACTTATTCATATCTGTATGATGCCATACGAAAGGAAACACAAAATCTGTTTGGCGGTCCCGGTTGTGGCAATAAAATAGTTTTAAGAAAGTGATTTCGCCGCGGCAACATCACAATAGCAAAGTACAATGTCACTTTCAAATTTGTCAAAACTCCAGGCTCAAGAAATAACAGCACTATAGCAAGTTTCAAGGTTCAAGAGTTAAAACTGTGCAGTCTAAATTCAAAATTAAGTTCCTTATCACTTGGAGATTGACTCAAATTCAAGTACACTAATTAAGTATGCCACACAAGGGCAGACGAACTCAGGATAGTAAAATATCTTTGTGAAGGAACATCTAAGTAGCCAGACACTGTGGGGACATGAGTAAGGAGATGTTTCTCAATCATCAGAAGCCTTTGGAGAATTTTCAGGGGTCTTGAGAAGTGTTGATGTCTCACCCTTGTGTGCCATGACAGCTGCTTTAAACTCCTCCACTATGGACCCGTCCTTGAACTTCAAGGCAAATGTTGAAAGACCACTTTTACCTTCGCTGGCACTATTGATGCAGGCAAAAGTAACACCCTTCTTGTCCATATTTGTGAGCTTCATATCAGAGTAAAGACGGGCATTCAAAATCAATCTAAAATTTCCCCTAGACCTCATAAGAAGTCTGGCTTTTTTTGTCTCACTGGCAACATTAACCTTCAGTTCCCCCTTTCCTCGTTCCTTCCAACTGCCATCAACAAACTCAAACAACACTGAGTCTGCATTAAAAATCACCTCTTCATTTTCTTCCCCGGTTTCAACAGCAACCTCCTGCATTGTTAAACCAATCCCCTCATTCTTAGGAACAGAAGATGCCCCTAAAGCAGAGCTTCCATTGTTTGATAAACCAAGTCCAAATGGCTTATCACTTTTCAGTCCAAAAATAGAACCGGACCCTTCATTTGAAAAGGAACCAAAGGAAAACGAGGAAGTAGAAAATCCAGTTCCAGCAAGACCTGTAAAGGCATTTTGGCTACTTGAGTGCAGTTGAAAGGACTTCAAATGGCCACCTTCAGCATTTGCCTCTTCATTTTCAGATTTGCTGTCTTTCTTATCCTCATTGTCAATGTTCTCATTCTTATCATCATTTTCAGAATCCTTAACCTCCCCTTTTTGTTCTTTATCTAACTTACCGGCACCCTCATGTGCAGGATCCTTCTTATCCTCATTCTCACTTCCTGTGACATCCTTACTTTGTTGTTTATCTACCTGAGATTTGTCATTGGTAATTGCCTTTTCTGCAATATGCTCCTTGTCTGCATTGCTTTCTTCAGCAGCATCCTTATCCTCAACAGGTTTATCCTCTGTCTCATTTGTTTTGCTCTCCGACCTCTTAGTTTCCCCATCTTCAGCTTTCTCAGAATCCTTAGCTATACCATCACTACTCTTTGAATCATCCGCACCAGTGTTCTCACCACCTGATTGTACTTCAGTAGTCGCAGCAAGATTAGCACCGGATTCAGTGGGAGCAACTAGGCGTATTCCAGCAAAAGGGTTGGCAGAAGGAGCAGAATTAGTTTGTTGGCGACGAACCTTAACTATCCTTCTGGTTGCCAGAACATCATCACTGGCTCTCTTGAAAGTGCCAGTCTCAAGCTCAGGAGAATCTTCCTCCTCGTCAACGGGAGTATCTCGAGTGAGTTCCCTTCCAGCAGCCCTTTTCTTTGAAGGTGGAAGGGCATTATCAGCATCTCCCATTGTAGAAATAAAACTACTTGTCAACTAAGTCAGAGGACAACAGCAGCTGCAATCATGAAATTATAATTCTCATTCCTTATGCTCAAAAAGTGAGCAAAAATTCAAACTAACAAAATAATCTATATGAATAAAGCAAGTCAAGCATTACAAAGTTACACAATAAAAATTAAAAATCTCATAAGAGATCATTAAACATTATAGCCAACATACCATAAACTAAAAAGACCAAACAACTAACAAAAACACATGCAGATTAGAAATTTCATCGAGATGTATCAAACAAGGTAACCCATAATATATTTTCCCTTAGAAGACTGCAGAAGGCTCAGCAAAAGACAAACACCTACATTATTTATGTCAAGTACATTAACTCACAATAATTTGATAACATTAGGCACTACACAGGGTAAACTAAAACGGAGAGAAAAAACAGATTGAGAAAGCACCTAAAGGGTAACATTACACATGAACCAGTCCCACAAAAACAATTACTCCAGTGACAAGGTGCAAAATATAATATAATTGCAACAACCGTTATGATATTTCGTTTCAACAAGTTTGTATTCTGTATGAAGACTTTACAGGTCTGTTTTAATAAACTCTTCGATAAACACAGTTCTAGAAACTAGTCATGTTATTGTTACATGATGCTTAAATTATTTTACACCCTATCTAATTTTCTTCTCTGATACGAAGAAGTTTATCCAAATTGGACCTATGTAACACCTAAAGATGATAATAGGTCAATATCATACAGAAAAAGACAGTAAACAAAACAAATATAATAATAGAATAGAGAAGATTTCAGGAGGATAAACAAAAGTGATTATATAACCTTCCCAATGAAAACGAAAAATAAATTGGAATCCGAAAATCAATCAGGGGAATCTGGGAACCAGAATGTTCCTAAAAACCTAAATAATGAAACTAATATGAATTATTTGGGAATATAAAAACATAAAAAGCCTTGGACACATAGTAAAACAATAACAAGAGGTACAAATCAAACATGGAAATGATGAAATTTAGAGGCAAAAAGTACGGCATGGACTACTTACAGGCAAACACGAAAGATATTTCTTACGATCCTGCACGAACCCTTTCAATTTCAAAAATTTATAGATGTGAGAGAAAATCATATAACATAAATTAAAATTAAGGACAGAAGATATAAGAAAAAAAGAAGAAGATAAGAACAGAATGAAGAGTTGAGAGTGCAAACCCTAAAACGATGGAGAGCACAGAGGGAGAGGGAAGATGAGAGTGGCACCAAAGTAGTCACAGATGTCAGCACTCTCCCTTTAAGGAGAAAAAAAAAAGAATATAGACAGGTGGCTTTTTATTACATTAATATTCATGATTCATACAAGATTGATAAAATTGAAATGTGATATCATCAAATAATGTTTATCTACAAAATTTATCTATAATAAATATTTAATTCAACTGGAAATTTTGAAGAATATAAAACAAAATTAAGCAATGTAATGTTTAATAAAATTTATAACATCATAAATTATTTTTTTCTTTCATTATTGATATTTTAATATAATTTATTTCTTTGTTTATTTATCTATCTCTTGCTCTCTCTCTACGTATATATAAAAACAAAGACATTTTCAAGTTTATATATTCAAATGATTTTGTTATTCCACTAATTTGTTTTCATCACTATAATAACTGATTTTTTTTTATTTATTATAGAAGACATCCTATAAAAGTTGCTAAAAAAATCTTTATGAAATGTTGAAATTTTTGTCATTTTAATTAAGTTTTAAGTCCTTCATACATTTGAACGTGTTCAAATGAGTTTCTAATAATTTTTTATGTCCATAAACTTGGTTCAGTTCCACGACAAATTGAATTCATTTTTTTATATATTTTATAATTAGGATACATTTGAATGAATTTTTTTCATAAGCACTTACTTAGAGAAGAAAAAATAAAAAATAATTTATTCAAAATTAAAATTAACCGATACATAAATTATTTTTATAGAAATGCAATAACTTTTTAAAAAAAAATTGTTCTTAATTTATTTATAAACTAATTTAATTTTTTCCCCCATCAAATGCTTACAAATAAGCTCATCGAAATATAGACTTTATATTTTTTTTTTCTCAAACTAAATGTAAATGATTGCATGGTTCATACTTTGTATATATTTTTTTCTCTTTTATCATTCACTGCAAGAAAATTCAAAGCACATAGTTATGAAAAACTTAAAATAAATCAAACATTCTTTTATGAAAATAAAGCATCTTGTGAGAGATTTTAGATTATATTATTTATCCAAGAGTTTGGATAATAAAAAATTATTAAAAGTCGAAGTTTAACATGTTATATTTTAGACTTATAAAGTACATGTGTTTTGTGAATGTACTGTTATGGACATCCCTACCAAAGTTACTACGTTAATTACTAACTGTAATTCCGTTGGAAACCACCAAACATGTATAGTTAATTACGGTATGTTCAAACATAAAGGGTGCATCACTCTAATAACAGTTTAAAGTAAAAATGCTTCACCAGTTGAACAACTGTTGATTTTGGAATAACATTCAAAATTTTCTTGCACAGAGTATATCCAGCTTTAATTTTTTTATTTCAAATTACCTACTTTTGGTTTGTGATTTCAAATTTTGTGCAATACAACTTTTGAATTGACAATTTCTAATTGTGTGAAGTATAACTTTTTAAATCATAAAATGAAATCCCTTCTGACATTTATAAACTCGTTTTCACCCCTAAACTATAAGATACATCTATAAGTAAATTCATACTTTTTATAATTAGGACGAAAGCAAATTTAGTATTTCTTATATAAAGTTCGAAAAAAAAATTGTAAATAGTATAAATGAGTGCATTCAAAACAAATTATGAGCCATTGAACCCCAATTTATTGAATTAAATAGTGTTTAACTTCCATTTATTTTCCCAAATTTAGAACTAAAGTTCTTGCCAATTAAATTTTCAAAAAACAAAACAATATACTTATTTTGGTGAGTTGTTCTATTTTTAGGAAGGACGGGTATTTTACCCTTTAATACACTGTAAATAGTGCAATGAACTATGAACTATGAACTATCAATATTGGTAGTTAATGATGAAAGCAAACTTCATCCCACTTTCATTTACTCAGACGATGAACTGCGAACTATCAATCTTGGTTCATGATTCAAAAGTACACGATTCGGGAGTAATGCAGAGACTCAAGAAATACTGGTTGGTAACAGCAAGTTGAAGAACTAGGGGGAATCATTATTTTCTCTATTAACCATGCATGTTTACAATCCATAAAAAATAAAATGTCTAATCACGGTCATGATTTTTTTTTTCAAAATAAAAACTATCTAAAATTTAAGCAGTCACTCATCTCTAGTTCCGTTTTTTCTACATTCACAATGATATTAGTATATTGAGGTAAAAGCCTCAAAAGAATGTGCTATATATATCTAGCAAATTCTAACTGACCCTATGGAATATTGTTTGTACCACGTGCAAAATGACAAAATTCAGGGCACTACAAAACCGCAACACCAGGAAACAAACTACCAGACCACAAAACCTCTTTATGTCACCTTGAGGAGACCTGCATTTTAAATAAAACAACATGAAACCGACATATTAAAGTAGAATACATTAAGTTTATGTAATGCACAATCATCCAACAAAGCATGCAATACTGGCAGATGCACACAACAAGGAGCAGGTCTACCTTCAGCAACATTACTCAAAATGTAAGCATCCAAGTAGAACGAATGAATAGTTATTAAATCCAAAAACAGTCTGTTGAGTGGTAATAAGTTCATGATAATAACCAAAAACTATCATTCAATAATATACTGCTGGATATGCTAAAACAAATCTTCTTATTAGCAAACTGACTAAGCCTACTGATTTTCACATTTTGTGCAAATGCAGACTCATGACCATTGTAATGGAGAAATATGATCCTAACCTCAGATAAATATCCCAGAAGCTGGAACAGACTGTCTTGATGAGACCTAGTGATGTGGGGCAAGCACTGCCAACAAAAATGAATAGATAAGTGAGGATAAGAAATTACTATTTTTTTCTAAAAGAAACAACTTTATTGTCTTTCACATTGTTTTCAGTAATACTGTAATAGTACACAATCTAATAATAAAGTTTCGTAAGTAAACACAACAAATAAATGGTTGGTCAAGGATGAATTCATAAAGTCGGTATCTGTAACATTTATATTTACAGGGCCCTCATTTCTAGTAAGCAATAGTCATAATATTTAGTCAATGATTCAGTATTGACAATGGATGCTATTTTACTATTTCCTCCCTCATTCTCAAATATACAGCCTAATTGCAGTGTAGAATCCAATACTCTAAAAAGTGAGAGCAGTTAAGAATGTTAGGACCCAGGTAGTAGTAGTTATAGTAAAAACAGCTAGTCGTCAAACTGTAGTTAGAAATGGCACTTCAGAAACAATTAATCACCAGAGACAAAATTTCGATTTTCACACCACCCCAACCAATTGCTTTTAGGCTGACGGGGCTCCTTCATTATTCGTACCCCAGTCTTCTTCAGCCTCGTTACCATTAACGAGTACTGCACCATCTGTAGAATCTGCATCCACTACAACTGCCTCCTCTTGGCTTCCTTCCTCTCCATTTTGTTCCTCTGTGTAGTGCTCATCTCCATTTTGTTCAGTCAACTACGAAAGGACAACAAAATAAGCCAACAATCTAACACCACAACTAACAATGAATTGAGGTTATTATTTGTTTACATAAAACAAAATAACATACCCCATTCTCTAGATGTTCCTCTTCTTCAATCTGCATGTTTCTGAAAGCTTCAACAAGGGTAATGTGTGATTTGTCAGCATGGTTGACGTACTGGTCTGCAGGAGGGTACACATTCCTAACATAAAAGAGAAAAGTTTAACAATAAGTAAACATTTCATGGAGAACATGGTTTGCACAAAAATGCTAATCTACTAACTACCAATGCTTCAAGATAAGATGCAAGAAAGTAAGCATTGTGTGCCCTGACCTTGTTTCTGCAGCTTTAGATTCAACACCTAGTGCAATTTGCCAGTCTTCAAACAAATTTGGATATTCTTCAGGATCAGCCAATGATTCAGCAGCCTTGGGATTGACCTGTAACAAAATATATCCACAAGCAACTTATCGACATGACAAGACAAGCCAAACAAGGCAACTGAAGAGAATGTTCATTTCTTCTGACAATAATGGATTAATATCAGAAGATATTTAGCTCTTGAAAATAGATTTTTATGATAAAATATTAAAACCAAATACAGTTGAATGGGTGTTGATTCTTATATTTTCCACAGCAGAAGGTGCAGTTCTTTTTTAGGGATGTAGAGGATTCAGATTCCCTCCCACAATATCATAGTCGAAGTAATCAGGAAGTTCCAACCTAAGTAAAGATCATCTAACAGAACAAAAAATTACCTTATTGAGATCTTTTCTCCAAATTGCCACTATCTCTGATGCCTTGCTCGGAAGATAAGATCTAGCCATTAAAGCTGCCTCTGGAATTCGATTGCTGCAAAAGGCACACCTTAGCTATATATGTAACTACAGTCTAATCAACCTTTCCAGCCACTAATGTTAGAAAGGAAAAGAGCACAAGTTTAGAAGAATACCTTTCTACCAATAGTTGAAGGCAGTCTTCTAATTTACCCAACATAAATAAGCATAGGAATGCAACATTGTTCTTCCCTTGTTCCTTAGCAAGGGATGCAAGTTTCGATATTCCTTCAGCATCTCCTAGAGAAGAATATAGGAGTAACAACCCACTCAAATCCATTGCATGTTGCAAACATTCCTCAGCCATTTCTAACTGCAAGAATGGAACATGAAGTGAGCACTGAGCTACAATGGAACAAGAGACATTTGCAACAAGAAGCAATATGCATGTTCCCCAATTTCTAGAATTTATTATTTATTCTGACAAGAAAAAGACAACATTTAACGTCTTAATTATACACTAGAATCAGCATCTACAACACAATGTACATGACCATAACTTCTAACTTACAATGAAGCAAATCCTAATATGGCCACAACTAAAATCTATAGTCTCTTGCATCACAAAAGTTTCAATTAGGTCTATATACATCATGTGCACGTGGTCAAATTCAGCAGCACATCATGGCAATCTTTAATACATTTGGTTATGAATATTTAAGAGAACAATCAAGCTTTAAATATCATAAAAATCAATACAGTTGAAGATTCAAATCACAGAAAGCACCTTTCCAGTAGACATAGCTAATTCTCCCAACTGTTTCCATTTAGACTCGCTCTGCAATTCTATTGCAATACTCTGCAACAAAAAGAGTATGAATAGTCAAATCAAACTCAAGAGAAATTAAATGAATTTAGCAATATCTCCTGCTATACTTATTACATGAACATACCTTTGCAACATCTAGTTTTCCAAGACGTATCGCTAGATCAAATCTGTAGTCAGGGTCAGTGGCTACTTCGAGAGCATCTTCTATCATCCCACGTGATTCCAGAAAGTGAGACACACTATCATAAAACCAAGTATCTCAATTATGATGCAAGTAATACATTAGAACTAATTACCAAATTTCAAATATGAAGACGACACTCTGAAGTTTGAACTAAAGGGCAATAGAATACAATTATAAATCAATGTAACAGGTAAATAAACATGTAATGTAACACTTATCTGTAAATATTATGCAATGATAGTTTAATACAATAAAAGCGCTACGTTACAAGCAAAGATGGATGGGGAGAAATAAAAAGATGTTACAAAGTCCCAATTAAATTTAATAACTTACAAAACTATTAAGTGTCAAAAGACTCCCAAATCAGTTATAAAAGATGCAATTATATTTTACAGCAGGTTGAAACTCTATGGGATCATACCACACTTTTCTTTGACAAGAAAAAAGTATAGAGGGAATGTAAAATGTAATCCATTATATACATAACTTCATAAAGCATGACTGTTACCAAAAGTATTATAATCGCTAACCATACCAAACATATTTCTAATTGTTGAAAAAACATTAATCATTCTCTTGTAATGTAACACGAAGTAAGTTTTACCTGTTATGATGCTCTTTAGGGATTGATGGTAGAATTTCATTGGCCCTTTCCAAATCACTGCGCATCACAAGTGTCTTGTACTCAATCAAGCTTAAAAGCAGTGTGTATCCCATAACACTGAGAAAACAATTGATAAACAGAAAAATAGTCAGATTATTTCAATTTAAAGCTTTGAAGAATCAAAACAGAAGTATCACTTACTTAAACTCTTTGTCAATCAAATAAACACGACTTTGATTTGCAAGATATCCCAACAAGTACATAGGGCGATCCAAATGAAACATTGTAGTAACCTAAATACATAACATTATGCATCAAAAGGTCTCAGATTATGCTTGTAATTCAATTAAAAAGGAATGCAAGCACTTCTTTATTTAAACTAGAACTCTATATGGAAAAAGAGTTAATACCTCACCACCAACGCAGTAGTTAAGTCTCCAAGAGGAATTGTTGTAGATAAAGCAATCCCCAACCCAGATGCCTGTCCTAACACGCTCATTCATTTCATGTAAGAGTTCAAAAGCATCTTCAACACCTTCCTCGTCTACCGGTTTTCCACTGTCTAAATGTGACATAACAACATCACGCTGCAATAATGCAAGCCAAAATGCGTAAATAGCACTACCAGTGAAGATCTGACAAATATCGCCCAGCAAAATTGTAGGGGGCAAAACAGGCTTCATAGCAAGGAAACAGTATAAGAAAAAAATGAAGGTCATGAGAATACTCACATTGTACTTCAGAATGTAGAATGATGTATCACTAGCAATTGTCACTAGATCACCACTGTCAGCCCAGTAGAGGTTCTGACACAAGAAATTTAACAAAATTAAATTTAAAATGCAATAAGAATGAAAGGAGCAGATAAATATCTATCACCTAATCAAAGTACTTACTTTCACATTGACATCAATGCGATATATCAACCTGCATTCAGCCCAATCATAAAAGCAGATGAAGTCGTTGGAGCACATTGCCAATAAAGCGCCACCAAATATTCTTTCAGCTGAAAATGTTGGTCGGACACTCCTCTTTTCCTGAAATACGCATTGTTTGAATTCCAACTTAGTATTCCCTAGAGCAACTTTATTTCAATTTGGAGGTCACTATAAAACAATGAGGATTAAATTTTAGTGAACTTATTCAATAAATGAAGATGAAAAATAGAAGTCCTGATGTTCACTTTGAAGCAAATTTGTCAAACTCTAGTGCTGATATATTTATTTTATGAGGAAAATTAATAGCTCACAGTTTAATTAGACACTCCTTGACATAAACTGATTGGTAATAAAAGTAACTTTATTAAATATTTGGAATATGACCACTGTAACTAATATAACTCCAGGAACTAATCCATTCAATACAACTATGGAAAACAGAACAAGAATAGAAAGAAAGGATAGAGATAATGCAATACTTAGGGACTGCTTCTAAATTCTTGTTTTGAGTATCTCTCCAGGTCTGAAAGATTCAATCAGTTCTGCCATCAATTTTTTATTTAGATACATAGGATATTCATGAGCCAACAATCAATCATGCAAGTTACTTTCAAGATATATACGTCACATTTTCTTGGAGAAAGTATGATATCTTCCTTTGATTGAGTTACTTTTATGCCCAAAAAATATGAGACATCCAAGATCTTAAGTCTAAAAGTGATTGCATAAATGCTTCTTTAGTTGAGATATTTTAGCATCATCATTCTTTATAATGACTTTGTCATCAACATACACAATCAAGTAAACACATTCTCCAAGGGAGGTATGACACTAAAAACCTCAATGATATGCTTCATTGCACTTTAGTTCAGAGCTGTGCACAATGTGACCAAATTTTCCAAGTCAAACGTGTGGACATTGCTTGAGACCATAGAGAGACCAACAAAACTTTGAAAGCAACCTAGACTTCCGTTAAGCAACAAATCCAAAAGTTGCTCCAAAAGGATTTCCTTCTTTACAAATCACTATGAAGAAATTTGTTATTAATATCCAATTGAAGAAGAAGCCAACAATGAATAATTGTCATGCCAAAGAAGAGTCGGACAAATGTCAAATGAGAAAAAGTTTCATCATAATCTGAGTATACCTTTTCGTTGAATCGAGCACTTATTGCTAAGTCAAAAGCTACAACTGATAGTCAAAGTACAACTATTTCTACGAGCATCACATCCTAAACACCACAATTTCATTGACTTAACTCACATGACCTTTGTCATTGTATAATTGATGCCACCTGCAACAATCATTGTGACTTAACTCACATGACCTTTGTCATCGTATAATTGATGCCACCTAGAACAATCTATCCCTCAACAATTGTCCTACTAGGAATAAAACTCTGATTTTGACTTGACTTACCTAGCCTAAGTCGCAGAACAATTGATATAACCTACAACAATCTCCACATTAACAATTGTGCCACTAAGAATCAAACTCATGATTGTAGCCTTGATTCCAATTCTTGAATCGAGCTCTTACCACTAAGCCAAAAGTTAACTTTTAACGTAATGGTACATGCTTGATCAAACACCTTTCACCACCAATCTAGTTTTATGATGATCAACTTCAAAATTTAACCCAACTCTAATGGAGTAAGTCCATCAACACCAAAATTGTTTATTACCATGTGGAAGAGGAACTAATTCCTATGTACTACTACTATGATCAAGAGACTGAATTTCAACAATCACCGTTTACAACATCTAGGATGATTAAATGCTTCATTCATATTTTTATGAGTTGTAATAGATTCCACAAATGAGATAAATGAAAAAGTAGGAACGCCAAATCAATGATAGCTTAGAAAATTGTAAATAGGATGACGAAACAAATACATTTTTGAAAAGCAATACGTCAACCAAAATCTTTATCACCAAGAGTCATGGTATTGATGATGGTGTAGGACTTGATGAAAAGGAATCAACATGCAACATTCGACCAATCACTTGTGTCTTCCATGAGTAGGCGATAATGACTTTGATGGAGTTGGAGCAGGAGAGCATCTTTGTGTATTAGTTTTATTTAAGGTGTCATGTGCAGGAGATACCAACAAAGTTTCAACTACTAGAAAATAGGTAAGACATGTCGGATTGTATGGAAGAAGAAACAATCTTAGATCCATTGGCGAAGCTTGTAAAGTGAGGAAATTTAGAAGAAATGGAAAAGATTAAGGAAGTCTTACCAAAAATATGATCAAAAGTACTTCTATTGGCTACCCATAAACTTTGGTTTTCCACAGATTGTGATAGACAAGTTGTTGAAAAATTGGGATTCGTGTAAGGTTGAGCTAGACTGATGGGTTTTAACCTCAAATATTTAAATATTCTTCATCAGAAAGTTTTGGTTCAACCATTTCATATTTGGAGATATTGGCTGTCTTATAAAGAAAAAACAGAAAACCGTGCCTAGAGAAGTACTTCTCTTGAGCATTACCCAGAGCATTAAGGACACGTCACCAACCAAACTCTCCTCTATGTCACAATCTCTCCTTTATGAGTACATACAATAGCGTAGGATTCATGAAGATTTATGCTTATAAGGGTTGGGAAACGAAGAAGTCGTGATGTTAAGCTCTTCATTGATGGAACTTCTTGAGCAGTTAAGATTTGATCTCAAATATGATCAAAATTTGTTCAACTTCTTAATTTATTCTAGTGAATAACCTTCTAAGAAAATCTTTAACTCCACCATAACATATTGAATTTCAGCAATGAAAGATGTTATGTCATGATTTGTTTCTTTATGAGATGTCAGCATAAAGCCTTTGAACGCTATTTGCAAAAATACCGAGTCTTCTTCAAAAAAAATTCACACATTTTGAATTCTAAGGGTTCCCAAAATATTGGGTTTCACAACAGTCAAAACAAAGTGCAAAGTTGAAACTGTAGCTTATTCCATTGTTCAACATTTTTCTAATGATATTTCACTACTATCCTTTTCCAAGTGATTATGGAAATCTTGGCCAACAAAATGCATACCAAGTTAGGAAATTTTTCCATTAAACTTTTCCAGGTAATTGAGCAAAAAAATGGGCAGGTTCAAAAGAGACTTTTGGAGGAAAGGGTACAAACCGAAACCCAGAAGGTGTTCAAGAAGGTCAATGCTTCAACTAGTAGACGAAGGACATAAAGAGGATTAAAACAGGGACTAAAGAGGCTGGCGAAACCACTGAGGTGGAATGAGGTAGCTCTAGTGACCAAAAGGCAGCACATGGAACCCATGCCTTGGCGCAAATAAGTGGTGTAAGGTGGGATTTGCCCCTATGATCAGTTGGGTTATGTGTCCCTCAGATGTTCTGGATCTGGTGCATGCTGGAGAGAAAGACAGTAGCCAGCAACAAAAGACAGCAAACAAAGTTTTCCTCGTCAAACAATAACAGGTAGAGCACACACACAGATGTGTATCTTGCAACAAAAGAACGGTTGAATATAGTGAAAATTATATATGGAATTAATCCCTTGTGTTAAATACACACATAGGGTTCTCTATTTATAATAAAAGAAATATGGACTAAGCCCAAAATACAAATAAGAAATAATAACAAACTAACTAAAAATAAAAGATAAAGATAAATATAAAATAAAGATAATATATCTAACAAGAACAAAGAGAGAAAATAAGAAACAGAATAAAGTGCACTCCTAGGATTCTAGATGATATACAGATACAACAAAAGAACAGCTTTTACAAAGTTGCTTAGAAGATATATAAGTTATTCTAACAGTTCTCATCACAACTTTCATTACACAAAGCACAATATTATAAAGTTTTTAATGAAGTACAAACCTGGAAATTTTTGCTAAAGATTTTAATCTTTGATGTACTCTCTCTGACAGCATATTCTCCCTCAAAAGACCAAACAAATTCCAGTGCTGAACCAAATGACCTATTTCTCCAAGCCAATGCAGTGTATATAATATACTCACCATCTCCACATACAACAACAAACCTCCCATTTGGATTGTGCTTTAAATTCTGCACAAAAAATTAAATCAACAATCAGCAACCAACCACCCATGAAACATTGCTGATGATGATATGATTGAACCAGAAAGAAGAATTATTCTATTAAAACTAAAATCTATGAATATAGATTAGAAACTACAAAAGATAATTCCAAACTAGTGACTGGTTTGCTATATTACATAGATTCCTAAGTTTAACAACACAAGATCCCTGCTATTAATACATGTTTGGGTTATGGAATGCATTAGGAACCTATCAAATTCCACTTGAGCACCCCAGAGATGATTTTGACTCAAAAGGACATGTTTTTTATTTTTTCATCAACTGTGATTTTGTTTCTAAAAGCATATTTAACTAAAAGTGAAAAAAAGTAGCTTTTGTATTGAGTTGAGAAAATTAAGTCCCACTTTATCTCAAATTTAAGTTTAAAACAAATAGTACTTCAGTTGAAGCTTACCTGTAACTAAATCAATTATGTAAGGACTCAACCAAACACACCTAAATTTTGCATCTCAATGCCTGCCGCTACATAGTGGTATACAAACAAGATCTAAACGGGGATGGTTAGATGACCAATTTAATCTTACATGTAAACTCAATCTTTTTTAATACAAAGAAAATAGAAACTTAAGAAATTTATGTAACATGATATTTCATGATTCATGAAACATGAGAAAATACCGATGATGAGGTCAATGTAAATGTACCATAATGTCTAATTTGCTAAATCATGTACAAATGCTTTCTGAATTTGCCAAATTTTGCATTAGAGCAAAAATAATTAAAAATAGAAAAGTTGTAATTAAAAATAGAAAAACCAGGCAACAGAATGCAACAAAATATAAAAAGCATATTAACTCACTTGGGGATAGAGATCACATGTGCCCAACTCCTTAACAGCTAAAGGTAACCTTTCTCCGTCAGCAATCTAAGAAGCATAGTACTTGCACATGTCACTAAAAATAAAGAGAACTTGACAATTCATGCTAGCAAATTATTCAGCCAAAAATCTATTATAGAGCTCGCACCTCAACATCTGCTCCTACACTTTTGATATTGACAGTCTGAATTTCATTATGCTTAGCCCAAATAATTTTCCCGCTGTTGTCCATGCTAGCCACAGGTACCTCTCGACCAAGTTTGACCATAATTGTTCCTTCATCATAGCCAATCACAACTCTGTTTGAACGCACCCAATAATTTTGGTTATGAAAAAAGAGTAAAGGCAAGGAAACTTCATAATACAGGCTCAATTTACCACAGCAATCTCCCACTCACACTGTTCAAGGACATAAAAAATTTATTAAGAAATTGCAAAAAAATTATCCACAAAAAAGCTCACCTACGTGAACCCTTCAAGTATCCAATAGCCCAGACTCTTTCAAGGCCATAGTTCAATGTGTTTTCCAGCCTGCAAGCAGATCAAACCATAAAACAAATTTCGAAAATATACTTCCAATAAATATAGCAACAGCTTAAAAACGGACACCTGAAATTAAATAGAAAAATGGAGAAATAAATATTGTCCTATCAATCTCAATATGTGCTATCTTAATTTTAAATCAAATCTAGACATTATAGTCACCAAAATAAATCTTTCCACTCTTTTTATGTGCCTAAACAAACAGAATAAACAAAAAGGGCAGACCCATATAAGTTTTGTTCTCTAAGGTCAAAAGTCAACCATAAACAAATAATCCAATTTCCAACACGAGTGATGACGATTGAAGAAAAAAATCTAGAGGAAAGTGACAAATGCAATAAGCATAATGTTAAACCTCATAACTCAGTAATCTGTGCATTCCACTTTACCTATAAGTTGTGGAGTGCCATATGCGTACTGTACCATCTTCAGAACCAGTAATGATTATAGGAAGTTCAGGATGGAAGCATACAGCAGATACATTGTGTGTATGACCTTCTAGGGTCTGGACACAACCTTTGGTCTGATAATCCCATACCTGTTTCGTAAGTTTCAACTGTTATTCCTCTTCATATGTTATATGCATATATGTATGTATATAATTGGATAAACAGATAAATCAAAGAAGCAAACAAACTGTTAAATATGATGAAAAACTATATTTAGGATCAATCTCCCTTGTGTGTCTTTGCATACACATAGGGTAATGTATTTATAATAATAAGAATGTGGGCTAAGCCCAAATACAAATGAATATGTAAAAATAAAATATAATGAGCATAAGGACTATATTTCCCTAATAAACATATAGGTACTATGTTTCCCTAATTAACATAAACACACAATATCTAACACTCCCCCTCAAGCTGGAGCGTATAAATCATATGATCCAAGCTTGTCACAAAGATAGTCAATTCTAGGTCCTCGCAAGGACTTAGTGAATATGTCTGCCAACTGGTTGCTTGAGTTAACGAACTCAGTCTTGATATCTCCGGATATGATTTTTTCTCTAATAAAATGGCAATCAACTTCAATGTGCTTGGTTCTCTCATGGAAGACAGGGTTAGAGCTAATATGAAGAGCAGCTTGATTATCACATATAAGTGTCATGTGAGTGACATCTCCAAATTTCAGTTCACTAAGTAATTGTTTAAGCCACACAAGCTCACAAGTAGCTGATGCCATAGCTCTATATTCTGCTTCTGCACTGGACCTAGCCACAACACTTTGCTTCTTACTTTTCCAAGATATCAGGTTGCCACCAATAGAGACACAATATCCAGAAGTAGACCTCCTATCAGAAGGGGAACCAGCCCAATCAGCATCTGAATAGCAAACGATTTTTGTATCGTTGTTAGGACCATATAGCAAACCTTTTCCAGGTGATCCTTTAATATACTTCAGTATGCGAACAACTGCATCCCAATGGTCTTCACATGGGGAGTTAAGGAATTGACTCACCACACTTACTGCGAAGGAAATGTCAGGACGCGTAACAGTAAGATAGTTTAATTTACCAACTAATCTTCTGTAACGTTCAGGATCTGAGAAAGGCTCCCCCTGATTTGGTAGAAGCTTGATGTTAGGATCCATAGGTGTCTCAACAGACTTACAGTTCATTAACCCTGTTTCCTCCAAGATGTCTAACGCATACTTCCTCTGAGATATGACAATACCATCATTGGATTGTGCTACTTCAATACCCAAAAAGTATCGGAGTTTGCCAAGATCTTTGGTTTGAAAATGGTGACAAAGGTGTTGTTTCATCTGAGAGATGCCAAGATAGTCGCTTCCTGTGAGAACAATGTCATCAACATACACTATTAAGTAGATACATCCAGCACTTGAGTGGCGATAGAACACTGAATGATCCGCTTCACTGCGAGACATACCAAATTGTTGAACAACACAGCTGAACTTACCAAACCAGGCCCGAGGAGACTGTTTTAGGCCATATAAGGATTTGCGAAGACGACATACCAATCCAGATGACTCCCCCTGAGCAACAAAGCCGGGCGGTTGCTCCATATAAATTTCTTCATGCAAATCACCATTAAGGAAAGCGTTTTTTACATCAAGTTGGTAAAGAGGCCATTGTCGAAGAGCGGCCATGGCAATGAATAGGCGAACAGAGGTCATTTTCGCCACTGGAGAAAAAGTATCACCATAATCCAAACCAAAAATCTGTGTGTATCCTTTGGTAACCAGTCGAGCCTTCAAACGATCAATTGTACCATCAGGGCCAACTTTGATAGCATAAACCCACCTGCAACCAACAACAGACTTTCCAGATGGTAATTGGACAAGCTCCCAAGTTCCACTTTTCTGTAAAGCACTTAATTCATCCAGCATGGCTTGACGCCAACCAGGATGAGTTAAGGCATCACCCACAGACTTGGGAATGGACACAGAAGAAATGGAGGAGAGACATGTGTAAAAAGATGGAGATAACCTGTGGTAACTAAGAACAGTATAATGGGGGGAAGGGTTACGAGTAGAGCGTATACCTTTACGGAGGGCAATAGGCAGGTCAGACTCATTTGCAGGAGCCGGAGGAGACACAGGAGGCGGCACAGGAGGTGAGTCATGAGGGAGACGAGGGCGGCGACTATAAACCTGAAGGGGTGGAGTTGAAGGACGATCCTGAGAGGCTAAAGGAGGAGAAGGATCACAGATAATAGGAATATCAACAGTAATAGGTGGAGGTACAGAACTAGAAGATAGAGGTGAAAAATAAAACGAAGATTCATCAAAAGTGACGTCAGCAGAGATAAAATGGCGATTGAGGGAAGGGGAAAAACACTTATAGCCCTTTTGTGACCGTGGAAATCCTAAGAAGACACATTTGTGAGATCTAGGAGATAACTTATCAAGACCAGGACTAAAATCATGAACAAAACATGTAGACCCAAAAACTCTAAGAGGTAATGGATGTAAAGGGTCTTGAGGAAATAAGACAGAATGAGGGATTTTGTTATCTAGGACAGAAGATGGCATGCGGTTTATGAGATAACATGCAGTGAGAACTGCATCACCCCAAAAACGCGAGGGTACTTGGCCATGGATGAGAAGAGTACGAGTTGTTTCAATAAGGTGTCTATTCTTGCGCTCAGCCACCCCATTTTGTTGAGGAGTATAAGCACATGAGGTCTGGTGAAGAATGCCATGAGAAGCCATAAAATGTTTAAACTGTTGAGAAAGGTATTCACGGCCATTATCACTGCGTAAAATTCGAATAGAAACCCCAAACTGTGTTTTTATTTCATTGAAAAAAGATTGGAAAATAGAAAACAACTCAGAACGATTCTTCATTAAAAACAACCAAGTACATCTGGAATAGTCATCAATAAAGGTAACAAAATACTGAAATCCTAAAGTGGACTTAACACGACTAGGTCCCCAAATATCAGAATGAACTAATGAAAAAGGGGATGACGCTCTTTGTGAAACACTACAAGGAAAGGAACTACGAGTATGCTTTCCTAACTGACAAGACTCACATGACAAACTTGATAACTTCGACAAACTCGGAACAAGTTGCTGCAATTTGGCAAGACTGGGATGACCTAACTGAGCATGAAGAAGGGATGGTGACTCCATGATTACGCCAGCATGTGGAGAAGGGCGGAGAAGATATAGGCCATGAGACTCACATCCTGTGCCAATCATGTGTTTCGAACTCCGGTCCTGCAAACAATCAGAATCTTTGGTAAATGAAATAATACAATTAAGGGAATGAGTTAGACGACTTATGGACAATAAGTTGAAAGGAGACCCAGGGACATAGAGTACATTATCAATGGATATGGACGGAAAAATATGAACAGTACCAATACCATGAGATGAGACTCTAGACCCATCAGCCATTGTTACCGAGGGTAAATTATCTGGACATGACAAGGAAGAAAACAAGGACTTGTTACCAGTTATATGATCGGTGGCGCCTGAGTCAAGGACCCAAGATCCGAGGGAGTGAGTCAGACCAACGAAAGGTGTACCTGTGCGGGCAACAGATACAGATGTAGTGGAACTAGAGTGCTGACGATCCTCATACCATCGGAGAAATTCGTTGAAGACTGCAGGGTTGTCTACAGTATTTGATGAAGTAGGATGGTCTGCAGACGGTAGTTGAGGAGGTGGATCAGAATTAGCCATTGCTACAGATCGAGGAGGACGTCCATGAAGCGAATAACACCTATCAATTTTGTGGCCTGGCTTGCCACAATGGTCACATTTAGGTCGTCCTTTACCTGGCTTGCGAGACCGACTTCGATCATCACGTTGGACAGCCATAACTGAGGAATCATCAGTATGAGGAGATGTCTCAACGACTAGTTTGCTCGGAATACGCAAAAGAGCAGAACAAGTAGAAGTAAAGTTGGGTATGACAGGAGAACCCAAAATCTGATCACGAACATGGGAGGAATCATCAGAGAGTCCGTATAAGGCCAACAACATGAAGAACTTTGATCGTTGTTCCAGTTCTTCAGCAGGAGTGGAAGCAGGAGGTAATAGCTCATTAAAATCATGAAGGAGGGCATGAACTTTACCCAAATATTCTGCCATGGGACCAGGACTGCGTGGACCAATGACAGTGAATAGGTTCTGACAAACACCATAAAGACGCTGGGTGTCATTTGTGTATAATAGCCTTGCTTGAGCCCATACTTCTGAACATGTTTCATAGGAACGAAACATTTGTTTCAGAGAGGAGTGAATGGTGGACTTTATGACGATGCATAACTGGGCATCAATTTTCATCCAGCGAGAAGTGTCATCTGTGGTAGCACTAGTCACATCTTTAGTAAGGTGATCTACATACCCCTGACTCTTCAACCAAAGTTTAATGTCAGATGCCCATGTTGCATAATTCGTGCCATCTAACTTGTCAATGGACAAGTGTACATTCACAAAATTGGTGTAGATTGGGGAATCAGCAGAAGAAGATGGGGCACTAGCATAGGTGTTTGTAGACGCGGAATATGCCATGGGGAGGGAGAAACCCTAAAAATCCAACGTGCTCCGATTGACGCAACGACCACAGATCCAGAAAGAGGGCGAGGAGGCGATCACGGCGATGCTGGTCGGCGGCGGTGGGCTCCGGCGACGCGCCGGCACGCGCGGCGGGAAGCGGCGGATCTGCGAACTGCTGTGGCGGCGCGTGGAGGCGCGTGGGTGCTCCGATCGCCGCGATCTTTGAACCGCGGTGGTCGCCCGGCCGAGGCGCTTCCGATGGAGTGGTCGCCAGTCGATTCTGGAACTCCGGTGACGGCGGCAGCGGCGGCGACGACGGCGACGGCGGCTGCGACGGCGGTGGGCTGCGGCGACTGCGGCGGTGATGCGTACCGGAGACTGTAGAACAGGTAGAACCGAACCTAAGCTCTGATACCATGTTAAATATGATGAAAAACTATATTTAGGATCAATCTCCCTTGTGTGTCTTTGCATACACATAAGGTAATGTATTTATAATAATAAGAATGTGGGCTAAGCCCAAATACAAATGAATATGTAAAAATAAAATATAATGAGCATAAGGACTATATTTCCCTAATAAACATATAGGTACTATGTTTCCCTAATTAACATAAACACACAATATCTAACACAAACAAAAACAAATATTAAAACAAAACCTTGGCAGTGTGATCGTCAGAACCAGTGATTAGATATGGTTTGTCACCACCTGTAAAATAATCAACACAATTTACTCCTTTCTGATGCGCATCCAATGTAAAATTAGGGTCAGGTGAGCCAAGGTTCCAAATCTGACAAAGAAGAAAACAGTTGCGTTGATGCATTATATCATAGGATCATAGATCTATTTATTTTTTTTGGCACAGAAGGAAACAACATAAATATACCTTTATGGTCCGATCAAGAGATGCACTGGCAAAGGTGTTTGTGTCTTTGGGATTAAATGTGACTTGCATGACATAATGAGAATGGCCTTCAAATATTTGGGTACAGACCCAGCCTTTTTCCCAATCCCAGAGTTTTATGAGCATATCATCAGATGATGAAAGCACATAAGGAAGGGTGGGATGAACTGCCACACACCTAATGTAATCAGTATGTGCTTCAAATACTTTGACCTTATCCATCGTGTTATAATTATATACACGAATAAACATATCATCGGCTCCGGCAACAACCCATTGTCTTCGTGCAATAAACTTGGCAGATCTAACTGCAAAATCATGTTGCATAAGAGATCTAGTGGTTTTAAAAAAATTCATCAAGAGCTAGATATAGAAACTAATGGACTAAATAAGATTCATAACTTCATGTACCTGGTAACTCGGTAACCTCAAAAGATTTGGCCATGGTCTGAAATATAATAAATAAAATTATGTTAATAACAGAAGCAAATGTCCATTGAAATTAACAACAACCCGTTTAAAGCAGCAGTTTTGTGAAGAATTTAAATATAAAACAGGAAACTGAGAAACTAGCATCCCTTATTAACAATCTATGAAGAGACAAGGAATGTGTCACAAGCTTAGGCATTATAAACAAACAACCAAGACCAAGACCCATTATAGAAAAACAAGACTACAAATCCTAACCCGATACACTAGAAACTGCAAAAATCAAGCTTGCATAATATGAAGTGTTAAAAGCAAAGCAAAAGCCAAAAGATGATCGTAATATCTACACTTATTCAAATTTTACCAAGCTATGAAAACGCGCTTAAGTCTCACAGCTCAAAAGCCTTATAAAGGCATCCAAAATATTCGGAAGCACGTAATTTTATCTAAATGTCTTCCAAACACAGACTCTGGGATCTGGTAAATAAGATTACTTACTGGTCTTACTTTTGAAACTTCAAAAGGGTGTGATATGGATTAAAAAAGCACACAGTATACCCATCAAATTATTGACCAGTATGTAAATTTCACACAAGTCCCAGTTTCTATTCATTTTACAGTACAAAATACTATAACATTTTCTAGCCATGCTTCAAGACAAAATCACTTAAAGAGCACCATTTATTCGTTCAATATTTTCTCCATGTAATGAGTCACTACATCATACAGTATTGTGTTCAATAAATCATATAATATAGATACTTGAAAATTTTGAAGGAATCATGGATAGAATAGGTCCCCCTCTATTTGAATTAGTGGCTCATTATATATTGGCACATGCAAAATCGATAAACACCCCGTGTCTATCAAAGTGCCAAGATAGACATATCAACCATTACATTTCTCAGTTAGGAAAAAAAAAAAAAACTCTTTCATGACAATATACATAAAGAATTGCACACCTGAGATTGGTAGTTCCAGATACAGACAGTTCCAGAGTATAAACTCGCCAGAATCCTGCATTGACAAGGTTGCTTCAGGTAATTAATTGAATGAGACCAACCTTGGATGACAAACATCACTACTAGTGACTAAATCCCCGCGAACTACATATATTCCCAATAATAAAGTTTCCTGGCATCATAAATTAAATTCAGAAACAAAACAACAGCAGAATAAGAGGCATTACCATGGTTCTGTTGGATGTAGATCCACACATTTTACTCTTTCTGATCTTTGCGCAAGCTTTCGCTGATCAAATATTACAATAACAAGTTAGACTAAGCATCCAGAAAGTCAATCATTCACACTACGCTTAGTTTCCAAGAAATCTAATCTCGTAGGCAGTGAAATTAAAAAAAAAAATCCACAGGAAACCAAAAACAAATATACATTGATTCAAAATACAAACAGAATTACCTTGATTTCGAGTCTGAGAGGCTGCAAGTGCAAGTAACAAGAGAAAAATCAAACAAACAACAAAAAACACGAGTCAGTGCACGGTCCAGAGTAGATCACATTGAAATTGAAATAGCAAGAGCTAGGAAAGCGAATTGCGACGCTCTAATTTTAAGTAACAGGTAGAAAAGCATTCGACACTGAAAGAGAGAATGGTGAGAAGATAAAGCATTGAATCGAAGGTAATTCGGTCCAGATCTAAGGTTGTTAAGAATGCAGAAGCGTTTGCGAAGGAGCAGATCAGAGAGGAAGCTCACCATTTTTGCAGATTGGACAGTGCACTAGCCTCTACCGAGATCAATCTTCGGAGATCAGAAACCGGATTCGACCAGCCCAAGGAGATCGAGCTCAGTGAGAGAGAGAGAGAAACAGAGAGAGAAATGTGTTTATTTGTAATGTAAGAAAGCACGGTGTAAATACCATGAGGATGAACGAACCAAAGAAGGAGAGCGGTGTTATGCAGTTAAACGAGATTACGAAAATGCCACTGGATCGATACTACCCTGTGCCTTGTGACACCGTATGCTTCATGGTAGTGCGGAAATAAGCGCGGAATGGTGACATCGTGGCAAAGGCAATGACATGTTTGCCACGTGGTTCTTGGGACCCACTTTTTCTATATCGAATAATTTTTATTTTATAAGCTTTTTTCATATTTTATTTTATGGATAACTTTTGTCATATTTGTTTAATTCAGTTTAATTCGTTAAATTATAATTGGAGAAGCTTAATATGTTATACAGAATTTTACTTTTAAAGAAAATTTGTTGAAAAACAAATACTGACATCGATCTGAAAAGGGTATTTGTTTATTGTATGGCGAATTTCTATTCACTTAATTTTATAGATTTTATTTCTAAAATATTTTCTGTAACGGTTTTAATTGAAATTTTAATTAGTTGAAATAGACAAATTTCTATTATAATTGTGTAATAAGCTATATTTCTATTAATAATTGTAGAAATAATTATTTTTCAATATAAAATAATAACTTTTTTTCTAGATTAATGGCAATAGTTATGGTTACGAAGTGAATTTTCTATGGTGTTCACTATAATTATTTTTGGTGTGAATTTGTTTATTGATAATCGAAAATTATTGTCAATACTTTACTAATCATAAATTGACTATGTAAAATTGTGCTGTGGGGTCAATTTATAAATTATTATGTTAATATAAAAAATATATATACATTTTCATTGATTAATTTAAAATTCATGCCACCAAAAATATATTTTTTATTGATGGGTATACAATTTTTTTATAACGTAATTACTAAATTAATTCATAATTGTTTCAAATTTTAGTAATAGAATGATTGTTTTAAAGGCGTAGCTATTTCCCAGTAATTTATTTTTTTAAAATAAGTCTCTCTCTATATATGTAAGACCAAAAAAAAAAAAAAAAAAAAAACATATATAATAATAATAATAATAAATAAATAAAAATATATATAATGATTACAAAAGACAAACAACTTTCATAAGTGGAGATTAATGGGAGCAATTTTTGGTAATGGAACATTTAATATTATTTTTATAAAATAATATTTTAATAATAATAATAATAATAATAAAAAAAAAAAAAACTAAATAGTGTCAAACTTTAGCCTATAAATAGTCATAAGGGAGATGGCTAAAAAAATTGCACCAAAAACCCTTAGAATTTTGAGAGAAGAGTGTGAGAAGAAATCCTTGTTGCATTTGGGAGATTCTGGAAGTTTTCAGGAACAAATTCTAAGCAAGAGATCTTCAAGAGGTAAGGGGAGCTAACTCAAAAATGTTTTCTAAAATGATATGGATGTGAATATGATTTGAGTTTCTTGATTTTGTTATGATCAAGTGTATGGAAATTTAGTTTGGTGGGATGTATGGTTTGATTCCAAGAAAATGATTTCTATTGGGGTTTTGCTATAACTTTGATCTATAAATTTTGTATGATCTTTATGATGAAAGATTGATGAATATACGGTGGATTGATGGTGGATTTTCGGTCTAGCATGTTACTATACATGAAAGTGATGTTTTTGATGGATTAGATTGTGAAATTGGATGAGAAACATGAGAGTTTGAACCCACTCTTGATCAAATACGAAAATTGGGTGTTTTGGTTGGTTGATGAATTTTAGATGGATGAATTGATTTGGTTTGTGTGAATATCTTGACAAGATGGAAGTATGATGAGTTTTAATGGATTGAATGATGGGAATGATGATGGGAATTCGTTCTAACATGTTAGTATTTATGAATATGAAGTTTTGGATGATTTGGTTATTAAAAAGAGATGAAAAACATGGGAGTTTTACCTCACCTTTTTCCAAATCCGAAAATCATATTTCTTGAACAAGTAATGAGTTGAAATTGGATGAATGTGAATGCTTGTTATGAGATCTTGGTTTAGAAATATTAAATTCTTGGATGATGGTTTTTGAGTATGTTTTGAGGGAAGAAGAAATGATTTGGAGTATGAAATGAACCATAAATTGGATTGAACATTAGATCCTCATATGTTTTAATTGAATTTTAATGCATTGTTGAATTGTTTATTGTACTTTGATGTATGATTGTTGGAATGTTAGTAAATTGAAAGTATGTACATATGAAGGTTATGATTGGTGTTGAATGTAACAACTATGGTACGTTGAAAATTTAAAGAGGATTATGATTACAAAGTGATGAAAGTACGATTCAAGTGGTAAACCAAGTTCCATCTATGTAGAATCTCTTGGTGAGATTCTTAGTGTTTTAGAATGAAAGTAGGAGCTCAGTCTTGGGGGTCTTCCTGACGCTCCAATGGTCTTTCTTCTCACGTAGAGAGGACTGAACCATGTGGTGAGGAGTAGCAGGAGGTCTTAGTCTTGGAGGCTTCCATCATGCTCCAGGGCGCGGACTAACCTCGTGAGTGTGGCAGGGCGGGGGGAGCCCAGGGCGGGGGAGCCTAAGTATCACAAGCCACCACGGGTGCATGACCCGCCATAGCTCGACTCTCATTCTAAAGTCCGGACGAGTCAAGTCTAGTGTTCAACATGTTAGGATACCTGTCTTAATCTGTTTTGATTTGAGAATAACTCTTGTAGATTCTATGCTTAACATGATGCATGTTTTTTTTTTATATAATTAGCTCACCCTTGCTTGCTTGTGTTTGCTGCCATGTTTGCGTATGTTTTTCTTTTGCAATGATCATCCACTTGGATGTGAGCAGAGGAGAATGAGGTTTCCTTGGAGACAGCGTTGGAAGGAAATAGAGATGCTGCAGCTTAGTTCTCTAGGCTTTATGCCATTTGAACTCAAGTTATTTTGAAGACTCTTGTTATATTTCAAGTTTTAAATTCCTAGCATTTTATAGGAGGACTATGATACTCCAATTCTAAATTTCTGTACGGATTAAGGAGGACTGTAATCCTAATTACTCTTGACTGCTTTCCAATATTATGCATGATGACGTCTTATTTATATATTTCTCTTCTATATAATTGGGACGTCACATTTATGGTATCAGAGCAGTTTCTATCCTTAGGAAATCTCATAGGTTGTGTGTGCGCCTTGCTTCTGCTTGTGTACTCTTAGCACATCTAGGCAATTGTTTTGCCTCTTTGAATCTGATTGACGGTCTCTTTTCTCTGTGTAACCAGAACAATGGCGCCTAGGCCTCCTCCACCTCCTCCTCCTCAGCCAGAGCCTTCAGAGAACACCTTAAGGCTGGAGGCTATACTTGAGGCAATGCAACGCCAAAATAATGCCTTGCTGCAGCAAAACACTATCGCTCTACAGAATTTAGAAGCTGCAAGGGTGGCCGCTGAGAATGCAAGGGTGTCAGCGGACAATGCAAGGATGGAGACTGATAACACCCAAAGACAACTCATGGATATGCTGGCTAAAGGTGTACCCACTCCCGGTACTTCCTCTTCTGCTGCTCCAATTCAGGAGTGGACTTTGGAGAGCTTTCTCCAACATCATCCCACCAGGTTCACTGGCAAATGCAGCCCTGACGAGGCCGATCACTGGTTCCAGGACATGGAACGAAAGTTATGAAGCAAAAGGGTGTCCAGATGAGAGGAAGCTGGCCTACACCCAATACTTGATGACAGGAGAGGCTGGACATTGGTGGAACAGTGTGAAGACAATTTTGGAGAGGAACAGGACTCCTATCACTTGGGAGTTGTTCAGAACCAAATTCTACACGGAGTACTTCCCTGACAGCGTCAGATTTGCTAAGGAAGTGGAGTTTCTTGAGCTGGCACAGGGAAACAGGTCGGTGTCTGAGTATGCAAATCGCTTTAAACATCTACTCCGCTTTAACACCATGGCGGTAGATGAGGAGTGGCAATGCCGGAAGTTTGAAAATGGCTTGAGGAAAGATATAAAGTTAATGGTGAAGGGGCTGCGTATCCGAGAGTTCTCCGCCTTAGTGGAGATGGCTCGTGACCTGGAGAAGACCAAGGGAGAGCCAGAAGGACCTCAGATACACCAGAACCAACCACTGAAGGTTGGTGGACCAGTGATATCCAGAGGTGGTTCCAGTTCTAGGAGGACCCCTTTCTCTAGACCTACTCCTTCTGGGTCCAGGGGTTCTTCCTCTCAGTCATCAGGACATTCCAGCTTTGCTAGCCCCGTTAGATGCTTTAGGTGTGGAGGACCACACTTTCAGTCTGTTTGCCCTCAGCTAAACGGGTACAAGAAGTGCAACGTTTGTGGGCGTGAAGGACATTATGGCCGAGACTGTCCTACAACCAGGAGGACAGGACCACAGCCACGCCAGACTGGGATAGCCATTTAGAGAGGTGGTGTCAGACCACAGGCTACAGGAAGAGTTTATGCTTTGACAGGAGCTGAGGCAGCTAGTGCAGGTAACCTGATTGTCAGTAGTTGTTTGTTATTTGGAGCCCTGTGTGTGACCTTGTTTGATTCGGGGGCGACACACTCTTTTGTGTCTGAGGCTTGTGTGGAGAAGCTCGGTCTAGTTGTCAGAGAGCTTCCGTGGGATCTGGTGGTGTCTACACCAGCAGCTGGGTTAGTTAGGACATCTAATGTGTGCTCCAGATGTCCTATTGAGGTAGAGGGGCACAGGTTCAAAGTGAACCTTATTTGCTTACCTCTACAGGGGCTAGAGGTAATCCTAGGCATGGATTGGTTATCCTCCAATCGTATTCTTCTAGATTGTGGGGGAAAGAAGTTGATATTTCCCAATGAAGGCGAGAACATGCCATTGTCACTCGGTGTGTTAAGGCAAGACCTTATAGAGGGCGCTTGCTGTTTCTTAATCATGTCTTACATGGACGGGGTTCAAGACTTTGACCTTTCAACTCATGAAGACCAGAATGTAGATGTTCGGGTGGTGAACGACTTCCTAGATGTGTTCCCTGAGGAAATCCCCGGTCTACCTCCTCCTAGAGAGGTAGAGTTCTCTATAGACTTGGTCTCAGGAGCAGGACCGATTTCTATAGCCCCTTATAGGATGGCGCCGACAGAGTTAGCGGAGTTGAAGAAGCAAATTGAGGAACTGTTAGAGAAGAAATTCATTAGACCCAGTGTTTCACCCTGGGGTGCACCAGTTTTGTTAGTGAAGAAGAAAGATGGTAGTTCAAGACTATGTGTTGACTATCGGCAGTTAAATAAGCTCACTATCAAGAACAAATATCCATTGCCGAGGATAGATGATTTAATGGATCAACTACACGGAGCTACAATGTTCTCCAAGATAGACCTGCGGTCAGGTTATCACCAAATCTTGGTGAAAGCTGATGATGTTCAGAAGACAGCTTTCAGGTCTAGGTATGGCCACTACGAATATGTAGTTATGCCCTTCGGTGTGACTAATGCTCCAGCCATCTTCATGGACTACATGAACCGGATATTCAGACCATTCTTGGATAAGTTTGTTGTAGTCTTCATAGACGACATTCTTGTTTATTCCAAGACTCGAGAAGAGCACGATGATCACTTGAGGACAGTGCTTGGGGTGTTGAGGGAGAGAAAGCTGTATGCCAAGCTATCTAAGTGCGAGTTCTGGATGGAAGAGGTCAATTTCTTGGGACATGTTATATCAGCTGGTGGAATTGCGGTTGATCCAACCAAAGTACAAGCCGTGATGGAGTGGGAAAGGCCAAAGACAGTCACTGAGGTCAGGAGTTTTGTAGGCTTGGCGGGCTATTATCGCCGCTTTATTGAGAACTTTGCCAGGATAGTAGCCCCATTGACTCAGTTGACCAGGAAAGATCAGCCTTTTGTTTGGACTGAAAAGTGTGAAACCAGCTTCCAAGAGCTTAAGCAAAGGTTGACAAGCGCCCCAGTGCTAGTTATTCCAGACACAGGTAGACCCTTTGAGGTTTATTGTGACGCCTCTCATCAAGGGTTGGGATGCGTACTGATGCAAGAAAAGAGGGTAGTTGCTTATGCATCAAGACAACTTAAGGTGCATGAGAAGAACTACCCCACTCATGACTTAGAGTTAGCTGCGGTGGTCTTTGCCTTAAAGATTTGGAGGCATTATTTATATGGCGCCCAATTCCAAGTGTTTAGCGACCACAAGAGCTTAAAGTATCTCTTTGACCAAAAAGAGTTAAACATGAGGCAAAGGAGATGGATGGAATTTCTCAAAGACTACGATTTTGAGCTTTTATACCATCCTGGGAAGGCGAATGTAGTGGCAGATGCCTTGAGCAGGAAGACAGTGCACATGTCCGCTTTAATGGTAAGAGAGCTTAAATTGGTAGAGAGCTTCAGAGATTTGGAACTCCAGGTTGAAGTTGAACCAGACAGCATTATCTGTAGTAAATTGGTGATATCTTGTGGCTTGTTAGAGCGCATTAAAGAGGGGCAGTTGTTAGACCCCGAACTTCAAACGTCCATAGCTCTAATTGGTACTGAGAAAGGGAAGGACTTCAACACAGGGACGGATGGTCTCTTGCGGTTCAGAGGTAGGACTTGTGTTCCTAATGATGGAGAATTAAAGAGACTATTACTTGAAGAAGGACACCGTAGTCGTTTCAATATACACCCAGGTATGACAAAAATGTACCAAGATCTCAAGAAGTCATTCTGGTGGTCTGGTATGAAGAAAGACGTAGCTCAGTTTGTTGCTTCCTGCCTAACTTGTCAGAAGGCTAAAGTGGAACATCAGAGACCTGGGGGTCTGTTGCAGCCATTGGAGATTCCGGAGTGGAAATGGGATAGCATAGCCATGGACTTTGTTACCCATTTACCACGCACTTTCAGGAAGCATGATGCTATATGGGTTATAGTGGACAGATTGACCAAGAGCGCCCACTTCTTGGCAATCGACTTGAGAATGTCTATGACAAAATTGGCACAGTTATATGTTAAGGAGATTGTGAGGCTTCATGGAGTACCTTCCAGTATTGTGTCAGATAGAGACCCTCGCTTCACTTCCAGGTTTTGGCAAACACTTCAGAGTGAGATGGGAAGCAGGTTGCAGATGAGCTCCGCTTATCATCCCCAGACAGATGGTCAGTCAGAGAGAACGATTCAATCATTAGAGGACTTGTTGAGGACGTGTATATTGGATCATTTGGGAGTATGGGATGAGGTGTTGCCATTGGTAGAGTTCACTTATAATAACAGCTATCAGGCCAGTATAGGTATGGCTCCATTTGAGGCTTTGTATGGAAGACGCTGCAGAACACCCTTGTGTTGGTTCCAAGATGGAGAAGCAGTATTAACGGGGCCAGAACTTGTACAACAGACCACGGAGAAAGTAAAGCTCATTAAAGAAAGGATGAAGGCATCTCAGAGTAGACAGAAATCATACACTGATCAGAGGCGCAGATTTTTGGAATTTGCAGTTGGGGACCATGTGTTCCTTCGGGTGACTCCTACTACTGGCGTAGGAAGAGCCATTCGAGCTAGGAAATTGTCTCCTAGGTACCTGGGTCCTTATCAGATCCTGAGGCGTATAGGACCAGTTGCGTATGAGATAGCCCTGCCACCTCAGCTAGCTAATCTCCACCCAGTCTTTCATGTTTCTCAGCTTCGAAAGTATGTCCCCGACCCTTCTCACGTGTTGGAAGCTGACACTGTACAAGTCAAGGAAGATCTCTCTATAGAGATGCAACCAGTTAAAGTAGATGAGAGGCTAGCCAAACGACCAGACGGGAAAGCTACTAGGCTGATCAAAGTCATATGGGACAACAGAACCGGCGATTCTACCTGGGAGAAGGAGGAAGAAATGAAGAAGGCATATCCTCACTTATTTTCTGATAAGTCCTAATTTTCGAGGACGAAAATTTTTGTTGTTGGGGAGAATGTAAGACCAAAAAAAAAAAAAAAAAAAAAAAAACATATATAATAATAATAATAATAAATAAATAAAAATATATATAATGATTACAAAAGACAAACAACTTTCATAAGTGGAGATTAATGGGAGCAATTTTTGGTAATGGAACATTTAATATTATTTTTATAAAATAATATTTTAATAATAATAATAATAATAATAATAATAATAATAAAACTAAATAGTGTCAAACTTTAGCCTATAAATAGTCATAAGGGAGATGGCTAAAAAAATTGCACCAAAAACCCTTAGAATTTTGAGAGAAGAGTGTGAGAAGAAATCCTTGTTGCATTTGGGAGATTCTGGAAGTTTTCAGGAACAAATTCTAAGCAAGAGATCTTCAAGAGGTAAGGGGAGCTAACTCAAAAATGTTTTCTAAAATGATATGGATGTGAATATGATTTGAGTTTCTTGATTTTGTTATGATCAAGTGTATGGAAATTTAGTTTGGTGGGATGTATGGTTTGATTCCAAGAAAATGATTTCTATTGGGGTTTTGCTATAACTTTGATCTATAAATTTTGTATGATCTTTATGATGAAAGATTGATGAATATACGGTGGATTGATGGTGGATTTTCGGTCTAACATGTTACTATACATGAAAGTGATGTTTTTGATGGATTAGATTGTGAAATTGGATGAGAAACATGAGAGTTTGAACCCACTCTTGATCAAATACGAAAATTGGGTGTTTTGGTTGGTTGATGAATTTTAGATTGATGAATTGATTTGGTTTGTGTGAATATCTTGACAAGATGGAAGTATGATGAGTTTTAATGGATTGAATGATGGGAATGATGATGGGAATTCGTTCTAACATGTTAGTATTTATGAATATGAAGTTTTGGATGATTTGGTTATTAAAAAGAGATGAAAAACATGGGAGTTTTACCTCACCTTTTTCCAAATCCGAAAATCATATTTCTTGAACAAGTAATGAGTTGAAATTGGATGAATGTGAATGCTTGTTATGAGATCTTGGTTTAGAAATATTAAATTCTTGGATGATGGTTTTTGAGTATGTTTTGAGGGAAGAAGAAATGATTTGGAGTATGAAATGAACCATAAATTGGATTGAACATTAGATCCTCATATGTTTTAATTGAATTTTAATGCATTGTTGAATTGTTTATTGTACTTTGATGTATGATTGTTGGAATGTTAGTAAATTGAAAGTATGTACATATGAAGGTTATGATTGGTGTTGAATGTAACAACTATGGTACGTTGAAAATTTAAAGAGGATTATGATTACAAAGTGATGAAAGTACGATTCAAGTGGTAAACCAAGTTCCATCTGTGTAGAATCTCTTGGTGAGATTCTTAGTGTTTTAGAATGAAAGTAGGAGCTCAGTCTTGGGGGTCTTTCTGACGCTCCAATGGTCTTTCTTCTCACGTAGAGAGGACTGAACCATGTGGTGAGGAGTAGCAGGAGGTCTTAGTCTTGGAGGCTTCCATCATGCTCCAGGGCGCGGACTAACCTCGTGAGTGTGGCAGGGCGGGGGAGCCCAAGGCGGGGGAGCCTAAGTATCACAAGCCACCACGGGTGCATGACCCGCCATAGCTCGACTCTCATTCTAAAGTCCGGACGAGTCAAGTCTAGTGTTCAACATGTTAGGATACCTGTCTTAATCTGTTTTGATTTGAGAATAACTCTTGTAGATTCTATGCTTAACATGATGCATGTTTTTTTTTTCTATATAATTAGCTCACCCTTGCTTGCTTGTGTTTGCTGCCATGTTTGCGTTTGTTTTTCTTTTGCAATGATCATCCACTTGGATGTGAGCAGAGGAGAATGAGGTTTCCTTAGAGACAGCGTTGGAAGGAAATAGAGATGCTGCAGCTTAGTTCTCTAGGCTTTATGCCATTTGAACTCAAGTTATTTTGAAGACTCTTGTTATATTTCAAGTTTTAAATTCCTAGCATTTTATAGGAGGACTATGATACTCCAATTCTAAATTCCTGTACGGATTAAGGAGGACTGTAATCCTAATTACTCTTGACTGCTTTCCAATATTATGCATGATGACGTCTTATTTATATATTTCTCTTCTATATAATTGGGACGTCACAATATATATATTTCTTTTTAAAAATCTTTGTATATAATAACTTTTTTGCTTTTAATTTCCGTAATTTACTTATTATTGTAATATTGTAACTTTATTTAGTATTTGTTACGAGCTTTTTGTTAATAATAAAGCATTTAATATATGATTGTTGAGTTAATTCTCAATCAGTTTCTTTTTATTGGTTCATCAAATAAGTGGCTAGAAAAAATAGCAACTTACAAAGTTCTCATATAACATGGGTTGGGATTAAAATAAAAGTGGATATAGTTTATAATAAAGATTTAATTAACTTTTAAATATTTTGAGAATCGCGTGAGTTATTAAAATTTATAATATTTTACACTGATTATAAATTATTATTAATTGATTTTTATTATTTGTTACTTAATTAGAAAGTTAAGGCTCCATCTAATTTGTATGTTGGTTTTAAAATAGATGTGAGTTTTAAAATATTTGTAAATATTTTTTAAACGAGAATTTAGCGTGTAAATTGACAAATTTTCTATGTAGTCAATAAACACTAATCATATCTAAAACACTAATCATATCTAATCTAACTAGTTATTCTTGAACTTGATGCTTGAACTTGATGATATTTGACTTGAATTGGATTTAACTTGATTTCGCCTATAATTCTTATTAAAAATTTATAATTTTTTATAAACTAATGTGAATATAAATTTTAAAAATATATTTAATTTAATATTTATAAATTAATGGGGTGAAAAAATTTTAAAAATTATTATAATAAATAAGATAATTTAAATATATTTTAATTATGGTAATAGAAAAAATATCATAATAAAACAAAACAAAAAATAGGTATCCTTTTCTCTTTTATTTTATTGTTTTTAAATTTGAATTTTTGAATTTTATACCTTTTGTATTTTAATTTTTTTATAAAATTATATTAAGAATTTTTATATTTTGTTATATATTTTTTTTCTAAATAAAACTTTTTAAAAAAGTTCTATTTTCTTTAATATTTTCTTTAAATATTGTTTTATAAATAAACCTAAATGTTTTACATTCATATTAATAATTTTTAACTTTACATTAAATTTTTTTCAAATATTTCCACCTTATATTATTACTTAATTTTATTTTTCCAACTTATTGCTCAAAAAATACATTGTTACATAAGTTATTTTAACCAAATAAATATAGATTTATCAAAATTAATTTTACAAAATCTCTAAACATTATTATGTTTCTAAATTAGACTTGATTATTTTCAATAATCTTTCTCCTCGAATAGTTCCCTTTTCTATAGTATATTCTTCTCAATTGTAGGATAACCTTTATTTATCTCGTTATTGCTGTGATTATGGTACTGTTGTGTTTTATTGTTAAAGTTGTAAGAGCTGTTTTGAGGAATGCGGTAGATTATTTCCAACAAGGTTAATGAACTGATGCTAAATATGCAGTCTCAGTTCCCTATATTATTTCAATACAAAGTACAACATTTAGAAGCTTAACAGGAGTCAATTTACTATCCAATGGAGAGAGACTCTTATCTTGGAAAAGGAACATTTAGTTATATGTAAGTGGAAGAAGACGTTTGTGGCAGATGTTGCATGAAGAATTATAGTATATGACATTATATGTATTCAAGTGAAGCTGCAAGGTTCTGCAGCAAATCCCACCTTAGAGAGTTTGGCATCGTAAATGACCCTTTGATTTCTCTGCTGATAGTTTCCAATGATTCCCATTTCATACTCATCTGAAAGACTAGCAAGGGCCAAACACACCCGCGAAGCATCCTCTTTAACCAAATAGAATATGCCAGTTAGGTCCACATTCAGTTCAGCATTGCCCTCAAAATGCATGTTGATGGTAGGTATGTTCACTTCCTTATACCCAGTGAGATTAAAGCAGGTATCCAAAATTGAAAACCCTGGTGCTGAAGGGAAACCAGAAAACTCTTCCAAGAACTTTGCCTTCACAGCATTGTACACAGATGGAGGCAGTCTGGAGATCACTGTCCCGGAATCAAGTATCACCCCACCATTGCCAAAACTTAAATTTTGCAGAGCCACGCCTCCAACATCTATGCCAGTGAGGTTCAATATGTAAAAGGTGGATAACTGTAGATTAGGAACCATCCTCGTGTAGGCAATTGGAGTAACATTTTTAAAAACTTCACTCTGATTACCCATAACCAATGAACCAGAAGCTCCAGCTTGAATTGAAGGTAAGCAGTAAGAAAAAACTCCTCCAAATGTAGCATTAGTTTGGGAGATCATTGAAAGGTTACTTCTTCCCAACCCCATAATACCTGAGGCTCCTCCAAATAGACCTTTGTTGTTTCTTCCACAACCAAACACAAAATTACTCACTGAAATACCTCCAAAACTCAGCTTCTCAACCCCCAGTGCACCTCTGGTGTATGACCCATCACCATAGTTAACCACATAGTCACAAGATGACGGATTACTGTCACATGCTCCTGAATTTCCTGTACCCGATTGAAGAGACTGGCAGATTGTTGAATTGCACATAATTGATTGAAAGGAAGGGGAGTTAGAAGATTTGAATAGAGGTTCTTTCTGGTTGTAACATGACCGGCAAGGCTCGCATTGGACCCATGTTAAGTCGCTTCCAGTGTCAACTATCATGGTCATGTTCTGGCTTCCTAATCCCACACTCACAATGTAGTTTAGAGTTTGGAATTTTACACCAGAAGTTAATGGAACTTGGGTTTCCGAGGAATCTTCTATATGTCCAGAGGCCTTTTTTCTAATATGATTTTGAATTGAACGAACGTGGACAATATCCAATTCCAACTGTTTCTCAAGCCAATTATCTTTATTCCCTGACCACTGACCCCTGTCCTTCATTTCCAGTATAATAGCACCTTTTTCCCTTCCTGAGAATTCAGATTATATAAGGAGTTTTATCGGAGTCAAGAACCAAAAGGGTTGTAATTTAAAGCACACAACTTACTCGTAGACACGGTAAAGTAATGCAGTCTAAAAAACATAACATACAGCATGGACATAGTTATTAATGGGCTAATCTATACTTGGTGACTTTGCCATGAAGGAAAAACACAAATGAATAATTTCTTTCAAGAGATTTTAGATTCTTAACAGTATAAAGAAAGAAAGATCTGAAAAAAGTAAAGAGATTTGAAAGTGTAATAGAAAAAAAAAATGTTTAAAAAATAGGCTGGAAAGATGGGTTGGTGTAGCAGCTTGCTTTTTACTACAAAAAAACTCACTTGATTCGGGAAGGAGGTATCCCGGGGCAACACTTTGCTGTTTTTTCTGAGACTTTTGCAGGTTAAAGGTGTTGTTGTCGTAAGAGTGAGTGCCATTTGGCATGATGAGGGAAAGAGAAAGAAGGAAGAGGAGGTATGGGGACATGGACGTTGACTCCGCCATTGTGATGCAGCGCAAGGGAAGGGAAGATGAAGAGGAACAGTGACAGTGATGTAAATGCGTAGTAGAGAGAGATTGTGAGTATGATGGATTTTGCATTGAGAAGAGAACAAAAGAGATTTGAGGGTTTGAGACCCCACTTGGGTTGTGCATGACAAATTATTGAGGTTTCACGTGCACGTATTGAGAAAATAAAACAAGTAGTGCTCTGTGCTTGTTTTGTTGGTGCAGTGGGTCAGGGGATTGGATTGGATGGGATCGCTGGTGTCTTCACGGACGTAAAAAAATGTATTTTTTATATGGTATTGCTGTGTATGGCACACACTCAGATCAATAGGCAATGAAATAATAAAAAAAAGTCTACGAGAAACCAGAAAAATTGGATAGAATAGGTCCCCCATGTTTGAATCACTAGCTCATTAGATGTAGGCAACATTCAAAAAGTGGCTTGTTTGTAGATCAATCGACAAACACCCGTGTCTGAATAATGAGGCGTTTGTTTATACTGATTCACTGTTAATGGGAAGGGAAGGACGAGTAATTAATGTGTGTTTCTTTTAAGTGATTTGTACTTTGAAGGAGAGGATTTGAGGGATAGGATGAAAGATGAATGAATCCACACAAAAGTGGGAAGATTCGAGAAAAAAATACATAGATTTACTGAAATGTCTATTTTTTTTTTTTTTTTCAATTTGACTATGCTGACGAGAACCAATTCCCAGTTGTGTAAGAATCGGTTCTGGAACTGGAAACGGATTCTGTAATTTAGGAATCGACCCTAGGACTAGGGAACTGATTCTATAGCAGTCGGGTCACATGAGAGAGAGAGAGGAAAGCCAGATTGTGACGGGACTTGAAGAATGAGGTCGAAAAGTGGCGGATTCAGGTCGAAAAAAAGTGTGCTCGTCAACATTTTCTTCGGGATGCCGAAATCCATGGCTGCGTCGTGCAGTATGAGTTTGTTGCTTTGTTTAGTTTCAATCTTTTTAAAAGAATTATTAATTTCAAATAATTTTGTATTGTATCAGATTCTTATTCTTATGATAGTTATGTTTTCATAAATCTAATTATAACAATAATAATAATTTTAAATAATTAAAAAATAACAATAATAATTATAATTATATAACAGTATAATAATAATTAAAATAATAACAATATTTATTATTATTATTAATATAATGATAATAAGTATATAATATAATAATAATCATAATTTACACATATTACATTTTATTTTAAATCACTTTTATATTAATCATTTAATTTTATCAATTCAAATATATTTTTTTTATCAAATCTATCACGTCCTTTCCTAACTATCATAAATTATCATTTTAAATTCTTTCATTTCTTAACTTTTTTTTCTTTTAATTCAAACAACGTTATTTTCACCTCTTTTATTTCTAAAATCCACTTTTTCAAATTCGTCTCAGAAGAAGACACCTCAGAAGTGTCAAGATATATATATCAACCATTCATTTTTTAGTTAGAAAAAAAATAAAAACTCATTCCTGACAATATACATAAAGAATTGCACACCTGAGATTGGAAGTTCCAAATACAGACAGTTCCAGAGTATAAACTCGCCAGAATCCTGCATTGCCAAGGTTGCTTCCGGTAATTAATTAAATGAGACCAACCTTGGATGACAAACATCACAACTGATGACTAAATCCCCGCGAACTACATATATTCTCAATAATAAAGTTTCCTGGCATCATAAATTAAATTCAGAAACAAAACAACAGCAGAATAAGAGGCATTACCATGGTTCTGTTGTAGATCCACACATTTTACTCTTTCTGATCTTTGCGCAAGCTTTCGCTGATCAAATATTACAATAACAAGTTAGACTAAGTAGCCAGAAAGTTAATCATTCACACTCCCCTCAGTTTCCAAGAAATGTAATCTCTTAGGCAACGAAATAAAAATAAATAAAAATCTACCGGAAACCAAAAACAAATATACAATGACTCAGAATACAAACAGAATTACCTTGATTTCGAGTCTGAGAGGCTGCAAGTGCAATTAACAAGAGAGAAAACAAACAAATAAACAAAAAATACGGGTCAGTGCACGGTTCCACAGTAGATCACATTGAAATTGAAATATAAAAAGCTAGAAAAGAAAATTGTGAGCCTCGCATTTTAAGTAACAGGTAGAAAAACATTCGACATTGAAAGAGCGAAGGGCGGAAAGATAAAGCATGAAATCGAAGGTAATTCGGCCCAGATCTAAGCTTGTTAAGAATGCAGAAGCGTTTGCGAAGGAGCAGATCAGATAGGAAGCTCACCATTTTTTACAGATTGGAGAGTGCACTAGCCTCTACGGAGATCAATCTTCAGAAATCAGAAACCGAATTCGACGAGCCTAAGGAGATCAAGCTCAGTCAGAGAGAGAGAGAGAGAGAGCAGGAGAAATGTGTTTATTTGTATTGTAAAAAAGCACGGAGTAAATACACGAATATTATTAATTATTTTGAAATTTACGCCATCGAAAATATATTTACATTAATTATTTTAAAATTTACACCATGGGAAATATATCTTTATTGAAGAATAGTATACAAATTTTAATAACATAATTATTAAACTAATTTATAATTATTTTAAATTGTCTAAAATTTTATTTTGTTTCTTTAATTCTTATAAAAAAATAATTAGATTTATAACTTTTATTTGATTTAATTTAGTTTTATAATTTTTTAAAATGATTCAATTAGTACATTTATATTATATTGACATTATATTTTTATTAAAATTTATATATCAAATCACTTTATTTAAAAAAATAAAATTAATTTAAATATTTAGGATTTTAGATAGAATGATTTAATCTATAAATGTTAATGAAAATTTAATAAAAATAACCTAATTGAGTTATTTTTAAAATTTTGAAATCTAATTAAATTTTGTATAAGAATTGAAGCATAATTTTACTATTGGAATGATTGTTTTAAAGACCTAATTATTTCACGTAACATATATTTTAAAATAAGTATATATATATATATATATGAAATCCTTGTATATAATAACCTTTGTGCTTTTTATTTCTATAATTTATTTATTCTTGTAATATTGGTGGTAACTTTATTTAGTCATTGTTATGAGCTTTTTGTTAACAATAAAGCATTTAATATATGGTTTATATATGGTTTATGAGCTAATTTTTAACTAGTTCTTTTTATTAATTAATCAAACAAGTGACTTCAAAAGCAGTAACCCACATCTCTTTATATAAGATAGGTTAGGAATAACATAAAAGTGAATTTAGTTCATAATAAAGTTTTAATTAATTTTTAAATATTTTTAGAATTATAGAACTTCTTAAAGTATTCTAAATTATAAAATCAATTTATAAATATTTTATATTAATTATAAATTATTTTTAATTGATTTTTACTGTCTATAACTTAATTTGAAAGTTAAGGTTCAATCTAATTTGTCTCATTAGGTCGATTTAATTTAATTTAAATTCGACTTAATGCAATATTGTTAAACAATGATTTGATTTTAGCTTATTTTATGAAAGATTGAATTAACATGATATGATTTGAATAACTTGACTTAGAGTGTGCACGACTTGACTTGGTACATTATTGTCCAACCTGACTTGACTCAATATGATTCGATACAACTTCATTCAACATGGTTATGATTCAATTTGCTCTAACATGGGTTTGAATCGACTCGAACTAATGTAGACTTATAGATCTAACTAAGTCTTGACTCATCTCATCCTAGTGTGAACTTGACTAAACTTGACCAGAGGTGGACCCAACTTAACTCGACTTGATATGAGGCTAACCAAACGTGGCTCAAGTTGGGCTTAACTCAACTTGTCTCAGCCTAATGTGGGTATAACTAAACTCAACCTAACACAAGTCATACTTGAATTGATCTAACGTGAGTTTGATTGTACTTAACTTGATGTTGGTTCAACCCCACTCGACTTCACTTTACCAAGAGTAAGTCTAACTCAACTTGGTCTAACTTGGCTTGGCCCAAACTCAACTTGACTCATCCAAACCATGACCAAACTTGACTCAACTTAACTTGAGTTGAACTTAATTCAACTTGATATGGACTCGACTTAATTTAATTCAATATAGACCTAACTCAATTCGATCCAACATGAGTTTATCTTGACTCATAGGTCATACTTTACTTGACTAGTTGTAGGCTCGATTTCACTTTATCTAATGTGGGATTGACTCAACTCGACTTGAGTCAAATCAACTTAACTCAATCCATCCTTGACGATCTAGGTTAGATTTTACTCAATCAAACCCAAACTTGACTCGATTTTATTTAATATAAACCCAACTTAACTTAATGTACTAAATTCATTTGAGTCTAAGATAAGCACAAATTCATTCAGTCCAAATGAGCTCAACTAAAAAAGCCCAAGATTGCCACAATTGCACATTTTTGTATTTATTTTGATTCATTGCTACGTAAGCAAGAAATTACTATTTAATATTATGTTGGATATAATAATGAAGCATTCAAGTTGGGAGGTAGTGTTAAACCATTTTGCCTAATGTTCTAGGGTCCAGTTTAACTCATGTATGCATAACAAAGTAAAATCATCTCAAATGTTCATACCAACTAGCAGGTGAAGGGATATCAATTGGCTTTAGGATGATCACATTAACATTCATTGATACTTATGGAAATAACACCAACACTTGAAACTTAATAATTGGCAAATTTGAAAGATAGAATTAAATTCATTACTCACGTAATTGTTATCTAGTACACCAAATCTTTTGCCTTAAAAGAAATTGTTTTCTAGGACCTATAATTACCTTGAAAGAATAATCTTCTATATTAATACAAAACATCTCAAACTTGAAAGGAACACTTGAATCATTGACTTAAAGTTACCGAAAACTTTGAATCATAACGAATTCAAATAACTATTAACAATAAGAAAAAATATATGTAATAAAATTATAAAAATTGCTTATTTGTTATAATTATCTTTTATAAAAATCTTATTATAATTTAGTGATATTTTTTATTTCGATAACTTTTATAATAATATTTTTTTAGGATAAGAAAAAAGTGGACATAGTAAGCCTTCCACTAGTATTTAAAACATTTATTCAATATTTGTGTTTTTTTGTTAAAATGTCTTAGGGATGAAATAAAGTATTTTATTTTTTGCCATTTTCTCTTTTGTTTAATACTTGCTCTAATTTGGTTTGAATATTCAAGTGCTACAAATATAAATTAGTTCCTCAAACTATTTTACACATTTTATTGAATATATCACACAGACGAAAACACATCAATCAGACACTGGTATATTACATTACATAATGACATATGTATATTCTAAATTGATTTATTCTAGGAACAACTTAGAACCAAACTTTAATATAACTGCAGAATATCATGCTCTCTTAGCGGTTAAGCTCAGAAAACTACTTGTCTTCTGGCTACCAGAGGTTGGCTTATTGGATTCTTCCTTCTGAAATCTGAAAAAAGGGTTTAGCTGACAAAGTGAGAAGTTTATTTTAGATGGTAATTAAATTGCATAATTGTAATAATTAATTTAAAATTAGTAGCTAAGATCATAAAATTTTACGTATATACTTTTGTCATAGTTTCTGTTATAGCTTTTAATCAATGATTATAAATTTGTATTTACTTCTATAAGGATATTACAGTCTCAAAACTTGTTTCATTTGGCATCTACGAAATTTACCTTAACGATGACGAAGCCTTTGTCACATCCAAAAGCAAGCCTGCACGAAGCAGTCATGTGATTGCAATCAGTAAGAAATTATAGCAAGAGCTTTTTTCTTTTTTTTTTTAGTTAAAGGAAGTTTCAGATGATTACTTAGATGATCCTTGCTTGTAGCCAATAGTCCATACTCTCTCAAGACCAAAGTTCAACGTGGTTTGAAGCCTGCAAGTTAATGGCAAGTGGCAACTGTTAAAAATGTGAATAATCAGAAAGTTTCTTTAACACACTAATTAAATGAATAAGAACTTGAGTGTAAATTTTGATATATATGATTCGGTTTCTTAGAAAATACAAGAGAAATGAAACTGAGTTTAACTATATAAAAGATTGACACAATTTCCTATCCAAAACCTCTCTACCTTTATATAGTATTATATTTTTTTATTTTTATTTAATGTAGAACTTAGACTCACTTCCAATTTTATCAGTTTATACCAAAATAAAAGGACAGATAAAAAATATTACACTAGTAAAAACCAGACATCAGATGGCTAATGAAATACCTGTAAGTGACAGCATCCCATATTTTAACAGTAGAATCCTCTGAAGCTGTTAATATTATTGGGAGCTCAGGATGAGCACATATGGCAGTGACATTGTTTTCATGTCCTTCAAGTGTCTGCACACAGTTTCTAGATTGATAATCCCAAACCTGTGGAAATGTTGATTGAGATGATTTTGATGAGAAACAGCTCAAAAGACTCAAAAAAACTATTTTTAAGGAGTAATTGTTGACAAGCAAACCTTGGCAGTGTAATCATCAGAACCGCTTAAAAGATATTGTTTGCCATTGCTTATGAAATAATCAACACAATTCACTCCTTTGTTGTGTCCTTCCAGGGTAAGTTTTGGTACAGAGGAATCAAGACTCCAAATCTACGAAAGAGAAAATTGCAGCAAAATGTTAGTCAACAAATTTAGATTGTATTAGAGAGATCATGTATTGATTAAAAATAAGACTAGTTTACACTATATAAATGTATACCATCATCATTTTACAAGCTCATATTCTAAAGTTGAGTTAAACTTAAAATCTATTTCATGAAGTTATAAGATCTGTTGATAAGATACTAATTGTATACTATGACCATCGTCCACAGTTGACCAGTTTACAATCTTATAGGAATCGGTGAGGTAGTTGAACGGTTAGGAATAAAGAAAAGTTAACTTTAAGGATGATTATAAGTCTAAGTCATACCATTAGTAATTGGACTGTAATTAGATCATTACTAACCAAATGTTTATCTCGAAATCTATAAATACAAATACAAATTTGTGGTATTATACAAGGTTGGTTCCATTCATTATACATTTATTACTAATATTGTCTATCTTTACTGATTTTAGTATCAGAATGCTTTTAAGAAGTAATTTTATAATTCGATTGATGATTGTGAAGTGAAAGAAAAACTTTGATTCGTACTTAGAGTTTGGAGACTATTGTGAGAAGAATACCTGAGATCGAGCTCATAAACCGAAACACTAATAATAATGTCTTACCTTCAAGGTGCCGTCAAGGGATGCACTAGCAAAGGCAGAGGGATCCTGTGGGTTAAATGCCACCTGCATCACATAGTGTGAATGCCCTTCAAAATTCTCAACACAAGACCAATCTTCCTTCCAATTCCACAATTTTAGAACTTGATCATCTGAAGCTGACACTACATATGGCAAGAAAGGATGAACTGCCAAACTCCTTATATAATCTTTATGTTCCTCAAATTCGACAATCTTTTCCATTTTGTCATAACTGTAGACGCGAATGTATTTGTCATCCGTAGCTGCAACAATCCAGTTTTCCCGAGCAATGAACTTTGCTGATCTCACTGCAAGCATTGAGAAACAAAAAAACCACAGAACAAACATAAGATCAACAAGACATGTAGCAAGAAGAGGATTACAACAAAGGAAGCAAAAATTTGTAAATCACACAAATGTTGTAATTTACCAGGGGATTCGCTCACTTTCAAAGACTTCTCTTCAGACTGCCACATTATCAAAATATACATACCAAACAAATGAAAGTTAACAACACTGAAGTTCCAAGCACAAAGATACAGAACAACAATTACCAGTTCTATTGTTTCTGCGTCTACTTCTATTTAAGCACTAGGAATAAATATATGACAGATTTAGTTTTATATCACTATTTGCTTTTGTTATTGTTACTATCATGAATTATGTCATTTTCTTTAGTATATAAGTGCATGTATAATTTATTACCTTTGTCTGATAATTCCAAATAGAAACAGTTCCTGAATATAAACCCAGTAGAATCCTACAGGAGAAAGTTATCAGATGTAAGTATCCGTTGCAGATGTCACAGAAAACGTTAATTAAGCAAGTCAATATAGAAGTTTTGCTACATACCATGGCTGAGTTGGATGCAGATCAACAGATTTTACTCTTTCGGTGTTTTGAACAAATTCTTGCTGATACACAATAAATTATCGGGAAAATAATTTCATATAAGAAACCAAAATTTGAATATGAACAGATAGATATGGAAGAAAGTAATAATACCTCAAATTCAAAGGAGAGGGTTTGTTCCTACAGAATAGACATCACGAGAAGCAACAAGCAAATTAGTCAGTTCATAGTTAACATATTTCATCAAGCTAAAAGTATAAGCCTTACTGAAGCATTGGGCCTTGCCAAAAAAACATCATGTGAAAACTTTAATTTTGAAGGTTAATTATATTAAATTTAGTAAAGAAAACATTTATTTGTCAATGAATTTTGCTTATTATAGCTTCAAACAAAATATATATTCATTCATTGAATTCTATTGTTTCACTAACTTTGTTTGAAAAGTAAAATAATTGATTAATAGAAAAACAAATTTTAAATTGGGCTTCACTTCACCCATTATAAACTGTTTTGGATGGAAATGCATATATATAAATTAGAGAAAATAAAATAAAAATTTACTTAAAATGACGTTTTAATTGTAAATTAATGAGAAAATATGATAGGCACACTCTGAAATGATCATTGTTAATTCTATTGAAGAACAATAAACATAAAAAATTTACATTATTCTCAATCAAAAATGGATTGATAGGTTTTTATGTTTATGTGGTATTTTATTTTTTCAATTTTTACTGAACGTATAACTTAGATTTATACTTATTTTTTCAACAATAATATAAAAGTTAATTAAATTAGTATACAATTAGTAAACTCTAAAAGAAGTTTGCAAAGAGAAATTAAGAAAATATATATAAATAATGAAATTAAAGAGATTTTTTTTTTGAAAATAAAGAGAAAGAATGAAGTGACCTACCATATTATAAACTTGGTAGCACCAAATAGGAGGGTTAAGAGAAAATGCAGATAGGAAAAGAGGTGTAAGGAGACTTGATTATACAGTTTTCTAAGGAGAACTTTTGGTTATATAGTTAAGGATCCTTCGCAGTTAAGTTAAGGAAGGTAGAAAAAGAATAGGAGATTTGGGTTGAAAATTCTAACATCATCATCAGAAGGTAACGCCATTTTTTCATTCAAATTTGTATGGCCGTCACGCGTACAAAAATCTTTTTTTTTTATTATTGTCAACACTCATATTTGAAGGAGAAAACTGGTTTTATTTACATAAAATCATGATTTGGGGAAATTATGCTTTATGTTCTGGATACAATGTCGAGTTATTTTCAATACCTACATAATTTCTCTTTTTAGATTGTCCGGTATTGGTATCTGCTTCACTGTTAAAGGTTTTTTAATACTAATTTCGGTCTAATATTTTTAATTATCGTTTACTTTAATTTTAATAAAGAAAATTTGTTTATTGAATGAGACCGAAAGCAGCTGTGGTCCTCCCTAGTGGTTCGACCATTCAACTATCTTCTTATTCAAAGCGGTCTGATTTGGTTCCGTCCGGTCCATAAGTTTATATTCTGGATGTTGAACCCAAGTAATGATTTGAGCCCTTTGATTAATGACCCTTCTTTATGACAATGTGGGTTAGTTGCCTCTTTTGGTACGTGTCATATTTGTTCCACAAAATATGGGTCGGTCTGACCCATCTAGAAAATGTGCGGACTAATTTTCCTACTATGTGCCACATACATTTAATCTGCTAGTCGGTCTATATAAAAAAAGTATTTTTTTTGTTATGGCATGTAAAGTATCACGATACAAAATTTTAATAAATTTACTTTTATTTATTTAAATTAGTAAAAAGAATAAATTCTATAAATTTTAATACATTGTAAATTTTGAATACAAATTATATATTTCATGTATTTTAATACAAGTAATATTATAAAATAAAACTATGAAAAATGAAAATGTAATATATATATAAAATAAGATTTATTTAATCAGTCAGAAAACTAATGTGAAAAACTTTTTATAAAAATATCATTTCAAATTCATTATATTTGTATTTATTTTAATATAAATAATTATATGAATCAGAGTGTAGAAGCGAAAACCTAATAAAATTAAGCAATTTAATTAATGTTTAATTTTCATATTAAATTAGAAAAAAAATTTAAAAAATTATAGAAAAGTTTTATTAAACTTAATTTAAAAATTCATTTCAAGTGGTTGTTTGAATAATTTATTAGCTTTTTCTGTCCCACGTGATGATCTGTTATAGTCTTTAAGACGTATGGTTGGTAACACTGCGTCATTCCACTTTATTAGTAATAATTAACCTTGTCTCTAATACAATTCTAAACCTCATACGTAACAAAATTCCAATTCGATAACTTTTTAAATATCTATTTAGTTAATGGATAATTCAATTACTAAGAAGTTGTTTAATTTAACTAGACCTCTCAAAAATGGGTCATAACTTGCAAACTAACCGAGTTCACCAAAGATTCAGGTCGGTTGAGTTTGAAAATATTGAATTTTTTTTATGCGAGTCAGATTTCAATCCGGCTCATGCGGATTGAACCCGTGGTGGGTTGGTTGATCCGTCAATCCACCTACCTAATTTTTTTTTAATTTATTATTTTATTTATGAAACCCTACAAAATGAAATACTTTCTTCACTCAGTATACCAAATTATACTTTTATTATTATTTTGAATTGTCTTCAGTTTAACATCATTTTTTTTAAATTTGTTTAAATTTGAATTTTAAAAAAATTGTAATTAAATGGGCTAGTGAGTCAATCCGTTTACCTACTAACCCGTGGTAGGTCGAGTCGGGTTCAGACTTTCCTGACTCGCTAATAATGAGCCGGATTGGATTGACTCACTAAATAACCAACTTATGGTAGACCAAACCGGATCGAGCTGGGTTACTAGTTTTGATAGCTCTAAATTTAACTAATAACTCTAAATTCAATTTTTAAGTATATAAATTATATCTAATACTAAAATATTGTTATTAAATAAAAAAATTTCAAAGTGAACCAACAACACGGGTTGACTCAAACTAAAAACAAATAAAACCGATTTAACTCATTTTTTGTGAGTCAAATAAATATTTTGTATTATGAATTGGACGGGGAATTGATTAAATTAAAGATATTTTATTTTTTAATTAATTTTACATATTTATTATAATAGAATTAAAATGAAATCAACTCAACTCATTATTTTATAACAGTATAATAAAAAATATTTATTTATTTTATTAAATATTATTATAAAATAGTAATTAAAAATTGAAGTGTTAAATTATATTATTTCCCATACAAATAAATTAAATATTTATCTATTTAAATATTATTAAATTGTTCGTTATTAGAAACAATAAACAATAATAATTTGAAAAAAAAGTAAAAATAATAATAAATGATTAGTATTCATGAGTAGTAGTAAATCTTATTTCATATCTCATTTTGAACTCATTTAACCTATGTGAATGAAATTTAATTTAACCTTAAAAAACCTTAAATTTTGTTCATTTGCGGTTTGAATCTGATTCTATTGAAACAAGAATGAAAAATAATTGATTGATACATCCAAATTTTTTACATTTATTTAATATTATTTTTATTTTTTATTTTTTTCTTTTTTAAAAAAATACAAAAAAATTATATTTTTATAACTATTTTACTATTATATTGTATGTGAAAATTAAAAAGAAATATCTTCCAATTAAACATGTCATGGTTAGATCAGCAAATCCTATTCATTCGTATGCAATATACAAAGGAGTAAACAGAAATGGTTATTATATTCTGACAAAACATGCCAACAAAACACTTGGAGGTTCCACCGATTTTCCTTTCTGTACACGTAAACTGCGTAATTTAGACCTTAATTTTATTTTAATTCACATGTTGTTCTTCTGCTGTCGTTCCTTTTAAGTAAATGTTATTCCACGTGCAAAGGCAACATATATATATAAATTCTACTAGCCAGCCACTTTCACAGAAACTGCAATTTCAGGATATATAGGTTTCTTTCCTCAGTGCCTTCACCACTATGATTTCAATGGCAGAGAACACACGGTTATGCTTTGAAAATCCACAAAGTTGACTTTTCGTAATGATGTTTTGGGGAAACCCAAATGAATCAATTTGCAAATCATTATATCTACGAAACAACAGAAATGAATGCCGATACATCTGAGGCATATTCCCAGAATAAACTCCTCCACTTACCACGTTTCCCCAAGCTAACTTTGTCACTTTCTGTGTTAATTTTCATGTTCATCTCAGAATAAGGGGCGCCCCTAGTGTAGCACCCAGATACATAGCTGCCTCCTTACCTAATTCTTTGAATCGTTGTGTTGTAATGTGACACAAGTGCAGATTTCTTTCATGTTTCTCGTTGCGCCATTAATGTTCTTAAATATGTTATTGCATGGTTTCTCTGTGCTTTTCTTTCATCTGATAAGACTGCACAGCACAACTAATGGACGAGATCGATGAAACAAGGGATTCCTACCAACCTAGTGGAACAAAAACATTAACAACTACTCATTTTCTCAATATATAGGATTAAATCTAGTCTTTCTATTTTAAAAATATATACCAGACAAAAAACTCATGAAATGTTAAATACCAGAAATAAGAAAAGCGTTAAACACTTCCTTTTAGAAAACAAAAACATGCAAATGTACTCAGTGAAAATATATATATATATATATATATAATCCAACAACTACCCAATAGTGTCTTGTATATGAATTTACATGTGTAACAAAAACCCATTATATTCTTATTTGTCATTTTATTTATGGATTTTTCAAATTATTTAGTTTGTGTGCCATATACTATGATGGTATGTTTTTACTGATAAAAATATAAAACAAAGTGAAAATAATACACAAAATTATTATTAGTGTCTTTTTTGTTGTTTTTATAGGAAGATGAAACGTGCAAGACAGACATATTACTGATAAAGAGATTGAAAAACACAAATTGAATTTGTACATCACGAAAGCATCTGATGAATATTTGATGGGTGGCAGCCTGGTGCTGTTGAGAAGATTTAAAATTGTGATGAGGTTGTAGTGGTGGAGGCCATATCGATGATTCTGATGCAATCTTTTAAGGGTGGCTTGCATGCAGATTTCAATGGTCCAGGTATAGTAGAAGTTGAACTGTGTGACACTTGGTGCATGCTTTTCCATTGGGCAAGAAGTAAGGATTCACCATCTCGTCAGAGCAGCTCCTGCTGAGTTTGAGCAATAAGATCAAATTTCAAAAGGGAATCTGTTCCTTTGAGCAGCCTCCAAATTT